>CM037076.1:43599838-44269937 GCA_020882685.1 Aphelinus atriplicis | reverse complement strand
TGCGGCTCATCAGCCGAAATAGTACACGTCGTGAAAAATACGCCTAGTCATTTTTGCGCCAGCTTTTACACTGACTGCTTAATTATAGCCGCGACGTATCGGATTACGTCGAATAATCCCCGATGGTTCGCTGCAGCAATCGCTCGCACTGGATATATTCGTGACATTCGTGTTAACCTGCCGCCCAACGGGACCGGGGGCTAAAAACTGGCGTGAATTGATTAGCGCGGCTCGAAACTCACACGTGTAAACAGTGGCAATTAATTCTCGGGCAGTTATCAGAGGGGAAGGCGATCGATAACAATTAGTGTGTGTATACCGAACTTGCGATGCTTTTCTCGCGCCGACGTCCGATCGTTGCGTAAGTTGGTATAAACGTGCGCGAAATAGGAATTGCCTCGAGATCTCGCGGCGCGACGCTTGGAAAATTAATTAGAGGCGCCGATCGCGCGACGACATGCGCTCACTCGGGATATATCAGTCGCGTGCGCACCACACCACATTCTAGTTTGAGAATCTAAAGATTATACTTGATTGGAGTTAATTAAGGCCCGCCTTCCTCCTCTACTAGCTAATATCGTGCTTTATATATGTTGTATACCTATATATATGTGTGTTGAGTTTCCCAATCGATATGCTCATCGTATCCTTGTTTCATACAATAAGACTAGATTCAGTTTACGTGAAAACTTGTAATCCGTTTTCTCCGTATATAAATGAATATTTCGTGAAATATTGACTGACTGGGCAATCAATATACAGCCGAATCGATTCTTTTGAATTTTTTATAGACTGTGCTTATATCACTACATTTATAGGCGCGCCAAGCAGGAATTTTACGAAAAAAAGGTGAAAACAAGGAAAGACTGAGCACTCTATCGCGTTTACATGGATGTATCCACAAATTGGGGAGATGTACTCTCTAAATTCTTCATAGTAAAAATCTCACTGCAGCTTCAGGAAAACGTTTTTCACTGTACTGCAGTACACTGTTATAAAGGTGGATTTTTCACTATAATTAAAGCGACAGTTTTTCGCTGTAACTACGGTAAATTTAAGCTATAAATATGAAATTACCGATTATCACCGTAATTTGCGATGAATTTGCACTGTAATACAGTAAACGACATCTGAGCTTAGAGTAATTCGTCGCCTGGGAGGAAAAAGCAACGATCTCAGAAACGCGCTAAAGAAAGATCTATTTCGATTTAAGCGAAATAAAAAGATCTATTTCGAATTGAGCGAAATAAAAAGATCTATCTCGAATCGAGCGGAATAAAAAGATCTATCTCGAATCGAGCGGAATAAAAAGATCTATTCCGAATCGAGCAGTATAGAAAGATCGTTCTCAAATCGACTTTTAAAGAAAGATCTAACTCAGATTTTACTTAATAGAAAGATCTATCTCAGGTTTAATTTTATTTTGCGGCGTTTTTTCGAGTTCGGAGTTGATACGGTACGTGCGCACTTGAGTGCGATTGCTTGTGTGCGTGTGTGTGTGTGTATGTAAATATGTGTGTGTGTGTGTGTGTGTGTGTGTGTGTGTGTGTGTGTGTGTGTGTGTAAGGACACATCTGAATGTAATATGCCAAGTTAACTATTTACGTTAAACAGTTTTTGCCTCGGTGGTTTCTCGTAAAAATTGGTATACATGTGTTTTTGAGGTCGCTGATAACGAATCCGGCCTCAAATTTTGAAAATTCAAATTAGAGCCTCTTAGATCACTTAACATTTGGAAAAATTGAACTTTGTTGAAAATTGGTATACATGGGTTCTCGAGGTCGCTGATCACGAATCCGGCCTCAAAAACCCATGTATACCAATTTTTAACAAAATTTAATTTTTTTCCAAATTTTTGTCAAGTGATCTTAGAGGCTCTAATTTGAATTTTCAAAATCTGACGCCGATTTGTAATCAGCTACCTCAAAAACCCATGAATACCAATTTTCAAAAATTTTCAATTTTTTCCAAATCTTTGACAAGTGATCTTAGAGGCTCTAATTTGAATCTTCAAAATCTGAGCCTGGATCCGTAATCAGCGACCTCAAAAACCCATAAATACCAATTTTTAAAAAAATTCAATTTTTTTCCAAATTTTTGTCAGGTGATCTTAGAGGCTCTAATTTGAATTTTTAAAATTTGAGGCCGGATTCGTTATCAGCGACCTCAAAAACACATGTATACCAATTTTTACGAGAAACCATCGAGGCAAAAACTGTTTAACGTAAATAGTTAACTTGGCATATTACATTCAGATGTGTCCTTACACACACACACACATACACACATATTTACATACACACACACACGCACACAAGCAATCGCACTCAAGTGCGCACGTACCGCATCAACTCCGAACTCGAAAAAACGCCGCAAAATAAAATTAAACCTGAGATAGATCTTTCTATTAAGTAAAATCTGAGTTAGATCTTTCTTTAAAAGTCGATTTGAGAACGATCTTTCTATACTGCTCGATTCGGAATAGATCTTTTTATTCCGCTCGATTCGAGATAGATCTTTTTATTCCGCTCGATTCGAGATAGATCTTTTTATTTCGCTCAATTCGAAATAGATCTTTTTATTTCGCTTAAATCGAAATAGATCTTTCTTTAGCGCGTTTCTGAGATCGTTGCTTTTTCCCCCCAGGCGACGAATTATTCATTGAGGTACAGTAAGATTTGACTGCAAGGAATTTACTAAGCGCAATTTATTTCTCTTTCCAAACGTTCTTCATACTCAAAACTAAAAATTATTTTCTGTATTGTTGAATAGCCTCATGCTCAATAGTTCAAACATATGGTATGTCTATACATTACATGCGCGCATGAAATCAGCAACTGTCGGTTGGTCAACATCAGATAAATGGCAACGTTAGCTGACTATCAGAGATTGCAAGTAAAGTGGCAGCAGTAAATGGCAAGCTCTGTGGGTATCATTGGCAATTGGGTTAGGTTGGCAGAATTGAAAAAAATGTTTGGTCGCTACCTCACTTCTTACAACACTTTCAACTTTTACTATCTTATTTTTTTCTTCTTTGCTTATTTCACTCTACTAATTCAATTACAATAAATAAATCTTCACTTGGGACTGATCTACTTTAAGCAGAAATATCTGATCTTTCGATTGGTCATGTCAGTATATTTCAAACTTTTTTCAATTTTACTAAAAATCCTCTTTTTTGCATGCTGTAAAAGTTAACCCCATATGCCTCGTACGGCTAATCATATGGAAATCCTGAAAAGTACCTCAAAGATTTACTTGCATTGAATGATTACTGGATACAGATGAAAATAACAATGTGTGAGTCGATTTTCCACACTTGTCAGATGCTGATAAAATTTATGAATTGATGAAAGTGAGCCATGCTGGAACATGTTGAGAGGGTTGATTTTAAGGAAAGGCAGATTGACTATGAAAATTGTACAACGCTTTGGTTAATTACCTATTTAAATGAGAGTTAAAACGGGCTTCAATGTAGTATAGTGGAAGTTATAAATTATAACTTCCAAGATGTTTTCGGCCAGTATTTTATATACGACGTGCCCGCTTCAACTTACAAGGAGAGTATCAGACCTTTGGTTGTCCCGGATCTTTGTACGATTGACTTTGGTCAGCCAAAGAGGTGACGTGTACAGGCAATGTTCCATTTTTCTGAGTATGTTGATGGATCATTATTGGTGCCAGGCTTGCAAAGTATACATGTGGGTTTCACCTGTTTGGCTACCCAAATTTAATCGTACAAAAATGCGGGACAACCAAAGGTCTGATACTCTCCTTGTCGGATGTAGATTCAATAGCCGTATAGCTATATATAGTCGCGCACGTGAGCGTACACTTTGCCGAAATAGTTATGAGGATGATAGGTTTCGAATTGTATAATTGGCGAGTTTGAAAGTGGGCTGGCGAGGGGTCTCGCGAGGGTGGCAGGTGGGAGAGGAAATATTAATAATATCGGATGTTGCGCAAGGGAAGCGCGGCGAGATATCCGTGCAGGTATAATACCCAGGTATAGCTGCGGTTCTCGGGCTCGGGCGCGCCACGACAAAGCCAGTCGGTCTGCGCTAAGGACTGCTATATGCACGCGGCACCGGACTGTTGCGTCCGCGTTCACGTGTATAGCAAACTCTCAGCGATTCTCACGTGGAGTCCGCACGAGAGAGAGAGAGAGAGAGAGAGACAGAGAGAGAGAGAGAGAGAGAGAGAGAGAGAGAGAGAGAGAGAGAGAGAGAGAGAGAGAGAGAGAGAGAGAGAGAGAGACAGAGAGAGAGAGAGAGAGAGAGTGAGGCCTTGCGAGAGGGCTATTTTCCGACTGTACGCACCGCGTCTCCGATGTGCCCGCTCTGGAAAACGATAGCTCAAACGTGTCGGGCGTCGTCGAGCGGCGCCGATATCCGCAAACTTTTTTCGCCTCTTGTATATATATACCAAAGCGGCGGCGGCGGCAGCAGCAGCAGCGGCTTTGAAAGGCGGCTCACGTGTACGCGCGGGTCTATATAATCGGGGCGAACACACTAAGCCGCGTATAATTGCAATTGTAATCGACTGCGAGCGCGCGCTGTTTTGTCTAAGAATAACCCCCGGGGAACGGACGTATTATTCAATTGTCGTCGATACGCCGGCATTTTTATGTAACCAACACGTGAAATGTGTCACAGCTCGAGCGCACACGAGCTCGCCGGTCACATTTTGGCATTACGTGACACGCGCGCGTCGTTCCCTGTATACTCTCTTGAAACCTTACAACGTAAAACCAGTGGGTGAGAATGAAAAATCACTATACGAAGGTGGATGAATCATTGCGAATGAAACTGCAATTAAGTTGTCACGTATAGTACAAGTGAATTTGACGTACTTTACTTCCATGACTTTTGATGGACCAAACATGCATACATAAAATTTGCAGTAAATTTTCGCTATCAAAACTCATGTGGGACTATAGTGAAAAGTCACATTAACAATACGATAAATTAACTGCAGCTCCACTCGATCATTCATCGATCTGCATACAGTGATTTTTCACTTTAAATTTTCTGTACGACCCGAGCGCTCAGATTATTCAACACGAAACGAGGGTTAACTGTTGTTAAGCGAGAGAAGGAAAAAAAAACAATTGCACGACGGTACGTCGGGAGGATATCCGCGATGCGCAGCTCATCTTACGAAACGGCAGCGTCATCCGTGACGATCGTGCGAGATTTGCGCACAGCTCGAGTTATTCAATGTATACGTCGTATATAAAGGTGTGAAAAGTGGCGCGCGCCAGCGAGGGAGCGAGGGAGCGAGGGGTTTTGGTGCGTCTCGGTTTGCAAGCCATTACGTGAGCTCGAGTCGTGCGCGCGCGCGAGAGAGAGAGAACTGCTGACGCGCAATTTTACGTGCTCGCGCGCGCGCGCGCACGTGGCAGGTCATTGACAAGCCGACGCGATTCATCAGTTGCAAAACACCTCGCCCCCGGGTTATGCCTCGACGTATCACGTGCGGCCTGCGCGAATCTCGCGATGCATTTTCCACCCGTTTCTGCAGCGATACGTGCAATAACCTCACCACTGATCCACGTGAGACGCGTACGTATTTTTCCGCTCGTCAATTATACAGAAGTGTACAGTTGCCAACACTGCAGGACACGCTATGGCTCGTGTTTCTTCATTCATGTATATGTATACTGGCGATTAAAAGCAGTAGTCCGCGAGTGAGTTGCCCCGGCACAGTCCAAAGTCAAGCTCGGACCCTAATGTTAATTTTTCAATCGAGACGAAATGAAACCGGGATAAGTATGATCGACCATGTGCGTGATACACTGCATCCACACGCTGGCAGAATGAAACGAAAAGAGAGAAATGGTCGAGAGTGGATTTTTTAATTCGTCCCTGTTTTTTGTCGGAGCGACTACTAGGAGAGTGGCTGCACAAACTTTGGGTCGCACCGATTACGATGAAACTTTGAGATGTGGTTCCTGGGTCCTCTAATAGCTTATATCTCATAGGGCTTCCGCGAGACGAGACAAGACGATATTTTCGGCGATCTCGTCTTGATTACTGTGAGGTTGGGGATTTCTCGCCTACCCAAACTCGTTAGGGGAGTGAATTCAAATCGGGCGATCGATTTATTAGTTTAACAACTGGAATTAACTTCAGAATTAAAAGGGAAAACAACCAATTTTAATATAACTCATTTATTATCATCTTAAAGTTATTCCTGTGAAAAACGGAAACGCCCGATGTCTAGTAACGCGTAACCGATCAACTACCCTTACACATCACGCACCACAATAACACAATCATACAAAGACCAATCAAACAGAGCATACAAACATTTCATCACACACACAATCATACAAAGACCAATCAAACAGAGCATACAAACATTTCATCACACTCACCGCTGTTAATTCAAGCGCAACCTTTTGCCAAATGGCGCGTACAAATATCAGCCGCTCTTCAAACGGCACGAGTTATTAAACTGCAGGCGCGATCGGCGGACCTGCAGGCGCGATCAGCGGCAGCTGCTTTTCGGCGTGGGTTGCTCGGGCTCTGCTGCTGCTAACCGGCGTAGGTTGCTTGGGCTCTGCGGAGACGATCCGTTCAGGCTCGCACCAAAACTCTTCTTCCTCAGAGAGCTGATCCCGAACTACCCGAAAACTGCTTTTTCAAAGAGACAGCTGTTTCCTCCCTAGCAACCAGCTGACTAACACTAGCGCCAACTTCACGGTTCTGCGCAGCGCGGAACCTCGGAAAAAGAACAATCGTCAATTAATACTTGTCAGTATTATTTGACGATCCTGATTTCCCAAGCACAATTGACTCAACGAATAATTACGTCACATTACTAACTAACCCACTAAAACTTTTTTTTTCCTCGAGATCTCGAATCGAGAGTCTTGAAAATCTCGTACTCTTGATGAGAAAAGTCTCGTCTCGTCTGGAAATTTTTTCAAAAATCTTGTCTCGGTCTCGTCTCGATTTTCGAAAAGAGAAATTTTTCTCGTCTTGCGGAAGCCCTAATATCTCAAGCCACGAAGTTTAATGTTTTGATTTTCAGGAGATATTCTGCCAATGACATTCAATTTCAGACATTTACAGTACATCTATAACATTTATGGCTTTTTGTATGTACAGATATATTGCTGATGCTTAAAATCATGATATCTTCGGAAAAACAAAACGTTAGAGTTTATGGATCGAATTATAAGCTATTAGGGTACTCAACAACCATCTCACAAAGTTTCATCGTGCAATTGGTGATTTCCAAAGGTTGTGCAGCCACTCCTCGTAACGTCCACTTGTCTACACATATACGTAGATATATATGGGGTGCGAGGAGCTTCTCACCATCTGGTACTCCCTCCAAATTTCAAAGGTACTCACGTCATTTTTCGATACTCGATTGTACTAAATTTGATGCGGCGTTTTTATCTCGTCAAAATGAACTTATTTTGTTCTGGTCCAGTTTTTCCTAATCTGAGGAATGATTCTTGGTTAATATTGGCGAGAATAAAGAGCAGTATTCATCCATAAAAGCGCAGTACTCCATAATATAACTCCTAGGGAGTACTGCAATGAGAAGCGCCTCGATCGGCTGTAATCACTCGCAACATGTGTCGCCCGTGAGCTAAATGTACATCGGAAGCGTTTCCGCTTTGGTTTTCCTCTGACGCAATCCGTGCACCTCTACGCCGCGCCACTTGAGAGCGAACTAACTGTTCCAATATCTCAATTCGTCTCTCGCTTCCAGACGAGCGACGTACGTCGCGCCGCACGCGCGTACCGCTATGAAACATCCGCACACTGTGTGCACATAGCGCACTCGATAGGTACCGGGACATTGGCAATAGCTGCAGCCGCGGGTTACTCCACGTCACAATACTTTCTCCGCAGCTCGAGTCGGATGCTCGAGCGACCTCCTCCCCCTTATGTACAGGCGAAACATTGTCGCGCGCGCACGAGCACAGCCCATCGAGATAATAATTCGCTCGAAAAAAAAAGAGGAATCGAACCGACTGGGTTAAGCGCGAATAAATTGGAGGAGCGGAGGGGGGGGGGAGGCGGCAGGCTCTTTCTCTTTCGCTCGTTGGCTCGCGGGCGCTAAAGCGACAGTGTCAGTGGCCTTGCTTTCTGCGACCCACTTTCCCCGTGGAGCCCCCCTGCGCGCGCACCCATCAAAATCAGCTCTTCCTTCCCCGTGTAACACTTGCGCGCATGTATCGACTCGCGCGTACGCGACACTTTTACTCGCGTCTCCGGTTGTTTGGCGATTTATAATCCACTATACCTCGCACGTACTTAACTCCAATTCATTTTTATACGTTCAAAGTAAAATATACACGTGTACACCTGCAAAATCGACTCGAGTTACTTTATCGAAATGCGCGTACGTAAGTGTGTGTGTGTGTGTGTGTGTGTGTGTATCTTGTGATTTGACGAGACGTTCATATCAGAGATTACGACCAATATGCGATGAATATATCAATGTCCTTTCGATACGAATTTCCGTTAATTCCCACTTGCTATTGTTACATTACCAATGTGTCAATCTCAATTGTATTGATGGCTTCATATTTTACGTAAGATCCAAATGACTCACGGGCTACTGGTGATTTTTCGCTCCGGTAGCACACGTCGCGATTACTCGATATTTTCGCGCATATATAATTTGTGGATACGCATAATGCAAACTCGATTACTCACGAGAGTGGAATTTCATAATACAAAGTACTCCGGAAACGAAGGTTATGCGCGCCAGCCAAATAAACGCATAATATACACATATTCTATAATAGCGGGCCGATCGCAGCCGCGGGCGTGTGGAAAGTTGGGAAGTGAGAATGGCGTGTCGAGGAGGAGCTGCGAGATGAGGCGCGCAAGTGATATCGAAACTACGCCCAATTAGTTAGTATCCGTTCGTTCCTGAATTCGAGACGGGGTTTTGGGAGAAAGGGGGAAGAGCTCGAGTCGAGCTTGCGTGATCGACGCTGTTTACACTCACACACACTCACTATGAGAGGCGTGTACGTACGCGAGGTCAAAAACCGCGCAGCTCGCGCGTCAAGATCGAGGTGAACGTTTTTTCATTCAAGACTTTCGGCGACTCGGAGAAATCACTCCCGGAATTTCACCGACTCGCGCGCGACGTGCCGTTCACCGGAATGTACTTATATACTTATCGCACTTTGTCCAAGCAGGAAAAAATCAACCGATCCCACGCTCCTCGCCGCGCGTCCACGTTGCGTTTGCAAAGATTCACCCGCGATTCTAATAACGACGAATCAAGATTATTCACACTTTGCCCGTAATCTCTATACGACCCGAATCGCTCGTATACGCATATATGTGTCGTATTCGAGTTGAGGATACCGTAAGCTTTGTTGAATCAATATTTATGCATGCATTTCTGGGAAGCTTTATCATAACCAGAGACTCGTTTCCTCATTTGATTTACCGCTCAATCGACATTCAATCTGGAGGAAGCTATATACTCGTACATGAATTAAATCATTATTGCATATTGCAAGTGCAATGTCGAGCGCACGTCCACTTTTATACATATATGGGCAATTCTCTGTGGGATCGAACATGAAAAAATTTGATTTGGCTCAAAATTTTTTTTTTAAGTTCTAGGGCATCAAGCCGATTTCCCAGAATTTTTTTAGATTTTTTCGAGCACTTTAACCCCCTTTAATAAATAGGCAAAGTTGCTGATTTTGCTGTTTTTGCATTTTCAGAGGCATTTTCAACCTTCATTTACACCCTGAAAATGACCTCTGAGGCAAAAAATGAATGGGACACTTTTTTCTGCAAATTGCCTGAATTTTATAGAAAAATTATCTCCAAGGTCATTGGAGCACATTAAGTACTCCACATTACCAATTGGAGCCTCTATTTTTGAACCCTGGGAGTTCGCTCGTCAAGCCCCACACCACATGGGTACTGAAAGTTGTCCCAACTCATACCACATACAGCCTATATAGTGAAAAAATGGGCCTGGACTCTGGAAGCTCCCAAAAAATTAATATATTAACTAAAATAGGGGTAGAAACAGGCTAAAATGACTATTCAAGGGGAGCCTTGTACCGCCAACACTTCCAATTTTTGCAAACACTTGTCTGTGGTATTATTACAATTATCCACTGTAAAAACTCACATTCTATCATACTAATACATATCCTGAGTTGTCAATATCATATTTATATAGATCAAGCATTACTATACTACTTGACGCCACCTAACTTTCAGTAGTTACATGTATTGATGGTCAATATATTATCTCTATTGTGTTAAAATTTACAAGAAACTACTAATAAAGTACATTGTCATGAATTGCATTCACTCGATAAGAAAGATTAATCCAAAAAGTTAATTGTAAGCTGTGCATTACATGTACACCTTATAACACACTAGGCAGTGCATAGATATCATATGATTTTTTTAATATCAACAAGAAAATGTTAAAGTTCACTAAACATAGGTAATATTCATGAATGTGGGACTCATGAAATCCACTCATATTGTATAAATTGCATAGCTGAGGTCCAGACAGCTATTGCCTGGTGGGCTCAAACTACAACTTCAAGTTATTTACTGATGGAATTAGCTAATGTGCATCAATCCACTTGATAGTATGATCACTAGATGCGCAATTTGATAAGGAATTCAAATATATATAGTTTGCCAGTGTTTGAATGACTTTATAAACCACTTTGTGAACGTTATACTTGCCTATACTGGAGATTTATACGACCCATGTATGGCACAGGTTAGGTTACCGACCATAGACTTTTAGACATGCAAAGCTACTTTGGAAGCTCCAAACCCATTACTGGACAGGCAAACTATATATATTTGAACTCCTTATCGAATTGCGCATCTAGTGATCATACTTTCGAGTGGATTGATTCATATTATCTATTTTCATGAGTAAATAACTTGAGGTTGTAGTTTGAGCCCATCCGGCGAAAGCTGCTTGGACCTTAGCTATGCAGTTTATACAATATGAGTGGATTTCATGAGTCCAATATTCATGAATATTACCCATATTTAGTGAACTTCAACATTTTCTTGTTGATATTAAAAAAATCATATGATATCTATGCACTGCCTAGTGTGTTATAAGGTGTACATGTAATGCACAGCTTACAATTAACTTTTTGGATTCATTTTTCTTATCGAGTGAATGCAATTCATGACAATGTACTTTATTAGTAGTTTCTTGTAAATTTTAACACAATAGAGATAATATATTGACCATCAATACATGTAACTACTGAAAGTTAGGTGGCGTCAAAGTAGTATAGTAATGCTTGATCTATATAAATATGATATTGACAACTCAGGATATGTATTAGTATGATAGAATGTGAGTTTTTACAGTGGATAATTGTAATAATACCACAGACAAGTGTTTGCAAAAATTGGAAGTGTTGGCGGTACAAGGCTCCCCTTGAATAGTCATTTTAGCCTGTTTCTACCCCTATTTTAGTTAATATATTAATTTTTTGGGAGCTTCCAGAGTCCAGGCCCATTTTTTCACTATATAGGCTGTATGTGGTATGAGTTGGGACAACTTTTAGTACCCATGTGGTGTGGGGCTTGACGAGCGAACTCCCAGGGTTCAAAAATAGAGGCTCCAATTGGTAATGTTGAGTACTTAATGTGCTCCAATGACCTTGGAGATAATTTTTCTATAAAATTCAGGCAATTTGCAGAAAAAAGTGTCCCATTCATTTTTTGCCTCAGAGGTCATTTTCAGGGTGTAAATGAAGGTTGAAAATGCCTCTGAAAATGCAAAAACAGCAAAATCAGCAACTTTGCCTATTTATTAAAGGGGGTTAAAGTGCTCGAAAAAATCTAAAAAAATTCTGGGAAATCGGCTTGATGCCCTAGAACTTAAAAAAAAAATTTTGAGCCAAATCAAATTTTTTCATGTTCGATCCCACAGAGAATTGCCCATATACACCTCAAAGTATGCTGGGTTCCCGTGAGTTGTATACGTGTTAACACTGGGAAAATATGAGGGAAGCAAAAGGGAAGAAGGAGGGGCGAGGAAAACTTTCGTTGCTTCGTGTGGCCGGGCGCGCACACAGCAAAAAAGCGATACGCATACTAACGTATATATATATATATATATATATATATATATATATATATATATATATATATATATATATATATATATATATATGGGTGATTCTCTGTCAAGTGAGAGAGTGAAAATGAAAAAAAATTCTGAAAATTTTTTTATGAATTCTAGAAGACTTCATCATGTCCTCTGAATTTTTTCAGAATTTTTTAGACCATATGTCCCATCCTGACAGAGGCTCAAAGTGGTGGAGTTTGCAATATTAGACATTTTTTCAGGACCTTTGACCTCAATTTTGAGCTATCTAGAGATGTTCTAGAGTAAAAAGTCAAGAGAACTTTTTTTCTGGAAAAATGCCAAATTTTTGGAAAAAATTAGTTTCAGGGTCATTGGTGAACATATAGCCATCACCTAACTAATTTCCAGGCTTAAAATAGAGCAAAAAGTGGTTTCGATCACCCGGACCATAATGTGATACATACCAAAAGAAAGCTTACTTTATTACCAAAATATCTTGACCAGTCCCAGAGTGCTGCATTTGATCTCTTTTTCTTTAATCTATCAATATATTATAGAAATTAATGAAAATACCCTAAAAATGGGTGACCGCATACGTCACTTATATGTATGCATGTTACTCTGGTTTTCTCTTCATACTTTTCATTCACTGTATTGGTTGGCTGAAATTCCCACTCAATTTGATCCCATACTCGAGTCACACACTTGTCGCCAACTCAGAAATGGTTATTTTATCAAGAGTTTTTCACTCACCAACAGATCCATTACACATTTGAGTTACCAATCTTGACCAAACTTTTTTTCATGTTTGTTTGAGTCGAGAATAGGTGATATCCAGAGCCCCAGGGTGTAATAATCCAATTATACTCCCAAGATATTCATTATTATCTTGGTTGGAGCCGTAGTTCTTGCCTTGAATCAGAATTTCCCTCATGAGGTGTATTTCCTTTGAATGAACTTCATATTCACTACCACTTGTCGGATCCTACTGCATTTAATATCCTGCAAGACGCATAGAATCACTTAGTTCAGTTACATTACTCAAATTCACAAAAACATTGCACTCGAATAGAATGAAATATAGAATAAATTGATGAAAAAAGACACGGTTCATGACTTCCCACTCTGGACTTGGATAATGAAGTAATAACAACTTTTATCAAAGTACAAGTGACACAAATACATTCAAATTCTATGATAATTCAGTGTCTGAATCGAATTTTACTTATAAGCACTTCAGATCACTTGTTGTCACACACTGGTAACCTAAAATAATATTCTGCTCACATTTAATTAGCACCCAACTGACATTCCAATTTTAGTCCTGTTCAGCGCACCTGTAACAAAAAATATGAACAACAAAGAATCATATTCTTAGAGAAAATAGATAGGGTGAGAAAGTACAGCTTGAAAGTATAAACTTATCTGAATCTTGCCGCAACTCCATCCCATCCCATGGAAAAGAGAAAACCAGAGTAACATGCATACATATAAGTGACGTATGCTGTCACCCATTTTTAGGGTATTTTCATTAATTTCTATAATATATTAATTGATTAAAAAAAAAGAGATCAAATACAGCACTCTGGGACTAGTCAAGATATTTTGGTAATAAAGTAAGCTTTCTTTTGGTATGTATCACATTATGGTCCGGGTGATCGAAACCACTTTTTGCTCTATTTTAAGCCTGGAAATTAGTTAGGTGATGGCTGTATGTTCACCAATGACCCTGAAACTAATTTTTTCCAAAAATTTGGCATTTTTCCAGAAAAAAAGTTCTCTTGACTTTTTACTCTAGAACATCTCTAGATAGCTCAAAATTGAGGTCAAAGGTCCTGAAAAAATGTCTAATATTGCAAACTCCACCACTTTGAGCCACTTTGAGCCTCTGTCAGGATGGGACATATGGTCTAAAAAAATTCTGAAAAAATTCAGAGGACATGATGAAGTCTTCTAGAATTCATAAAAAAATTTTCAGAATTTTTTTTCATTTTCACTCTCTCACTTGACAGAGAATCACCCCATTAATATATATATATATATATATATATATATATATATATATATATATATATATATATATATATATATATATTTTCGCGCGGCTTGCGTAAGCCTGTTTAGCTGCAGTCGAGGAAGGCCAATGCACGTGAGTTACATGCCGTGCGTTCTTTCTCCGCTCATTGTCCGCGCTCCAGCTCGTCTCATGGACGGAACGGACTGTTTGTTTTTCATCAATTATTTTCGCCGCCAACATCTTTTTTCCTCGGCGACTCGCTTTTCACACTGCAGGCGAGCCGAGACCTTTCCTGCCTCGCCGCTTCTGCCTCGGGCTCCGTGGACGAACGAAAATAACTTTTTTATTGCATTCCTGGTTGTTCGACGGGCGACGGGCACTTTAAAACTGATCCGCGGAAAAGCGCGTAGCAATTGAACGACGACGATATAACTTTTGCGGACGCGACGATGCGGTAATTAGTCGGAACACTCGATTTACGAGAGATTTTCTTCTTTTTGCTCGATACGAAACTCCGAGTTGTTTTGGGTAGAGGCTATACAAGGATACAGCCTCGCGTACATAAGCCACGCGAGAATATTCGAAGAACAGCGGGATGATCGATCGCGCATATTTGCGCCAAGGTTGAAAGAAAATTCAACTGGCTCTTGAAAGGTTCGACTCGCGGCGAGAATGCGCTGATGATTTTGCCAATTATTCGCAGCTATCGGCCGGCACGTATTCGAGGAACGGCATTTTCCCACTCGTCATTGAAAAAAGACTTGTTGCCAATGACCTCTCGCGTATCCCCACGCCCGCGGCTGTTTAGTTTCCCCAAAGATGGGGGTAATTCCTCGGAAATATTGTTGCTCCATCCAAGAATAACATTTTCGTTTGACGAGGATGCGCATCTGGAGAGGGAGGGAGAGAGCGAGACGCGCACATTATTCATCCTCAAAACTTTTGTTCGCAGGTTTGGATTTGCATAAATTGAAACAATAAAAAAGACTCGCGGCCGAACAAAGTGAGGCTATTTTTGCAGGCTCTGAAAATATTCAGTCCAAACATTTGGGGGGAAAAATATTTTTCTCCTCGTATTATTCGCCCGAGTCAATTGAAGAAGATTGTAATGACAGATATTATATGTACACACACACACACACACATATTTTTTTTTCCTTCCTAAGGCTATTACCTTCGGGGTATGTGCCTGTACCTCACACACACACACACACAATATATATATATATATATATATATATATATATATATATATATATATATATATATATATATATCGTCGCTACAATGATTCATCTTTGTTTTCAACCAAAGTTTGAACGTCTTATCCCTGTGTGCTCGCAGGTGTATATATATATATATGTTTACTTATCAAGAGAAGATAATGTATAAATAAGCGACTTTCACCAGCTCGATTATCTAACGATTTGTTCTCGTCGGATCTAAAGAACGCAGCATAAATATATTGAATATGACACCAGCCCCGATGTTGAAATCGATTGAACCGATCGCGCGTCCAAATTCCGTTGAACAATTATAGTCGTATTGTAAATGAAAAACGGTACACGAGATAGCGGCTATTTACAGTCGCGTAATTCACGCGCGTTATATACGAGACGAAGAGAGGACGAGCCGCGCACACACACATACGTCTAATCGGCCGCCGCAATTTCCCACGTTACGGAACGTTAGCCGGGCAGTTATGAAATGCTCGCGCGCGTATATATATATACACACTGCAGTAGACTGCAGTGGCGGCTGCTGCTTTCACGCGGCGAAGAAAGTTGGCCGTGCGCGAGCGCGAGCTGTGGGCTGCACACAGCCACAAGTGCATTGGAAAGTTGCAGCGCGCTCGGTGCAATTCTATTGAAAAGCCCGAGACCTAGAAAAGTCTTACGCGCTCGCAAAGCAAAGCCATTGTGATTTTGCCGAAGCGGCCCGCTGCAGCAGCCGAGTGTCGCGCGACGCGCGTGATCGATTCCGTGGGACGATTCTTATATTGTGAGCTCCGCAAGCCGGGCGAAAGTTCCGTATACGTATATATACACACGTTCCATTTACTATAGCCGCGCGAGATTTTACCCACGGCCAATTTTCGCTCGCCCTCGATTTTATTGCGCCCCGCGCGAAATCATCGATAGATCGCCGCCGCGAATCGCCGATATTAGTTTGGGCCGCCGCTCGTTGCGCGCCTGGCTGCTGTGCAGCTCGGGATAACGGCTCGCAAAGATTTGCGCTGTATATAGCACACGCGTTACCCGCGACGTTACAGCCTCGCTCGCGCTCGCCCAGGCGTTCATTAGTGCGCGCGCGCGCTCGAGAATAATCCGTCTTCTTGCCATCGCTCAAATCATACTCTGCCCGCGGTGAAATATTGAAAAACCTCACACATGAAAACAGCACATCCGGCTTGCACATAAGTGCGGCTTTTCATTCTATCAAACATTCCCCTTTTTAATTATAAATCTTGATATCGGATGGAAATATCGAGATGAAAGCATCGCTTTTTCGGCTGATATTGCTATCAGAAAAACCGAAGAGCAGTCGCGTATAAATTATAAGTAATCAACTTTAAACGGACTCGAGTTATTTGAAGATCCACTCGGCTCCTTCTCTTCATTTTCGGCGAGTGATTCGCTCCAATACAAAAACTCTGCTCCACTGCGAATCTGTATCTTTACCTACTCTATCTATCTGAATAGTCCGGGATGCGACATTCGAATTACAAAATAGGATAACATCGCGCGTACTCGCGATTCTCTCTCCTATATGCAGGCATCACGCGACCAGATAATCGATCGATCTATCGCCAAATTCGCGTCGTCGTTGTGAACAGGGGAAATTTCCCGCTGGACAACAACGCCTGTTTATTTGGCTCGATCCGATATTGCTCAACGCCGCGCGGCTCGTGTTCACGTAACGCGCGGCACGGAGGGTCGATGCACGTCGCGATGCTCGCGGTTGCGACACACCGGACGACTTGCGTCGTCCACGGAAATTTCACACCTCCGCTTAGAGGGTCAACGACTTTCTCCCAGTCCAATCGATCGCTCGCTCGCTCGCCAAACGACCCACAGCTCCTGCTTGCTCGCGCCGCGCGTAAGTGCACTAGAGCGCGCGACCTTTGCCCTCGACCCCACGTAGTACCCTCATGAGTTTGCCGCGTGTCTGATTATCCAATTAGATTTCATCCGATAATTAACGCGGCAAGTTGAGCGCGCAGAAAATTCGTTTTTTACATTAGATCAATTCCAGCTTGGGTACATGTGAAATACCATGTCGCCATACGTTCCTGTTGAGATTCTTTATTATTAAATGTCTTTATTGATATTATATACACAGTGTTTCCGCGTATTCGAATGTGTGAATAAAATACAATAATTATACAGTACATAAACTTATATGGAAATGTTTGAATATATTGAAATGCTCTCTGTGAGATGTTGACGGTTTGGCGATTGGCATTGAACTGGCATCCTGACCTGACTGTAGAGGGTGGGCGGTAAGGGTGCAATAAACGTTCAGGTCAAAAACTGACCGTCGGTATCCTTCTCTATATGTACGTGTGTGTGCAAGTACACATTGTCGGCGTAATTCCAACAGTTCCCCTCGCGTAATCAAAATTTTGACAAAACTTGAGCTCGAAATGCTTACAATTAATTGACTCGTTAATTGTTGGCGAATCTGGTGGATTCTGCTTCTTCTCGAGAGCAAAAGCATTGTGAAGATTGTTATTGCTATAACATACGTATTTATGCGTTCTCTTTTTGTGTAGATACCCGTATTTGTCAGTGCGGGACTCAAACGTTGATACAATCATCTTTGCTCCAAGAATCGAGTGTTAATCCGCACGAGTTATTTTGTTCCATGAGTAATGGGATAATGCATTGTGCATTGGATACTACTCATTGATGCCACATAGGATACATATATATTCCATACGCTCGCGAGCTCTTTGTTCGAGAATGAGTTGGATATTTTTAACGATCAGCAGCAAAGCTCATATCGCACGGATGGCGACTGTCGTCCGAAACAAAGACGAAACGACGCGTCGAGTGTACAAGTCGCGAATAAAACCCTATCCACTCCCGGCGGATATCCTCGGGAATTTGCAAAAATCGAGCGAACCGATGAGACGTCAGCCCACGAGAGAAGTGTGCTCAGCGGCTGATTTTTTATTTTTTTTTTTCCCGCGTAGCAACAAAACAGCGTATATAGGCGAGCGCGGGTGCAGCGCGCGACGCTCGAGCAAGTGCATCAGCCGCGGCGAAGGAGGGAGAGAAAAGTGTAACAGGAGTATTATATGTAGTCGGAGGGGTAGGGTAGGGGGGCACGACGTGTGGCGCCAGCGGAAGAGCGATGAGAAAGCGGAACGCGCCGCTGCACGCACACACACACACACTCGCTCGAGCGCGCGCCCACCTTTTAGTCGCGACTGCAACGATGAAACTTGAACGTGACACGCTTCGCCCGCGTAACGCACACTGAGATCGACGCAGCCTTAATTCGCTATTCTCCGAGCACTGCCGATATAATCCTCCCGCGGCCACTGAGCACATAGAAAGTCGGTATACGGATTCGACGAGGCGCGCGCGCGCATATAGATAGATAGATAGATATTCATTTATTCAACCTTGGGGTAGAACCCCGTCTGGTCTGTTTCGATATACATGTTGTGATTATTACATAAAATGATAATAGAACATGATTATAGCGTTGACATACAGTGGTTACAAATCGCATCACAATAAGAAGTTCATTGTACCGATTGTAATTTGAGTTAGCGGAGAATTGCGTATAAAAAACATAGGAATTACTTATTTACTAATATACAAGGACAAGACAAAGTATTGTATAAATGACGGTCTAGGTCGCTGTTGTGGTGCCTATACCTTCGTGAGTGACTCGCTCTCTCCAGTCAGCTCTGTCGGCTGCAAGGAGAGTCTCGAAGAGGAATGTCTTAAATCGACCGATGCTCGCGACGTTGAAGTCCATGATGTTAAGGTCGTTGAGAAATTGGGAGGCTACTATGGTGAAGGCATTGTTCTGCGCCTCCGTACGGATGCGGCCATACACGAGGGCGTTGGGGGCGTTTCTTGCCGAACGCCTCAGGTCGACATCAATACCTACTCGCGTGAAGTTGCGGGCGAGATAGTTCGGCGACCCGAGCGCTATAATTTTGAAGGCTAGCGTACTGAGAAAGTATTCGCGTCGTCGCCTTACGGAGAGCCAGGACAGCGACAGCCTGTGCGGAGTGACATGAGCATTAAACGCCATTCCGCCCACCACGAATCGCACGCAGGCATTCTCCGCGACCTGCAGTTTAGCGTTACATTCGCTGTCTAATCCGTGGTATACGACGCTACAGTAGTCGAATCGCGGGAAGATGAGGCTCGAGACAAGATTCGCACGGAGTTGCTTAGATAGGACTTGGCGATAGAAGCGTAGGGAAAACAGGGAGCCGTACAATTTTCCCGTTATACGCCTGCAGTGGGGTGTCCAGGATAGCGAAGGGGTAATCCAGACTCCTAGGTTCTTCACCTCAGCAGTGTATTCCAGTTTGTAGCCATTAATCTCTACGCTTGGCAATTGATTTCGCGCAATTCTCTTGTAGATGTCGGCTGTGTAAGCCGTGCTCCCTAGTATGATGACCCTTGTCTTTTCCAGGTTTAGATCAAGTCGATTCTCACGACCCCAGTCCGCAACTGCCTGTGCGTCTACGGACGCTTGTTGGATGCCTTGCTCCAGCTCGTGTATGGCGCAGTGCAGAAACATCTGCTTGTCGTCCGCGTAGAGGATGTATTTTGAGTAGATAAGGATTTTTGGAAGGTCGTTGGCGTAAATAGCAAATAGAAGCGTACCGAGCACGCTGCCCTGGACGATCCCAGAATCTGCATTCAGCCACTCCGAAATAGTCCCGCCCTCGTCTATGACCGCCTGCACTCTATCGGACAGATAGTTGAAAAACCACCTCAGGACTCGGTCGGCTACATTGAGGGATCTTAATTTGTGCAATAGAATGTTGTGTGGAATGGAATCGAAGGCTTTGGAAAAGTCGAACAGCACCAGAATTGTGACCTGATGATGGTCTATAGCTTTTCTGACCTCGTCCATTACGTAGAGAAGTGCCGTTTGCGTACTGTGATGCGATCTGAATCCAGCCTGGAAGTCCGTTAGCAGTCTGTGCGCTTCTATGTAGCTTGACAGCTGTAAGTGGACGAGGCGCTCCAGTATTTTGGAGAGCTCAGGGAGCAGTGCTATAGGCCGGGTGTCCGAAGGAGAGCGGGGATTTTTCATCTTCGATAGCGGAGATATGAGTGATTTTTTCCACGCCCTCGGGTACGTGGCGGTGAGCAGCGAAAGGTTGCATAGGTCTGTGATTGACTTGAGCGATGGGGCTGCCGCGATTTTGATCATCCGCGTGGATATGCCGTCGGTGCCGGCGCTTCTTGAGGTCGAGCGATTTATGGCTGCATGAACTTCCTCCTGTGTCACTGCGCGGAAATTAAAGATGGTGCGGGACAGATCAAGCTGTGTGTCCCTCGCCCGTTGGAAATCATGCTCGGTTAACGGCGCCGCTCTGCTTACACATTGCGCGAAATGTGTATTGAGCTCAGCGGCGGAAAAATATCTGAACGGGGTTGGATTAGCCGGGGGGTTGAGATTTAGTTTCTTAATTTCGCGCCATTTCTCCTTCACCGTGCGAGAGTTGCTGAGCTTGCTCTGAAAGAATCTATTCTTGGAGGTGTCGATGGCATTAGCTACGCGGGATCTTAGCTCGTAGTACACCTCTTTGTCTTGCTGGCGGTTTGACTGTTTTGCTCTCGCGTATGCCCGGTCGCGCACTTTCCTCAGCGAGTGTATTTCCCGCGTGACCCAAGGCTTGTGCTTGGAGGAAATTGTAATAGTCCGTATCGGCGCGGTTGCATCGTATGCGGCCAGGAGGCCGCCTGTCACGGATTGCTCAGCGGCGTCTATATTGCCACTGCATGGGGCGAGTACGACACCGCTGTACGGAGTTGAGGCTAGGAAGGCATGATCCCTTAGCTCCGCCGGTGCAGTGAGCTGGCTGAGTCGGTCGCGTAGGTTGGCGTGCAAGAGATCCGTGTTGATGTTCTTTAGGTTTCGTGCCTTGAAGGTCTTTGTTGCTACTGGGGGTCTAGTGAGCCTGAGGGACAGGGTGATGAAGTCGTGGCCGGCTATGAATGGAGCGGGGGACTTTAAGTACTCTGCGACCTTGTGAGGGTCGCTGACGATGAACAGGTCCAGCCACGTGTGTGTCGGTGGGTCTCGCCAGAGTGAGTGGTGAGTTGGCTCGGATGGCACAAGATGGAGGGAGAACGACGACAAGAGGTCCCGAAATGACTCGGGCTCGGAGTGATTGGACGACATGTCGTAATTGAAATCGCCTGTAATGACCACGTTGCTGTAATGTGGGAGATAAGCCGAAATTGTATTGAGGAAGGGGACGGTGTCGGAAGCTCCAGGTCTACGATAAACGACTGCACATAGGATTTTTTCAGATTCGTTTATTAACTCGGCTATAAGAAATTCCGGCGAGTTGTCGAACACCGGGTTCGATTGCGAGAGAATTTTTACCTTAAAATATTCGCGTACATATAGACCGATGCCTCCCCCGCTTTTTCCTTCCCGGTCAGCCCTGTAAAAGGTGAAACCGTCGAGGGCTAGATGGGAGTCGGGCTCGTTGGGGCACAGGAAGGTCTCGGTGACCGCTACAATATCGAAGAATTTCTTTGAGCATATTTCCTCTAACGACGCGAAGTGCGACTTAGTGTACAGACGGTTGACATTAATGTGGCCGATTACAATTGATTGCGCGTTGCGTGCGTGTACCACCCGGATAACATTCGGACACGCGTCGTTTTTGCGCGGATATCGAGAGTTATTCTAACCGATCGAGCAATTGTCGACTGTATTATAAAACTGTTCGCTCCAGCACGTTTATTGCGCACGTATGCGCAATCGATACGTTTGTACGAGATTTCGAATGAAAGTGGGTGCGCATACAATTTAGGTTGGCAGGAGAAAACTACTCGCCAATATGACGTGTTATACGCGCAGCATCTGGCGAATGGATGGTGCAGGCGATTTCGTGTGCGACGATATGCGCCGCGAGAGGACAGAGGAGGGACTCGAGATAAACACGTGCACGCGGGGGGAGGCAAATAGAACGGTCGCTCGCGCGCGCGCGCGCGCGATAGCCAACGGTGTCCGCGGTGTAGGTAAAAAGCGCGCATGCAACACGGGCCCGCCACTCTCCTCGTACCATCCGCGCGTGTAACACGTGGAAAAACTAACGGCGAAAGTAGCGCCAGGGGGGAAAAAACGGTAGCCGCCGCCACCGCAGCTTTCACGTCATCCATTATATCCGCGCGCGCGCGCGCTGCAACCATACTGCAACGAGCGATCGAGCGAGACGGACTTTCGCCCGGCGCGATGCGCTTGACATTGGGCGCGCGCGCGGCTAATGTCACTTCGCGACGCCTGTGCCCCCCCACCACCAGTTCGATGAAATTTTTTTCAGTTCAACGACCGGCGAAAAAAAATGCTCGAAAATGCCTTGTTACACTGTTTTGGCTTGGCCCCGAGGACGATTAAAATGCCCCGGAGAGCTCGTTCGATCGCGATATAATTAATCATACGTGTATATGTATAGCTGGCTCGGCTCGAGGTGTTACATCCTGCCGAGTCATTAACCCGGTGAAAGCACGATCGTTTTCATGAGATATTATTTTTTTTGCCGCGTACCTCCAGTATATACAATTACACGCGGCACGCACGTACAACTCGCTTCTGTTATCGTATGGCCAAGCGACGCAACTTCGGCAAACACTCGTTGTTGTTGCATTCGCGGGTCGTACGCTCTTCTCGGGCAAATGCCAATGAACCACACTACTGCTAACTGTCGCGAACAAACGACTTTGGCGAAAATTCGGTGTCGTTATGTGCCGGTGTTTCGTTGAAAATTGAAAAAAAAATCTCGGAAAAAATCCTTATACCGATTATGTATTCGAATCCTCGCTGTTTTGGATACGCCTGAAATATACAATAAAAATAATATCTTGACTCGCTGGGATCGTCACATTCTTGAAAGTCCAAGTGTGCAGTGTTTATTTTTCGAAAAAACATCAAGAATGAAAATTTGAGATTCGATCAGTTAGAATACCACTTATTGGATTCCAAACACTGGACATATGTATTTTTAAAGGAAAACGGGCGAGTTTATTCTCATCAAGTATTTTCGAGAAGAGAAAGAAATTCTACGCCG
This sequence comes from Aphelinus atriplicis, assembly GCA_020882685.1. Classification (NCBI taxonomy): domain Eukaryota; kingdom Metazoa; phylum Arthropoda; class Insecta; order Hymenoptera; family Aphelinidae; genus Aphelinus; species Aphelinus atriplicis. Next base: position 44,246,541 of record CM037076.1, on the reverse strand, counting down.
CCAATGCGCCATTTTTTAGTGAAAAATGAGATTTTTTCAATTTTTAAGATGTTGCACTGATCAGTCGCGATGTAAAATTATTTCAAACTATTCTCTCGCAATTTAACTGAAAATAGCATTAGCTTTGACAAAAAAAAATAATCCACTCTGTTTCTTCAGAGGTAATTTTCCGGTTACTTTAACGTGCCTCGATTATGACATATCACAATTGCCGAGTTTCCTAAAATCGTATCGCTGATGAAGATCGATACAATATCGCTCAGTCAAGTTTCCCACCGCAACCAAGGCCCCTACAGATCATTTCAGATGTGAGATACTGTACAATTGTACAAAATATCATCACATTTTTGTGGAAAACTCATAGAAATCTGCCATATATGGCTTGCGGAACGTTACTCAGCTGCTCAATAGGGAAATTGCACGAGATATTGCACGTTTAGTTGTTTTTATCGGATAAAAATAATCTACACGTACTTTTTTTTCGTTTCTCCATCCGACGAAAATAAAAGGAGATACAGGCCGGGTTGAAAATCCACTGTGACATCACCATATGGCACGGCAAACACATACATAAATGTATGGGTGTCGCCACAACCTCACACGACTTGGACGATATTTCAACCCTCTGTGTGTCGGTTACTCGTAGAAGCTTAACAAATCCAACCAAACGAAATTTCCATAGCGATTCCATCACAGTAACTTCCCTATATTGTTTTCCACTGTCTGAACTTGCCCATGAATTATCGTGTGAATCGAGCTCGTTTCGCGTGATCGTATTCTATTTGCCAATCAGACGTATGTATGTTTGAGTTGGGTTTGTCCGTCGACAAAGCTCCCGGAGCTGGGAATTAGCAGGAGCTGCGCCCAGGCGATCGAGTTGGCCGGGAGTCGACAGTGTAATACAGATAAGAAGAAGTTGGAGCCCGGGAGCCCGGTGTTAATGGCCTGGGCTGCGGCTGGGTGATTGCGGCGCGTGTGTGCACTACGGATGGAGGGTCGTGGTCAACTTTCTCCTTCGACCTCGTATTCCACCGCGCGATCGCGTGCGCTCGCGCTGTTATACCACTGCAGCCACTCGGTTATGCGAGACGCGGCTCATGCACCAAGCAAATCCACACATGCACATGTACAGACGGCCACGACGATTAATTATTCAAATTCTCTTCCGAGGATGTTTTCATCGGCCGATTCATTATTGAACTCGCGTGGATTTCCCAATTCCATCAAGTTGAAATTCAATTCTTCTTACAATATAGTGAGTATGAAATCTGATCACTGAGGTGGCTTCAGCGTTAGGTGTACCATATCAATGTGGTGGGCCCTACTGGAGGCTCTAAATAATATTGCGAAATTCATTCGAACATATCATTTCGAAGTAGATCAAGAACAATCTAGACTACTTGTAGATGCTCAACAAGAAGAGATATTGTCTATGTAACTAAGTAAAAATGTGCACATCAGCGCATCCGTCAAATTCGTCAAAGTCAATATTTTTTCGAGTTTTCAATCTTATTTCTTCCTTATTACTTTCCTATTTTTTTTTCATTCGGTTCAGAAGTGATTTATGGATTCTCAATGTAAGTAGGTCATTTTTATTATGGCTGTCACGTGGAAATGAAGTCAATGACCCGTGATTATATCTTCGTCGCGATTGAAATTTGTTTGTGTTAGGTACTTTCTCTCCGAGTGTTTGAGCTCAATCGATGATAACTCGCCGAAGCCACCTTAAATATTTGAATGAAATGGGACACCCAATAACATTTGTACGGCATATCTTACATTATTGGGGTATAATCCGTCAAAAGTGTTGACTCGCGGAGAGTTTCGACAAAATTGCCGGGGATACCTGTTCCGTGACAAACGAGATTAGACCGCAGTGGGAAAAGAAGCAAGACCAGTTTTAACTATTCAAAACACTGTTGATTTGAATCAATGTGACGCACAGTGGAAAAACTCTTGGTTTCACTCCCAAATGCATCTAACCCTATTCGAATTCAACTAAACACTTCACCACATGAGCTCCACGAATAATATACAATATTGACGTGTGTCGGATTCGCTTGCAATCTAAAATTTGCCTATATTGGTAGTACCCGGTGAATTATCATTTATCAGTAAAAAAGAACAGTAAAAAAGTAAAAAAGGCAAATGCTACTCTACACGAAGCGTTTTATTTTGTCGAAGGGCGTCTCTTTGGAACAAAGTGACGTTGGCCCATTGAGATCGGCCCCCGGGCTCATGTGCATTCGTAAGTCAAGTGCACGTGTGGGATACATGAAACGTACAGCATCGAGATGCTGCGGTCCCGCGACGAATAGACGCACACGTGCACCCGCGCGGGGTTGTAAAGCGCCACCCGATATATATGTGCGCAACGCCTCTCTTATATTTGGTGCTCAATCGGCTCTTCGGGGGATCCGTCAGATAATTGACGTTCAACCACCACGGCTCTCGAGATTTATTATCCAGCTGCACTATTCGGCTGCGCGTCGTATACTCGCGTGATCGAGAGATGATCGCGTTGGAACAGAATACATGCAAATACTATTATACCGTGCACCTAATTCGGTTTGATCGTTACGGAACAGATTTCTAACGTAATCGTCGTCCGTAAGGATTAACGATGTGCTATATGCTTTTCATAAGTTTACACAATGTGAGAAAGCACACACGTAACTTTTCGAGTCGTGTAATTTCCTTCAATTTCCACGGGTTTATTCTGTAATGAAAAATCGAGTCTAAAATCACCGAGCCGCTAAATACACATTGAATCGCGTGAAAACTGTTTACAATAAAATCGATATACTCGAGTGGCGGGTGACGCGTGATTTGCAATCAACGTCGATTGCGCAAGCAGCTCGTGGATATATATATAAGGTACTTGATCCTGAACACGTCCGAATTACTATCTTGATAAAAAATTGCATCGTATATTGAATTCGTTTTGTTTCACTGGCCGTTCACATACGTCAATCGCTTTGCAGGCTTTACAAGATATATATAGGTACGCGTGCGGAGCTCGGGCGAAATTTCTCAAATAACCAATTTGACGCGACTAGGATAGTGTCGCGTTTCACGCGATGTTCCGACGGTCGAGTGCGGATATGTATTTCGAAACGAAACCGGCTGATTGGACGTTATATGCTCGCGCAGCAAACGTCGCGCGTCGCGATGCACGAGTATATACATAAAAAGATAATTTTGAGAGACATATTAACGCGAGCGAGACCGAGTGCAACTAATCAAACTCGACTCGAGATCGATCCGACCGGCAGACGAACATGATATAATCTTGGAAGATACATCGGGCGACACGACACACCAACAGCGGCTGCAGCAGCACGTGGCCTGGTATATGCATCACAAATTAGGGGACGTCAGCTGTAGCCTGTGCTCTTGTCGTATTAATACCGCGTGGCCGAAGGATTTCGGAGGATCTGGTGCTCGCGACGACGCCAGCTGCAGCAGCCGCGCGCGCGCGCGCTGCACGTGGCAATGAATTTCCGGCGCGCTCGGGACGCCCCCGCTCCATCTGCAACCCAGCGCTTGACGCGCGTTGCGTCATCCCGTCTTCTTCGAACGCATCTCGAGTGCATCTCGCTCTAGTCGGGAATTTTCGTCGCTTACACGCGTAGCCCTTTGTCCATAGGGTAGATGTCGAGTATACTGATTATAGGGACAAAATTTGGGCTTGCTAGATCGTTGTATGCATAATCAATCGATGGATTGATTGGAGAGCATTATTCGGCTATTTCAGTCGCAGCTCATTTCTTTCGGTTTAACTTGGCTATAGATACTAAGTATATACAGGATTTTGGTCTAACTGTATGCAGAAAATACGAGGAAAATGTCGCTACGGTAAAATCAGCAAATGATTTGAGTAACCGAGTGACTGAGTATTGATCTTCTCTTCTTCCGTGAATGACCATTTGAAATCTTGATTTTCTCATGTCATGCGCTTCTTTCATTACCTCCCGAAACTATGAAGGCGATAGTGCATACGCGATATCTTATGCACCCGATAGTATAATATATCGTTATTCTATTGCAGACACAGAGTTGCAACGTACAGCGGAATATTGAATGTTCGAATCGTCTAGCCCTACATATCAGCGCAATTAAGCAAGGGAAATAATTGAAAAGTTGGGCGTGGGAGAGCGAGAGGGAGTGACTCGAAGAGTATACACACACATAGTGGGCTGCTTATCAAATTGAACGAGCCGGGGTACACGTGTCACGCGGCGCGTTCGTCCCCGCGATAATCGCGTGAGTCACTCGTGCCGCCGGGGGGGATAGCAATGAAAATTATCGCGCAGATTCGTCGAGGCTGCTGCTGCTGCTGCTGCTGCTGTATCAGCGGTGCTGCAGCTGCAGCCGAGGGTTGTCGGTATCGCGTACGGAAATCCTGCGGAGTACGTGTTTGTGTGTGTGTGTGTGTGTGTGTGTGTGTGTGTGCGTGCGTGTGTGCGGCGCGTCGCTGAAAAGTGGTCCGTGTCATTAACCCGCGCCGGGCGGCGGCTGGACGCGTTTCCGAGCACAAAAATACACGCTCGCTTTCTCGCTTTCTCTTTTGGCTTGGCCCCGCAAACGCGGAGCCGCTCGAGCGCGAGCACACCTCGTCGATTTGTATATATGTAGCTGTGGATAGGCACACTTGGCGCCGGCGATCATCAAGCGCGTACGTTACCCAATGCGCCCCAGCTGACGTGTGACTCGGGACAATATACTTATACTTGACCCGCCCGCCCGGCTCTATACCGATACACTCAAACGCGACGTTGCTCTGCTTTCCTGGCACGTAATCGGGGGGAGGGGGGGGGGGAAACTCGATTATAATCCAGCTGATGCGTGATCCATTGAATCGTCACAGCCGGAAAATCTTCCGTGTGAAAGTAAAGCGTTTCACTGTGAGCGGCTTTGTGGGTTACAGTGAATACTTCACCCTGATATACCGCTATATAGTGAGCATTACCGCTACACTCGACCCTTTAACATTCCGCAAAAACTCACTTAAAATGAATTTTGTGCGCGGTAATAGTTTGTGTTATCAAATCCCACGGAATTCAAGCGGTATATTGTTCTCTCGCGTTAAAGTATAGAAACATCGTTATTAATCCACTCGAAAATTCATCCACCTGGCCCGCTTTACAGTGGAATATTTCACTTTCATACATACGGCGAATCCTGACTGCAATATAAGGATTCAAGGGAGCAAATTTCAACACACAGCGTGCGACACGTTTGCCGGCCCACCACACCGCGAATCCTAGATGATTCATCGAGTCGTGATGGAGCTGTAACTGCGCGGCAGCGGCTGTAAGCTCGTATAAACGGAAGAGGAGTATACAACGTTAGCTCGCGACGTTGGATTATTCGGTTGTGGAAAGATGCGCGCACGTTTTTGAAAGTCCGCTGATCCAATTCCAATGCCAGCTTTCTCGAGAGCTGATTTCCAATCGTCCCGAGACCAACATTCAAAATAATTCTCTCTCTCTCTCTCTCTCTCTCCGATGTTTAAGCTCGCGCGCTTGGCGTGTATTCCGATTCGAAGCGAGCGAGAGGTAATTGCGCCTGACGTATCGAGTTCGTATACAATCCGTCCACGTATAATCTCGCGCGCAATATTACTACCACGCTGAACTTGATCATAACTCCTGGCTGTTTTTCATTAAATTAGATCAGCTAACTAATCTTGAACTTTCTACCGTTCGCGGTGAAATCGTGTCTCTCTCTCTCTCTCTCTCTCTCTCTCTCTCTCTCTCTCTCTCTCTCTCTCTCTCTCTCTCTCTCTTGAGATATGTTTTTGGTGTGAGGAGGGACGAACACATCACTCCTTATAGGGCCAAGCTGGGCTGGTTGCGCACGGATATAAGGAGGCAATATTTCATGGCTGTACTTTTGTACAAGATCCTGCGCATCCGCGAACCGAAATACCTACTGAGCCTCTTCACTAGGTATGAGTCCACTAGGCCCTCCAGGGGTGATGCACCGGAACTCTCGGTCCCCAAAATGAGGAATACTTTCGGACTAAATTCATTCCAGGTGCAAGCAGCGCACCTCTGGAACTCCCTTCGGTCCTCGGATAGAAACCTGCCGTCTTTGTCAAGTTTCAAACGTTCCGTAAGAAAATACTTTTGAGAATTAAATGAATGACCTTAACATCTTTTATAAAGTTCTTTACGATGACCATTTGTCTGAATATATGATGACCAGCTGTATAATTATTATACCAATACTGACTCGTTATCTGTGATAATTAGTTCCACGAATTTTACTATGATTGACAAGGATGATATGTAAAAAATATTTTAGTTAAGTGACCGTTATTTTTAAAAAGAAGACTGATATTTTTGTAAATACGATTTTTGTATAATTTATACAATAAAAACATATATATCTATCTCTCTCTCTCTCTCTCTCTCTCTCTCTCTCTCTCTCTCTCTCTCTCTCTCTCTCTCTCTCTCTCTCTTGCTAGAACTTCCTGCTATCAGAACTCACTGCGCATTGCCGGAGCGAACTTATGGAACCGGCTACCCGATAGCGTCCGCGCTTTTTATAAGACTGTTAGTTTTAAGGCCAAATTGCGAGACTATTTACTTTCCTGCGATGTAATTAACTCTACCTCGACATTTGCTCTCGTACGCGCTCGATCTACTGTAAGCTGAGCATAATATCGCGCTACGTTTTTTAGTATTAGTTTTAGTTTTAATTTAATTATTATAATTGTTTTTATGTACAAGGATACCGCAATTTTCCATTATTATTTATTTATTTAACATTGTACAAATTTATGTATATCTCAGCTGTGGCTGAAAGGACCTTGAGTCCTACGTCAATAAAATTCTTCATCAATCAATCAATCAAATCTTGCAGCAGTAGCAGCAGCAACGCATGTTGAATTAATTTCTGAAAAACAACGAGGACCATATATTAGATACAGCGGATTGCGGCGCTCGTCGGTTATCGCGAGACTCGAAACTTCACAGACTGGTGCAATGCGGTACAAACGGAAGGGGGAAAAAAACCCAACGGGCCCGGCGCGATTGACCTGAAAATCAGGTAGGGGCTTAGATATGGATAAGAGTGACGGGGTGGGCGCGGGCGAAAGTCGCGAAGCGCACCGCCTCTGTATGTGTGTTTCTGATTTATTTACAATGGCGCCACGGTTTAATCAGGCGATAAGTCGCGCGCGCGCGTCCGAGTGGGGCAAAAAAGGGTGTATACACACATCGCGCGCGCACACAAGTGGGTTAAGCGAAGCGAGCAACTGTCGCGGCGCATGAGCTGCGAGGCGGCCGAGGCGCGCTCGCAGAAACGGCGGAGAAACGAAACGGTATATGTGCGGGGCGCGAAACAATGGGGCGCGCGGGCCCGATCGGCCGAGCATCGACCCACATGCGTGTATTATAACACACACACACACACACACACAGCTGGAAGTCGTGCGTCGCGCAGGCTCTCCTCGCCCGATTGGGGTCACTCCAGATCGCTATATACCTATACCGGCGTATTCCGCCCGTCGCGCGCACACTCGACATTCGGCTATACGGTTATCGAACGAGGCCGACCCTCGTCGTTTGCTTCGTAAACATTTCGTAATCGAAAAATCGGCTCGTCGATATGTAGAGCTGTGTACGTCTGCGATCCACTTATTCCCCGGTTCGTCGATCCTTGGAGACGCTGTAGAGTCGCATCCCTCCGATTATTGTGCGGCAATTAAGTGATGGCGTGTGGAGTGAATTGTTAATCAACTCGTGTGGTTTGATTAGTTCAGACAACTAACCACATACAACGAGAGCGAGACATAGGTATAGATGTGCCGGGTAGGTTAGAGCAAATAAGATATATATCTTCTTTGGTTATAGGGTAATTATTTCCTGTATGGTTTGTCAACAATAGAAGAAGCTAAGGATCGTGTGCTCTGATGACCAAATTTATTTTTCACGAGCTGAATATGTATGTAGGTTTCTAAGAATATGCGCTGATGGAATAAATTGATACGAGTATTTGTGACAAAAAATATCGTCGATGAAATTGAAGAACGACAATTGACGTATGAACGTGTCGATGTAAGTCTGAACATAGCTACAGCATAGTGCATTGGGTATGTAAAAGTTTGAGGGATCCAGGGTATAGGCATGTGCGTCTATCGAGATGAGGGTTTTGGGCAGTGCAATCGGAAAAGGGGAAGAACGGGGGAATAGGTCGATCAGCGGGCCGGGTTACCTTTGAGGAAGGGAAGAAAAAAAGAAGGAAATGCGGTACGCATCGCGTAATAGTACTGGTGTTCGCGCGGGCGGGCGGGCGCTACGCTAAAGAGAGCAGCTCTCGAGCCGCGGGCGAATGAGTAACGGTGCCTCGCCCTCGATTCGCTCGCTCCTCCGCTCCACCTATTGTCACTTAACTCTCGCGGTACTCACGCGTACGCGTACGTGTGTTCGTCTGATGCGTATAACTTAATGCACGGCTCGAGCTGCCAGCAAACATTTTACTTTTCGCAAATTCATCTCCCGCTCGAGCGGATAGGCAATCGAATTCAAATCGCGTCGAATCACTCGCGATTGTGTGTATAAATTCATCACGGCCCGCGCGCGACTCGGTGAAAAGTTCACTCGTCCGGCTAATATACAAATTGCGCAACGTCACGTACTCACGAGCGAGTCCCCGTTACACAAACACACTCGGCAATTGCTAATTTACCTAATGCGTCCCCGATTAGCCGTGCCCACGCGCATCACTAAATCCTTATCGAAGAATGCGCCCGTGTATGCGTATATATAGCCGAACTATACACACAACGCGACATACCAATGTACATGTATGTGCGCGTGTGATTACGCGAGAGCCGACTAATAATACCCACTGATTTTACAGCGATTGAAACGTGCGAAGCGAGGCGCGAGCGATACGCTCTTTATCATCGTGGGATCAGGCTTTTATTTAACGCGTATGCACAAATCGCGACTGACACAGTTCCTTTCATTAGCGCATCTGCCCCGTATATGCCAAGGCTCATGGGCAAACGCACAATGGGATCAAACTATACCGCAAGCGTGTATATGCGCGCACGAGACAGAGAGAGAGAGAGAGAGAGAGAGAGAGAGAGAGAGAGCCGAAAGGAACGCACAGACAGACCTTCCGCCTTTTTTCATCTTTCACCAATCGCGCGGGTCGTATTCAAGCCGCCAGCTTCAATGCCTACACGCCGCACCGCCATTCCGACCCACCCCCGGTGTGTATACGTGTGTATCCGTCGAGCAAAACTTATTAGAATAGTGTGAAATCAATCGGTGACCTACATTTGGTTTTAACACGCGCGCGTGCCTTCCTCCCGCTCGGCTCGAGAATCCCTTCGGTACATCGGATCGTATAGAACGGAGGGCTCGTTCGCCCGAGCGGAGGGACTTGAAATATATACACACAATACTACATCTTTCGTCCATCAGGCTAAAAGAGAGAAACATATATATATGAATAGGACGGCAAAAAACGAGTTCCGATTGAAAATGTGCGAGCTGGCTTCGATCGGGACGATTTACGAGACGATATATATACGCACACCCGAGAATGAAAAAAGATGCTGTTTAATTATATATACTGCCCTCGGATGGAGAATTATCCGATCGATAAGTACAAGAGAGCAAACACATAATATTGGGAAGAAGCAAAGTAGGCGAAACAATGGAATTCGTAACGTATGACTTGGCTCGCGGGGGCATTATCTGGTACGATGATTTGCTCGGAGCTGCACCGCGCGATAACACACTCGAACACTCTCGAGCACTGCAGTGCGAGTGCGTATACTTATATATACATGGGAGAGGAAAAACGCCGTGATAAAACTCACCGCTTGATAGCGGCCGGCTAGAGTATGATATCTCATTCGCTCTCTCTCTCTCTCTCTCTCTCTCTCTCTCTCTCTCTGTCTTTGTGCATGCGTATACGCACAGAGTGGGCTGGAGGGACTGTGGGAATACGCCGCCGACTACAATAATACGATATAATACCGGAGTTACATCATACGTGCGCGCGCGTCTAGTACGCGCGTTATCTTTATTGTTACGTTATCGGCCGAGCGACTCGTGCGCGCAAGCGCCCGCCCGCCGTCACACCGAAACGCAGCTCGAATGAACCATCGTACATCTGCGGTGCACGTGCGTCACTGGATGCTGCGACTCGCAGTGTGTATATACATGTATTGAGTCGCGTGCCGCGCTGGATATGTCCTTCGCTATTTCCATCGCTCCCCCGTGCGTACTCGCGCGCGCCGAGAGACTTGACAGAGGAAAAATGCCGTGGAAGGTAAGCTGACAGCTGCTGACTGATTGATTGATCACCGAATCAGTACGATATACGCGGCCACAAACACCCAACAATAAATGAGCTTTCGTGTACGCACCGTTGGTGGCTGTTATCCACTAGAGCTAATACAAAAATACACACATTCTTCAAATTGATCCTGACAGTTAAAAAGCAATGTAAGAAAGTGCAGTGGCATGGTGCATGGGATTAAGTCACCTTTGCGGAGCATAGTTGTGCATTTGCCAGAAGGATCGGGAACTGACTAGGAGAGGTTGTCATCTTCGGGTGCCCAATCTTGACCGAACTGCCAGAACTTGTTCCTGGGTATATTATGAGATACCCGGTGCAGCCATTCAGTCTAACGCTCCCAATAACTTGACTTATGGCTCTATGCGAGCCTGGCTAGAACACTATTTTCACCATTATTGGCACGAAAAAGCTATTTTGGTTTTCCACTCCTTCCACAGCATATATATCTTCACGCATCACTTCATATACCCTGAAAACACTGGAAACAACATAATCCATGTGATCAAGATTGATCCACACCACTATGATTTATTAAGAGTACCCAAAAGTGATTAAAATAACCAAAAAAATGACAATATGTCATTGAGACGTATTTCTCTCACTGCTCTGTACTTTCTCTGTTCTCACTAAACACCACATCACATTTTATTCTAAAATATATACAGAAGGAGTGAATTACGTATATACTCAACGAATCTTATTTTCATGTCTTACTCACATAGAGTAAAACATCAAATATATGGAAAAATCAACGATAATCGACTTTTCACTCTGTGCTTGGATACTGAAGCAATAACAACATGTACCCAAGCACAAAGACAACAAATGTAGTATCATTGGACGACAATTCAGTAGCAGAATTGATTTTCACTCATGAAAATTTCAATTCTGAACATGTGTCGACCAATATCATACTATAACCAATTATATCAAAAATCAACTACTCACAGTTTTCTCCTCGCTCCAATAGAATTTCTGGCTCTGTTCAGCTTACCTGGAACACAGAAATTATCACAAAGCAACATATTACAAAAAATATATGAAGAAAGGCAAAGGTTAAGTTGACTTATCTGAATTTCCTTGCGTCTAGATGAAATTCATCTCCATCAGCTGCTGCACTCGATGAAGCTCCAAACCTGCTGGAGAACACTGTGACGGAAATTTATCTATAAATTTTCATTACCATTACTCAAACTGTTGTGAGTAAGCAATGTGTACCTGATGAGTACACATCACATGTCTAACTAAACATGGTGTTTACAAACGACGCTTATGGTAACCTGTAGCGCAGTACCTGTGTTACCGACTCCGCCCTGCAGGTTACCATAGGCGTCGTTTGTAAACACAGTCAGTTAGACATGTGATGTGTACTCAGGTAGACATGCACTATTTTTACTCACAACAGTTTGAGTAATTATGAGAAAAGTTTCCAGATCAATTCCCGTCACAGTATTCTCCAGCAAGTTTGAAGCTTCATCGAGTGCAGCAGCTGATGGAGATGAATTTCATCTAAACGCAAGGAAATTCAGATAAGTCAACTTAACCTTTGCCTTTCTTCATATATTTTTTGTAATATGTTGCTTTGTGATAATTTCTGTGTTCCAGGTAAGCTGAACAGAGCCAGAAATTCTATTGGAGCGAGGAGAAAACTGTGAGTAGTTGATTTTTGATATAATTGGTTATAGTATGATATTGGTTGACACATGCTTAGAATTGAAGTTTTCATGAGTGAAAATCAATTCTGATACTGAATTGTCGTCCAATGATACTACATTTGTTGTCTTTGTGCTTGGGTACATGTTGTTATTGCTTCAGTATCCAAGCACAAAGTGAAAAGTCGATTATCGTTGATTTTTCCATATATTTGATGTTATACTCTATGTGAGTAAGACATGAAAATAAGATTCGTTGAGTATGTACGTAATTTACTCCTTCTGTATATATTTTAGAATAAAATGTGATGTGGTGTTTAGTGAGAACAGAGAAAGTACAGAGCAGTGAGAGAAATACGTCTCAATGACATATTGTCATTTTTTTGGTTATTTTAATCACTTTTGGGTACTCTTAATAAATCATAGTGGTGTGGATCAATCTTAATCACATGGATTATGTTGTTTCCAGTGTTTTCAGGGTATATGAAGTGATGCGTGAAGATAGATATGCTGTGGAAGGAGTGGAAAACCAAAATAGCTTTTTCGTGCCAATAATGGTGAAAATAGTGTTCTAGCCAGGCTCGCATAGAGCCATAAGTCAAGTTATTGGGAGCGTTAGACTGAATGGCTGCACCGGGTATCTCATAATATACCCAGGAACAAGTTCTGGCAGTTCGGTCAAGATTGGGCACCCGAAGATGACAACCTCTCCTAGTGAGTCACGAGCAAATTGTCATTATATTATATACATATTTATAATTGTTGTCGTTCTATGATGAAGTTGTGAACAAAAAAACTTTGTTGAATCACACTAACTTGCTGCTGGTAGTTTTTTTCCATAACAAAGTATATGTACCTGCAGTTGCTGATCGTCAGCTACCGTTTAGATTTCTTTGATATATTATAACCAATCACTGATGATTTTATGCGCGAGTTTAATGTGTGTATATATACTAACTCATATATTCATAATATTACATATTTGTAAAGTCTCTCAATGATGTAAAAAAGATCATATTTCAATATTTACAAAATCTTATCACCAAGTTGCGTTAGTCATTCATGGACAAGCTACATTGATTATAATAATCAATTAGAAACATTACTCTGGAATTACTGATAGAATCATTTAACTGAATGAACTACATAGTATTGTTTTTGAAAAGATGACAGGATATTTCGGCGAAATGAAAACGGTAACTGATGGGTCGACTCGAGATATCTAAATAATTCCTTTGAGTGCAGAGCATGAATCATCTGCAAACGTTTCAACAAAATTCGAGTTACCCAAATCTCAAGTGGTGGTTCCTGATCACAGTTACAGAGTTGGGTCAAGTGCATTTCAAAGGGAATATAATTGAAAAAAAAGCCGAGTAACAGTGATAATCATGAGTTACGCATAGCGAAATTCCTCGCGTCACGTTTTGCGGGTTGTCTCTGGCTCCCGGTGTATCATCATCTCCGCCAACAAATCGTGCGCCTCGAGAGCAGTCGGGGGAGAAGAGAAATAGAAAGCAGCGCACCCGATAACTCGAGAGCAAACTCCAGCGGGCAAACAGAAGAGCGCGAGGGATCAGCTGGGGGGGGGGATATTAGCCGCGGGCGATTATGCGGCTTACGTCAGGGCCAACGGCCGCGTGTGCAGCCGCGGCGAATGGGATTTTCGCGGCGCTCGCGGGAAAGCCGGAAAAAAGCACTTGCCGCCGCGCTCTCGAGAGCCAATCGCTTTCTCCGCGCGGCGGAGGATAGCGCAGAAGCGCATCGCGATCGTGGAGGGCCTTTGGCCTATTTGCGCGACGAAAACGGTGCACCTCAACTTGCCCCGTTTTTCCCGCGTTGAATTACACGCCCTCGGGATGACTCGATCGCTCCGCGAATCGGGTGGATCGCCTTTGATACACGAAGAGTCGAACAACGGGAAAAATAAATTGTTGAATGATGATGGCTCAAGGAAACTTGCATAACGTCACATCCGCGAGAGAACGACCAATGAAATGTCGGTCTACCGAAAGTTCCTTCTTGGCACGCCACGGAAAATCGGCGTAGAAGAGATATACTTATACATGAGTCGAGGCAGAAGCGCTTCACCGGGAAGTTTTGCGGGCGCGGCGGAGGCGCGAAACTGGTTTGGCCGTGGTATGCGCGCGGGCGCGCGGCCGGCGAAGAAAGTGATATAATGCGTAAGTGAAATTGGAGAGAAACGCGCGGTGCGCGCATTCCCCCTAATAGATCCGGTAATAGCTGCACTCCAACGCGCGCTCCACGCGATACGGCTAACGCCAGTGCACGTTTCGTTTGTTGACCTACGGCTGCATCGCGAGCTGCCTCCGGCTGTGTGCGTGTAATCCATTCTCTATCCTCGCGGCTGTATATATACGTTTCAATCTCGCTACTTTTGACTGACGCAACCCAGACGCCTTCAACATTCGTACACGATTTTCCGAATGCTCCGCAGCACCAATTACGCTTTTCCCGATCGTGAATACATCCTCGGCCGAAATATAAAAGAGCATGTATGCGCGGCTGGATTAATGTAATAATTTGTCGGGGAGAAAAAAGAACAATAAGTTTCGCTCATCTGTAGCATAATGTAGCCTTGAACGTCGAGTTCAATCGGCGTAATGTGAAAAGAATTCCGGGCACGAAGATGACGGAACTGATAATCGAGACGGAGCCACACGTAAATATACTCACGTGAATTGGATGCGCGCGCGCGCGCGCGAGTGAGAGCCGCGCGGCAATATAGGCGTCATTGACATTCGAATAAGGCGGATGTGTGTGTGTGTGTGTGTGTGTGTGTGTATGGGGGGCCGAGGCTGGTTGAGCTATAGCGCGGCCGCGAGCTTGGCATTACGTAGTTAGAAAGAAAGTTTGCCAGTTCATCGACACCTGTTACACTCGCGCGTTTGTTTGCCCGGCCGCATCTCTCGACGTCAATGACTCCTTCCTTCCTTCCTTCCTTCCTTCGACTCGATCCAACACCAACTTTCTTCTTGTGTATATTATAGCCACGCGGAGAAAGAGTCTCGCGGCCAATGTGCGGCCGCCCAAATTACCCAGCCCTCTGCACTCTCCGTGTTTCTGTGTGTATGTGTGGCTGCGCGTATTACCCGCGGCAGCCGGGAGAAAGTGTTACGTCCGACTGCAGCCCGGCGCTAAATTGTGTATAGCGTAATGTGCAGTAATAAGCCCCCGCGGGCGAGGATAACTCGACTGTATCATGGCTAAATGAGCCGGGGCACGCCGTGCCGATGCAGCCTGATTTTGAACTGCTCGTGTTAACGGCGTGTTAACGGCGAGTGCAGATTAGATTTAGCGCCAATCATCCTCACGAATTCAATTTCAACCCGGCAATGTTCTGGTGAACCCTGATAAACAACGGGTTCTTGTACCCGCACACTTTCAGTGAGGAGTTTCGATGGAGAAAAGTAAGGGAGGTTTTCCAGCGGTCCTCGCGAGTACGATACCGAAATATACTTGATTCGAATTGTCAAAGCTCATTGTTGGAGCAGGACATCCCTATACATTTGTTCCCGCACAGCCACGTGACGATACTCCCCCGGAGTTGCGCGACCATCGTAAAATTTCTTCGGGCTCATCGAGCCGGGCTCGTGATCAACCCAATTCCACTGCCGCCCCAGCACGGGCGCCTCGTTCTTCCCACTCGCGGGGCAGACTCGACCAACATCAAAATCGTCCAAAGCAAACACGATAATACACCACATCACGACGGCGAAAAGACCTTCCCCCTGCCCGTTCCCCGTCAGCGCCGCTCACCTCTTTTTATCCCGCGCGCGCATTTCACCTTTCTACTTTGCAATCAGCCACTTTCATATAGCTTTCACTTGGCCGATGAAAGTAGCGGGGCCCCCAACGCGTGCGTACGCGCGTCCTTGTCTCGCTCGGCCGGGCCCACGTGCACACGCTCGCATATACCCATGTATGCAATACACACAAACACCGTTATACGCGACCAAGCGCCGGCCGTCGAGATTACATTTTGTTTTTGCTCCCAGGCGATATTGTGTGTGTGTGTGTGTGCGCGCGCGCGCCAGCGCGAGAGAGCGTGTGTGGACGCATCACGCGCGGCCGGCGAGTTTCGAAATTTTCGGGGCCACTGAACTTGACCGCCGCGAGGACCCGAGCTATATACACAATATCCACGCTTGTGTAACGAGTGAATCGCGCGCCAACTCGAAACTTCCTTTTCCTTTTTCTCTCTCTTTCTCCGTCTCTCTGTCTCTCTTTCTCCGGAGCTTGCTCCTTGATCGAGCGCAGCGATGTCGGATGTGTAACACTTATCCAACTGTAGTCGCGGGCGAGAACCCGATAATAATTAGGCTGCACCTGAAAAATCAAGCTTGTCCCTGTAAACATTTATCCGCGAGAGAAATAACCAGACTTTTTACAGGTGTGGCGCTGATCAAGTTAGTGCTACTTAATTTTTACGGTTCCGCAAAGTAAACGCAGCGCGCGTCGAGTGAATCAAACGATCGGTATACGATGAAGCTAAACAGGTCGAGGTTGATTCGATCCATTCGAGTGCTCTCATTCGAACCTCGAATGGATCGAATCACGATTTTCGATGGAGGAACGATACCGAATAATCACTGTTTAGAGTCATGAGCGAAGAATAATTTCGAGGCTGAGAAGAGTCAGTTGAGAAGCTATACGCTCGTTTACCGTTCGCGAAAACTTGAAGTGTTAACGAGCTATACCGATAAAATTCAATCAGCGCCAGCAGTGAAAAGCGGGGGTTAACGTCGCGCTCGCGGACACACTTTTACGTGAAGTTGCGTCTCGGTGTGCACGCAACGTCTCCGCGTACAGGACGACTGCAGGACCATCTCGTCGAGCATTGGTTGTTCCATGTGCGAGTAATCGACGAGAACTACCCGAGAACGTGCAACCCACAACGCAATAGCATAATATGATTGAGCCGCGGGGACGGTTGCAGCCGCGTGCGCTGCAGTATATTATACGTACGTGAATCGTATTACATTTAGCGCCGGGTAGCAATAGCGTGCGCGCAATCCCGATTACACCTGCATCGTCACTATTACTTTAACAGTTACACTTTCTCCCCGCGCGTAAACTTGTCAATTCTAAGCTACGCCAAGGAGAAAGAGAGAGCCGTAACCGCGTCGAGTCAAAGCCCGCGCACCGATATACACCCATATATATACTTACGTATTCACGCCAACACACAGACACGCGCGCACGCTTGATATATATCGACACGCACGTATGGGAGCTACTGCATTTTAGCCCCGAAAGCGAAATTCGAGCGAGTAGCTTCGTTGCTCGACGTTGTATAAGTAGGTGTTTCGGGGAGGCTCGTCGCCGCGCGCAGCTGAAATATTCGTTTCTGTGCGCTCGAGCTCGAGTGATTGAACTCACTTATGCGATGCAAAATACATTATTTTCCTGCTTCGCCGAGCTGCTCAGGTTAGACGAACTCCAGCTGCTGCTGATGCTTCTGCTTATTTTGTAAATACCCGAGCGTGGAGAAAAATAGATAAGGTATATATACATGCACGCTCGGGCGGTAAAACACGAGGAAAGTATTTCCTACTCAAAACATTTTTGAATTATCGAGTGCCGTGTTTGATCGGCAAGGGGTAAATATTTTGCCGTGTGCGACCGATTGCTTGACATATTATATTGAAAGAATAAAAAAATAATAAGTAACCTCGGTATTTACCTTACGCGTAATTACTCCTTTCTTCCTTTTGTTTTTTTTTCTTACTATCGAGTTGCAAAATTTTTTGCGCCTCGAATATATTCAAACGTAGCTATACGACGCGCCATTTCGGCATCGGCCCGCCGAATATCGGTCGCTATAGCCGTTGGAGGAAAAAAAAAGGTTACGCATCCAAGGTTGAAATGGCGCGCAGCTAAACAAATATACAGACGGAGGAATACCGCGGGGGAGGAGGAGGGTCCTGACTGACTGCAGCGACTGACACATACACACACACACACACACACACACACACACACACACACACACACACACACACACGTGACTGCGCACTCGTATATACGCAATCGCCGAGTTTAGCGATTGCAAAGTTCAATGCTGCTGCTGCTTCTGCTGAGCGTTGGCCTGAGGTGACTGACCGCGCGGAGCCAAAGCTCGACTCGTACGTGTGCGAGTGTGTGCGTGTGTTCTCTTTTTCTCCGCGGCCCCCGCGCGAGGTCCTTCACTTTCTTTTTCTCGTCTTAATGCGCGGCCGTGTATATTGAGGAAAGTCAGCTCGGGCTTATACGAACATTCGAGAGAATATACCAAAAGTGTGATACGTGTCCCCTGCCCCCCTGCCCCCTCCCCCCCGCCACGCGACACATTCAGTGCCCGTGGAAAGTTGAACGCTCGGCGTTCTTGCCTTGTTATCGCCGCGAACACGTAATTTTTTGCTCGGCTCCGAAATTTCGAATGTTTTCGAGAGCTGGCTCTCGCGGCGGGTGTTAAAGGTGTTCTTTTGTCGGTGAATAATATGCGCGCTTGTGTATCTTGTAATAACAATGAATCAAACGCGCGTATACGGCGAGAGCGGTGTTTTTATTCTTTCCTCGGTTATCTCACTTGGTTGAAATACGTCCGATCAGTCCGCGGTGTAACCTTCTGAAAAATATCCCCGAGTCATCGTCGTTTCCGCGATTCGCGCTGCTGTAATTATATGCGTCCGACGGCGGCTTGGGGACATACAACACGGAGGTTTCGGGCCAAATAATTACGCGCGACGGGTAAACAAAATCGAATTCCTGCTGGCGATGGTCGTCGTGCGGGCAAAAAATGCTCGCAGATTCCGCGACGCAGTCGTGGCTGATTTTCGCGTCATCGAGCGGAGATCTCTCGCGTAAACAACAAAAGATATATATCGACACGGCTGCGGCCGCGCGCGACTTGTTTACGCCTCGTTGTTTTTCGGCGGTGCGGCTGCGGAAAAGCGGGCGGATTACACACGAGTCGCGGGGCTCTGTTGCGCAGTTGCACAAGCTCCGAAAATAATTCGCGCGGCGCAACGAACTGCACTCGCGAGGTCCTCGAGTATATACGCATACATACGCGGGGGCAGCGATTTGGCATTGGCGGAAAGTGCACATCCCGCTGCGATCTACATCAACGCGGCACCCATCGGTGGGACTGTCTGTTTTGTCCCCTCCCCGCGAGTCTCGTCTAGATCTCCATCGAGAAATCCTCCCATTTCAATCAAGCGCCCCACGATTCGCGCAAGTCGGAGCTTTGACGCGGCTGTTGGATTCAGCGCTGTTCGGCCCATTGGGCTGGAACGATAACGAAAAGTGAACTTGAGCCGCGGTCACACACACACACACACACACACGTCGGGCATCGAACTTTGCAATGCGTCAACCGCAGGGAGATGGCGCGCAGGTGGTGGTGGTGGGTGCGCGCAGGACGACGAAGGGAGCAGAGGTGGGAGAGCCGACGAAATTAGCTAAAAAGTGAAGGTGACCCGGGCGCTGATTCATGGGGGCTGATGCCCTCGCCGTCTGCGCGCAGCGATCGTCGCGGCAGAGGAGAGGGGCCGACTCCCCAGCTCCTTTGTCTCTCTCTCTCTCTCTCTCTCTCTCTCTCTCTCTCTCTCTCTCTCTCTCTCTCTCTCTCTCTCTCTCAAACGCGAGTAGTAAACGAGGGCCTTCGTATTAATGTCACCATTGAAAACGCAAACTGACAAGTCTCTATTCCATTCGATCACTCGACTTATCGCAATTATAGTGGCAGCCGTAAATTTCACCGTACGTAGCATCGGAATATCACCACCAAAACTTCGCATATTTGTACTGCTTGAAACCGAGTGGCAAAGGCAGCTCACACGCGAGTGAGCGAGCAATAACTGTAAATTGTATTGATAAAACTCATTGTAATTTAGTTCATAGTTTAGTATGTATACCATAATGTACATCATAATGTAAATCTTAAATTCACTATTGATGTACTTCACAGTGTACTATTACCATACGCCAGACGGGGTATTACCCCAAGGCGAAATAAATACTAATCAATCAATCAATCTCTCTGTTTTCGCGCACGAAGCGCGACGAGCACATACATAGCCCATGCATATACCCCCGACTCGTCAATGCTCCGCGGCAAAGTTGCGTGGCCCTCGATCCTCTCGATTCACACTTGCAGCGGACTGCACACAAGTTGGTCGAAATTCGCATTTGGCAGCGGGACGCTGGAGGGGCGCTGGTAGGGTGTGACGCACGCTTAGCTGCACGAGGTGTACACCACGGCGGCTCGCGCGCGCGCGCGCGCGATGACGCAATTTCCCGACGAGCGTTGCGTAAGAAAGCGAAACGAAATGCAAAACGTCGGGGAATCGCGTCCCTCTATTCATCTAATTCACCGCGCAAACCGAACGTGGATCTGGGGGCAGAAGAAGGGGCAACGCTTTACACTCTGCTTCGAATGCGCAGGCGGCAACATTAATTTGGCAATCACGCTAAATGCTGCGCTGACGTAACAACGGGGCAAATTTTCACCGCCAGTCCAAAAGCAGAGATGATCCAACCCATGTGTGTATCGACCGATAAAAAGCGCAGAGAGCGAGCGAGCGAGCTCGAGCGAGAGGATAACAATTTGGCCGCATTAAGCCAATGAGCGGAGCAGACGGAGGAAAAAAAAAGTCGGGGTGGGGAGAGTGGGGCCGCGCGGCGTCGAGCGGAGGGCGCGAGACGTTGAACCGAGCCCGCGCGATAAAAATAGAGCTGAGCGCGCGCGCGCGCGCAGGCGAATGTCAAGGTCGGAGAGATGCTGCGCGCAGCGAGCACACGCCCACCTTGTCCCGCGACTCGACTCTCGATTATCAAATTTTCAGGACTCGCAACGCATGACGCGTTATTCGCTGTGTCCACTTTGGTTGCAGTATCCAACTTGAAACGACCCACGACCCCCAGGCCCTCGATGGACGATGATTCAAGTTAGGCCGAGTTGATTCGAGAGCGCTTTTTCATCCTCGCCGTGTAACCTAGAAAATTGTGCAGACTTTCTCCCTGGCCAGATCGATTGACGCAGTCGACGAGCTATGAGCGCGATCGCTTCTGCGACGACCAACTTTTCGATAGTTTCAGTACAAAAAACACGAGTATACGCTAGGCTGCGATTCCGATGGAGTGGCGACAATTGCCGCCGGGTCTGGCGCGCGATCAACTCTAGCGAAGAAATGCGTAACGAGTAATGTTTGGCGATTGCGGCTCGGGTGAATCAGTCGGAAGGTCCGCGCGACTATTTGTAGCAATCTCGCTCCGCCAGCTAATTGTATCGATCCAATTAGGCGCATGATGCATACGCGAGAGCAGAGACATAAGCAGACGCGCGTGTCTTGGGCTGGGGCTCATCGCGAGCTAGACCCTTCGCTCGTACCTATTCGCACGCGCACCGATGTGGTAATGGCATATGGTAACGGCGGATGATGATCAAGTGCCCGTGAGCCGTGCGCGCAATTGAAATAGTCATTGCGAGGAGGAGGAGGAGGAGGAGGAGGAGGAGAAAGTGCGTGCAGCCGAGATGCGCACGTGGAGGCGGCCCGGCGCGCTCTGACGCCTGTGCGGCTTTCGCGAGCCGCTGCAACGCCGCCGCGGGAGAGGGGCGGCCCCCTTATTGCCGCGGCCGGTGGCGGGAGGAGAGACGCCCGCCCGCGCCCGCGCGCTCACTTACACGGACAAAGAAACTCAAGTTCATCAGCCCGCGGCCAGTGCGAACTTGAACGAACTTGCGACCGATCGGGCGATCCACGTTTTTTTCCGACCCGTTCTTTCGACCATGCTCGCCCCCGCTAGATGATATACACCGAGAATTGGCTGATGGGCATGTCGCGACTCGTTCGAGAAAGAGACGTACGACTATTCGAGAGTCCGGGGAAATGTTTAAATGTGACAGCTCGCAGAACTAGTGATTTTCGGGGGGCGCGTTGGAGGGAGGGTTGATCAGCTGGTGGTGCAGGGGAGAATAGCTCGCGTCGTCGGTGCAGAGGTCCTGCCCCCACCTGCCCCCGGCCGGCCCTGTTTAGCGGCGGGTAACGGCCGGCCGCTCGCTTACACACACACTCGCTTCGGCGCGCGGCGCTTTGGTTTGCTTTGGTTTGCTCGGCGCGGGCGCGCGCGCCTGCCTGCCTCCCTCCACGCTCGCTCGCTCGACATTGGGGCCGACGGCGGCGGCGGCGGCTGCGGCGGCGGCTCGAGCCGGCCACGTAGTAGTAGTAACAGTCGCGCGCCTCGCCGTGCTCGAGTCAGTTGGCAGCGCGCCTCCGTCCCGAGCGCACCCAAGCCCCCGTCCAGTTTGCTCCCGCGGGCAGACCAGCAAGCGCGCAGCGCAGCAGCCGCAGTGTGTCAAGTGCTCGGCCAGCCCGAGCCCCGTGCGCCCGCTCCGTTCCTTCCTCGACTCAGTGCTCACCCCCGCAACCACACACACGCGAGCCGCGAGCGACAAGTGATCCGAGGTGTGATTTTAGTGCGATTCGAGTCGAATCGAGTCGTGAACGGCCAGCTGTTGAATATCGACGGCGACGGCGGCGGCCACGCACCCGTCCGCGCCGGCCCATGACCGTTTGACGTCTCTCCGCCAAAGTGGCGAGCGACTGCCTACAGCCGGCTTCCCGGAGCAGCCAGCATTTCTCCATTGGTGAGTCCTACTAGCGGCACTCGTGGGCCACCACCAACACCCTCCTCGCCTCCCCGTGTCTTCCGAATCGCACAGTGCGCGCCAGTGCGTCTCACCGAGCCGGCCGTTACTACTGCCGGCTCGCCGCGCAGCTCAGCCACCGCGAATTACGGGACAACCCGAGCGGACGTGTTGGGTAAATGCGCCGATCAGTTCGCATTCGCGGAGCTGAACGAGCAAGCGAGAGAGAGAGAGAGAGAGAGAGAGAGCACGTGGCTGCGGATCGATCCTTGGAACGGTACAGCGCGGCGCGCAAAACTGGGCCACGGCCTAATTTGCAGAAACTCGGCCGCGATGATATAAGCGCACGAGTGGGGGCTCCGCGCTCGCTCGGTTGGTCGGTCGGTCGGTCGGTCGGTCGGTCGGTCGGTCGGTCGCCGAGACTGCAGCAGAGAGCGAAGGGCAGCTGTCGTGGCCCAGTTCGCCGCGCCGAGCGATTCCTCGAGCGGTTGCACTTGAACGCTATACGAGCTGGTCGAATTGCGGCCCGGCGCGTGCCAGCCAGCCAGCCAACAGGTGTTCTCTCTCTCGCTCGCTCGCTCGCTCGCGCGCGCCCGCCACACGACGAGGCCCGGCGAATGTGGAGCGCGTCTCGCGAGCGTCCGAGAGAGAGAGAGAGAGAGAGAGAGAGAGAGAGAGACGGACAGATATTGGGCGAGCGGCCTTGGCCTCGGGCCGCGTTTACAGCTATATAAGCTCCGCGTTAGAGCCACTCGTGTGTGTACCGTTGCTTTTTTCATTAGATATATCCGCGCGCGAGCGGCGGCGGCGGGCTAACGGTTGTACACAGCTAACCCATAGCGGCGCATAGACACATGCACACGCATACGGAGCGAGCGCCTCTCACTCGGGCAGCATTCATTGACCTTGGCCGGATGGCCCTGCTCCGATGGCCCGGCTCCGCCGTGCCTGCCCCCGAGCTTTGCCCCCGCGGACACGTACGCGCAGGTGTAGGCGCGGGCGCTCGTTGCGCAACGTACGTTAAAGCACGCCGGCCGCGACGACTCGGTATCGCGTATACGTATACGCGCGAGATAGCCGCGGCGGCCGCGATCGATCGGAGCTTTTTTGCGAGCGAGCGAGCGAGCGAGCGAGGCCACTGGCCCACATATTATCCTCGCCGTCGCGCGAGCGCGCGTCTCTGTCTCCGGCGAGCTCCGGCGAGCTCCGGCCGATTCGCCCGGCCAATTAGCGGCCGAGACAGCAGGTGCGCTATCGGCTGTGAGCTAATCGCCCGGCGATAACGCCCCCAGTCGTGAGTAAGCGCCGGCGCGAAAGTATACTGCGCGTAGCGCCTTGCCCCATTTACCCAGCCGCTCAAAAACCCACCCGACGCGTCCGATATCGCCCTTCCATCCATCGAGCGGCTGCGCGCGTGTTAGTGTCGCGCCGCGATCGAGAGCCGGCACGCGAGCGTTGACGCAACGTTGCGTAACATTACGAAAACCCCCCACGCTCGCGTGTGTGTACCGTTAGCCTCGTGCCCGAGTCGCAGAGCGAAGTTGTGTCGGGCTCGCTCTCTCGCTCGCTCTGTGTATCGCGAATCGCGAGGAGCAGCTTATCGCTGGCGCCACTCGACGGCTGCTCGCTTGCTCGCTCGCCATTGTCCCTCTGGCGCGGCTGCATGTGCATCCGGAGCCGCGTGTCGATGCATATCGGCCGGTTACGCAAAAGCGTCAACGCGAGCTAGGCCGCCCACGTGAGTCGCGCGCGAGCGAGCTCTCGTGTATTTACACACACTCGCAGCGGGAAAAAGCTCGCGCGGCGGCCACGTGAGGGAGAGACGGCACAGGCGGGTTGCGCAACGCCGACACACATACACACGCGCGCGAGTTTGACAATGACACCTGGCGATCCGACACACGTGAGCGCGCGCGCGCGCGATTTCGGAGTCTGCTCCCGTCGAGTTTTTCCGCCAACTCGTCGGCGCGCGTGTCTCCTCTTTTTCCTCGTTGCCAACGTGTTTTTGCGGCCACGCGAGTTTGCGACCCGTCAAGGATAACCGACGAAGCTCGCGACGACGCTTTTCCGACACGTGAGCCCGAGCACGTGCGCGCGGCCGCGCTCGCAGCTCGCCGGGTAAACGATGGCACGGCCTTTTCCTCCTTATCTCGCGGGCCCGCGATCCACACTCCGCGAGGAGGAAATAACAAGCTTATCGCTCGATCTCGCTCGCGCGCGCCTACTCGACCCGGCTCTCGGCGCGTGATTCATTATTCAAATCGCTCGCTGCGCCAGCTGCAATCGGCGTACGGGCTGCAATCAGCACAGCTGCCCGCCCCGAACAATGAGCCGCGCGCGATTCTCGGAGCGTCGCCGAGAACGAAGCGCGAGTGTGACTAATTCCGAAGCGCGAGCCTCTGACGCAACTCTCGCGGCTGGATGAATCAATCGCGCGCGCGCGCGCGCTCGTGTGTGTGTCGGGCCAGAGCACAACAATGGAACGAGCGAATATCGCCGTCCCTCCCCGCGAGAGGAAGCACTGGACGTCCGTTGCGCAACAGACGGAGCGGTGTCACCCGTCAGAGGTGAAGGCACACGGGAAATTCCCCGCGATCGATTTCGCCGAGCTTCGCGGTGATGGTTCGTGCCAAAAGCACACGGCATTATACCACTCGGCGGGTGGCTTCATTGATCCGACGAGCCGGCGGCAGCGGCCGCATATGTGCGTATTCGTCAGTGTGCTCGCACGCGCGCTGCTATTGAGTAATCCGTGTTTTCGTGCGGTGCTATCGCTTGGGAATTTGTCACGGCTCCGTTTTTAGTTTGATCTAGACCGATTGCCGAATCGGGAATGTCGACACGCGCGAGTAGACGCGCGCGCGCCAGATTAGAGCTGTTATACGTATTACGGCACTGGGTCTGGGGCTTCCTCGGCCGCGGATAACAAAAATTGGCTCGATCGACGGGAGGGATTCGACTCGCGTTGCGATCCCCTCACTGGATCTCGCACCACGCGGAAAAATTTTGCGCACGCGCTCGTCATCGGCCGCCCCGCGAGCCAGCCCGAGAGCCGGCCAGTTATCGTTCTTCTTATGCAGCGCTGACGACGCGCCAGTCATTTTTCCATCAAAGTAGATTGGCGCTCGTTATGCAACTCGGCAAGCACTCCGCATGTGTGTCTATTGGACTTGCTGCAGTTACTGCTACGAGCGGGCGGGGGGGGGGGGAGCGAGCGAGCGAGCGAGCCAACGGGGGCAACGCACGCGCGGTTTTCCTTCACGCCTCGCCGTCACGTGCGCTCGGGGCCACGTGCTCGCTGCGCTCCGATACATAGCGTGTATTCGCTCACCCACACGCGCACACACTGACAAACGTGCGACTCGTATTTCGATGATCGCGCGCGCCACTTGCGGTGACGAAATTGCGAGATGCAGCAGAGCGTTTGCGGTGGTTTTACAAACAGCCGCTGCTGACGAGCTGGCGTTTTGGTTTGCCGACCCTGCCCGTCAGCCCCCCGTCATCACCCCCAGCAAGCCTCCGCAAGCGAGCAGGTCGTTAACGAGTTGTTCTTTTTTGGCCTGTTGCAGATGCCCTGAGAAAACGAATTATGGTGGCAGAGTTCATCAACCGGCAGAGTGGATCGCCCATCAATGGTGAGACCGCGTGTCTGAACAGTAGCAGCAGCATGCCCGGCTCCCACACGATGGCCCACGCCGGGCAGGCCCCCCACGACGCCCTGGGACCCCTGCCCCCCATGAGTCACCACATGCAGCAGCAGCAGCAGCACCAGCACCAGCAGCAACACCAGCAACACCAGCAACCGCACCTGCCCCAGCACCAGCTGCACCACCCGCAACCACAGCACCCGCAGCACCTCGCCCAGCAGCAGCAGCAGCAGCAGCAGCAGCAGCAGCAGCAGCAACAGCAGCAACAGCAGCAGCAGCAGCAGCAGCAGCAACAACAGCAACAGCAGCAACAGCCGCCCCACGTGGAGATGTACAGCGGGGGCAGCAGCAGCGGGGCCCCCTCGCCGACGGGCAGCAACTACGAGCTGCGCAAGGAGCTGTTCTCGCAGCGCAAGCAGCGCGAGTTCATCCCGGACAACAAGAAGGACGACAGCTACTGGGACAGGCGGCGGCGGAACAACGAGGCGGCGAAGCGCTCTAGGGAGAAGCGCCGCTTCAACGACATGGTGCTGGAGCAGCGGGTGATGGAGCTGTCGAAGGAGAACCACGTGCTGAAGGCGCAGCTCGACGCGATCCGCGACAAGTTCGGCATCTGCGGCGAGTCGGTGATCAACACGGAGCACGTGCTGGCGGCCCTGCCGGCCGAGCCGAGCCTCGTGAAGCGCGCCAAGCTGCAGTCGCAGGCGGCCCTGCTGTACGCGCGCAGCCCCAGCCCCGTGCAGCACACGTCGGTCATCCACCAGCCCGTGTCGGCCGCGTCGCCCCGCTCGCCCCCGCACCACCAGCTGTTCGCGGCCGAGGCCGCGCAGGCGTACCCCGAGGTCGCCGCGGCCGACGCCTACCAGTACGTGCCGTTCCCCCACCCGGCGGTGCTGCACCCGGGCTTCGACACGTCGAGCGCGCTGAACCTGTCGCGGCCGAGCCGCGGCCGGGCCCAGTCGCCCTTCGAGCTGTCGAGCTCGGGCTCGGGCGACGAGAGCCGCGAGATGGCCAGCGGCGGGGGCAGCGCCGCCAGCAGCACCGGCAGCAGCAGCGCGGCCCTCGTCGCCGCGGCGGCGGTCGCGGCCGCGGCCGCTGCCGCGGCGGCCGCCGCCTCCAACAGCCTGCCGCACAAGCTCAGGCACAAGAGCCGGCTCGGCGACAAGGACGCGGCCTCGGCGCTGCTGGCGCTGCAGGGCATCAAGCAGGAGCCGCCCGGCCCGAGGGCCTCGCCCCCCTGGGACAACGAGGGCTCGAGCGACGAGCGCGACTCGGGCATCTCGCTGGGGGCCGACCAGTGCTACCCGGCGAGCCTGCACCACAGCCACAGCCACGGGCCGCACCTGCCGGCGTGCCCGCCCGAGAGCGAGCGCGAGGTCAAGTCGCGGCTGGACCGGCTCGCCTCCGAGGTCGCCAGCCTGCAGTCGATGCTCAGGCTGAGCAAGCCCGAGCTGCCGGCCGCGGGCCAGCCCTAGTGGGGCCCCCCAACCGCCGACCCTCCGCACTGTACATACACCCCACCCCCCCCCCCCCACCCCCCACCGCCCCGCCCCGCCCCACGTCGATAATCGTTCTTATCGCGCGAGGCGACCCCCCCCCCCAAACCCACGTTTGATCGTCATCCAAGACCAAGCAACTTTCGTAGACTGTGTGAGCGAACGCACGACCCACTCCCCCGTTGACTTCGACGAACGCGCAGACACAGACCAAATTCACTGTGCGAGGCCACGCGTAATTTTAATTATTTATTCGCTTGTGCGCGTTGGACGTGAAAAATACGAGCAAGATGCGTATTCCTCTGTCCCCCATCTCCCCCCCTCACTTATACATATTATATTTCGCGTTATTTAATTACTCTAACCGCACTGGCATCGTACACCATACACATGCATCGTACTAAAATTCAACCATGTCCTCGTTTCGCGCATCTGCGTCTTCCTGACTTCGACGATAAGATACATATATATAAATAATAAACGGTCGATCCGAAAGTTGTGTACAAGTGTGATTGTGAGCGACAATTTTGTATGCGTATGCATCGAGTGAATGTGAGCGAAATCTATTGAACGTATTTCAAGTATTACGCGAAGCCTACAGGTGTATATATTACGCATACACGCTACACGTATATGTCCATGTGTGTATATTTGGAAATGTTCTCAAAGCCCGCTTATCGGCATCTGTTTCTCTTTCTAATTCGAATATATTTGCAGCGCTCCGTTGATATGTATAGTCGTTATACGCGCAACCAAATTAGCCACGATTCACAACATGCACATATATATGTGTACATCTGCGAGCGCGCGCGCGCGCGCGCCTGTATTTGTAAAACTATACGTATATATATACTTAAGTTAAGTTTACACACTGAAGCGACGTGAGTTTTGGTGAGTTTTGTTTTTTCTACATTGTGAAAGAATGCACGCAAAGTGAATGTGAAGGTGCCTTGGGAAAAGCAAAAAATAAAAAAGAAACGAAAATAAAAACTCGTCCCCGCGAGATTTTGACAAATGCCGCACGCGAGCTTACAGGACACGGGAGCTCGTCAAAGTTGAACGACGAGCAAGTGAAGACTTGAGGATACGTAGAAAAGATGAGACGTGTATTATATGTGATATTGGCGGCGCGAAATCAAGTTTCTAAACGCTCCTACGTAGAATTTTAGTATATCTATGGTGAACTATTTATTATACCGATCATGTCGTACGTTTTAAAATAGGAGAGAGTGTCTGTGTCGACGGTAAGGGATGATCACGAGTGACATT
Organism: Aphelinus atriplicis; assembly: GCA_020882685.1. Taxonomy (NCBI): domain Eukaryota; kingdom Metazoa; phylum Arthropoda; class Insecta; order Hymenoptera; family Aphelinidae; genus Aphelinus; species Aphelinus atriplicis. The sequence goes on along the minus strand of CM037076.1, from coordinate 44,217,494 downwards.
TCTTTTTTACTCAAACTTAGTTGCGCGCTCGCGCGCGCAAGCCTTTCTGTCAGTCCATTTATCCCGAATGACAAGAATATTAAATATATACATATATCACATCGAAGCATTTTAATTATACATACATAAATCGATGAGAAAATTGGAAACTCAACGCCTCGGATGTCATGTAAATTTTTCAGATGTATACAAATATATATGTACATATACATGTACATACATATTCACGAGAGAATTCAATTTTCAATATCGACGGTGAACTATACGAGAGATCGCCCCTACTAAGCCCAACACAAGACTGTTTATTACTATTCAGTGTTATATGCAATGGAAGAAGTTTAATGAAAAATTCCTTCCCTGTTTGTTTTCTTTTTTTTTACACTATAATTTGCTCGACTTTGTAAATACAGTTTTAGAACATGCGTGTCAAGCGTTTATGTTTCTTCGAATAGTCAGGAATAATTAAGGATAAATCCATTGGCGGACAAAGGTTTGATCGATTCAATGTCAATCCAACATCAACTGACATTCAAATTTTATCCAACGAATTTGTTACTTGTGTCCGAGAAAGATGTCATAATTTATAAATATTGTATTTGACTATTTATAAGCGTCAACTGGAATAAATGTGACCAGCAATAAAAAAAACAATTTTTCAATTCTAACACCTTCACCAATCAACACTCAATATAATTATATTATTTCTCAAAAAGCAAATTAAAATTATGAAAATTAAAATTTTTATTTTAATATTACACTTATTGTGTAAAGTTCAAGTTATTCAAGACTCAACATTAGAAACTTTAAATTATTTAATTTTTCCGAGAAACTGCAATCTCTATAAGTAAATTTTGTCATTTTTACGATTTGTTTTTATATTTTGTCCAATTTAATATGTGTTTCAAAAGCTCCGACAATCCCATGAAAATTGAGTAATGATGTTATATTATACAATGGTCTTGCTTAATCATTTATGCAGACGATATTATTATCCATTAATTAGTCAATTCACAACAGTGCACAATTATACGAATTAGGACGAAACCCAATACTATTCTACGGAATGCGTTTATTACATGAATGTCATAATTCTATGAATTATTGATCACAAAAAAAAGCTGAATCGACGGCAAAATTGGATAATTGAAGTCTTTGTAAAAAAATTCAATTGCAAATTATGCAACATACTGATGAATGGTATGTAAGTGCCCTCCTGTTTCCAACAACGGCGCCACATATCCAATCAGGATACAAGTACAAATTAATTCTATACTTGAAATCCTATATTGCCAATCAGAGTATCGAGCATTTTCTACCTTACCGACATAAAACGTGCAACAGTTCGACGTAGGGTAAGTAGGTTATATACTTACCACCTGCTACGTTTTGAGAAAACTGTTATACCGATTGCCGGAATAAAAGTATTTAGAAGGTCAATTTTTCTAAAACAGTTTATTCACGTTTATCGTACAGATGGTGTGAACATTAATTGTGTGGGTAGTATTATTTTATGTTATACTTGTTTTCCTGATTCGATAATCAGATATGTAAATGCACGTAGAGCGTTTTCAAGAATTTTCAATGTACGTATCTAAAAGTTCTTACATGTATACATCATGAATTGATTATTTTTGTAATATTGATAGTCAATAAAAAAAGGAAATACTATTAAATCAATTTACTTTGAAGAAACAGTCAGGACTGTTTGAAAATTCGATCATGAATACATTTCCAACTGTTCGGTTTTTTTTTGAGTGACGGAACACAGATGGTGTAATATTGCTCACTCCGAAATTAAATTAGACGGAATAGAGAGTTGCAGTATGTCGTCGCGACTTGAATGACAATATGGCTTCAAACTCTGCAGTATATATGTATATACAGAATAGGTAAAAGTGCAAACTTAAATTGGGGCTGCCCCGTTGTGCGAAGGGTTCGATTCTCGAGCGGTCGCGACGACGCTGCGTGACTGGTCCGCGCGTCAATTTGGCGTTGACGTTTTGTCTGTTATATATACATACTTACTCGAGCGAGTCGGCCGCGGAATCCGACGGTCGGAAATACTTGTGTGGCATGTGCGAGCGCGACCCTCATTCCGCTCTCGTCATACACTCCCATTGTTTTTCGTCCGTCCGATATCTCGTCGCCGCGCGGCCCATACGACGAAAGAATTTAAATTAGCGCGTATCGGCCGAAATTAATTGATTTATGGGACATTGCGGAATTCGCGTGTCCAATTACACTAGTGGCAGTTTTGGCCCATGGGTGTATACGTATATACAGGCTCGCGGTGTGCGTGTGTGTGTACAACGAACGGCAAAAGAAAAGCGCGCGGCGCGACTCGTTGCTGCATCTGCCGCGGGTATATAGCGCGGGCGCGCGCATAATGCGCGCAGGAGCGGAGCTCTCGAGCGGGAGTCGGGGTGGAACAATTTAATGGGCCGGGGCTCGGGAGCGATATTACTTAATTGAAGCCAAGTGATTTATCGGCATCGCCAGAGAGCGAAACGAGAATTCCATAGAGTCGCGAGCGCGAGCGCGGCGAAGGCTGATTAGCACTAAAAGTTGTAACGATTATTGTGCGCGCCCCCTCGGACGTAGGCGCGAGAGAGAGTGAATATATATTCAGCCGGCCGCGCTTTTTCCGCGAGATAAAATTTAATTGCGCCTCTCTCGGTGAGCGAGCTTTTCGATCAATGTGCTAATCGTGTCGGTTTTTCGTTCAGCGGCCGGCCGTAATAAAGCGCTCCCAGCTGCCGCGGCCCGGGGACACAATGTAATTCACGAGTGTATACCTCTCGAGACAAACAGAGAGTCGATCACGAGATTAACGCAATTATATGTATATATATAGATTGAGCTGACTCGCGCGCGCGCGCGCGGAACGAGGGAAAAAGTCGCGCGCGGTGTGCTTTCAATTAACAGCCGCCCTGAATAAATCGATCGAGCTATGCCGCGAAGCCATACCCGCGTGCTATAGTTTACAAGCGAGCTTGTATATACATATACACGCTACACAAAGAGCATATCGCGTGCAGGCTAATGAGAGTAATCACTTAATAAAGCCCGGCCTCTCTCTCTCTCTCTCGCGCGCGCGCGCGAGCGATCTGTGCCAACGTACAGCGCAGCATCGCGTGACGGCTAACGAGTCGATCCTCTCGCCAAGCCCAAGCCCGAGCCGCGGCGGCGGCCGCACCGAAAATAATAATATTTGACTTTCCAACAGATTCGCTACAAATGTGCGCGCGGTCTCGAGCAATGGCCGGGGCGAAGCGCAAAATTGAATGGCCACGCGAGCATATCCATAACACCCAATGATCCCCTATTAATTTTCGACTTTTTTCCCTGCCTCCCAGCCCACGGCACGAGTGTTCGCGCGCGCGCGAGAGTGTGTGTAGGTGTGTGACGGCTCAATCCCAGCTGTGAGAACTCGCGAGAGCCCGGGACAAGTGCCGGCCGAGACTTGCACAACAACCATACGCAGTTTGAAAAATAACATCATTCCGCGGATGTACGTGTCTCGTCGTTAATACATAGCTGCCCCGCGGGGGCTATTTGGATTTTGCAAAATCCTCCCCGACCTCCTCGCCGACTTTTCTTCCCGTTCTCGAGGGTCTCCTGCTCCGTCCCGTGTGTTTTCACGTTCACGTCATGCAAATACGAGACAGTTGACAGAGCCAAGAGAGAGAAAGAGATGAAAAAAAGCGTCGAACCTTTCGATCACAATATTTCCCCGGTGAAACCGACCCTTTTACCCAATACAATCGATCGCGCGACGAAACACGGCCGCCGAAGCGTGACAGTCGCCAGTCAAAATCGCGTCTGGCTTTCCCACATGCAGAATCGCGCAATCATCAGTCATATATACGCGCGACGCGAAACATCCGACATGCAGGGGGAAGGGGGGGGGCAAGAAAGAAAAAAGAGATATGTAAGCGACGACACACGCGCCACACTCTTTATTTTCACAGAAAAGGGGGGGGGGCAAGGGTATATTACGCATGGTTCACGCGGCTCGAGCGAGCTGTTGCGAACAGATGCATATTCATTTGTGGCTGTCGCGGAGCAGACTCCCGTGTGGCGATATAATTATCGGCGGCGGCGGCGGCGGCGGCGCGAATACGACTTGAATGAAAAGAGAAAAATTGGCTCGCGCGCGAATATTGTACGCGGCGATTCATCGATCAAAGTGCCGCATAGATACACAGAGCTAGGACGGATCCGAGTGGCTCGGATTTCGGAATCCATTTGTCACCGGGGTGTAGAGCTCTGTGTTATATGTAACACACACATCGCGTTGCTGTCGATTATCCGGCTCTCGTCTCTCCCTCTCTCCGCGGCAATAAATACGTTTATGCAAATGCGCGACGGGGATGCGCGCGATGGCGCTGGCCCGGAGAGAAATGCCCCGCTCGGCCCACTTTTCGCAGCTTGCACCTGGCTATTTGCATACGCGGATAATGCGCGCCGGCGCGCGGATCTAACGTTTCCTCGCTGCGTCTCTGTCGTGCCGGGCTGGGCCGGGCGGGCCGCAGGCACAAAAGGGTTAAAAAAGCCGAGGGAATGGACCCCCGTTGTGGAAACGAACGCGATTCCGGGGACGTATATACGTCGCTCCCCCTCTGGCCCGCACGCACCACGGAATTCTAATTTGACGTTAGAAAGCCGCCGCGCACCGATCAGCCGAGGGACGTATTTCTCGTTTTTCGCGCTCGCTACCAAGCCACGGCCATTCGTTCTGCGCTCGAGGGGTTGAATGAGAGAGAGAGAAAGACGGGCAGATGCTGCTCGAGCAATTTCCCAAAATGATAAGCACTGCCATTTGAATAACACATGGCGCAACGATTTTTTCCGTCCGCTTTTTCACGCATAACGGGTTATACCTACCTGCCAACATATCCTGGGAAAAACACATGTGCGAAGGGGCTCCTCCGTGTTTCCGGCTGCTGCTGTTGCTGCTGCTGCTGCTGCTACTGCTGCTGTCTCTATTCAGCCCACTGGATTCGGTATTTTTCCACGGATAAATGTTTTTTTTTTCCTCCCAAACGTGATGTTGGACTGGGTTCCATCGGGGGCATTAACATACGTATACATCTGACTCGACTGCGCCCTCACGAATCTGACGCGGCGCATCGCTGCGTTGCTTACGTGTGTTCCGTTGGGAGAGCGGCCGCGCGTGAGCCTACTCAATGGGATTAATATCGAACGATTTTTCTTTATCCCAACTCTGCCTCTCTCGACAGTTATTATACGCCTCGTGATTTTTCCAATGCGACTTTTAGTGGACGCCGCGTACACGAGAGCGGATCTAGAATGATCGCGGCCCTTTAATCCTGCCGAATGATTATACGCGAGGGGATTACATATCGGAATTCAAAATCGCAAGGGAAGGGCTGCAATATATAGTATATATAAAAGTTTCGGGACGCGCTGCGGGCAAATTGAAAGTGAAACGACGGTTTGTGCACGCGCGTTTGAATCTTCAAAATCTTGCCCCCCTCCATCTCGGAGTGAGCGTTAGATTTGAAAGAAGAACATACTTACGCAGCGTTCGAGGAAATTTCATCGATATACTGCACACACAGGCTGGTCCAAGTCGCCCAAGTCTAATCGCTGCAAGAATATCACTCAGCGGTATGGATTCGAGCGCGCAAGAAACCAGTGTTTATATATAAAACCGCAAAGCGACGCTGATTCCCGGGCGGTGTGTGCCGCGTTGGTCCAGACGCGCCCGAGCACGGTACGTGTGGATGTTGCGGAGTGTGTCGATTCGAAGAAGCGGCCCGAGAGAGAGAGAGAGAGAGAGAAGGATCATGTCCCACGATACGCATCGCGAAAAAACAAAGAGCCTCGCTATTTCCTAGATTGCGCATCCCCCAGCGCGTTTCCCCGCGAAATCGGCCCGATTAGCCCCGGGAATCCGGCTCTCTTTCTCCGTCTGCGTGTGTTCGCGCGAGCCGTACGTCCGTGTATCATTAGCCCGCCGGGCCGGGGCCACTCATTTTCGTCGCTCGATACCTCCAAACCGCACTTTCTCTCTCTCTCTCTCTCTCTCTCTCTCTCTCCCTCGTACACGAGCTTTGTTCCCCCCGTAGCTAATCAAGCACGCACTAGCCACAATAACGACGCTCGATCCGTTTCCGATTCGAGCTCCGATTCCGGCGACCAACCCGATCTGCACTGCAGTTCGCGCGACCTAATTACCCGCCGCGCTTGTCTTTCGCAAAACTTTAATTATTTTATATATATACTAAGCTGTCGCGAGTCGTCACTCCTTTATTCCCGGCTAACCGATTATACCCTTCCAACAATCATCTATGTTCGCTTGTACGCGGAAACAAATTTTCTAGTGGAATTTGCGAGAAATCATTTTTACTAGAATATCCGCAGTTTTGGTCACAGTTATTTCCAGTATAGTTCCATTCCCCTTGTATTTTCGAGAGTTAAATATCATATAATTATTTGTTTTCCGATATTTTAAAAATTGATTTTCATTTTGGCGTCGCGTAACCTGTACGATTTACAACTGACCAGGAAATCACTTAGCATTTGGGTCGCCAATAGCCATAAACTTTTAGAGGTACTTTCTTTTATACCCAATCAACTGATATTTACATTCAATTATCCTAACTTTTTGATTCGACTAACTAGAAGAGTGGGCACAACCTTTGAAATTCTATGTATATACATGAAAGGCCATACGTACAGACATACATTGTTTGGGTAAAAGCATGACAATGTCTTCAAAAAATCGAAACGTTTCGATGAATGACGTGGTCCTCTGATGGGTTGATAATTCATCGATTTGATTTCATTCAGATTACTCATATTTTATCTAAAAGAATTTTCCGCACCCAGCGGGATATAAAATCGAGCCCAGAGTACTGCGACTAGAAAAGCAGAACTTTTACCGCTGCCCCAACAGTCTTTATTGAGCACAAAGGACTCTACACACATTTATAAGTTACACAAGTACAAACTCGGATTCACATAAGTAGGATGAAATTGCGATGATTTACTTTTTCATTCTGCTCGAAAATATTATTCAATCAACTGACAGCTCGTAACAAACCGACGGGTACGGTAAAATCGCTAAAACAGTGGATAGAATATAAGGTACCTGTACCCAATATGCGCCACCTAAGCGAGAAAGGTCACTACACAGCGTCAAATGAATATTTTCTAACATAATTGGTGTCAAATGTAAGGTCTACTCAATATCTATAAAATGAGCTAAGTTTTTTTTCAATTTAAACAGTTCTACGCTAAGATACCGCGTTTTAAAAAAAAAAAAAATTTTCGGAAAAAAATTTTTAGTGTACCCAATATGGCGCCACCCTGCAAATACTTCTTTTCATCCAATTTGAAGCATGAAGCATGTCTGAAATGAATAAAATACAATAGAAAAAGTATATTTCTGATATAATTTTATTGAAAAATACATTTTGTCTTTGATTAAACCATAGTACATAGATTATATGAACTTCTAACAACCTAAATCAAATCAAGTTTTCAGTTAAAATTCATGAAAAACCGTTGTTTTTGAATCAACAAAATTAACTTATGCAACATCTAATTCCAATATTAATCTCTCAAATTGATGAACATTCTTTTTAGTTTAATTTTAAATATAATTGAGATGTTCTCACTGAAATAGAAGAGTTCAATTTTAAAAATGTCCGAGCCTATTTGGGACTAGCTATTGCCTTGATGGTAGAAAAATTCTGTTTCATATTTTTTCCTAGACAGTACTTATAAACGCATAACCTCAAGATTTTTCTCGTTATAGGATAGCCAATATCTATTAAGCGTTTAATTCGATTACATAATTCTTCGTTCTGTACTGTTGTTAACGCATATGGTCGACTCATTTTCCTTTTTTCGGATATGTTTTGTTTGACATATCGTTAAAATGTTCGACGAGGTATCTTATATATAGTCGAAGCCATCCTCTGCGATATCTCACCTTTCTTGACCTGCTCCAGAGCTTGAACTAAATTTTCTTTCGACCCTGTTTGGCGGATATTTACCATGAATGGGTTGATTGTAGCAGCTGGAACAAGAAAATAGGGGTGGCGCATATTGGGTACATTTGATAAAAATAACGAAGAGCTATTGAAACGGTTGATAAAAAGGGTGTAAGATGAAAAAAAAAATTGGATGATGTAGATGGGATGTCAAGGAATCGAACGATATATCGCTCGATTTTTTTGGCCCAGTTTAAGGGTATTAAAAAAATTCGCACTTACCTGAGCGAAATTAGATCGAGAATGAAAATTGGCGAAAAAATGGATAAAACGAGCTGTAACAAGTTGGTATAAGGGTTCCCGATCGGTGAAAATGTTTTCTTTCCTCATTATTTAGCATTGCCCACAAGATTCTGTGCCGCGGCGATGCTCTAGACGCGCGTATATATGAATTACGAAGGGTGGCGCATATTGGGTCCTGGCGCATATTGGGTACACCTACCTTAGTTCAGTACAATGGATGTTACGTTTGCGTGAAAAATTACTTTGGGCTATCGTAAAAATGATCAGATATTATCCGAACTTTCACCGCTTGCCAATTTTGACTATCTTCCACAATGAACATTCAGATGCCCCTAGTAAATTTACATTATTTTTATCAATAAACTTTTAGTTTTGTCAGTCTATGATTACGTTACCATATCGACCATAATCACATGTGCCGAGTTTTGTCCACCGTGTATTAAAAGTTTCCTCCTCAAAATCGTTTCTCACAAATAAATGTTCATCATGGGTATACGATTACGTCAGTCACGTGTCACGTTGCACACATTCGTTGATACTTTGGATTTAAGAAGGCATTTTTGTTCTCAGGCGTGTATCGAGCGAACGTAGAAATATATAGGAATAAACGTGTGAGTTAGAAGTTGGGATCATCGATAAATACATTTTTCATGTTTTCACAGGACTGCGAGGGAGAAAGAGAGAGAGAGAAAACAGGACCGCGCGAGGTGTGTAATTCCCGAGCAGAAAGCGCGGGTGCCTATATATATATATATATATATATATATACGAAACCGACACCGTCATGCGCCGCGCGCGCGCATTCAAGATATATATCTCGGTTGGGTGCGCGACTCACGGGCCAAAGCGACCGAATCACGATCCATAGTGTCAAACTCGATTCAGCTTTGGAGGCACGCCCGTAATAATCCAGTGGAAAAGTTGAGAAAGGAAAAAAAAAGAGGAGGTGGATCTTTTCACGAAAAAGTAGAAGCAGCCGTGATCTTTGTTGGAGATTTCTTAACTATACATATACACACACGTGCGTGTATAGGGTTGGCGTACGGCTCGAGACTTAAGCTTATCTAACAGAGAAAAGAATCAGAATAAGCGTCAGTTAGTCTCAGGAGAGAGAAAGAGATCGACGGAGAGAGAGAGAGAGAGAGAGAGAGAGAGAGAGAGAAAAAGAGCTGTCTCATAATCCTCATTGTGCTCAATCCTTTCGGCCTAAATTCTCATGTGCCACGAGTACCACTGGACTACTCCTCGTGGGTTCATCTGCTTGATTCACTGATTGATAAGATGATGGAATTTGTGAATCAAAACTACGAGAACTCGGTACAGTTTGACTCGCGGACAATGAGATATTTATTTTCTGGCAATCGATTATCTTCGTCGTCGACGTCGATTAGATTTTGCGGGAGTATAGCGATTGTAAGCAACTGCGCGTACGTGTTTTGTTCCGTCGAAGCAGGAAAAAAAAATTCGGATGGAAGAGGACAGTCTCGCGCCGACAGTGTATCAACTCGACGAGTCGGAGGGTATATAATAAAGCGAAGGAGTCGATGTCGTACACGCGTGGTATAGATCTCGCGGATCGCGAGCGGAAAAAAGAAAGTGTAAGCGCGAGTGCGTGTGTGCGTGAGTCGAGTAAAATATGTGAAATCGAAAATCTTTTGAGAAAACACAGCTGGCAACTGGTGTCGGGGGCAGGTAAGGATTTTTCAATTTTACGGGCCGAGGGAGCGCGCGCGCGCGACAAGCGGAAGAATAGGGTAGGCCCGGGAAAAAAGGAGCGCGCCGCGCCCCATAGAAATTTTGAAAAAGAACCGACCCTCGCGCTTGCGATGTCATCTTGCGCAATTTGGTGAGCGCGAGCGAAGGGGTTACCCCCGCTTTCTCTCTCCCTCTCTCGCGCGTGTTTTCGCCTCTCCGGTTACTAAAGACGCCCGGAAATCCAGAAATCGCGTGCGAAGGGTGAGTTTTTCGGGATTATTTCGTGCACAGCCTGATACTTGACCGTCTCTCTCTCTTTCTCTCTGTCGTTTTTTTATCCCCCTTGCCACTGGGTCTTTAACCCCTTTTTCTCGCTCCGTCAGCTGTGTCAGTGTGTGTGTGTGTGTGTGTGTGTGTGTGTGTGTGTGTGTGTGTGTGTGCCCCAGTGACAGCTGTATGCCAGCGCCTCGTTACGCGCGCATACTTTTCTTGGGAGATCGCGGGGCTTTGTCCCCGAGTCCTCAGTGGGTGGGGAATTTTTCGACTCTCGCTCGCCGATATGTACGTATACGTCGCGAGATTCTCGCGTGATTTGTTGTTCGCGATAATGTCATCGTTGCGACACGCACGCACACTTGGTCGTACTCGCCACTTAGCCGAACAACGTACGTGTGTATATTACCTCTCCAAAGTGTACATCTGTCGGTCGGAGAGAATAATTGCCGATGGCATTGTGTGTGTACGGACGACGCAGTTCAACGCGGAGTTTCACGAACGACGTCCAAGTGCCAACGACGGATGGGAAAAATGTATATGCTCGCGGGAAAGCTGAGGTACACGAGCCAGTTTGAGCGGAGCACTCGAGAGAGAAAATGCGGAGGTGTGTAAATATGGAAGCGAATACGCGGACGAGCTAATTATTTGGAAAAGGGGTGAAAGCTGCGGGTCGCGCGGCAGTGGATCAACTTTCACCTCACGGCTGCTGTGGGCATGAGCCACTGGCGGCGATCGCACGTCCGGCTGACGATTCTAACGCGCTTCTTTGTCCCGAACCCGTGAAAATCCGCGGGCCACAACCCGATCCACGTGCCGCGCCACACAAGTCCCCTTTTTATCGGATATACGCATTACATGATGGGAGGGAAGGGGAGGCATTGATGGTCGTCGAGTGAAAAGCGGCGCGACTTGAGTGCGGCGGCGGCCATTCATTCGAGTCTGTCGGTCTGCGTGCCCTGGCTCGAGTTCTCAAGATCTGCCGCGGGTCCTCCATCCTCTCGAGGCTCAAAAGAGTTGGAGCGCGAGCAAAAGTACGGGCGAGGGAGAGCGAGTCAAGAAATTAAGGGCGCCATTCCCACAAGTTCGTTGGCTCAACCGACCGCGCGCAGCGCACACACACACACACTTATGCAGCGCCGTATACGAAAAGTCGCCGCGCGGCCAGCGGCAGCAGCGGAAAACTTATGGGTTCGAGTGGGCGCGAGCGCGACGCCCCTGCTCTCTGCACCCCTGGTATCGTAATGGGCCGTTTGAGGCCGTTTGAAATAAATTTAGCCCAAGAGACGCTTACCAGATTTATGCTAACGCCTCGACGTCTCTCTCTCCCTCCGAGCCTCCCGAGCCTTCAAGTGCTTTCTATAATTACGCCAGATTCACTTATTGTCTCGCGCGAGCGCGCGCGCGCGTTTCTCGAGTGTGTGAGCGCGAGAGCAAACACACCCACGCGCATTTGATGAACGATCGCAGTGGGTGCGCGCGGGGCTCGAGCCTTGCAATATCGCGCAAGGCTCGCGAGGCTCGACGCTACAGCGGGAGAATTCGCTCGTGGATATAGCGCACGGAATTCGTATATAAACTCGTCGTGATAAACTCGTCGTGATTTCGACAAACGTCTATAGGCGCGCGGGCGCGCGTCCGTCAGCTCCGAGAGTTTCAGCTTATGGATCGAGATAAAGGCTTTTGAGAAGTAGCAGACCGAGCGAGCGTTTAAACTCACTTCCTCTCTTGCCCCCGCATACCCCCGCCCGCGCCCGCGCATATTTCCTTCCACTCTTTCTTTCACTTATACCCAAATAACCGCTGCAGCGCACATGGCTCTCGCGCGGCTCGATCGGGTCAAAAGCATCTTATCGAGTGCGCGTACATGGACAATTTTAGATTTTTCATCGAATAAAGCGCCACGCCGAGAGTCTGGTCGTCGAACTCGTCGCTCCCTGAATACACCTATAAACTTTGCTAGTCGGTCAAGTGTATTCACGACGAGGCAAATAAAGGATATACACGTGGGATTGGGCAAATCATCGGTTGAAATGTGGGCCGATAATAAATCAGTTGGAAATGCGTGTTTTTTCATGTTTTCTCATGGGGGCCCCCCGCGCAGCCGCCGAGGTATAATATTAGAAGGAGCAGCAGCAGCAGGAGCAGCAGTAGGAGAAGAGGAGCGAGTTTTTGCCCGACATTGTCTCCCCCGCAAGTATGCGCGCATTAGAATACGACTCCCCTCGAGAGAGCTGCGCATTGCGCGAGAGCATGAGAAACTCGAGGGGACTTTCTCTCAAGGGTTGAATCTCGCGAGCGAGCAGCTACTTCCGGGTGTACGTGGGCTCGTGAGAGCTCGCGCCTCCGCCGCATGACGCACACTCACACACGCACTGGTAAAAGATCCAGCGCCCCGGCTGCAGTTAACTCCGATACACATATACACCTATATATATATATATATTCGGCTTTTTTTACCGTCCCAGCGACCCGTTATATTCCGCCGCTCCGCGAGCGCCTCGGTTCACTTGGGAAAGTGCGGATGTGTGCGCCCCCAACGATAATCCCATAAAAATGTGTTTTACCTTCCTCATATACCCGAGTTTCTACCGCTTTTCTCACGACGCGTTTATATATATATATATATATACTGCACTTCCGAGTTGCGTTTCGTATATATACACACCCGCATCTCCATCGGTGATCTTTATTCGAATCGATATTAATTCTCCGTCTTATTCATTCTAGTTTTTCATGTAAAACTTCATAGTTATTTCGAGTAAAGCTTTACACAATAGGCGCGCACAGTTGATTCGATGGATTTAAAATCTCACGTGCTCGCGAGGACACGTTGGATTCATTCCTACCTGACCAATCGGCTCTCACGAAAGCATCAATCTTCCATTTTTTCATCAATCTTCAAAAATTCATCGATGCTCGGTATTAATGAAAAAAAAACTCGCGCGTACCTATTAAAAGAGTGTACATCAGAAAATCACCGGCTTTTACAACTGTAAGTCTGACATGGGAAAAAAGGGAAAAAAATGATGGACGTGGGTCCTCCTGCTACTCGATGGATGCTCCCGGGTAGGGAGAGGAGGGGGGGGGGGAATCACTATATCGATTAATCATTTCGCTCTTTCTGACTCGGCTACGCGCGGCCGTGATTCTTTAAAAAAAATTTTCCTCCGTCAAGAGCAGATCTCCAGCTAGACAATATCGAATGAAATTGCTGATACGCACGTCTCTCTTGCTTTTCAAAGTTTCTAAAATTCTTGATGATTTTTTTTCTCTCTCTCTCTCTCTCTCTCTCTCTCGATCTCCCGCTCTCTCGACCCTCACAGTTTCACGCGGCTCAAAGGGGTCTCGGGCTGCTCGGACTGATCCATCAATCAACGCCGGCGAAAAGCGTGAAAGAGTTCACGGCACCGTAGAAATTTTAATGATCGAATGCTAACGTTTTTTTAAAATTTGAGAGCCGCGCTTCTAACGTAATTCCTCTCCCCCTCTTCCCATTCGATTCATACGGGATCTAGCCTTTTTTTGTACTCGTCCCATTAGCTTCCCCGCTTGTTCAATCATCTCCTACGTTTAATGATTACACACTGTAACGAATATCGGGATTTCCAAATGCTCAGTTGTTCATGAACAGTTGACTAACGTTCAACAAAATGTTCCACCGATTGACAAACGTATTATGAAATTGCTGAGGATGAGTATCTCTGATGTTGTTACTTTTCTACTATTACCTATTACATACTGGATAATAAATCATCTCCAATATACAATCTCCTACTATGACTCTCTTTGTAGTTTTTTCTTCATTGTTTTGAAAAGGCTATCAAGTGGATATTTTTTTCTATTTCACATACAAAAAACGCTTTTATTTTAAATTGTCCGACGTTGATCATTCCTAAGTCAATTTGAATTAGATGCTACATGCATCGAATAATATTCACTGTGGATCGCTACTGGTTCAGTCAATATGTGTATATTCCTCGGGTTTATATAGGAATCCAATACGGTTCTCACCACCATAAAAAATGTACAGTCATTTTTTTATCTTGAGTATACATATACATGGACAAATCCAGTTTCCCTCGAATATTTTCTTTCCACAACTCAGCTATAATTATTTAACACATCATAACAATTTTGATTACAAAATGAAATGTCCCAAATATATATATTTTATATAATATATTTGATAAATATGTATCAAACAAACTGATTCAGCGTATCTTAAACATTCCATCGTACTTTTTCCTTGTTTTCTGTTGCTGAATATCAACTGTATCTTTTCATGCGTTGATCTGACTTTACTTCACGAATTTGTGTAAAACGATACAAATCAAATTGTTTGGAAAGTTGCGCGATAAAGGTAGGATTTTGCTCGATTCTCAATCTCATGATTAGAGGAATAGCCTCTACCGAGTCAGAGATAAGATAAAATATGTCGAAAAAATGGTAAAAATATCAGATTTGTTTTAAAATTATGCGCGTTCAGTTGGAGATCGCGTCAATTTATAACTGTGATTTGTGCCCACAGAACAATGCGGGAACAATGACACTTACACCGGTGACCAGTTTAATACGCGATTCTCGTGTAGAGTGATATATAAGTTCACGAGGTATAAAATTTGTAATCTCCGCGATTCTTCACACCAGATAATAATTTCTTTAATTACACATGAGTCTAAATATACCCACCTATAAAGGAGAGAGACTACTAGACGAACTTTGTATATAAAAATATAGTTTTCGATCCGTTGCAACTTAAATCAGTGATAATAAGTTGAAGAATAATACGCCCCAGTTGCTCAGCCAAGAAGCTCGGATGAAGGTAGCCAGCGACTGGAAACTCGTGAGTATTCGATACGCAGTCGCTTGCGCAAGCGTTTTCCCTCACGTACGAATTTCCCGAGAAACCTCCCCATCCTATTGATCCTACGATAGCCGTCGCAACTTTATGGTAGCCCGATTTCCATCGATCGTATCGAGCCCCAGTACATATAGCGCGAGTCTGCTGCTGGCAGATGAGATCCGCGATGAATCCGCCTATTGAGCAGCTGTAGTGCGGTGTTCTTATTGACGGCGAATCGCGCTCGAATAGCCGCGCGGCTCCAGCTCTCGATGCATCCGAAAGGGTCTGCGATAATTACAGAGACAGAACGAGAAAGAGAGAGAGAGAGAGAGAGAGAGAGAGAGAGAAATATATTTGGCGTTTTGAATTATTGGAAAAGAGACGCGTCGGGAGCGTGTATCATTTGATCAAGCCGGCCGCGATGGGCCGATCGAGATCGGAGATATTTCCGCGGACGGTCGAATCGCGTGTTTCTATACATGTACACGTCTCGATGCTGCGAGCCACGCGCGGCACCGATTATTTCGTCTAACCATCATGGTCGAATTGGCCGATCGAGATTAGATTAGGCGCGCAATCTATATATGCTAATATTCTTCGCTCGCCTGTTTCGCTCTGCTCTGGTTGTTTTTGTGCGGTGCCACTGCTCGGCGCGCACTTTATCCCCCCCGTCCCCCGTCCTTCGGGCCCTCCTCCTCCCGCGCCATGTACGAGACACCGCACCGGCAGATGTTATAATTTCGAAATGAAGCTAATACGCGCGGCCGGCCGATTCGCTTTTCGATTGGGACCAAAAATAATTGCACAAAAAGGATCGGCGGCCGACGAGTCCGATGTGTATCCTCCTCCTCCTTCTCATCCTCCTCGTGCCGCCGCCGCCGCCGCCGCCGCTCTCCGATGTATCGCGGCCGAGGGAGAGAAATACGGAAAGGAGGAAGGAAAGGGTAGGCGATGCTACGAACGGAGAGGGATAAATATCGAGGTGAGGGAGAGAATGAGGAATTGGCTCTCGGATATATATACGCGTGTGCGGTTTGCCCAACGATCGGACGTGCTCTCCCACACATTAACATTTTTGCTCCGCCAATTTCGGCCCGAGATGGGCGTCTGTCGCGCGCGCGCGAGCCCGCCCGGTGCATATACAGCGATTGCAAGCCCTCGTCTCGTCTTTATATACGTGTATATAATAAATCCGTTTGCAAAAAGTAAATACGCGCGAGCCACTCGGGAGATTGATCGATTGATTTATTCATTGATGTCGACTGAGGACTCGAGCTCCAAAGTAGTCCTTTCGAGGTACAAAAGAGCTTGCAATAAAAACGCCACTGATGGCATATTACACTGGAATCGGGTGTTCTGCTCGTGATTATACTTGATAAATTAATAAATACAGCCGTACAATGGAAGATAATACAAGTTGACCGGCAATTATAATGAAGGGAATAATAATGATTTCATCATTCATTCCCTTAAAGGCATATATCGCTCTAGTGATTTTTTAAAAAATGGTAGATCAGAGTTCGCACAAATATTTTCCGAGTTTTCTTTCGGTGTCAACCAGCGCTTCCAATAAACGATGCCTTGCACGCTAAATCCCTTCTAGTGGTAATGTACTACTGTGAACTTCAGTCACTGTAAACTTCAGACAAATGTCGCTGACTGTACATTACAGTAAAAATCAGTAATTTTACATTTATTGTTGAAAGTTACACTGTAGTTACACTGAAATTTAACTACACAGTGAAAATATTCGAACAGAATGTTACAGTGAAATTTCACTGTAGCACAGTGAACAATCCACTGTTATTACAGTTAAAAACGATTTGCTGCAGCTTACAGTGAGATTTTGAATGTAAGATGTTTAGAGAGTGCAACAGCCCGTTTTTGCCCATTTGATAACAGGATCCAATTGGGAGGCTCTTTCCGAGCCGGTGTTGTACATTTGCCCAAAATCAAATTTACTAAACAAGTATTGCGGAGTCTCATTCAACAGAGAGAAAGACAGAGAAAGACAGAGAGGGAGGAAGAGAGAGAGAGAGAGAGAGAGAGAGAGCTGAATCGCGCGTGACTATGGAATTATCGAGAGCTCGCGAGAGCAGATTAGAATATATTGCGATCGTTCGATAGCCCGAAATATAACGCCGAATCATCTGGTTCTCTTTCTCTCTCTCTCTCTCTCTCTCTCTCTCTCTCTCTCTCTGCCTCTCTTTCGATAAGATCAGCAATATTTCGCTGCGAGCCGCTGAGAAATGAACGAAATCCCCCCGCGTTGGCGCGGCAATAATTTGGCGCGGCCCGATTGGCCTTTGGTCAGCGTCTAATTTTAAGTTTCGCCCGGAGAATTCTTCTATACACGGGGCTTGCGCCTTTTCGCCAGCGAGAGAGCAAAATAAAGCGAAACGGGGAGGACGCGAGTGAAAGAATTAGAGGAAAGAAATAACATGTGCAACTGCAAGGAAGGAAGTGGAGGATGAGAGAGAGCGAGAGAATTGGGTGAGATCGCGCGAGCCACGAGCATAGAGATGGCCGCAAATCACAGTGTTTAAAGGCGAACGTGACAAAATTTCAAAATTCTCCCGGCCAACAGACACACACACACACACACACACACACACACACACACACACACACACACACACACACACACACATACGGCGATACTTATATGTTGCGAGTATACCGCGCGACAAAGCATGCATTAACTTTGTTGCGTCGTTTTCAACTGCCGTTGCCGAAGGACAAGTGGGTCTGCATTGTATGTCTGCTCGCGCGCCGATGAAAAAAGTTCATATTATATACACACTCGAGACAGATTTGTTCGTCGTTCAAAAATCGTGTATACAACAGCTGGCCCAAGCTGCACGGCAAACTCCACGATGGATGCATATAATCAAGCTCGTTGATTAATCCTCCCGGGGATCCTCCTGCAGATACGAATTCGAATGTTTCGTGGAGGGCCGCTGCAGCAGGTAAATAAATCCGCCGAGCGCAAGGCTCGCGCGCCAAACTCGCGTCTAATTCGATTCTCTCGAGCGAGAGGTAGAAAGGAAAAAAAGACGCGTGTGTGGGGAGCCGGCCCAGCCATGAGTGCGAGCTCGAGAGAGAGAAACAGAGCGGGTTATATGCGCGCGGTTACTTTTTTGTTGTTATCCTTCGACGCCCGTCGCCGCAGATGCGCGCGGCTCATATTCGATTGTGTTCCGCTCGCTTGTTCGCTTGCTCTGGTTTACCCGGAATTGGGTATAATTGCGCGCTATGCAATCAGCCGACACGAGCCGGCCCGATACATGTCCGCCCGAAGCTGCTCGCGCGGGCTTGAACGCCAATCGTAAAAACGCCCCCCAGCCCGAAAAGCCCGCGCTTTTTTCCCCAATGCCCCGCTCTCGTCGCGTTTTTACTCGCGCTCCCGGCACTTTTTACAAGTCGGCTCTTGTTCCACCGTGTAATTTGTCTAACGCGTCGCGCGCGGTCAACTCGTGCGTGTATGTGCCCACACATCCGATCGGTCACTCGGCTCGACTCGCTCTCACTGTTATTTGCTTGTTACATTTTTTAAATACGAATTGCCACGGCAATTTCGTATACGCTTTTTGCCAACGCGCGCCCAACTGCCCCCGAATTATGCTTTCCCCAATTTTGTATTTCTCAACTCTCCCTCTGTCTCTCTCTCTCTCTCTCTCTCTCTCTCTCTCTCTCTGGCGGCTCTCTCGGTATTTTTCGCCCGCGGAGCAGTGGCCCGAGAGCTCTCGACCGCATGATAAATGCGAAGCTCGATGCGCGCGTGTATATACGAAGTGCGCGCTCCTGCGAATGATGAACCGTTGCCGTATATCGACATTGATGTATATTTGTGATTTTGAATCGCGGCTGCGGCTGCGGCTGCGGCGGCGGCGGCGGCGCCACGGCTACATTTTTATCTGGAATCTAGTATAAATTGCCGTGCGCGCCTTGTAGTCGCCCCGAACACTGGCTTATCCATTAAGATGAATCAGGCATCAGTCAAAAGCCGTGGGGATCGCGCGAGCGAGCGAGCCAGCGAGTCAAAACACGAAGAAATGTGTTTTTCCCCGGGTAAAGTATAACAGCCGTCGATTCGAGCGCGTCTCGGGTGCGCTAATGAAAGACGCACGAGAGGAAAGATTAAGTGACGATGTCTCGAGCGGGTCGGGCCGGGCCGAGAATGAAATGTACGAATGTGAATGTAAAAGGCAGCAACAGCAGCAGCAGCAGCAGCAGCTCGAGGTCATCGTCATCTCTGTCTCTCCCACTCTCGGCATCTCAATATTCCGTCTTCGTTAAATTTTTCTCGGGCTCGAGATTTGAAGAGGTCGAGAGCGAGTCGAGCAAGTCGAGCTATATGACTGTTGAGTTTCGGAGAGCCGCGCGTATCTCCGCTCACGCATCTCAAGGCGCGCGCGGATGATGATTTTCGAAATATGATTAATTGCTCGCGGCTGGTATTTCTCTGGGAGAGCATTTGTGCCGGGTAACGCTAACAAAACATATACCCATACCGAGCCGCGATCCTCTTTTTTCCCCTCTCCCGCGGCTTCATTTGAAAAATCCCCCCACCCCACCCACCCGCTGCCGGAGTCACTCCCGCACGCACGCTCTCGTCAATGTATACGCACGTGAGATGGTCCGCGACTCGATCCAGCCCGTATAAAGACCCCGATAAATTGATTTTTAACTTTTGCCGGGCTGGCTTTCCACGGCTCTCCACGGTATATGTACTCGTATGTAATATGTACGCGCACCTGTTGGACCGGTGAGCGCCCGTACCCAAGTCTACAACCCCTTTCTATTCTTCCTCGTGACTAAGGGAAAACCGATCGAACCTCGTGATATAAGTTACGGGCGCTTCCACAAAGACGCCTTCCCCCCCATTACTCAATTCTTTTTTTTACAACCTTTCAGAGGTATATACAGCGACTGACAGAGTACTTACCGCGACGAATATTATTTATCGATTCTAATGGAACCTGCAACTATTTCAAGTCAAACTTATTCTCTTCATGTGGGCTTTTTAAAAATAAGGTAACTGTACCCAATTTGGCACTGTACCCAATTTGGCACAATCGTCAGATTTCGTATTTCCGGTGCTCTCTGAGCATCAGTCGCTCTTGGGTTATGCTGGGGGAATTAAAAGAAAATTTTCGGTATCTTCCCCACCCATTTAGCCCTTAAAACCACTCTCCTACAACACTTTGAAGTTTCACTTACTGATTTTTTCACCATTTTCTTATTTCACTTTTCACACTCAACCTCAAAAATCAGGTGTCAATAATTTTTATCTCTCAAAGTGTCATTACTCTTTTTTGTGTAAAAACATCTCAGCTTTCGATTGGTCTCATCAGTTTTTCTAAAATTATTTTTTATCCTACTCAAATTGCTGTTTTTCGCATCAAAAAAAAGTGAACCCAATGTGCCCCTCTACGCGTTTTTAAATGGGAAGACTGAGTGAAATCATTGAATATTTGTATAGACATATTACGATGATTTAGACGCGTATTTTTGAGTTGTATGTTAAAAATTTTGTATAAATATCACTGGGAACATAATTGAGAGTTTATTTCAATGCCAATTGGATCGTCCCTGTAGGCCTATATAGGCTGTAGCTAATGATTAAAAAATTGTGCCAAATTGAGTACACGTTTTGTGCATTTAGCCTTTTTGCGTTTTGCTTTCTCAAAGAGAAAGCTTTGTAACGGGGTAAAAATCGACCCACCGAATCGGACTTCGGGACCTCGATTTTCGTAATCTACGGGTCGAAAAACATGGAAATCCGAAAATGTCTGTATGTATGTACGTACGTACGTACGTACGTACGTGCACTTTTTTGTCGTACGATAACTCTCGAAGGAGTTGTCCGATCGTCCTGAAATTTTGCACACAGGTTAGTCGCCGCAAAATCTCGGTCGAGTTCAATTTTCAGCCAATTCCGTTGTTTATTTCTCTAGCAACCGTTGCTAACGTGTTTTTGATAAAAGCTCCGAAAATCATCATCAATGCACGATGGGTCTCCAATTCTTTCGACGATCGATGAGAATCGATAAGACATTCATTTTGGAACAACCATTGTTTATTCTCCTAGCAACCGTTGCTATGGAGATACAAAATTCAGCTTCAGACTGACTTTTTTTGTCGTACGTTAATTTTCGAAGGAATGGTCCGATCGTCCTGAAATTTTGCACACTGGTCGGTCTCCGGCAGATGTGAACCGAGTTCGGTGTTCAGCAACATCCGTTGTTTGATTCCATGGCAACCGTTGCTAGCGTGTTTTCGATAAGTTCCCATATAATTCATGATAAATGATCATTTGGGTTTGTATATTTATGGGATTCTATAACAATGAAAGAGACCTTTCCCGTATAAACCATTGTTGATGTCTCTAGCAACCGTTGTTTATATCGCTTGCAACCGTAACTAGGGAATGGGAAAAGTCAGTTGGAGGTTCATTTTTGGAACTGTTGATGACTAAGAAGTAAGAACATCGAAGCTCCGACATTTACCATAGCAACCATTGTTTACGTCCTTAGCAACCGTTACTATGGAGTGGGAAAAGTCAGTTGGAGGTCCATTTTCGGAACTGTTGATGACTAAGAAGTAATAACGTCGAAGCTCCGACTTTTACCATAGCAACCGTTGTTTACGTCCTTAGCAACCGTTACTATGGAGTGGGAAAAGTCAGTTAGAGGTCCATTTTCGGAACTGTTGACGACTAAGAAGTAAGAACACCGAAGCTCGGATATTTACCATAGCAACCGTTACTATGGAGTGGAGGAAATAAGTTAGAGGTTCATTTTGCTTTCTCAAAGAGTGGTGATTAATGCAAATTGAGGTTCAATTGCAATACTTTGAGAAAGCATACTGCTGAGGCACTTGGCAGCGGTTTTTTTTTAAATTGCAATTTTCGATAGGTTAAAGTAGTCAAATGGTGATTATGAAGATGGTTTCTAATAGGTATTGAGCTAAGCTTTGAGATGCCGTTCACAGAATTTTAAAATTCGAAGTCTATCATAGTCAAATTCGCAAAAAACCCTTAGGGGGGGGGCACATTGGGTACAGTTACCTTATATTCAAAAAGAAAATTTTGTAAGGTTTTATCCTTGAAAATTATCATTCTCAAAGTCGAACATTTTTATTAAAACTATTTCATGTTTCCATTACTAAGCAATGAATCAAAATAATGTTTCGAGACTTTATTTTTAATGTATCAAGGTGTACAACAAATCTTTCATTCCATATTCAAGCTAAAAGTAGCATCGTGGCCCTAGAAAACTTGATCACATGTTTTTCCGAGGAGACAAATTGACGTACAGCGCAGCTCGCTCAATTTTCATCCGTTTGATTTGGAATTTAAACTGCAGCTCCTTAGATAGATCGCAGTACCCAAAATCTATTTATTTTTTTTTGATAATTCACTTTTTTTTTCTTCTTCTGTTAGTAAATTGGAAATGTAATTAATACAGTTCGAAACATACTTCATTGCTGACTCAGTGTCTATTCACTTGACTAACCAGATGGAAACCATAGTTTTCACTACCTAATTTGAATAATGTGATCATTCTGATCATACTTGTTTGATGAGGCCCTGGCGAACCCACACTGGTGGAACGTTATTTTTTAAAATTTGGTTTGTATTGAATTTTTTCGTTACTAGGATTGTCCCTCTATGATCAATACAATCACCTAATTTTGCAAATGTAATTATCCATCAATGGTGAAAATTATATATGTTTCAATAGATAATCTATTTACGAAACTGCGGTTGAAATTTCAAATTAATCTGATGAAAACTGTGGGAGCTGTGGTGTACGTCTATTTTTCTCCTCGGCAAAACACACGTTCAAGTTCTCTCGTGCCAGGACCTCAAGTATAAAATAAAAAATATTCTTATACATCTTAATAACTTGATAATTCTTACACATAGATCATCTCAAGACCATTTAGATTCATTGCTTCGTGGTCGGGAAAAAAAAAATTCCCAAAAAAAGCTTCATTTTTCAGTGCGCCTGGGTAGTATAACCCACTTAAGAAACCCGTTCGATTCCAAAACAAATGTGGAAAATAAGGGGTTTCTGTATTTTAAAGTCCACTCAACTTTGAATGCTCGTACTTTTGAACAAAGCGGTTTGAAAAATGCCAGCGTCGAGGTTTTGTTCAGCATGATTTGGACTTTATTCCTATACAGACCAGACCATCTAAATTCCAATGTTTTAATATTAGTTCGCCGTACCCCTGGCTGCAGGACCAAAACGTCATTAGGAATTCTTTTGTTGCAGTTTCGAGCTTATAGGGAAAACCGAAAACTCTATATACGGCGTATTCCTGAAAATTGAAATGTTTTTAAAAGAGATAAAATAATGTCTCCCATCTCAAAACAACTTTGCCAACAATTTTTTCCAGCATCATTCAAGCGCATGTCAAAACCATCTGGGTATCATTTACGAAAATTGAAACAAAGTTCGAAGTAGTAAATCGGATACAATCCTCGTAGCCGCAGGTAACCCGTTGGGAAATCAAAGTATCGAGATTTCTACATATAACTCATCGCATGGTTGGTAGCTGCAAGTGCTTAAGCGCGCAGGTATAAAGAAAGCGGGACGAAGGGCGGGGGGGGGGGAGCATTATACGCATGAGGCGTCACGATCGCCAAGAAGGGCCTTCGATATCAGCCACACGGCCACGCGCGTATATAAATCGACATCCATCGGCGTCCGGCTGTGGATATCATTTTTTACTTTCAAAAATCATGACGATGCTGAATGCTCGCTCGAAGGGAGAGACGCGGGTAGGGAGGTGGGGGGAGGGGGCAAGACACATACCCGACGCGTCGGCTCGGGGACGCGTGTATATGTATATATATATATATATATATATATATATATATATATAGCTGCGCGCGCGGCGGTCGGTAATGATATACAGCTTTTCGCGCACGGCCAAATTGAAATTGTTTTGTTTTTGCTTGGTTTGTTCGTTGCGCCCGGCTACTCGGGCCGCTTCCGTCGATCATATAATTGTTGTCGATTCTCGTTGGGGCGAGCGCGCTGGTGGATTGGAAGCGGGGGGATGGCACAACAATATTCATATTCTGAGGAGAGCGAGCTGCAGATTCGTATCGGTTAAATGAATCGAAGGCGCTCCGACTCGAAATACACGTTTCTATGCGAGAGAGAGATATGTTTTATTGTATAAAATATACAAAAATGGTAGTTACATAGTATCAGTCATCTTTTTAAAATATCAGTCATTTAGTTAAAATATATATCACATATCATCCTTGTCAGACTTCTTAAACTAATTATCACAGATAACGCGTCAGTAAAGGTATAAATTTATACAGCTAGTCATGAGATTTGAACTATTTAGTCGTAGCGTCAATCTTTATAAAATGTGTCAAAGACATTCATTCAGTTCTAATTCTAAAAAATAGTTTCTTATAGAACATTTAAAACTTAATAAGGACGGCAGGTTTCTAGAGAGTCTAGAGAGAGTTCTAGTTTCTAGAGAGAGAGAGAGAGAGAGAGAGAGAGATAGATAGATAGATAGATGTTTTATTGTATCGAGATACAAATTTGGTATTTACAGAGTATCAGTCATTTTTTAAAATTATACGTCATTAATATAAACATTTTTTTTTTTACATATCATCCTTGTCATCAGTGTAAAAATATAAATATATATAAAAATATATATATATAGAGAGAGAGAGAGAGATTTGATTTGATTTGATTTGATTTCTCTTTATTTCGCCTTGGGGTAAAACCCTATCTGGCGTAAGTGCATAATACATAGAATTTTCTTATAATAATATTTGAAATAGAAATTAAGTATAACATTGTGATTAAAACGCTCTCTCACTATACATAAATTTTTTTGTTTAAGAGAGAGAGAGAGAGAGAGAGAGAGAGAGAGAGAGAGAGCCCCAACCCTTTTCTCCTGGCTGTCTCGCGCGCGCGCGCGCGCGGTACATCTTATAATCTGACCGGTGCTCCAAAGCACGCACGAGCGTTTTGCAGACTTCTTTACTCCGCGCGCTCCCACTGCGCTTCTGCCTCTTTTTGCCCCTCACCTTACCATAGCTGCACACACGCGCGCGTTCGTCTGTCATTGTATGCAGAGCACCGCGCACTGCTGCATACATACCTTCAATCAATTTTGGTTCCTTCGAAAATCAACTTTCCGGCGGATCCCGAATCGCCCGTCCCAACTTGACAATCCTCGAATTTCGAGGATAAATTACCGAGGGGCAATTCGTTGGCAAATCAACGAAACGCCCGACGACGTAGCTTGAATAATTGTGAGATTCGGTAAACGGATGGGGTTGGAGGAAAGGATAATCGCGCGAGAGGCCGATCGATCGATCGAGAGCGAGCGAACCAGCCGCGGCATGTATGTACGTATATCCAATCGGCGAAAGGTCTGTCGGTGTGTAACGATCTGGCCGCGCTCGCTCGAGCCTGTGTATAGTGGCGGTACACAATCATCATCAAGATGAGAAACGCGGCTTTATGACGGGGGGGGGGGGAGGTTGGGAGGAGGAAGGAAGGGAGAGAGGGTTGTATAGCGTGTAGTGGGACTGGTCGCATATTTTTCACGCAATAACATTCAATTGGGAAGCGTCAAAAGTGCGAGCTTTGCATTTATATTGGGCATTACCGGCTGGCCGCTGTGATGCCCTCGCGTAAACACGGAATACCCGCAGTTCTCTCTCGCTCTCTCTATCTCTTTCGAGTGAGTGAGACAGTCGGATCGTATAAGCGGCGCGGTACTGTTTCGGAATATTATCGCCGAGGCCGGAGCGCTCGCGAGCGCGCGATTACATCTGCGGATGATTTATTTATGAGCCGAGATGGACTATCGACGGACAAATTGCTTTGGGCATTCCGAGAAGAGAGTGAAAGAGAGAGAGAGAGAGAGAGAGAGAGAGAGAGAGAGAGAGAGAGACACGCATTGTTCGATTCCAAGAAAGTATCGAGAGGAGAGCTGGCTTTTTTAAATTGGACCCTAGAGCAGAAGCAGCAGCAGCAGCCGCTACGCGTCCAACAGAAAAGTGGGTGTGGGCGTTTGAATTATTCAAGCGAGCGGGAAATGCTCGAGTTTCCGGATTTTCGGAATGCTAAGCAGACCAAATCACTTTTCACTGAGCGCGCGTTTCAAATTGACTTATACGTCTCGATGCGATTGGCCAGCGACTCGTTACGTCAGCGCACGATCGCGAGATTCGATTCAACAGCTTGACTCTGTATTACACGCATCGAGTGTCACTCTGCTGACGCGCACAGCGACAGCTCGAGTCCAGATAGAGTCGCTATGGACTGAGTCGCGCGTGGCCGTCTTTGTTTTTTCACGCTCATCACATCCTCATTACGCTCGGGGAGTTTTTTTCTCCTCTTCGAAGCTCCGTCGCGCGTCCGTGGCTGATCGGATTGAAAAGCCGATTGACGGCCGGGGCAGAAAGGAGAGGCCATTGTTCGATTATTTGAATATATTGGCAGAGAAAGATAGAGGGGGAGAGCTAATGGAAATTACACGGCCAATCAGTGGGGACCCCGAGCGCGACTCGAGCGCGCGACTCGAGCTTCAATTTTCCAACTCCAATATACATATATATCTTCCTGCGTTTTTCCTCTCGATGATTCGCACATGGGCTCGGAGATCAGCGTAGCTGCCGGGCAGGCGCGGGTAAAAACACGTGGCAAGTGTGTATATGGAAACGCGGCGGATCGATCGATCGACGGTGGCGGCCAATCGCTCAATCAAACGACCGCGGGCAAAAAAGCAGTTGAAAAGAGGCGTAGCCGTGAGCGAGCGAGCGAGGCAAGAGAGTCGTAAGTCAACGCCGGTGCGTACGTTACGGCGGATCGACAGTCCGTTTGTGTCTCCATGCGCTAAAATTACACGGGCCGCGGCAAAAAAGTGAGAAAAACCGGGGACGCCGCACACGGGCCGAGTGTGTGTGTGTGTATAAATATGGAAAGTCCTCGAGAAAGAGATGGAGGCGGGGGAGAGGCTTCACGTGTGCGCGCGCGCATGACAGGTTGCGCGGAAAAAACCGATCGCTCTCTCTCTCTCTCTCTCTCTCTCGCTCGCTCGGGCCGGAGATGGGATATGGAAGAAAAAAATCGAGTGCAGCAACGAAGGAGAGCAGCGCGCGCGAGCACAAAAAGCCTGAATAACGATGCATTCGGAATTCTTAAAGGCTCGACAGATGGATGTGCGATGCCATAGGGAAGCGATGCCGAGCATCAGCATCAGCGGCGAAGGAGGAGGTGGAGGAGGAGGAGGAGGAGGAGGAGGTGAAAAAACGAGAGAGAGAGAGAGAGAGAGAGAGAGAGAGAGAGAGAGAGAGAGATAAGACCGGAGAGATAGCTGGCATTGAGCGCGAGATGAATCCGAAAGGGTTGCCCCTCTCTCGCTCTCTGGCATCCTTTAAAATTGGAATAATAATGTTCTTTCATCTCTCGAACTCGAAATGATGACTCGACGGCTTTCAATATTGTGGGAACGAGAATTGGTAAGTCATTGGCTCAGCCTCGCCACTCGCTCTCCACTTTTCTCCCTCCTCTTCCCTCCTCTCCCCCCCCCCGTGTGTATCCCTCGCTCCTTCCCTCGCTCAGCCTCCTTCCTCCCATCTTTTTCGACTAATGATATGACAGACAAAGGTACAAGCGCGCCAGATCGAGCCCGAATAGACGCACACATAGGCGCGTCTGATCGCCGAGAACAAAACGTACCTATAGCTCGATAATGCTAATCGCGAGCCGAGCTATGGCTTTTTAATTAATTCAACTGACCGAGCGACCGGTGTATCCCTCGAGTTCCTCCCCCGAACGTGAGGAATACACGACCGATTATCATAATCGAACGCCTCGCGGCTCTGCAGTCAACTTATTTCCTCCGAACGGCGGCAAACCAAATCTCATTATTCAATTGGTCATTTTGGACGTTTCATTGTTCGGGGCCGGCGTTGGCTCCGAGTTTAATCGCGAACGAGTTTGATCGGTGAGCGATGCCTCTTACACGAATTTCGCCGGCCGACATTTTTCATCGTCGCTCGATGCGATCGATTCGTCCGAGTGGCGCGCGCGCGCGCGCGCGCGCGAGTATCATTCCACAGATTTTGGCATGATTATTCTGACACGCGGATGATTAATCTGCCGAGTTATCCTCGTGCTCATGCTACTTTCTAGCTTGCCTCACTTACCATTACATGATGTTTAATTGCCGCAATTGATCGACTCTTTTCTCATCGCTATATCGAAACACTGCTTCTCGAGTCTTGTCCTGTCTCGGCCACGATCATCCATCAATAGTTTCAAACGATTCCCGTAAGACACTTGTATATCCCAGCCAGGTGTGCAAATATAAAATAGAATGTGAAATAATGTTTGTATTGACTTTATATATACGAATGTAGGATGAAAAAATTTTCTGGATTGACAATTTTCTTGTGATTACGAAGGAATATTAGCATAATCTTGCTAGACTAATATATTACGAATGTTCAGAAGGACAGTGAGTTCAACGACTCTTTCGAAATAAAATCAATTTAATTAGCGAAAATCACAATGATCTTATGATAGAAAGATTTCAACGCTTCTTGTTCCGAAGCGTGATCATATCTCGGAATACTTGAATAACTAATCAATTGGAACAAATTTAATAACAATTATTAGCAACATTTCCTTCAGATTCTCTTTGGCTTACCGCGGCTGTGGAGGAGTATAATTTCTTCTCAACTCCGTACTCTTCTTTTATCAATTAAACTCTCAACCATGGTGGAGGGGAAGTATGTGGCCCTGGACTCGAGCAAAACTGGTCGCCGTAGCACAGCTTACACCACAGACTTCAATGTATCCGTCACCGCGAGTATCGCAATCCCTAAAAAATAAAAATCATATAAAATAGAAAATTGAAACGCCGATGGGTGTCGGCCGCGCGGGCAGTTCGGTCCGGCGAGCTGACAAGCCGCGCGGGATCTTGGCGCGAATCGCTGCGTTATCGTGGCCGACGCATCGACTGCGACATGATGGAATGCATCAGACGTAGTAGGCGCGGGCGGGGGTTGCACACTGTGCGCAATCGCGACAAGACAGATTCCCACCGATAGGCCAGAGGGCGTCGGGAATGCTAGAAAAAAAGTGAAACTCGGAGGCGCGCTCGTATAGCCCGGAGGGGGCGCAATATCCTCCCGGAGAAACAGAGGCAGCAACGGTGGCTCCCCTCGATCTCGCGCGCGTTCCCGAGGCGACGCGATAAATAACCGCGGCCCTTTTCCACGCCTCCGAAATGCTGGTGATTAGCCTTGAAATATCGATTTTCGTCGCGGAGGGAAAAGCCCGCGCCGGTAAGTGGCGGTTCTCTCGAGGCGAGCGCGTGACACGCTAATTGCTCTCTCTCTCTCTCTCTCTCTCTCTCTCTCTCTTTCTCTCTCTCTCTCGTTTTCTCTCGCTCCCTTGCGCTCCAGCTCGCCCGAGCGAGCAGAAGCGAGAGCCGAGTTTCCATTCGCTGGACCGGTGCAACGCGGTAGCCCGTGCAGGATTTTTCACTTGCGCTATATACACACGCACATGTCCCGGATCGCCCAGTCATTTGCTGCGCGCATATTACTCTCCGTGTCCCATCGTTCAGCGACACGATTTTTTTTCTCCTGCGTTGATTTGGTTCTCAGCCTACGTATCTCGCTACGCTTCTGCACTTCCCTCCAAAAAATCATTTCTCGTTGATACTCCAGCGTGCGTCGTCTTGTTTTTGAGAAATTCAAAGCATCTCTAGGTAATGTGTCCATATGTATTCGGAAGAAAAATAAGCTATCCCGAGGAAGAATTAACGTGTAACGAATTAATCATTTCTGAACGAACGTCGATTAATAAACTCGTACGTTACACAGTCTATTAGGGCGGGCAGGTTAAGTTTACGAGTGTGTGTGTGTGTGTGTGTGTGTGTGTGTGTGGTATATGGTTCAGTGACTTGGATTAATTAACTCATTTGACAGGTGATGGGGAACAAGCGGCGAGATAAAGATATTCGCCCGGGCGTAGAGAGGGGGGGAGGGAGGGAGAGAGAGAAAAAGAACGAGACGCGCGCACCATCAATATCCTTTCTGCAAATTTGAAATGATAGAGTCGAGTGAAAATGAGTGACGGGCGGGTGGGAGGGGTGCAAAAGACAAAACAGCCCATACGCGGGGCCGGGCCGGTTGCCATAATCAAGTGTCGCCCATTTCTCAGCTGTGGGCCAGGCGCGCGTCGATTAGCCGCAGCTCGCGCGGCAGCCGCAGAACCGCGAAATAGCTGCGAACCGCCGGCCGGCCCGTATGATAAATGTAAATTCTTGGCTGTGAGTTCGGTCCTCTCTCTCTCTCCTCTCTCTCTCTCTCTCTCTCTCTCTCTCTCGAGAGAGAGAGAGAGAGAGAGAGAGAGAGAGCAAAATCGAGCAGGCCGGTAATAGCACCCGGAGCGTCTCTCCCCCCCCCCCCGTGCATCAGCCCATCTCTCGGTCGACTGCTCGCTCGAGCGCGCGATTTTCAAATCGGGCCCGAACAATTAAACAGGCCAAAACAAAAGTGCAAAAGGAGTAGCTGCTCTCTGTCTCTCTCTCTCTCTCTCTCTGTCGGTCGGTCGGGAGGAGGTGGTGCGCGAGCTCGAGCGGGGGTAAAAAAAAACGAGCGCAGAATCGCGCGGCTGGTTGTAAAACACACGAGAAAGAGCGCGAGAGGCGAACGCAATTAACCGCGCTAAAGCTGAATATCCCCTATGGGGCCGCGAGCGAGCGAGCGAGCGAGTGGACGAAAAAGTGGCGGCAGGGGAAAGGGGCAGAGGAGGAGAGACAAACGTTGCGGTCTGCGCGGACGATCTTTCTCGTTCTGCGAGTGGGAGAGAGAAAGAGAGCTGCTGCTGCTGCTGCTGCTGCCGAAGCCGCCGCCGCTGCTGCTGCTGCTGCTGCCCTTAGGGCCCCAGACGGAACGCTTTTAAAATTTATTGACAATCATAAATTTCGAAAATAAAACCTTATATTCTCGGGCGCGGACCCGAGCGTGTGTGTAAGACTGCATTCCGCGGAACGGAAGGAGAGAGAGAGAAAGAGAGAGAGAGAAAGAGCGAACGAGTGAGGAGAAACAAAAGAATGGACGTTTTGAATTTGAACCCCTTGCTGCAGTCCGAGAGAGAGAGAGAGAGAGAGAGAGAGCTGGCCCAGGGCAGATTGACTTTTTGCGTGCGCGCATGTTCACCGGTCCCACTCGAGGCAACCCACACTTTTTATCTTTGTCAAATCACGTCTGCTGCTCGCCGAGATTACGCCCGCTCTCGGATCCTCCACCCACTGTGTCCTACTAGGCGAGGCCGTCACCCCTCCGGCTCGACGTGCACCCCTTGGCTGCGGTGGGGAGCCCTCCCGAACCTGCGGAAAATTGTCTCGTCCTTCTCCCAACCCTCCTCTCGTCGTCGGCCATTAAAAATGCAAATTGCGGTTTACAGCTCGTTTTTCAAAAGCAATCAGCCACGGTTATACTGGCCCGTTCTAAATTCTCAAAGTGGAATTTCAAAGTTATGAAAACAAGCGGGCAGAGAGGGATAGCGAGAAAAGGATTTAAGTTGTCGAACGTTTTGTTTTTCTTTATGGAGTATAAATTCTAGCGCAAAATAATAACTTGATTCTCGGCCAGAGAGAGAGAGAGAGAGAGAGAGAGAGAGAGAGAGAGAGAGAGAGAGAGAGATTTATGGCAGATAAAAAACTTGTGAACCCGTGATTATAAAGCTTCAAATCCACCACACCTAAATCTCTCGTTAGCTCAAGAGAGAGAAAGAGATTCCAGGAGTCATCCCGAACAATTGATGGCGCATTCTTCGCGTCGTTCCAACCCTCTGTTTGCAATATTCGCGCGCGCGCGCGCGGAACGAGATTGTGTTGGAAATCACACGGGGATCGAAATTCGCACACCCAGATACACACGTGTCCACACGGCAAAAGGAATCAGAACGAGGCCGAGAGCGTCGTGCCGCGGTTGGCAGCAGCCGCGACTCGGGGATAATTATTATTCTTGCCTGGTCGTGCGGCGCGCGCGATCGAACGATTGTCCCGGGCCCCGCGAGATAACACTGCACCTCCGTGAATCTCCGCCGGGGCATCTGGTGCGTAAATGTATTGACAGAAAATACCGCGAGCGAGCCGCGGATTATTATTTGTAGCATAAATCGCGCGAGTTTTTGTTTTTCAAACAAATCATATTGCATACCGGTTTCGCTGTTTATAAGCCGCGCGCCGAGTGTTTTGATTTTTTCGACTCACGCGACTCGCGCCCGGCCGAGATGACAGCCGCTGACTCTGGCCGTGGACGGCACATAAAATGGAGAGAGAGAGAGAGAGAGAGAGAGAGAGAGAGAGAGAGAGAGAGAGAGAGAGAGAGAGAGAGTGTAACGAGCGGATCAAACTAGTTATTGCGCGCGCGCTCGCGAGACTCGACAATGCGAATTGCGATTGATCTAGCGACCGAAGCGTCCAATGACTGTATCTTTTGATCGGCCCGGAGAAATGCGCGAGCGAGTACAACTCCGGCTCGACAGACCGGACCCGTGAGAGAGAACATTACTCATACGCAACTCGGCTATGCAAACACGTACGCGATGAGAAACAGTTCGTAAACACTGGATTCGAAAATTCACCGTGCGGATTCCGCGTCGGGTATGTCGGGACGTATAGAAAGTCCCGGGACGCTTTCATCTCGAGGCCCTGTACAATTCACGATTGTGTAAACACACGTTGGAAATTTAGATTAGCATTTGGGAATGATACAAGCCCGCCTCGTCGCGGTGTATTTGGCCCGAGAGAGGAGAGCACAGAGGAGAACCGTTTGAATACAAGCGATTATATCCCTCGAACAATACGCTCTCTTGTGCACCGCACGTCTCACAATGATTTTATCCATTTCGCAACTACGGCTTATACTCCTCGATCTTATATTATATCCACGATATACTTTCGATTGTTGTTATTCATTTGGACCAAGTGAATTTTGACAAATCAAAATATACTAATGTTGAAGCGCAAACCGCGGTCGACAAGAATTCGAAATATTGAATTTTCTGTTGAACGAGTTTGGCGAATAATATTACCACGAAACCTACCCATCAAGTCTGAACGATTTTCAATGATTCATGTGTAGCTGATTGATTCTATTAGCGTTTTTGAAGAGTTGCAATTTTTAATTGATTCTTAATAGTCACTCTTAACTTACTCAAGTGTCCCGCACCACACTTGTTATAAAGGGATGGGGGGGGGGGGGAGTTTGTTTTGAAAATATCTCTTGAAATGTTCTTCATCCCAGGAAAATTATAGCTTATTGTTTCGATTGTAGAGGGCAAATTTCCGCTGGAGAAACATCGCATTTCAAATTTGAAGCTGGAGTTCTTTTATTTAATTCCTTCTCGGCGAGAATTGACTCTCGACAATTGAACAATCAGCTGAGTTGCTTTTAGAAATGTTTGACATCTTGATTACTCTGCGCGGTGAGACACTTGAGCAAGTTAGATTGATTATCATAAATCAACTTGAATTGCAAGTCTCCGGAGACGCTGATAGCATGTCAATCACATGAATTATTTTATTAGAATCACAATTTTTTGATATTGTTATTCGTATCTGATTAGGCTATGAGATCATTGAATAATAAGTTTCACTTGTAAGGGATAACGTCAGGCCGAACAGGAATATTCGTAGGAAGGAGGCGCGGGAAGAGACGGGAGATAATCGTAATGCGCGAATATTGTCACAAGAGTACATAAGGCAGTGGGGGGTGGCATCGATCAGCTACCGTTGGGCAGCCAATTATATCTCTTGATTTTCTGGAAAAATCTTGGCGGGCGCGCTTGGCTTAATACCCGCCGCGCCGTTTACTCGGGCGGGGCGATTACGTTGTCAGGGGAATTAGGCTCGAATTGCCCGGAGCGGCCGGAGCGATTACCCAGCGGAGGAGGTCGACGCTCTGATTGACGAGAGCTCGAGTCAAGCGGCCCGATCGTACTGTGCGCGCGCGTAATGTGTTCATCGCCGCGTCAACGAGTGGGCGTTGTTGCTTCTTCTCTTTTCCTTTTTTTCCTTTTCATTCGTCCAAAGAGGCGCTGATGGGGCGGAGAGGGTGTGGGGGGGGGGGGGGGAGGTCGATTTGCATGGGAACGAATTGAGCCGGCTGCTGGCTGCTGGCTGCAGTGGCGAACGGCGTCTCAGCGCTCGAGCGTATATACTCTGCAGCTGATTTCCACGAATCTGAGCTGGCGCGGCGTGACCGGTAGCGTTGGCCGGCTTATCACCGCGCGCGCATCTACAAGTCGTGCCTCCGGGCTACCGTGTACTCCATTTTTGAAGAAACCCAGGGAGGCCAGCGCGACTTACGTATACGCTGGTGTGAATCTTCCGCAATTAACGAATCGTGAGAACTAACCCGCGTTTGCCAATGACATATACGCTCGGCTCCCACTCCTTCCACCGCCCACCGCCCATAGCAGCTCATAAATATCCTTCGGATAGCTCGTAGGCTGATTTTCCAGCCAATTCAGCTCGACTCTCGGTTTACCGTGACGCTTCCGAAAACGTTTTGGAGTTCTTGATAACCCTTGACACACTCGCTGCTCGCAGTTCTCAACACACATGTCCTGAAGTGAGCCGTTAGATGTTGCGCACCTGTAATCTGTATTATTGCTGGTCAATTTACGTAACCTACAACCCTCGTGACTATTGTGAATCACGAGTCCTACAAAAGAAACCATGTTTAAAGACCATCTCTCGAGTATATCAGCTCCTTGTTCCTTCGTGAAAACGTGCGAGATTTTTATTCGTCATTTATAATCGAGTAACTGACACTTCTACCATGTACATACGTCGAAGGCATGATATCCGAGTGACAGCATAATCGTTTTCTTCTAATCGTTAGCATAAGAGCGTGTTTCGAAAAAAAAACGCCTTTTCCCTCCATTAGAGAAATGACATTGTATCTTCAAGATTGAGATAGGACGTGTGTGGTGTTACTGCATGGTAATTTTCCAATCAACAATTGAAACTCAAGATCCCTTTAAAATGTCCAATTATAGCAATGAAACTCCAAGGCCACAATCACTGTCCTACTAGAAATTTAATATCCACCATGTGTAGGATGAATCAAAATCCGACGAAAATAATTAGTGAAAGAATAGTTATATTCACGAACAGAAGAGAATTAATTATTATCCATATAGATAAATAAATATACATATATATGAGTAATACTCTGTCAAAGTTGTCGAATGTTGCTAAGTACCTATTATGTAACAAATTATAGCTACCTTTGATTGATCGACCCAATTTACACCCATAACCTCTGACCACAAATATGTCCAATATCATAGATGGTCATAGGCCATCATGATACACCCTTTAGTACTCTGAATAGAGAAAAAATTGTTTTCGATCACTCGGATCAGGATCCCACACCCACTAAAAGTTGGCTTATTATGTCACCAAAGTATCCAGACTAGTCCCAGTGTAGAGAAATTTCTTTATTGCGCATGGTAAACTAATATATGTAAGAAAATTTTTAAATTTTCAAATTTATGAGTATGCAGTGCGTGCTCGCAAACACCATCCAAATTTGCTCCTTTTATTTGTAATAAATGACTTTGTTCGAATCGTCACCCGCAGACGCTATTTTGTATACAATATAAATGGATACACTCTAGTCGATGATTATATATCGCGGTAGTGAAATGCTTGCTTTGTTAAATCTAATGGAATCATAAGAAAAAACGAACAAAAATACAAAAGTTTCGTTCTTTTCATTTGTTTTGCAAGCAATGTTTTAACGTTGTTAAAAAAGAATGAGTTGTTATCGTTCAAAGATCATATTTTTTTCAGTATAAAATCGTCCAAAGAATCACTCTTTTCTTACCTTACAACGCTCATAACTCCGACGAAACGGCACTGACAAAAACAAAGTATTTCAAACCAAAATACGTATTTTTTCCGTTCTATCTGGTAAACTCATTAGGTTCAGAAAAAAAACATATTTTGAATTTAATCTTATGATACATCCATAAAACGCGTCATGACCAAAATAACAGGAAATTACTGAAAAAAAATGAATTAAGGTGACTTAGAAAGGCTACAAATGGTTTTTAGCTTTTGTTGGTACCAAAGAACACAAGTAATGAAGAGAAAAGATTCCAAGACAACGAATTCGACATGTCCATTTTCCCCATGAAAAAACACCGTTTTCATGAGAATGGTCCATGTTGTACACGTTGATAAGAAGTGAAATCAGTGCCGATCACTCGACTCGACCGCGGTGTATATGCATATATATAAATCGAATCTGTCCGGAGGAGAATTTCGTTGCTGTAGTTGGTTGCGGGGGAGCGTCAGTCGTGGGGGGAGGATTCATCATCGCGCGCGCGCGACTCGAGAGAGCGAGCGATATTCATCACGCGCCCGGGCCAATCAGTCATGCGGGCCGCGCGCGCGCGCATCTCTCGGTCTCGTGCGCGCCGTGCCTCGGCCATAAGCTTACACGTGTACCCTCGCCCCCGTTGCAGCTCGGCCGACCTTGACCGGCCCCAGATACACGGCCCTTTGTCAACGTCACTTTGCCTCTTGCCCTCGCGTCAAACTCCGCGGTACGTATCCTCCCGAGCTCCGCGAATTCGCTCGTTTCGATGCGCGCGACGGCCGCGAGGGAATCGCGGATGGAACGCCGATCTCGCGGGCTCTCGTCCTCCGGCACGTACGCTATACCAGGCAAGAGGAATCATCAATATCAACTTATTAAAATCCCCGGAGAATCGGGATATCGCCCCATTAATTCGATTGGCTGTTCGTTTTGCAGCCACCGCCGCCGCCGCCGCCGCGTGCATACACACACACACACACACACAGCGAGGCCGGTTTGGCGCGATCTCGTCTGTGCTCTCCTCTCGGGCTATTATATACCGAAGGGACGAATCGGCTGCGAAAAGAGATAAAGAAATAAATGAAAAAGCGTGTCCGGCCCGATACGATCCCTCATCCGCGCTCTCGCGCAGCTTCTAAATGGGCTTTGCTCGCGTGGGGCCGGCCTCGCACGATTCACCGTATATTAGCCGGGGATTTTTAGCCGCCGCTTGGGCGCCATTGTAGCAGCCCGCGCGCGCGAGAACGGAGAAACGTGATATTGAGGCGCGAGCAAAGTTCACTTGACCCGCGGCTCACGACAAACCCGGGCCAAAACATCACTCGCAACTCGCGAGCCGCCGTCGTAACAATTAATTTCACTGGCCGCTATATGCGCTCGCGAGCCTACCGCGCGATCCTCATCCGACCTGTCGCTAATTGATCACGCGCCGCCGACGTTACCCCGCGATTATAAATCTGGCTTATCGCTTCGAGATTTAAACCAGCCACTTTTTTTCCTGCGCTCCAGAGAGTTCCTTGTAATTTTATGAAAAAATAATCAGCGCGCAGAAATTGCGTGAAGATTATTCCAAACAAAACAATACAAAACTTGAATTTTCTTCGACGTTCAAGTTTTGCTGAAGTTTGGGCAGCTGTATATATGATTTTGATGGATGTAATAATCGTCTGTCATTCTTTTTACGTGAATTTTGAAAAATTCATGCCAAGATTAAATCAACTTTATAACAACTTAGCATTATAGCACTATGCTTACGCAGCGGAATAGAAGGGATTTTGTGAACTATCTTTAATCTCTCATATCTATGATGTTAAAAAATGTATTACGATTTTACATTTTTCCAATCTCTGCTACCAAAAGTTGAGGTCTGCTCAAGTTTACCCTACCTTGATACGAATTTCACATAACCTTGACCGAAATCTATATATAAAAATATCCATATCTAATCTATATCTATAGAAATTTCGACTCAATTTCCATTACGGAGAAATTAAGGTTCATTCAATCATGACATACCGAGGAATCTGATAAAATATATCAAATCTTGATATCAAGTTTGTAGAATTCATTTCACAGACATTCCAAAATTTCAGAATTCATAAGGATTGCATCCACAGTTCGCTAAACTTTAGCCAAACTTGAACGACGAAGATAATTCAAGATAATTCAGATAGTTTGACATTGTCCCATATGA
Source organism: Aphelinus atriplicis (assembly GCA_020882685.1). Classification (NCBI taxonomy): domain Eukaryota; kingdom Metazoa; phylum Arthropoda; class Insecta; order Hymenoptera; family Aphelinidae; genus Aphelinus; species Aphelinus atriplicis. The sequence goes on along the minus strand of CM037076.1, from coordinate 44,179,293 downwards.
AATAGGGTTTTGAAACTTGAAAAAGTGTGGCGTATATTTTGCTTTCTCAAAGAGAAAGCTTTGTAATGGGGCAAAAATCGACCCACCGAATCGGACCTCGGGACCTCGATTTTCGTAATCTACGGGTCGAAAAACATGGAAATCCAAAAGTGTCTGTATGTATGTATGTGTGTGTGTGTGTGTGTGTGTGTGTATGTATGTGTGTAACGCTTTTTTTCGTCCACGATAACTCTCGAAGAAATGGTCCGATCTTCTTGAAATTTTGCACACAGGTTAGTCGCGGCAAAATCTCGGCCGAGTTCAATTTTCAGCAAAATCCGTTGTTTATTTCTCTAGCAACCGTTGCTAAGGTGTAAAATTTTTCGTTTCTTTTGTCTAGGATAACTTTCGAAGAAATCGTCCGATCTTGCTGAAATTTCGCACACCGGTTAGTTGTGGCAAGATCTATCACGAGTCCAATTTTCAGCAGAATCCGTTGGTTATTTCCTTAGCAACCGTTTCTAACGTGTTTTCTCACAAATCCTTATGAGTGCTCATTGGGGCAAGCCGGAAAATCAGTTTTAAGTCACACTCGATGGCCAAGGACACTGAATTGTTCTATTTTCTTCATAGCAACCGTTGTTTACTTCCCTAGCAACCGTTATGAAGGTTGGAAATTATTAATTTAATATCTATTTCCATCATTTTCGACGGCAAAGGACACAAAATCTTCCCAATTAGCTCCTTAGCAACCGTTGCTCACCGCCCTAGCAACCGTTGCTAATGGGGAAAAAAATTGATGTAAGTTTCGTTTCCAGTATTTTCAACGTACTATAGAGAAAATTGGGAAAATTTGGTGTCTTTTGCCGTCGAAAATGATCAAAATGAGTCTTCAAGTGTGCTAAATACGGACTTAAGGGCAGTGCGGATCGATTTTGACCGCCATTTAACCGTATGACAGTCACAAGATGAACTGATCGAAAAATTATGCAGGTCCAAATGTCTTGCATCGTGTAGAACCTAGAACCGTTTGCTTTGTTGCATTTGATCAAATAATAAGAGAGCCCGGGCAGACATCAACACTCGCAACATAGTTTGGTCAATTGAAAGAGAACGACACTTTACACAGTCACAAAGATACGAATTGAATTGATTAAATAATTTTTTTGTAATTTTTGAAAAATAGATGATAGTATCTACGGTAGTGGAAAGGTGAAAATACAGGTTTGGGATGCGTTTGTGGGTGATGTTAAAGCCTCTTTGAGAAAGCATACTGCTAAGGCACTTGGCAGCGGTTTTTAGAAGAGAACGATTAGATTCGTGTAATTGCATTTATCAGCAATTAAGGAGATGATATTTGCCAATTGATTATATTTATCATGATTAGAGATTGATTGCACGCTTACGAATGTAAAATTCATGTTGAAATCATATTCGAGTCGTATCAAGTCTTAACAGCTTGCTGATTGAAGTAAATGCGAATGTTCACGCACTCGATTCAAAATGTGCGTATTATAAAAAGTACATGGTCACACACGAAGCGTGATTATTACGCGAAAGGCGGATGGATAGGTATTATAAGGTCGGTGGTCGCGTCGCTCACTCGCGATTACAGCTATATGGATGCTTTGGACGTATTCTCCATGTTGCCGATGTGATTAGGATGCTTTGCGCGGCTGCGGCGGCTTGCCAGGAAACGGAAGTGACGTCAGTCTCGCGCGCGCGCGAGCTCGAACAAAAAAGAAAACGTTTGTTTGCGTCGTCGTCTTCACTCTCGCAGCACCGAGCTCGAAGCGCATATGATGTATACCATACCTACAACAGCCCAAAGCAACGCAATTCAACTGCAGCGCAGCCGAGCCTAGCGCGATTCATCCATACGTGTGTGTATATATAACCGATCGCGTATTGGATCGTCGGATTGTTGGACGCGGCTGCGGAGAAACGAGGAAATAAAAATTATTATTCCGTACGGGCAGATTCATCGACACTCGATCGCTCGCGGCTCTAACAACGGAATACCCAACAGCAGCAGCAGCGGCAGCAGCGGTGGCAAAGGGGGCAATATATGGGCGTACGCATAGATAGGCTAATTATTAGCGATTGAGATTCAAGCCGATATGCGCGTCGGGGCATCGATTTTTTCTTTTGCCCTCCCCCCCCCCCCCCCCCCAATTAATTTGCGCGCTTTTCTCCAATGTCGATCGAGCATCCAATACCGAGAAGCGAGTCGCGCGCGCGTATGTTGAATTCGCCATAACGCAAAACTCGCGACGGAAAGAGATAGAGAATGGCTGGTCGAGAGGGGGAGAAGTGGAATGCGGCGCGGGAAAAGTGCATATAGCATATACATGGCTATATACATGTATACACACGTGTATATATATGAACGAATGGTGCACACGCGCAAGGACAAAGGTAAAATACGTATACAATGGCCGGGCGCCAGCCGGTCGGCCTTCATCTTTGCGCGCGCATATTGTTTTTGTTGTCGGCTTTTAGAGAACAATTTAACTCGCGATCCCCGCGCGTCTCGGGCTCGGTCTCGCGGCCCCCAGTATATCGCCAGCAAATCGAGCGAGATATCGCGCGGTATCCAATGTGTGTGTATATACATACATACCGCGCGGCCAACTTGACCCGCGCGACAATTCATTATTCTCCCCTCGTATACTCGTATACTTTATTATAAGCTCTCCTAGCGATCCTATCTCAATGAATAATTCAATTCTTGTAACAATTCTTCTATCGTCAAAATTGCATCAGTGGTTCTTCCGATTACCCGAATAAATGTGAATTGCACTCGTAAACGTCGAATGAGTAAACGTATCATTGAAATACAGTTGAAAACTCAGTTTGTTTAGCAAAAAATTACAATTGATCTTATTCCGGAAAACCTTCGACGCCACCTGTTTTGAATCGCGAATAACTTAATAAACATTTACTTCTTGGAACAAACTAATATTTTTTGTTTATCTAGGAACATTCATCTGCATGACGGTGACTTGGATGATCATTGATCACTTAAATAACCAAATAATTAGATGGAGAATCGAACTTGAATCATCGAACAATTTATGAAATGATTCATCGCAAGTTTTAGAGCTAATCGGCCACGTACTCGCGGCTGGCCTATTGGCCGTGAAGAAGTACGATTTCTCCTGCACGATCCGTACTCCTCTCAGCTATTATCAATTGAACGTAATTAATTGGCGGAGGAGAAACATACGATCCACAGTAGTCACAGCCTACGTGTGGCGGCCGCCTCAACGTACTTGCGAGTATCGGAATTCCTGAATAATAATAATAAGCATAGAATAAAATTACGAGATAAAATGAGTTTGATCTATCTCTCGTGCAGCTATAGCCAGTCCAGAACGAACCTTGTTCCAGCTCAGATACACTTGACATTTTTCCTCGGCCGTGTTAACTGTTTATGGACGAGAAGTGAATTGTTTGCAATATTGCTGCGTGTAGCTGATAGTGAACCAGACGGGTATTTATACATAAAGTGCGGGGTGTTGGTTGAATAATACGAGTGCGGGGCGCGCATTAGTCGACAGGCCCCACACGTGCTCTCTCTTTCTCTCTCTCTCTCTCTCTCTCTCTCTCTCTCTGTTGGGCGCATTTAACGATCGACAGGAACTTGGAATATACCTGTGTGTGTGTGAGTATATATATATATATATCGACGTCTGATCGAGGAGGCTCGCGCTGGCTGGCTGGCTGGCGCGCGCGGCTTGATTTACCGCGGCCGGATCGTATCGACTTTATATACTTGCTCACTCGCTTGCTTTTGCGCCCCGTGTAACGTTTCAAATTAACCGGGCTCCATTCACGGAACGAACGTGAGCAATGCTGCTGCTGCTGCTGCTGCTGCTGCTGCCGCGCGCATCGGCCCAATGAGATTTGCCGCCGCTCTCTTTTTCCCTTTTTCGCGCGCACGTCCCTTTATTTTTGCCTTGCCCCGTTTCTCGCTGCACTGCGCGCGCGCGCGCGAGCGGCTCTTCTGCAGCACCAGACGATCGGGGTCGAAAAAATCTATTAACATGTTTCCAAGCCGCGCTGGCCTGTGTTTTGACTCTGAGCTACAACGGGCATAAAGGCCAAATGGAAATTAAGCACGAGTATATAGCGAGCCGCACGAGCCAGGCTTATTCTCGCGCGCCAGCCGATTGATTTCGAATTCGTCCCGTCTCTCGTATTTATGTATCGTACGTTTATAGCTCCATTGTCTACCTGCAATATCGTGCGCGGCTCGAGCCAATCCGACGTTTCGCCCAAAGTCAATTTGACCGTTCGTCGTATATTAACGTGCTCGAATCGACGCGAATAATCATGACAAATTGCAGAACCGATCGTCGAAGCCCGATCTCGCCCGATTCGACAGGGTGAAATCAAGAGTACGAGTTCCGGCTGTTTTTCTAATTTTCACTATTGAATCTATTGAATTTATTGTTTAATGTTCGAGTGAATATAGATATCTCGACAAATTGTATTTCAATCTATGAATGTAGATTGGCTGAAAATAGCCAATTGACAAAAACAACTCGATCATAGTTATCCCATCATTTTTTTGCCATCCTTACTTGGAAAACAATGACCTGCAGGGGCACACTTTCTATCTGTATCTGTATCTATATCTACTTATGTCAGTTCGGAGCCAGGCTACAGCAGTTGCAGAAGGAATAGGTTGAGGCAAAGCAGATGTAGATCTTCTTGAGTTACAAGGTAATCAGTTTTAGTCAACAATCCGGGGAATCTAAGAACAATGAATTTCGAGAGATTCCAATTGCCAAATCTCATTTTCAGAATCTGATTAAATTAAGCGTAGGTATAGTTTGAAAATGCTCACAATGAAATGGGTGGACGAACGGGCGAAAAAGCCGATCGGCAAGAAAAGTATATAAGTAGAATTTTGAGAGGCACGCGAACGTAGATCCCCGGCCAGCAAAGCGTCTGATTATGCAGCTAGCTCCGTCTACAGAACACGGGCTGCAGTATTGAATAGATAAGCATCCCGCGACTCGAGTACAATCATTCGTCAGATTAAAATCGGACACGCGCGAGCGCGATTGCCTCGCTTACGTTCATCGCGTCGCGAATACACGTACGAACGAATATTGCCTGACTACTTATTGTGGGTTTGGGGAAAACCGAGCACGGGAGGAGGCATCGGGAACGGAGGGTCCGATTGGAGCTGTCGAGTGCACTTGTTGTCGGTCGGGGAAAAAGGACGAAGAGGAAGCCGGCTCGAGATGTGTCGATTATCGCGCGAGCTCGAGCTTGAGCTTTTCCACGAAGGGCCTGAAGTGGGCACACCTCGCGCCCGGCCGCTGCACTAACTATATCGGGCCGCGCATCTGTGACATATATACACGTAGCAGCTGGGAGAAATCGGCGTGTAGCCAGTCCGATCTCGAACCCCCGATACATCCGCGCGGCGCGACGTCGTCGTTTCGAATGATATAAAACCGCGCGCGCAAACGAGAGCATCAGAGCCCACGGAAGAGCTGATCCGTCCGTACGTATATTACCGTCCCAACAGAGAAATCGCACGGGATCGGAGACGTTCGGTTAACGACGCTCAATTTAGTCGGAGCATCGTCATATACATACACACACACACACACACACACACACACACACACATATATATATATATTGTCAAGCAGCGACGAGAAGGACAATCGGTGGATGGAGTGAGGAAGGGGGGGGGGGAGTGGAAAATGATATGGGGGCCGATCGCGCGACTCTATCTCCTGCTGATCAGTGAAAAAAGTCAACGCCAGCAACAGCAGCCCATTAAAAGCTGACATGTGTGTGTGTGTGTGTGTGTGTGCCTATCCTAGAGAGGCCCGGTCGATCTTGTGGGGGGGGGGGCAGCTGGGTGTATGTATGCGTGGACCGCCAGGATAGAGCGCTGAAAGCCAGTAGCCGGGATCGGCTTGTCCGATCATCGGCCGCGACCCTAATGAAGCCTGCTTTATCTAAAGACTCGCGTCGATTCCGAGTAAGCTTGCCCCTCGCTCGCGCGCTTGCCTATCTCCATCTGCAGCGCGGCCGGGGCCGCCTGCGGCACACACTGCGCTGCACCGAGACACGGAGACACGGGCAGACTCCTACACTCGGCTCCTCGGGCCGCACCCGAGGGTACAGCCGGCCCCAAAACCCCGCATCCTCTACACACACGCGCTTTTTTTCCCCGATTTCTCGCCGCGCCAGTATGTATATATACACATTTGTCGCCGCGTGCGCGCGGCGCCGCGTCGGAATGACGGATATCGAGAGAGGATCGATTTATCTCTCGTTTGTTCCAGCTTGATTTGCTGCGCCCAGCTCGCTCTCTATATATCGCGCTCACCCCACCTCCCACTTTCTCCCGCGTGCGCCTCTTCTCTTTCTCCTTCGCGCTGTCTCGCGCGCGCGCGCGCGCGTGCGAGACGATGGATGTGTATACCCGCCAAACGCGGATTCCCACAAACAATAACCCCCCCCTCCCGCCACGTCGTTCACGCGCGACGTCTCAATCCGACCACACACCACACTATCTCGGCCCGTACATATACTCAACGTATTCGCGAGCTTGGCGATCCGTATTTTCGGCGCGGTACATGACGTATACGTACAGATTTATCCACGCGATTCTACATGATATACGTTGATCAAACTTTCTCGGGTGATTTTCAGCCAAACGAACAATCTATCCAACAGAGATCAATAGTTTTTAAAGAAACTGTGAAATTGCCCACTCGGTAATCTGCCACTGGAGTCTCAATGATATGATAACCAAATCGTAATTCATACCTTGGGGTAAATTTTGGAAGGTCCTAATGAGCAGTAAACTTAAATTCGAACTTTTGGTTCTTGAAGAACAGTATGGGTAAGGAGATTTGATTCGCTACCAAACAGACTTTTCCATAGAACGAAGAAGAGACTCTCAATCCTACAGTAGATCTTTGCACCGGTGCTTCGTTCATCATCAAGAATCGATCTTTTATGGGGTGCACAATTCTCTATAGGGAGATATGTAAAAACGTCAAATATTCTCCAGCATAAGCATCCGGCAAAAGTAGACAATTTAAAAGAATCTGCAGATCGAACCAAATTCTTTCTCCACGGACAAAAACACTGAGGTGTAAATATAGTATACAATCGAAGAGTGGGTAGAGAGGAAGAAAGAGAGAGGAAGGACAGGTGTGTGGCTGGCGCGGGACGTGTGCGACGCGACGGGTCGAATTGGGTCGGTCACGCCGATGTCGGGGCGCGGGCGGGTTGTCGCTGGGACTGTACCTCGGGCCACCCAGCCAAGCGATATCGGCCTCACGCTCGAGCTCGCACACAACAGGCAGCCCCGAGCTCCGATGTCCCGAGTCCCGGCGATGTTAATTTTAACTTAATTAAGGCTTAATTGAGAGGGAACATTATGCCGGCGCGGCCGCCTCGACAAGACACACACACACACACACACACACACACACACACACACACACACACACACACACACACACACACACACACGAGCGGTCGCAGCTCCCCCGAATCTGCAACGCAAATACCCTTGTGAATTTTCGAAAAATACCCGTGAGGTGCGCGCACTCGTGCTCAATTAGAACCACTGCTCAGCCCCCGGACAAACGCGTCATTTGCATCCCATCCGCGCACACGTCCGCTTCTAGCCGAGGCTCGCGCGCGCGCGCAATCGATTCCAAACGAACCAAAGACGCCACGGCCGATAAGCAGCGCGCAATCGACTATTTCTCCCATGGTATTCTCCCGTCCGAAGCCTACGGATTTTTCCAACACACCCCCCTCCAGGGGCTGACTACGTTAGCTGGATTTGCCGTGGAGGAAATGATCCGCGAGGTGGGGCTTGAAGGGCCGTTTTGAATTAGGTGCTGGGAGAGAGACTACCTCGTGCTTTTAATTGCACGGCAGCGTCTCTTCGCTGGACCCGCGCGTTCGCCTCGTCTAATTAGCCGCGCGTATGAGCTCACGGTGACCGATCGCGCCGCGCGGATGATTCCTATAGGTATATAGCTGCACGTGGCCGTGGCAGGCAGCGTCTCGGGGCGCATTTGTAAGCGTAATAGACGCGCGCGCGCGCTTTGCTTGCCGGGCCAAAACGAGAGGAGAGCTGCTTAATTACGCGCGCGGCTCATAAATGCCTCCAATACGCGGCGGCGGCCGTAATTTGCTCGGCCGATATCTCTGGTCGCGCATATGCGTATGGTAGCCGCGCGCGGCCGAGTAATCACGGCTCGAGCCGCGCAGTATCGAGCTGTGCTTGAATATATTTCACGCGCGCAGCGGACGACTCGAGTACTGTGCGGTAGCAGCCAGCCACCGGCCATCAGAGGGGGGTGGGAGCTGTAACTCGTTTTGTCGCTGCTGCGAGTCCGCGGAGACTGATCAGTCGTTGGAATCGGGGCTAAAAATGCCGCAGTTCTCGGGTTCGGGGAATTTTCCGATCTCTCAGTCTCTCGCTTGTTGTGCTTGCAGCAGCGCATTATAATGATCTCTCGCGCGCGCTACGGTGGCGACTCGCCGCCACTGCTATACACGATCGCGCCTGGCTGAAAATTCGCGCGACGTGTCCATCTGGGCATAGGGACGTACACGCTCACCTGCCGTTTCTCGGGACTGCTTGGGAGTCTGATCGGCCCCGTTGATTTTCCACGATCCCCGCGCGCGCGTTGCACCTCTCGTACTTGTCCTCTCTCTCTCCCTCCTTCGCTGTCTCTCCTTCCTTCGCCGCAAAGCGCGCGCGCGAGACGACCTTCGATCGATCGCTCCGCTTCCCGCAAGTGGGCGGTACACACAGTTCCATTTAAATTCCTCCTCTCTCGCGCGCGCGCACTGCAGTGCAGCGCCGCTCGCCAACAACCCATTTCTCCGCGGGCGGAATACCCCCGAGCCCCCGCCACCTGACACATAGCTATATGCGAGCTACCCGAGACACACTCACACACACAGCTACTCGTAATTTCCACATCCTCCTCCTCCTTTTATTCTCATTAGCTCACGAACCAACAACAGCTGCAACTATTTAACCCGGAGATTTTTCATCGCATCGATCGCCCATCACCTGTATCCCTCATTCCCCATCGGCTCGAATCCAAACGAGCAAAGTTACGTTCAAGCATTCCCTGTGTACAATATGTAGCTTCTCGCGCTGAATTTAATCTGGCTGCATGTGGATTACTTATACTCGTATCACAGTGACTGGACTCAATTCGACACTGTATCTAATCTGGCGCGATTGTCACCTTCGTATTTCTGGTGCTCTCTGGGCATCAATGGCCCTTGAGTTATATTGAGAGTATTGGGAGATAATTTTTGGTCCCTTCTCGCTTCTTTAGCCCTCGAAACCACTCTTTCACAACACGCTGAGAGCAGTTTATAGTTGCGTGAACTATAAATCTACTATAAATATAGTTCTATTTTGACCCAGCTATGAGATATTGTGAATTCCACTTTATAAATTTCACTGATTTATTATCCATATAAATAGTATTATTTATACTATATTTAAAGTAGATTTTACTCTATATATAGTACTTTTATTTATAGTAGATATGATTGAGTGGACACAGTTGACTATAATTGTGGTTCATTAAACAATAATTACTGATGGATGAACAATAATCAAATAGTAATTGAGCATTGTTGAAAAAACTGTAAAACATGAGGGTTATTTACACAAATAAAGTTAATTTAACGATATTTATAGTAGATTCTTCCATAATTTCGTTTACTATATCATACAGCAGGTTCCGATAAGGGAATTTTTCTCAGTGCAGTTTGAACTTTCATCATTTCTTCACGAGTGACTATACTGTATCTTATGTAAAAACATATCAACTTTCGATTACACTGAGAAAAATTCTCTTATCGGAATCTGCTATATGATATAGTAAACGTAATTATAGAAGAATCTACTATAAATATCGTTAAATTAACTTTATTTGTGTGAATAACCCTCATGTTTTGAATTTTTTTCATCAATGTTCAATTACTATTTGATTATTGTTCACCGACCAATAATTATTGTTTAATGAACCAGAATTATAAGTCAACTGTGTCCGCTCAATCATATCTACTATAAATAAAAGTACTATATAGAGTAAAATCTACTTTAAATATAGTATAATTGATACTTTTTCCATGGTATACATGAGTGAAATTTGTATAGTTGGATTCACAATATCTCATAGCTGGGTAAAAATAGAACTATATTTATAGTAGATTTATAGTTCACGCAACTATAAACTGCTCTCAGTATAGTCACATCAGTTTCTCTTAAACAATTTTCCATCTCACTCAAAACACTCTTTTTCGCATGGAACATAAGTTTACCCAATGTAATATTATATTGTGCACCCTCCATAATTCCAAATGTGTGTAAATTGTCGATCTTTGAGGGCCATTCCAGAGTGAAGTGGACAAAGGAAAATTCACAAAATCCACCACATATTTATTTTATGCGACGTTTCGCCAGTTAGGTTTACTGGCCTCATCAGGCAATTTTGAATGAAAATATAATATTACGTTCGGCAGTGGAAGCGTCTGCTTCCACTGCCATTGTCAAACTATACTAGACTATATATATACTATATATACTATACTAGAATAGTTTGACAATGGCAGTGGAAGCAGCCGCTTCCACTGCCGAACGTAATATTATATTTTCATTCAAAATTGCCTGATGAGGCCAGTAAACCTATCTGGCGAAACGTCGCATAAAATAAATATGTGGTGGATTTTGTGAATTTTCCTTTGTCCACTTCACTCTGGAATGGCCCTCAAAGATCGACAATTTACACACATTTTGAATTTACCCAATGTAGTCTCCTTTATGCGATTGTGAATAGAAAGACTTTCGATATTTTACTATAATCGAATTCGCTTCGAACCTCTAGGGGTGGCACATACACAGATACACTTACCTTATTTCCACTGAAAAATATGACTCTTATTGCCTTGTTCATAGTCATTTTGGCCAATAATTCAATTCGCAAACAGTTCTGATGTGCTACGCCATCGATAGTCCATTCGAACATTCATACACTTACGACAACATTTTTCCAACGCCATCAGATATCTCAATTAGCACATCTCACACTTTTTCCCTTCAACCATCGCATGATAAAAAAATCGAATCTCGGTTGAAGAAAAAAAATCATATTGAGAAATTGTAACAAGCGACAATTCGATTTAGGATCAAGTGCTTTCTGGAGGAGTTTGTTAAGGAGCAGAATCCTCGTTTGTTATACCTTGTAAACACTGATTTTTCTGCCTTATTACCTATTTTCGTGCGAGTGTATAGTTTGTTTCGAAACCATTTCTCATCCAAGACTAGAAACGACAAGCAAACGTTGAGCGGGGGATGATTATCTTTTTATAGTCACGAATCAATGTCTACGGTGAATTAGCGCTATTGGAAAATCGACGACTACTATGAATATTCTCCTACGACATGAGCATTGTCATCGAGAACAGAGCTAGACATATGTGCAGTGACAGTTTCGGGCATAACTCGAGCTGAATAAAAGTTTTGCATAAAATGATCCGAATCCACGTGAAATAAAGGAGCAGACACAGGGAACTGGAGTAGAGAAGGGAACAGCGGGACTGGGCGCAGCTCGCATTGATAGAGCAATTAACTGTTCAGTGGCGCGATAAAAACGATCCCACGAGTGCAGCTGCCAATGTAAGTATACGTATAAGTACGCTCTTGGCGGGCTGTTTATTTTTCTCATACCGCGCGTTGGCGTTGCAGCGGGTGGTGGATATAGGGTCGCCGGAGCGCGAACTCGCACAGGAAAAGGCTTTCTCGGTTTCTTCGAGGCGGCTAATCAGCGTTCCGCAACGGAGGATTTTCCCCTCGCGCTCGCGGCCCCCGCATACCTCATTCGATACACATACTCGCGCACTGCACTCGCGACTATCCGGGGCTGTTGCCGCCCGACAGCCCATAAGCCAATTCCCTCAAGCGCGACTCTCTCTCTCTCTCTCTCTCTCTCTCTCTCTCTCTCTCTCTCTGTACGTGCATACATGTGCATATATGTGCACATGTTTATTATAATAACGCGCTGCGAACCGGCTCTCGATACGTTCTTATTGGGCTCTGCAACAGATGGCCGACTCGCGGCACGTATTCCGGAGCGGAAGTATACATTTCCCCGCCGATTCGATCGTCGTCCCAATCTATTTGATGCGCGCGAGAACTCAATCGCATTGTGAACGACGAATTCGATATCCTATCTCGTGCGCTCAATATCCAACTCGCGCGCGCGCATTTATGTGTATATATATATATATAAGATATATCTATATGTCATTACGTTTTGTCTTGCGATACACGCCTTGAAGATTTCACATGGCATCAGAGACGAGCTCGATTCCCTGCACACACACACAGAGTTGAATATGATTGATATTCTACCGTCATATGGAATTGATATGAATAAATGGTTCAGCCTCGGGATACATATACGTATATAGATATGTGTACACGACAGTACTTCCGGATACCAGTAAATTCCCGGCTCGGAACAACCAGATAGGGAGAGAGAAGGAACGAGGAAATGAAGAGTGAGAGCATCGCTCGAGACATAGCTAAAGAGAGAAAGAGCCCGACGTGAAATCCGGAAATCGTCGTAACTCTGATTGGAATAATGATCAGTCCCGCTGCGGCGAGCAGTCGACTCCGACGTACCCGCACAGCACAGACACACTTACGCAATTACTCGTCAAATCCGTTAACCTACCAGTGTCCCCTTTTCATCTGATTTCCCAATGTCACGTTGAAAGCATCAACGGGGGCTGGCCGCGAGCAATGGATTCTTGCGGCGATCGTGAGAGCTGCCTTTGAATGTTCCGATTGACGACGAGTCGCGCCAGTTGTTCATATACGTAACTCGTAGGAGTGCAGTGTGCGTCTCGTATATGCGCAGATGGTAAAAGGAGTAGCTTATACAGCGGGGAAGGATTGGGGGGGGATACGTCTCGCGTCGCGCTTGGTCGCAAGCAAGGGCCGGCCGATTTTTATTCGATTCGCCGGGTAATTCTATTGTTTTCACGGGCTATTAAGTTGGCCGCGACGGCGACGGCGACGGCGACGGCGGAGGCTTAATGGGCAGCTTCCGCCGGAGAGGACTGGTCGAAATGCAGGAAAAGGCGAGGCCGCGCGCCGTCGCGGAGAAAGATTGAACAACGGCCGCTAATTCGGCGGTGCGCGGCGGCCGCGTCAGTGCAGTGCTCGGCCAAAGATATTGAGGGGCGAGCCACTACGCGGCGCGCGGGCATTGCTCCGCGCACACACACACACACACAGCAACCTATCTCGATTCCCTCCTTCCTTTTTCTATATACTGCAGTGCGCGCTCGCGCAATTATCACTTTTCTGACGCGCTGAATCCAAGCTCGTCGTGGAGTACTCGCAAAAACACAGAGATCCAAGTCGGCTTGTCACGATCTGTAGTACTACCTCAAAACTCGGTATCTTTCTCACTGCTTCGCGCATCTTATCCGTATATATTTATTGAGTTTTGCCAATCTGCATCTCAAACTCAGCTAAACAGCTCTCGGTTGATCGTATCGTAGCCAAAGTAATGGGGTATTATTCATCCATGAATCGACTACAAAATAAGTCCATATGCTACTCCCCTCCTTGTGAGAGAATACTGCAGCGAAAAACTTTAGCGAATTTTCCTTGATTCGATGTTTTGCGTGCGCATCTACTATTCTGTTCAAATTAACGCAAATTTCAATAAAAGTTTGTTATTATGGGTAATACGTGAGAATTGGCTGCACCTACTGAAGAATCGCTGCGAATCAGCCCGGCGACATATTTCCCTGCAAGGCCAAACTCGAGCCGATGCGCACGAGTGAATTCGAGACGTAAAGGATGCGTACACAGGATATATAATTATAAGTATGTAATGACAGGAGAGAGAGACTTGTGTTCTCACGAATGTTATTCGAGAATTAGGGTGGACGCGAATATAATTGTGATTAAGTTTCGACAAAAGATTCGACAAAAGCTGTAGAATATTTTGAGCGAAAGACTTACTCATTGTAGCAATTAAGTCTCTGTCCGGCCTGTAAATCAATCAAAAAGGAAGAAGAAGGAGAATAAGAAGAAGAAGAATCAGCAGAAGCAGCAGTACGAGAAGGAGCTGGAGGGAGGGAGGGAGAGAGGGAGGGAAGGAGGAGAAGGAGACAAAGGTAGGGAGAAAAAGTATCGAGCGAGACTTGCCAAGCGAGCCAAATGGTCACTTTGTGTGATGCTCGGCCGAAGAAGATAAAGCGCATAACGAAAGCTAATAGTGCCTGCGCGCGAGCCCAGCTATAGCATGCGCAAGCACGTCCTCGGCGCGCTCCACTCGAGCCGCGCATGTACACGTATACACGTATACCTGCTCCCACTTCCCAGCCGCGCGACTCGTTTTACACCCAGCACCGATGCCGCGGGATATCTGTATTTCGGTACATCGCAGGAAAGTCGCTGGTTATGATTGTTTCGCGGCGACGAGGCGGCGACCCGATTGTCCCGCGGGATCCTGGGCGAGAAGACCAGCCTCGACGAATTAGGCGGTGTAGACGTCCGAACGAGCGCCAAAAGAGGATCGAGCGCGGATCAACGGCCGCGAGAAAGGGTGAAATCGTTGTGGCGGATACGCGTACCTTCAATTCATCATCGCCGGCCGCGCGGGCGAGAAGAAAGGAAAAAAAACGACTGCGGGATAAATCCAAAAAAGTCAAAGTTCGAGGAGAAAAGCAGCGGATGAAAAATGGAGCGGAGGAGATAAGCTGCCGCGTAAGCAGAGCTGTAATATCGTTGGGTAGCCGCGCGAGCCCGCACACGGACGGACTGCGCCACGTATACGGACACGACGCGAGGGGGAGGAGGCGCGCCGGCCGCGGGAGAAAGAGAGGGAGGATCGAGGCTCGATCGATCGGATGTGTATCTAGCGATTGCCGGGCCCCGAGCAGCCGCTCGCTCACAGCCCGGAATCTATGAATTCGACCGGGGTGTTTAATTGCCCGGGTGGCCGAGGTGCGATCGCCCGCTCGAGCCCGCGAGCCTGTGTGCAGCTATCGGAGGCTCGACCGCGGCACCCAGCGGCACCGTAGTCGGAGCGAGGAGACCCGGGTGCGCTGTGTGTGTGTGTGTGTGCGCCGAGTCGGCGGCCCGTATGGTGGGCGGGCGGCGAGCCGGTCATTGGCCGCTCGGGGCCCCGCCCCCCAGCCGCCTACAGAGCCGCGATTGGCCGCCCCGCCCGGGCGCCCGCGCTCACTCCCACGCGCACTCCCACGCGCACTCATTTGTTTATTAATCCGGTAATCGGGCCGTTTTGCCCGGCTGTACGGTGGCCACCGCTCGCTCGCGCGGCCTCTTCTTCGTGCCTCGACCTCCACTCGGCGCATCAAGTGTCGATCGACGCACGGCCGCGCACGTATCTCTCTCTCGCCCACCACGGGCTAATTGCGGCTATTCCCTCGCGCCTATTTCTGCACCCACTTTCGCCCCTTCTCCTCCGCGTCGTGCGTCCTACGCTTCCTTGTATAAACGCGTCATTCGTTATTGCACACGTGAGCTTCTTATCCTCTCCCCCCACTATTTCAAATGATCCACTGATTTTCTTTTTTTGCTCCGCCCTTATGAGGAGTTTTAATTTCGAGTATTCCCATCCAGCGTCGAGATATTCATGTTAATCGCACAGCTTATACATTTGGCTAAATGACTTGGTTCATATATAAACACGTGCTGTTTTGTTTTTTAATTCCCATCAGATATGAGCCGCATATGCATAATTCATGATTCTTCCGCGGCGTCGCGAATTCAGATATCATTTAACGCGCAGCCTGCACTTGCGACACAAAATTGCCGAGTGATTTAAAGCAGAGAGAAAAAAATTAATTATTTCCGACACCCTCTCATCAATCTTCATTTGCGGCGAGAGTGTAAACGCTGCATACGCGAGTGTTGGGAGACTCCGAGTTAAAACGATCCCGTACGGCCGCGGCTTTTATTACACCCGGGCGAGCTGGGCGTGAAAAAGGTTTGAAGTATACTTTCCAATAATCTGAGAACGCCATGGTATACGGGGAAATACTTATGCAGAGAATTTGTAGTTTCCATCAACCGAGCCAGAGCCGATCATTACAGCTTCGCAGAGTTTTTCGCCTGAGTCAATGTAATAAACAATCCGAAATGTCGCTATGTACTCTATATAACAAAAATCTCAACCATGTCGTTTGACAGTGTCACATTCATGGAAATCATAGAATAGTACTCATGAGAAATCTGTTAGAAACATATCACACGCTTCCGAGTAATATCGAAATGCTCAAATTGCCAAGCCAGATATCGTGGCAATTGTAAGCTCGTATTGACCTTTCTCGAAAAATTCAACTTGCGTATGTAAGTATGTAACCGAAATGATGACTGTAAACTCATTTTGTAAGCTGAAATAAACGTACGGGTTTGAAAAGCTCAATAAAAAAAGGAAAAGTCGCGAGCGAGAGAGGTGAGAGCCAAATAGTATGTATACAAGCTGAAATGGAATCTATAATGGAACTCGCGCGTCGAACACTCGGTCCATCGCGAGCTTGGAGCTTATGTAAAATCCATATTTATAGACCTCGGCCCGCAGCACATATAGTCGAATTTGATGCGTTGCTTATTTGAGCTGTCTCTCGAGCGGCGGGTGACGCGCGCCGCGCGGCGCACACAGGAAACGCCGCACGCGAGCCAAACGAAAATATCAGATTTTGAGCAACAATCGCCCGACCAACTGTACGTATACGCGCGAGGAAAATACATACACGCGTGAATTATTTTCTTAGGCGATCGCCGAGCGGCCGGTCGCTTTCCTCCGCGGCCCGCGTCTCCGATTTCTCGCCCATTTGGACCAAAAGGTAAACAGCCATAAAATACTAGTCTTCCCCGCGGGTACACACCGCGCGAGATTCGTATGTATCGTAAGGAGAATTTCCCTGACGCCGGGAATCGGAAACATCTCGCTCGAGCCGATATGTGTGTGTGTGTGTGTGTATACATGTGACTGCAGTATATAAACACGCGTGTGCTGCGCTGCAGTCCCCTAGCTACTCCCCTATTATACGTGCTACACGGGTCTATTGTGAGCGCGGAGCAGGTATATACTTATTGCGAGACGCTTTGTCGCGCGCGCGCGCGCACATCTCCCGGGCCGTCTACACGGGGTCAGCGGCCGCCGGCGGCTTTTACGGATTTTCACGGATTTGAGTAATCGGGCGCTTTGGTGGCCGCTGCGCGCGGCAAACCCCCGGACGATTCCGCCCTCTGGATTAACTCGGCGCCTCTGTTTGTTTTACGACTTTTTCCTTTTTTCCCGAACACGCGTGCGGTTCCGTTGCGGCCAGATCACATCACTCTCGTTTCACCACACAAATACGGAAGGAGCGAGCTGATATACGTTACGGATCGATCCTGCAGTACAGCCAGACTGTCTTGGAGAATTTATTTTGATCCGTTTCATTTTATTGCAATCGATGCGCGGATTTTCACAGCTGTACACGTGATTCTGAACTTATTTTACCATGTTCAGTTCTGGATTTTTCAGATTTTCATCAGATTTAGAAAAATGATGTAGAAGAGTACTGCAGTACATGTATACTAATGATTCTTGGTAACGAGTAAATTTATAACCAACAAAATATTTTTTAATACTTATATCCGTTTGATATACTAAACAGCTGTGAGTATTAGGAATATTTTTTAATAAGTATTTACAGTATCTCGCTGAAAAGTTGACATCGTTATACGACTGTTCAAAAGGATAGGTATTTCATAATTTGACTCCGTTTACTTTATCTCTAGAGTTACTAAACAGAAAGCTATTTGAGGTTTGGGTTTCTCATCTCACTGAATCTTTTTTAGGTAGTTTTCTGATACCCACATATAGATGGTTCACATTTACAATGATTCATCCAAACATTTTAATTTCACGGTGATATCCGGTCATATTTGTATACGACAAATGTATATCAAAATGTATGACATAGTGAGCTGCACGAAATCACGAATTACCGATTATCTTTGGAAAATCAAATCGCCTTAGCTGACGAACCACTACAAGTGTCGAATCTGCCTAAGGATATATCAAAACACTATCCCGAAAAGTTTCGATCGAATTGGGGAGCGGAACGTCGGGTGGTCTTCTGGCGAGTCAATTTCCCGAGCAATAGAAACATCTTCAATTCACTGCTCGATATTATACAATTATACAATTATACAAGTTGCAATTGAGAAGAGCAGATCACACACGTGTCTCGTGGACGTGCGCGCGCGCGCGCGCGAGCCAAAGCGAGTGGTTGTTTTACGAGAAAACCCGGAGGATTTATGTGGTTGGACGTGAGAATGCAATAAACAAGGGGAAAACCAACAAGAAGGGGCATAAAACGGGCATAAAACCTGACCGGCTCTACCGTTTCGAAATACCGAAATTCAGCGCGGCTCGAGCACAATGGTGTGGGTGTGCCGTGCCCCGCGCGCGAGCGCGAGTAATAAACGTTACGTACGGACGTCCGATATATCGACAGACAATACGCGTAACCGGTTGGGGCCGGCCGGCCGCGGCCACTCGCGAGCCTGCGCCCAGATAAAGCCGCGCGCGCGGTGGAAAGGTGCCGCGGATAACATTATCCCCCGCGCACGCTCAGCTGCTATCTCGCCCAAGAGATTTTCCCGATAGCCCGCATCTCTCGCGCGCCGAATTATTTCGCGCTTAGATTAGGATATACGCAGGAGCTGTGTCGCAGCTCTACCGACACTCTCTACCCTATCTAACTAATGAGATTCAATTATTACTTATATACGTACGTGTATCAGCTATTATACACCCGGCAAAATTGTCTTGCCTACAAATTCATTATCGTTCGTTCGATATATCCAACTGTCTGCTCCTACCCTCGCTGTGCTTCCGCGAGCGCGACGCTAGCAGAACATATCCGATCTCTCGATTATTCTCCGCTGTTCGCGCGCAAATGATAAATTTTCTGCCCTTTAAAAAAAGCAATATTGGTTGTGTTGCTTTCTCGCTCGACGCGTTACGTACACACACGTGCACACTGCACCGGGCAGGACGACGCGGATGGTTTAATCGCGGGCGGCCGGTCGAACGTGCCGACGCGGCGCGGCGCGGGAGGGGCAGCTGGTATTTTTATAAAATTGCTCACGCGTAACATCCGCCGAAGTCGAGCCTGTGGCGAAAAAAGCTCGAGGAAGCAATAAATATGCCGGGCGCCGAGCGCAGGTATATGTGCGCGAGCGTCGTCGGCGAATAACGCAAAGAGCAAATCGAGTGTGCGCGCCCGAGCGATCGCATAATGTACCCGCGCTGCTCGGGCTATACGATTCGGTGCGCGTGCCCCAAATGCCGAATTCGCCGGCCGGGAGACGCAGCCTGGGCGTGGCGGCCGGCCAGCCCAGCTCGTTGTTATTCCCGAATCGCGAATCGTAATATGCGCGGCCCCCCGAACAAAAGGGCCGCCGCCGCGGATCGCTTATATTCAAATCGCGGCCGTCTCGCGCGCGCGCGTATGAATCGTGAAAAATTTTTAAAAAAGCCCCGCACCAGCAGATGGATCGGGCCCTTTCGTTCTTTCCTTCCAATCCCATTGATCGGGCCTCTTCTTCCTTTCCCCCCCCCCCCACCGTCCCCGGCTCCGGCCCGAACGACCAAAGGATTGCTCGCGCGCACTTTCAAATTCCGCCAAAGTACGACTGCGCGTGTGTACGTGTATGCGTCCATGTGGGTATGTATACTCGAACAAATACAGCGGCTCGGGTTCAACCGCACGCTGCAGTCCCTTCTTCCCAACGCGCCGCGCACCAAAACTGCCCGAATCATTTCGTTTTGTTATTTCAGCGTCGGATCGAAAAAATTCGTTGAGCCTACGAGGGGGCACCTTTCGGGTGACCGATCATAATGGGACTTTGTCAGATAGTTCTTGGGTCGCTGTACCCAAACGGCTTATATCGATGGATATTTGTGAGTTGATTTCGTATACGAACAGTGTATGCTTGTATCTGTATACATAGAGATACACGGTACATGGATAAAATCATTCACAGAAAATGGGAAATCGTGACATTCGTCCTTGTGGCTGCAGATAGGAACTTTGTGAAAAATCAATTGGCAAAGTTTCCCGGAAGCGTTCAACGAAATAACTGTTAATCGATATTTCGAGACGCTCAATCTTCTTCACCCGCCGCTTGTCGCGATCCGCGTATTTCCCGCTAATGCCGTGACACTGTACAAACAAGCTGTATGACATATACTCGGTGAATTCGCTCTCGGAGCAGAATATACGTGGCGCGTTAAGAGTTGAAATACGCGCAGTGGCAAGCTGGCCGCCAGCTCGGCCGAACGAGGGAGAGAATTTTCTCGTATTTACCGAAAACACAACAAAAGGAGCGCGCGAGTGTCATATTTCGATAATCTCTCGGGGAATTCCTCGTATTTCGCCGGGTTCGTCCCCGTCGGACGTAAGTCCTCGGGGTGAGAGATCGATAAGGCCCCCATCGCGATAGCCCAATCGTCATAAAGACTTCAAAACATCCACTTCCCGTATTGATATACGCCGTCGAGATGCGCGTCGATTCGGCGGAGAAAAAACGGGTGAAAAAAAAGCCCCTCGTGCGCGCAAGAAAAGGTGGCTGTACGCGAGAGAGGCGACGAAAAATCGCAGTGCCATATCCGGTGGGTACGCACACGTATACGCACATTTGATTTCAGAGCGCGGCTCCCGGAGAGGTGCGAGCTGCTCGAGGGGCGACGGGGGGGGGGGGGAAAGGATGGGCTATTGTGGCGCGCGCGTGGAGAAACGCTGAATTGCGTAACCGCTACAAAGGAGAGGACGAGCATTAAGCACGTATTTAGCGACACGTTTGTTACCGTGAATCTGGCGTGCCGGGCATTCGGCTTTCCTCCTCCTCCAGCTGTGTACCGCTGACATGTATCCGTCCGGACCTTCGTCGCGCGCGGCTTTTTTCCTTTTTCTTTTTCTTTTTTTTCCTTCTCCCTTTTTGTCAATCCAATGATCGGGCGCTGCACGTACGAGCCACTTGGCCCCCGGACGATCCCTCGGGGCCGGCTGCGGATCAACCCTAACCGAGAGCCCGCGATGACACGTACACATGTCCCTGTACCCAGAGCTGCCCGCCGTAACCTACTCGCATTATGTGGGAAACTGGATTATTCGGGAATTAATGCTGTCCGCGTGTCAGCAGGTCAACAAGCTACGGTTTGCTCTACTTTCCAAAAAAATCTCTGCTCCTCCTCGACGATCGACCACGTGTTGCGCGTTTTTTTCTTTTTCATTCCAATGAATGATTCTTTTTGTTCGGACGAAAGATTGTAAATCAAATACTTTGTTGTTCAATTGTATATGCAACTATAACGGTAGCTATCTTACACCTTATTCCAAACATAACTTGTTGACCTGTCCATATCTGAAGTTCCCGTCGTCGATGTTAATGAAAAATCTAGTGTTTGATCTTTGAGCGAAAAGTAAAACAACCAGTGATTGGGTCCCTGAAGGTTACTATGAAAAAGACAAAGTTTATGAACCTATACATCAAAGATCTTATAAATCTTTGATCGTCCGATTTTAATCGATAATTAAATATTCGGTTCTTGCGCGAGCCGTACAATTTTCAAGAAGAAAATGAAATTGCGAGAGAAAAACGCTCTTTAGGATAAATTTGAACCACTAACCTCATGATCTCCGGTCATTAACGCTGTTATACTTGTGCATTCGGGCAAGTGAAACTGTCTACCTGCAGACAATTATTGAGATATTTTTTGATTCTTTACTAAAAGATACATGGATCTGATAAACTACAAAATATATTGAATATATCGGATCGGTGAATCCCAATTATCTCTCCTAGAAAATCATCTATTTTTTTTTCACTTGAACGAAACCCTCTGATGAAATCGTAACTTATAAATGTGTCTATCGTCCCGAATATTCGACAGCTGTATTACTATAACGCGTAATTGTCGTAGCAAAATTAATTCCCACGGCAAATAATGAAAAGTGCAATCCATCATGCGCGTCGAGAGCGAAAGAGCGTCAACGTTTTATCAATGAACGCGATAAAGTTTCCTGCTAAGTCAATCAATTGATTGAATCAACTGCGATTATCAGCGAATCCAAAGCAGACGTATACATATACGTACATTCCCCAACTGGTTTGCTCGGACGTATAACAAGTCGCGCGAGTCTCGAGCAGGCAAATCTCGAAATAATCGCAAAGAAGCGGGGCAACGTTATCCGCTCGATGCAATCGCCGCGTGAGAAATCCAAGAATAAATCGCGGCCGAGCGGTGAAAATCGCACTATAGCCCTGTGTATACACTTGCGCGGCCACTATTGACTCTGCGCTGTCCTCCCGTTTTTCCCCCGCTTTCCCTCTTTCTTGCCATATTTCCTCGTTAGGGGCGTGTCGCGTGGCGAAAGCGGCTTGACGCGCGTTACATCCGCTCAGCTGGCCACCGGCGCGCCCGGATCGATCAATCATCGACGCAAAGTTGCGCGTTTTGTCGCCAGCCCTCCCTATGGGCACCGAATCGACTCGCGAAAGGCTTCTTCATCAGCTGCGCGCTTTTCCAGCCAGATATATATATATATATATATATATATATATATATATACAACGGGCGATGAGCCGAAAATTGCTTCATAATAACGCAGCCGCTGCCTAATGAATCCTCGAGCCGCGCCAGACGCGCTCGCATTGTGTCGCCGCCGCCGCCGCCGCCGCTGAATTCGTAGGTTTTCGGAATGGGGTGTGCGCGAGGCACGGAAAGCTGCAGCGCTTTCATGTATACGTATGTATATGTATATATAGTCGTAATTGATGAATCAGACGGACACGAACAACAAACTAACAGTGCGCGCGGCCACGAGCAATCGGGCATTGATGCGTGCAGCGTACAAGATCGGTACAATATCAATAAATCGTGAGGCTCTTTCCGAGCGAGGATAATTTTCTCGCGCATTCACGAGCCGGTCGATGCAGTACAATATATATATATATATTATATACAAATGAAACGAGCCAGCCTAACTCGAGCTATTCATGGATTACTCTACCCATTGAAACTGTTATTGGTAAAGGTATGTGTGTGTGTGTGTGACGTATGTATATATAGGTATATACTCGGGCGTACTCACGGGCGCGCGGATGACTATAAAATTACGGGATGAATGGATGATAGTTTAAGTACCCTTCAAAATCGTTTGAAAAGCGATGTCGAGTGATACAGCAGAATATCTAATCTCTCTCCCCTTCTCATTCCAGCGTGCGATGTATCCGGGCGGCGGCGGCGGCGAAGCAATTAGTATCGCATTCAACAAACGGAATAAAGAGAGGAAAGGGAGGTAAAGGAGCAAAAAAAAAAAGAAGGAACAACTTATCTGCCGGACGAATCGACATAAATCAAAATGAGAATTCCGAAATGCTCGTACTCTGTATAGAGACGCGGCAGCGCCCGAGTTTATCCGTTGTTTTATCGCTCGCGCGCGCGCGCGCGCGACGACGACGACGACTCGTCTCACGGCCCGAGAGACACCTAACTCGATTAATAATAAACTCGAGTGGTACATAATACGCGCGCGCGAGAGAGAGAAAGAGAAAAAAACGAGCGGGAGTATTCACGTATACGAATATACGAAATCGGATTGGCCGAGGAGGGGAGGCCCGGACAATGATCGGAGCGAGACGAGCGCTCGCGGTCGGAGCGGCGCGATTACTCGTGAGAGATCACATCGTTCGATACTCTCTCGAGCGGGTGACGGGAGATGATCGACGCGGTATGAGCTCGCGCGCTCGAGCCGAGTGACTCGCGGAATATCTCTCGATATAGATATACATACAGAAATATTCCAATGTGAAAGTCGTCTTTGGTACGTATGCCGGATATCTGTGCGCGCGCGCGCGCGCGGCGATGCCCGCGTGCCGCTGTCACCCGGAATAAAACCCAAGTATATTTGATCTTGGCCGCAGTGCGCGCGCGCGAGATTTCGGCTCTCGCGCGCGCATCCCGAGCGTTGATTCCGACGTGTCTCTATATATATACATACACAAGAGACGCCCACGAATCAGGGAGCCACGGAGGAATTGCGCGTGTCAATTGGATAAATCACGCGTTCTTTTGTAAAAGAGGAAATGGCCAATGGAGCGGATACGCGCGCG
Organism: Aphelinus atriplicis; assembly: GCA_020882685.1. NCBI lineage: Eukaryota > Metazoa > Arthropoda > Insecta > Hymenoptera > Aphelinidae > Aphelinus > Aphelinus atriplicis. The sequence goes on along the minus strand of CM037076.1, from coordinate 44,155,055 downwards.
CAAGGAGGTGCCCGCATGATATCGGACGAGCTCGTGTGCGCGTCTATATATCTAATTTCAAAAAGGGGAAAAAAAGGAAGTTGGCATTTTGTGCGTAAACACAAAGCCAAGGGGCGGGGGAGGCTCGGCCGAGTGAGCTGATTACTCCAATTACGCGATATACGTCTTATATCCGGCGCAACGGGCCGCCGCCGCGATTGCGACAGCTTTTATATCAAATGCGCATATGCCTCTCTGTCCCACTCGAGCTGATGGCGGCCAGCGCCTGATGCGTGCATACCGAGAATCGGCTGCAACACCACGGCGAATCGTAAGCTGAGGGATATCGATACCCCTCGGCCGGCGTATCTCGATACCGTCGCGCGCGAGCAAAAAGCAGGGCGTTTGCAACACTGATTTCGGCCCGAGATCAGTTGTGCGAGCCACTGTTGTGCGTCAATGTGTATACGCGAGCCACTGCTGCAGATAGACCGCGAGTGAGTGAGTCGGATCGGGGAAAATCGGGCCGCGGTTGTCGGCCGCCAGCTGCAATAATTACGAGTCGGACAAACAATGCGGACTTGATGTCTGTCTTTCCGCCCGTGCAAGCTGGGACAGATAAGCCGGGAGCGCCAGGCGACACTTGGGCGACGTGGGCGAGGGAGAACGAGAGCAAGTACACACGGCAACCAAACACCTCGCGCGCCAGTTCGCATTTCTGCAATTCCAGCTCGGATGGCTGCATTTTCCCCCGGCGCGGGCGGCTCGGCCAATAATATTGCCCCACCCTCTGCCGTGTATACTCCGTAGCCTCGACGACTCGCGCACCTGATGAAAGCCCGAGATGCGCGTTATACCCAAATCCCCTGTCGCTCGGCTCCAAGTTTGCCCTGTGGCTTTGTCAAGTTTCGAATCAGTTCAACGACAATCGATTTTGGGCCGATCCTAATATGAGCCGCTTTTTTTATTGGTTCGTGTTATACGTACGCTTTTACAATAATATAGCGAGCGGCACGGAATATATTGTTGGTTCACGCGCGTGGAGTAAAAGCCGAAATCTACCAACAGCCAGTTTCTACATTTTATCACCATCCCGACTCGCGAATCGTCCAACTTCACTTCGACAATTTTTTTTATACACTTACTACAAAACCACTTGGCATTTAGTTTTCCTATTCTATTGAAACTTTGAATTTATTATCATTACTGAATTTTATACACGTCTGTAATTTACATCTATATGTGCCCGAAATGTCATGCGTATATAGACTGCGGATATTATCTATTTGGGTAACCATGAACCACCGCCAAAACTTTCAGCGGGACCGTGTGGAAATCCCAAACAGTTTCCTGGTTAAACCGGAAAAATAGCGATGTCACATTTCGCCTATATCATCCAACTGCTTTTAGGCAATGGTTTTAGTATGTCTTCGTTTCCTATATTAAGTGAATCGAATAACCAAAAATAAACCAAAATAAATCTGTCAATTTGAGAATGATATTACTCATAGCGTAGAAAAGTCAAAAAGACTTGTGACTTGGCCAAAGTTACACGCTTCATTTGATTTTGGCCACAAATAGTTTACGAAATAGTTTGAATAAAATTCTCGATTGGTGCTCGCGTGATTTAAAAGATATTCTTCAACTTTCCGCTCGGAAGTTCGTATAGTAACTTCAACGATGTTGATCCAGTTATAATATTCCTTTTGCACGTTATAAGACATAAGTGAAAATTGTTATCTAAATTTTAATTGTTTTTTTGAGAATGTAAAAATATTTCTCTATCAGAATGATTATTTTGGAACACCTTATACTGTCAGCTCAAAGCTTGAACAGGGATCGAATAATCGCGCAGGAATTGAATAATCTCACTCAATATCCATAACGTTCGTTCAAGATTGAATGAATTTTTCGAACAGTCAATCATGACTGAGCCGGAATATGAATGGAATCGGTTTCGGTCACATCTCGGAGATAAACAAGAATTATCTTGGCAACGGCTGCTATCCGAGAAGCGCATCCCCTGTAATACTACTCTCGATGCGGAGCAAGTATTCTCCGCTGAAGTTTACTGTTTTGATACGTGATACTGAAAACGTTGGCAATCAGGTGAATTCCTCACTCTATACGCCTCCCGTGATTCACGCTTGGACAAACAAACGTTAAAAGCTCGTTTCGTTCGGTATATCTCGTGGAAAACTCACTAAACAGCCTATTTGACAAGGGTCGTTGGATTGTTTAGCGCGCGCGCGAAATAATTCGCTCTGAATTTCAAGTGGCAAAGCTAAAGCAAGCAAAAATCAATAAAGAAATGCGAAACTGCGAAATTCGAATGGAATTCTTGGGACGGCTGTGCCGAGCGGGCCGGACAATACGATCTTTGGCATTGCTCGGGTTTTCTTATCGGCAGTTACGCTGCCAGCTCGAATTCGATGCAGCGCCCGTTTCTTGACACACGATCACACGCGCGCGCGCGCGCGCGCACACATACACACAAGTTGGCCTTGTAGTGCCGCTCGCCCGCGAGTGTCGCGCCTGACTCATCCAATCGCTCGAGCCACATAAGTATTATCTCGCGACGTACGTTATTACCGCCAACCGACAGCCCACCTGCTGCATCGCGCGATTCGACATCACAATTCCGTGCTGTGGTTGATGCGTTATCCGGACTGCTGTTCGGATTGCTTTGTCTTCGTCAAGTCACTCGGTTGAATCTCCGCTGATGCTTTCGTCAATCGGCGGGAGGTTCGATCTCGCGCGGGTTCATCATACAATTGGGATGAATTTGAAGTGCGATGTATGCGATTCGTAGTGAATTGCGAATCAGGTATCGAGCGACGATATATATATAAAGTGCCGAGACCGGGACAAAATAAACTTGGCGGGCATAAACTTGTGGTATCTACGAGAGCCGCAGCGGCGGAGCAGTTTTACGGCCGGTCGATTGATCGCATACGAGTTTCGTGTGGGCAACATCGGCACCGTACGCACACGCGTCCACGAGGAATGCGCCGCGGAGACATAGTATGTAGAGCGAGCGAGCGACAGGTATAGAACAGCGGCAGTCGCAGCAGCCGCGGAGACAAAATCGCGCGAGCGCACCGGTGGCGATTTCGATAAATCGGCAAGACTCGTCGTTAGGTGGCTCGACGCAACTGAGAGGCATTTCTGTTTTAGCCGGACCATACACCCGATGGGACGTCTTATCGGAGACGGTTCGCCACCTCACACCCATCTAACATTTCAATTTTCCGCAGATTTATGCTGCCAATCATTTACAGCTGATACATATATACGTACACACACTTCAGTATAGTTCAGTAGTCTCGTCAGTAGTTCATGTAGAACACTGTGAGACGAGTGAAATATATTAGGTAAAACTGTCTCGATTAATATAACTAGGGGGGGGGGGGTACCCCCCTGCTCGCTTCGCTCGCCAACCCCCCCCCCCCGTGTGTTCTTCGAGAGTCAATAATTTCAATGATAAGTGTAATAATAATTAAATAAAAATTACATTGAAATCAATAAAACTTGAAACTTTAATTTTTATCAATTGAAAAGAATACTAAACGAACGATTCGAATCAAAATAAAAGCTTAATTTCATCTATGTTCATGTTAAACGTTCGTTTATTCAGTTTCAGGTTAAAAGTGTCATGTGTCAGATCATATTTTTTCGGTTTAGGTTTTTCGCGTGTTTCATTTCAGATTTTTGGTAAGATTTCGAGAAATATTGCAACGGTTGCTAGACACGTAAACAATGGTTTCTATGTGTGAAATGGGAATTTTGTATCCTGTGCAGTTAAAAATACTGGAAACGAAATTCACGTGAATTATTTTTGCCCTTAGCAACGGTTGCTAGGGTGTTAAACAACGGTTGCTGATGAGCTAATAGGGAGGATTTGTATTTTGTGTCCTTTGCCATCAAAAATGATGGAAACAGGTCATAAATTGTTCATTTCCAACCTTCGTAACGGTTGTTATGGAGCAAATACAACAATTGAGTGTCAAGGGGTGGAAAAAGAGAGTGGAAAAAAGGGGTGCAAGAAAGAGGTGCAAGAAAGCGGTGCAAGAAAGGGGTGCAAAAAAGGGGTGCAAGAAAGGGGTACAGAAAAGGGGTGCAAAAAAGGGGTGCCGAAATTTGACGGCGGCGGCGGTAGCGTTGGCGGCGGCGGCGGTCTGGCTTTTAATATAGAAAGAAAATATACCGAACGATCGAGTTTTGCAACGACCGAACTTTGTCGCGAGCGATAATTCGTCGTCCAGGAAAACTGATGAACCTTTGCGTGTCTGATCCCCGAATTCATCGGTGCACCCTCGGACTGCCGCAGCGGCAGCGGGGGAAAAATGATCGGTACGGGAGCATAGGTGAAATATCGGCAATCGGAACGTCGCGCGGCCATCTGGATACTCGCACACTAAGCTGCGAAGGCTGGAGCGCGATGCGGTTGACGCGCGAGGATGAAAGGATCGCGGGCTATAAATCGCGGGGTTATTGGAGCCGGCTGTATATGCAGTTCGCGGTGTGTGTGCGCCCGCCGATCGTCGCCTCGTCGTCGCGCGAGCAATGGCAGCTTGGCGCTGTTGGACGCGAGCTGGGAAAAGAACAAACGGGCCAGGAGCTGAGCTTGACAACGGGCGGCTGTAGCTGATTTGCAATGCAAATATAAGCCGAGAGCGGTGTGTTGAACGAGATCCGATTGCAGCCAGGCTGGCGCTGCTGCAATGCCAACCCAATCTAGATCCTCTCTCTGTCTCTCTCTCTCTCTCTCTCTCTCTCTCTCTCTCTCTCTCTCTCTCTCTCTCTCTCTCTCTTTCTTTCTTTCTCCTCGTTCTGTCGGTCGGTCGGTCGCGCGCGCATCATTGATTGTCGATTCAAAAATATATATCTATGACGCCCCTGTGTTTTGAGCTTTGTATATAAGCGTGGCTCGTGCGCGCGCGCGCGAGAGAGAGAAAGCCGCGCATCGGCAGCTGGCGATAATGAATCTAGAGGGCCGTTGGTGTCCGCGTGTCTGCCGATTGATTTATCGGTTAATTTGCATACGCGCGCGCAATATAATGCTGCGGCCCGCTCGCGAGCGAGCGAGCAAGAGCCGCGCGGAGCACAAGGGTTATACTCGTTTGCGAGCGTTGCACTGCTACCAGCATATACACTATTGACACGGCCCGGCCCGGCCCGCTCCTTATAATCCGATGGGTATCTTGCGTGCGCGCACCGCGATCCACTCGAATCGCTCATACGCTCCTGTGGCTGCTCCTGCTCCTGCTGCTGCTGCTTTTCTGCGCCCGCGGCTCCGCTGCAGCTACACCTAATGCGTACGTAACGAGCCGCTCATGAATTATGCACCGATATCCAATACGATCTATATACCGCGCGTATACACACGCGAGCAACCAAACATATATCCGCCCTTTATTGTTATATATATCCCACACCGACAGCTATGCCCATCGGCCCATTTGAATATTTCGCATTTCGACCCCCATTGTGCCCACCGGAGCGTTTGTCATCTCCTGCCCAATCGATATGATTTGACACTATTCCCGCTCACGATCGTTCTTTCTCTCTCTCTCTCTCTTTCTCTCTCTCTCTCTCTCTCTAAGCGCTTCCAAAACGAAAGCGATAGTCTTTGGCAGTAGATACTACGTGAGTGGTATCTGTGAGCAGGCTGATCAGGTACTGAACCTCGATGGTTCCACCATCCACCTTGAATCCTCGGTAGTCAGTCTTGGGGTCACTCTTGACTCGATTCTCTCCTGGAAGGAGCATGTGTTGTCGGTGTGCAAAAAAGCCAACGCCCTGATGTATAGGCTCCATAGGTTCCGCGGTTGTGCGAATTTGGCCCTCAGGAAACACCTCATCAAAGCACTCCTCTTTCCACTTATTGACTACTGCTCCTTGGTATACTGCGATCTCTCAAATGAGCAGAATCTTATCCTGCAGCGGCTTGTCAACACTGGTATAAGATACGTCTATGGTGTAAGGAGGAATGAGCACATCACCCCTTACAGGCGAGAACTCGGTTGGCTCACCACGGACTTGAGACGTGATTATTTCAAAGCTACTCTGCTCTGCAAGATCTTCAGATCTGGCAGACCAGAGTACCTCGCGGACCTATTTTATGAGAACACGTCTACTCGTCCTGTGAGGGGTGGTCGTCGCGCGCCACTGGTCATACCTGCTTCCCGCACCAAGTCATTCGAAAAATCATTTCATATCTCAGCAGCTCAGCTCTGGAACTCGCTCCCTTCACTCATCACCGACGCCCCCTCATACCAATCATTCAAAATCCAGCTCTACTCTTACCTACTCCAACATGTATAAACTAATTATGTACAACCTATTTTATTATCGCTTAAGAATATTAGTTTAATTAGCCAACTTTAAATAAGTTAAATTATAATTTATACTTTTTAATAACTTGTATATTGTACAACATAATGTACAGACAATAAAATTATTCTGAATCTGAATCTGAATCTCTCTCTATGCTGTATCTCGTACCCCCTTCACCAGAAGACAGACGCCAGAGGATCAACCGGTGAGCGGTGCACGCGCGACAGGCAACTGCTCTTTTGATGCAGCGATCGTATGTGCTGCTGATGCGATCGCTTTGCATCAACCACATTCGCGTCCATCCATCGGAAGAACAGAGAATCGAACCAAAGTCATTATCAAAAATAGCTCTGTATTTATTATTATGGGTTGATTCCGTGTACTTTGCCATCAAAAGTTCTAAACATGAATCTATAATCATAATTTTGTATCAACTTGAGCAACAGTTGCTGTGAAAAGTGTCTCATTTATACTCATCGACTCTCAACGTAGTCAATGAGAATTCATGAGGATAATTTATGAGAAAAACTCTGCTGGAACACGTTAGCAACGGTTGTTAGAGTAATGAACAGTGGTTGTTGCTGAAAATTGAACTCGGCTCACACACCTTGCCAAAAATGACCAGGAAAATCGGCCGATTTCTTCTTCAAGTTGTCGCGCACCAGAAATAGCATCCAAAAATACCTAAATAAACGTACGTACGCACGCATAGGTCTTTCTAGGATTCAACATCGTCCGACACGTGGATTACGAAAATACACGTCCAGTCTGGTTAGAGAACTCGAGTTTCCTGTGAAGCTTCGTCATTCGTGAAGCAAAACTCGATCATCGTCAATCAAAGCCAGCAAATCATAAATAAATAATCAAATCATACACGAATAAGCCTATTTATATTTATATTTATACTTTTATTGACAACTCTGAGCTGAACAATACTTGTTTATCTCATAAAAATGTTGTCCTACTTTCAATATAGAGCTACGTTGATGATCTAGGTAGCCGTGGATCGGAGCCGCGGGACGAGCAGGGAATGGGGGGTCGGAAGCATATTGTAACGTGGCTCGTTTAGCTTGGCTCGATTGGTTGATAAAGTGTGCGCGAGCGCGCGGCAAAAGGAGTTGTGCGCGGTGGCAAATCGGGGGTGGGATCGGAGATGGAAGCCGGCTCTCGGTAATGAGCGGAGAACGAGAGAGAGAGACACACACACACACACACACACACAGAGCGAACGAGCGCGCGAGGAGCAGTAGCAGCGCGCGGTATACATACAGCCATGAGTATTTTCGCACGCGAGCTCCAAGCTGTCTGTCTGTATGTATGTGTGTTTGTGTTGGACGTAGCGTAGCGATTGTTAGTCAGTCGAAGAGTGGCTGGTTTGCTCCCCCTCGCGCATACGTTCTCGATTATTTAGATATGCAGATCGCTCGCTCGCTCGTGAATGTGTGTGTGTGTGTGTGTGTGTGTGTGTGTGTGTGAGGGACAGAGAAAGAACAGCCCCTCGGTCGGTCGGGAGAGCATCTCATATCTGCAGCGCGAGCTACACCTATCGCTCGCTCGCTCGCGCGCGCGACACACTCGCTTCGTGGAAAGGGCTGCAGCAGCTCATTGTCGCGTGAATTTGCATGTCGACGCGTGCGGGGAGCAGCTCTCCATCCACGTATAACAGCTACCAGCCTTTTTCTGCCAGCCCCACACCAGCACACACACAAACATACACACACACGCGAACACACAGCAGTTGCCCCGGCCCCACACACACACACACACACACACACACATGCCACCCTGACGAATTGCGCGCGTCTCGGAACGCTCCAACCGCGCTATATCTTTGCTTTTTTTCCGTTTCAAAGTTAATATCGCGCAGGCGATACTACGATGTAAGGTAATTGTACCCAATGTGCCCCCCCCCCTAAGGGTTTTTCGCGAGTTTGACTATGATAGACTTTGAATTTTGAAATTCTGTGAACGGCATCTCAAAGCTTAGCTCAATACCTATTAGAAACCATCTTCATAATCATCATTCGACTACTTTAACCCATTGAAAATCGCAATTTAAAAAAAAACGTAAATGAGCCAAATTGGCTACACCTGTAGTCAATTTGGCACAATTTTTCAATCATTGGCTACAGCCTATATAGGCCTACAGAGACGATCAAATTAGTGTTTAAATAAAATATCAATCATGTTTCCATTGATTTTTATTAAAAATTTTCGTCATTCAACTGAAAAATACATGTTTAAATCATTGTAACATGTTTATAAAAATGTAACGTTTATCTCTTAAATATTGATTCATTTAACTCAGTCTCTCAGTTCATAATCACAAATTGAGATCGATTGAATCACTCGAAATAGACGGTAATCCTAGTATTACAGGAGTACTATATAGAAAAAGGCCAGTTCCAACCTCTAGAAGATTTTTAACTCATAATAGGAACAATAAATGATAATTTTGAATTTCTGCTCAATGAAAACGTCTTGAGCTCATTTGAATTCATTAGAACCAATTGTATTGACAGTGTGGAGAAATATTTGAAGGAAAACTAATGTGACCAATCGAAAGATGAGCTTTTTTGCATGGAATCGAGTAGCCACATTTGAAAAAAAAGTTAATATACTAATTTAATAGAGGAAACTTAGAGTGCGGCAGTAAAAGTTGTAAAATAAAATAGATAATTCACCGGTGTTCCACTTCAAAGTGTTCTAAAAACGACTGGTTGGAGTGAAAAATCACCGGTACTCTAACGCCTGGAACCAATTATCTTGTTTCAATACTAAAACGTGATCCGAGCGCCTTTATGCACCGCTAGAACGATTAAAACGCGTGAATTACAAAATATAAAAAAATGTGCCAAATTGGCTTCACTTTTTTGGTGCGAAAAGGAGCAATTTGAGTGGTTTAAAAAATAATTTTGGAAAAACTGATGAGACCAATCGAAAGCGGAGATGTTTTTACACAAAAAAGAGTGATGACACTTTGAGAGATAAAAATTATATACTCCTGTTTTTTTAGGTTGAGTGTGAAAAGTGAAATAAGAAAAGAATGAAAAAATGAGTAAATGAAACTTCAAAGTGTTGTAGGAGAGTGGTTTCAAGGGCTAAATAGGCGGGGAAGGTAGCGAAAATTTTCTTTTAATCCCCCCAACATAACCCAAGAGCGACTGATGCTTAGAGAGCACCTTAAATACGAAATCTGACGATTGTGCCAAATTGACTACAGTGCCAAATCGGTTACAGTTACCTTATGCCAAATAGATAGACAATACAATCCCCGGTACACGGTTTTTGTATGTATGTATATACGTGAAGTGAAAGATAATTGCGACTGTTGATTCTTCCATTGCGCGACCAACTGGGCTTTGGATACGAGCGAAAAAAAAATTCGTTATTTCTTTTTCTAGTATAGTTAATCGAAAGTATGATCGACGTACAATCCGGAGGGGAGATAAGTCGATGGGTGTAGGATATACGTTGATAGGAGCTCGCACCAAGTGATGAGAGTAGTAAGTGGTGGAAGCGAGTGGCCAATACATCATCGTCAAGCTGCACGAGTAAAAATCCACCGGGGGTCTCTGGGCTGGCGCGCGTTGTGTCACGGCCAGCTGAGCAAAGTCAGAGACAGAGAGAGAGAGAGAGAGAGAGAGAGAGAGAGAGAGAGAGAGAGAGAGAGAGAGAGAGAGGGAGTAGCTAATGTAGGCACACGGTAGGCGCTTTCCAAGTGATTCCCCGTGATTTATCGACGGCCCGCGCCCGAATTTGCATAGTCGTTTGCTTGCCCTCTCTCTCTCTCTCTCTCTCTCTCTCTCTCTCTCTCTCTCTCTCTCTGACTTGGCTGCCCGCGAGACCCACCGCCACCTCCACGGGTGTACGGCCGGCCGGGCGCCATTCAAAGTCACCCGAGCCCCCCCTCGTAGCCACTCGCTGCCCGTTTGTTCATAACTATACTTCCACCTATACAAAATCTGCACAAACAGTCTCGTTTCGCACGCCAAATCTGCTGTCGAGCTGTTTCACAAGCATATATACTCAAAACAATCAATATACTAAAACGTCATACCGCGAATAAAATATCTCGTGCGCAATTCGAGTACTATACGAAATTTCGAGAGCCACTGCAATATTCCATGTTCCACATTGGTTATGTCAGATTTGATCGAGTTCATATTATGATTGACTCATGTTTAGGGATGCAATACTCGCGGTGGCGGATACATTGAATCCTGTGTCGTAAGCTGTGCCACGGTGACCACTGTGCATTGTCCGAGGCCGTATATTTTTTCTCCGCCAATTAATCATGTTTAATTGATAATAGGAAGGGAATACTGAGTGAAAGAAGCCAAAGATTATGTAGGTAATCAGCTCTGAAATTTAATATGAATTATTTCATTAATTGTACGATGATTTCAGTTTGATTTTCTATGATTCGATTATTAAACTATTATAATGATCATTCAAGTCACCATCATGGAGACGAACGTCCACAAAGAAAAAAAGAAAAAATAGTTTGTTCTAAGAAATGAAGGTTCGCTCGTGACTGTATGTATCGGAGAGTGAGAGAGAGGGAGAGATAGCGCGTAGGTGCAGATAACATATTTCGAAAAGATTTCGCGACGATGTGTTGGGTCCGATTAGCCGCGAGCCATCTCCGCCCAAAACTCAAGCTCGAGTTTAAAATGAGTCAAAGTTATTACTTACATTGCGCGAACACAACAGCCAACAGAGAGAAGGAGCGGCTTTTTGGCATGTAGACTGGCCTCTCGAGTGGCTTCGAGTGCGTCTGTTATACGCGCAGCTCGCATCAGCCGACACTTGCCAAAACGATTCCAATTCAATTAAACCCGACCGACCAACCGCGCGCGCGAGCGTCTCTTGCTTAATTGCAATCCGAGCGGACGACACAGTCGCTTATCTCAGGCGCACTTCCTCAAAACTGCTCGCGGGCCGAGCGAAAATTGTACGCATCCGCGCGTAGGTATGTATACGGGAGGTAGGGCCCCCAATTAGCCCGAGCAGAGTCCCCTCGTTACGGCTCGGACACCCGAGCGACGCGGCTGCACAGCGCAACTGATTTTTTTTTCTTCTTTTCAGCGCGAAACAAACGAAAAAAACAAAGACTTGTGTCGTTGAATCAACCCCCCGAGCCGACGATTCATTCGGACAACAGTTGTTTTGGCTAAAGCTGCGCGATTGTGTATACACTGATTATTTCGACACTCGAGCGATCTACACCCAAAGCAGAATTCAACGCTCGAATTATATTTTACTCTTTCACTCGATATTAAGATTTCGATATGCAACTCGCAAACACATATTTATATTTATCGCTTTAAATACGCTCTAACATTTCTAGAACTCAGTCATTCGTATGTGAGTAATTTATGCTTGTGCATTAGTACTGAAACTAATCGACAAATTTTTTGAGAAGTATGTATTCGTTCTTCAGAAAGAATACGTACAACACGGGAATACTTACACTCACAAAAGTATCTTCATATTCCCTGAGGAATTATGCCTCATTAAGAATTTCTGCTACTTCCAAATAGAATCTTCTTGAGAGAAGACTTTTCTTCTCCAATCAACAATATATTACTATTGAAAATAGCGGAATTCTGTATGAGGCCCAATCACTCTGGGAACAAGAAGATATTTTTGTGAGTGTACACAGTAAAAATGATTACTTAATAGTGTTGCAGTACTAAAAATCTATTTTACTTCAAACGAATTTTACATAATACGAATCTTGATTTGAGTACTTTTTGCTTTCTCAAAGAGAAAGCTTTGTAATGGGGCAAAAATCGACCCACCGAATCGGACTTCGGGACCTCGATTATCGTAATCTACGGGTCGAAAAACATGGAAATCCAAAAATGTCTGTATGTATGTATGTGTGTGTGTGTGTGTGTGTGTGTGTGTGTGTGTGTATGTATGTGTGTAACGTTTTTTTTCGTCCACGATAACTCTCGAAGAAATGGTCCGATCTTCTTGAAATTTTGCACACAGGTTAGTCGCGACAAAATCTCGGCCGAGTTCAATTTTCAGCGAAATCCGTTGTTTATTTCCTTAGCAACCGTTTCTAACGTGTTTTCTCACAAATCCTTATGAGTGCTCATTGGAGCAAGCCGGAAAATCAGTTTTAAGTCACACTCGATGGCCAAGGACACTGAATTGTTCTATTTTTTTCATAGCAACCGTTGTTTACTTCCCTAGCAACCGTTATGAAGGTTGGAAATTAATAATTTAAGACCTATTTCCATCATTTTCGACGGCAAAGAACAAAATCTTCCCAATTAGCTCCTTAGCAACCGTTGCTCACCGCCCCAGCAACCGTTGCTAATGGGGAAAAAAATTGATGTAAGTTTCGTTTCCAGTATTTTCAACGTACTATAGAGAAAATTGGGAAAATTTGGTGTCTTTTGCCGTCGAAAATGATCAAAATGAGTCTTCAAGTGTGCTAAATACGGACTTAAGGGCAGTGCGGATTGATTTTGACCGCCATTTAACCGTATGACAGTCACAAGATGAACTGATCGAAAAATTATGCAGGTCCAAATGTCTCGCATCGTGTAGAACCTAGAACCGTTTGCTTTGTTGCATTTGATCAAATAATAAGAGAGCCCGGGCAGACATCAACAGTCGCGACAAAGTTTGGTCAATTGAAAAAGAACGACACTTTACACAGTCACAAAGATACGAATTGAATTGATTAAATAATTTTTTTGTAATTTTTGAAAAATAGATGATAGTATCTACGCTAGTGGAAAGGTGAAAATACAGGTTTGGCACGCGTTTGTGGGTGATGTTGAAGCCCCTTTGAGAAAGCATACTGCTAAGGCACTTGGCAGCGGTTTTTTGTACTGAAATTCATTCCGTCCCATTTGAAGGAAGATTTTTTACTTAAATCAAGGAATTGTTTTTGCTGTGTAATAACTGCAGTCTGGGATAATAATGAGCGTTGTTGTAATAATTTTGATATTTGGACAGTATTTGTGACGGAGCAAATGTGTCATGACAATGCCGCGAGTGTGATTCGAGTTAGACGGGAGAGGAGATGCAGGTCGACGGAGCTTCGTTGCCTACCTGTGGGTGCTTCTTGAAAACGAAACCCCCCCGTATTGAACTGATTAGTTTCGGCATACTTGTCATTTTTATTTTTCCCCCCAAAGCAGTCGAGCCAACGAAGTGCGCGCATACGATAGCGCACTTGACTAGTCGCTCCACTCTATACAGTCAGGTGAGGTCGATATATCAACCTGAACGGCGGCAGATTCGAATCCATTCATATGCTCAATCAACCCCACCTTCAGCTTCACCTGTACCCTGTGTCGCCACTCAGGTGCTTGCCGAGGAAGCGCACACCATGCGCCAGAGCTGCGCCACGAACGGCTCGGTGTGTCTCGCGCGAGCACCAGCGTCGCCAGCCGTGCATTTACGCACACTCGCGCACATACGCTCGTAACTACACGTTTGCCGCGTCACATATTTTTTGTTCCGAGAGGCAAAGAGTACCTCGGCTCAAATATATCGAAACAATCACCATATTGATTCACCGACGACCGACGAATGTGTCGAATCGAAAATTCATCAAGATGGGTCGAGGAGCGGAGGAAAAGGGAGGTATACGCTCGGGGGGCACCTCCTACATTATTCCGCGCATGTTATAAGGTAACTGTACCCAATTTGGCACTGTACCCAATTTGGCACAATCGTCAGATTTCGTATTTCCGGTGCTCTCTGAGCATCAGTCGCTCTTGGGTTATGTTGGGGGAATTGAAAGAAAATTTTCGGTATCTTCCCCGCTCATTTAGCCCTTAAAACCACTCTCCTACAACACTTTGAAGTTTCACTTACTGATTTTTTCACCATTTTCTTATTTCACTTTTCACACTCAACCTCAAAAATCAGGTGTCAATAATTTTTATCTCTCAAAGTGTCATTACTCTTTTTTGTGTAAAAACATCTCAGCTTTCGATTGGTCTCATCAGTTTTCCTAAAATTATTTTTTATCCTACTCAAATTGCTGTTTTTCGCATCAAAAAAAAGTGAACCCAATGTGCCCCTCTGCGCGTTTTTAAATGGGAAGACTGAGTGAAATCATTGAATATTTGTATAGACATATTACGATGATTTAGACGCGTATTTTTGAGTTGTATGTTAAAAATTTTTTATAAATATCACTGAGAACATAATTGAGAGTTTATTTCAATGCCAATTGGATCGCCCCTGTAGGCCTATATAGGCTGTAGCTAATGATTAAAAAATTGTGCCAAATTGGGTACACGTTTTGTGCATTTAGCCTTTTTGCGTTTTTTTTTAAATTGCGATTTTCGATAGGTTAAAGTAGTCGAATGATGATTATGAAGATGGTTTCTAATAGGTATTGAGCTAAGCTTTGAGATGCCGTTCACAGAATTTCAAAATTCAAAGTCTATCATAGTCAAACTCGCGAAAAACCCTTAGGGGGGGGGGGGGCACATTGGGTACAGTTACCTTAGTTCTCAAACGCGGTTGTAGCTCGGTCGCCCGTTAAACGGCGACGTGGCGGTGCGAGTGATGAACTTGCGCTTATATATATATAACACAAAATGCAACCAACGCATATCCATCGCAGAGCAGCAGCGGCGGCGGCGGCGAGCGACAAGAAAAGCAAAGAGCAAAGCTTGAATTGCGATCAAGTGCGCGTTAGGCTTTTAATAATCGCGAGATCGGCGGCGGGTTGTTGCACGGGAGCGCCTCCCGACGCGTATCTGCCCTTTGTCGAGAGTCGGTCGGTCGGTCGGTCAGTCGCGCGCGCGCGCGCGAGAGTCGTGAAAAGTGATATACAACTGGCGTTCATTAAAATCTCCGTGGAGCGCGCGCGCACGGCCGCCGTAAATAATAAAAATATATATGGATATATTTGAGGGCAGCACGCATTGCACTTTTAGAGTCGCGCGTATAACTCTCGCGACCGACCGACCGACCGAACGAACGAACGAACGAGTGCGCGCGAGTCTCGTTAAAAGTACGCCGCGTGAAACGCAAAAGTTGATGCCCGTATATACGCTTTCCATAAAATCCCCGGCTCGAGAGCCGCGGCTCTTGCCATTTAAACGTCATTAATAACAGGATGACTCTAAACCGCGAGAGCGAGTATTACGGCTCGAGCCGTGCGTGCTGCAGTCCGACCAAAAAGGGACGAAAAGCTCCCGAAGAATGAGCGGCCGTAACGCGCGATATCCTGTTGTGTAGTTCGCCCGCGCGCTCCAAGGCTCCAGCTTCGTTCCAGCCCAATTCTTTCTCCTCTGTACTCTTCTCCACCCACTTCCTCTCCACATGTACAGCCGCGCTAATCGCGGCGGCTCAAAAACTAATTCACCTTAATCTGTAGTTTGATTGGCATCTCCTTGACAATTTGCACGATTTATACGTGAAAACTCGAGCCACGTGTCCACTTTCGCGCACATTGCAGTGAGGAAGAAAGCTCGTTACACTAAGGACATATCGATCAACATCGACATTTCGTACATTTTTCTATAATATGATGTCCGTCGACGTACTTCTCGCATTTCTTGCACGAAAAACACATAAAAGTTAAATATACTCTCAAGTATGTGTGTGTGTGTGTGTGTGTGTGTGTGTGTGTGTGTGTGTGTGTGTGTGTGTGTGTTTGTGTATTTGAGTGCGAGGAATATTTACTATTGGAGGATTTCATGGTGTAAGAGTGTTCATAGTGAAAAAAACCGATTGCGGGCTCGAGGCGACGACGAAACTGTTAAAATCTGGCAATAGCCACTGCTCGTGTATATCATATACGTGCAGCAGCGGGAAAAACTCGCGGATAGCTGGTTGGAGCAACAAATCTGTCGGTGCCGACTGAGAATCAGAGAGAAGAAGAGAGATAGAGAGTATAATTCAATTATGCGGGCGACACGTAGGCTCATTCAATTCACCGGTATTCTGCAGTCTCGCGCGTGCGCACCAACTCTCGTCTCGGTAATAAGCGAGGGAGTCTCGCGGTGGCTCGGGGGGTAGAGGGGCAGGGGGGAAAGAAGGGAGAGAAAGAGAGAGAGAGAGAGAAATATAGAGGCGGCAAAGACGCCACACGCATGCGAGATAAAGCGCCCCGCATATATTCCATATCCGAGCGCGTATATTACTTTGATACGTGCGAGAGCGCCGTTTGTTCCACCTCTCGCTTCTATTCGCCCCGAGCACTGGCTAGTCCTCCACCTATACACACACACACACACACACACACCTATATATAACATACCGCTCGCGCTGTCCATTGTCCAGCAGAATGAGACAAAGCCACGGAACGAGCGATAACACAACACACCACCCGCCCGACCCCCCAATACACCGCCTGATATCCCCCCCCCCGCCTCTCCTCCTCACCTAATGACACAAACTACCGGCAGATTTTATTCAGCTACGATGTATCCGAAGCAAAATGCGCTCGGTGGACTGAACAATTGATATACGTTCGGTATTCGAAATACGTGTTTGCCACTCGCGATCGATTTCAGCTTCCGGATGAAATCAGCATGGCCAGTGCTGAAATTAACAAAGTGTGAGTGTAGAGATCATGTTCGTATGGTGAAATTCGGCCAGAATGCAATGTACCCCTCTGGTACACCTGACCAACCCTAAGTAATTACTACCTGACCGCGATGAAAAAAAATTGTGTCGTGGAAATTTTTTAACGCACCTCGTGTCAGCTCGCAGTTCAAATCCCTCCAGTACAAGAGCTTCCGTTCGAGTCGCAGAAGTGAAGCGTATTATCGGCTACCCGCCTACGTTGCCCAGATAGTTGGCTCGGGAGGATTGCGCGAGCGAAGCCGATCGATAAAATAATCCATACATAAATATATATTGAAATTTGCTCCGCGGATAAAAGATCTCGCGCGTTGTCTCTGGAGCTACGCAGCCTACGTGCCATCTATCAACAAATGAAAATTGCCGAGCGCAACAATTACAGCTCGGGCGGCCGGCCGGCCGATCGAGGCGCGGCGAGCAAATGAAGCGGGGCTGCACGCATATCCATACGCTAGAGGGAAACAAATAAAGATGCGCGGTATATACACAGATATACGCAGAAGAGGCGCGAGCAGTCGGGCCGCAGGGCGGATCGCTTAACGACTGGCCCGCGACTCGGCCCTTTGGAAAACAATAAGCGCGCGCGCGCGCGCGCCAGAGAGATCCCTTCGATTAATGGCCGTGAAATTTCCATACGCCGCCGCCGCCGCGGCAGACGCAGTTCGAGGGCGAATTGACATTTTTATCCGCGCGAGCGCACAACCGGTTCCACGCGTGTATACACACAGCGCCGCGGGCCCGCCGCGCCGCAGCAGCCCCGACCATTATATCCCGCTGCAACCTACTCCACTGCAGAGCTGCGTTTCGCGATCGCAGCTCGCGCAGCCGTGCTTCTCTCGAACCCGCGATACAGCGCAGCTATCGCGCACCGACGCATTAACGTTTTTCCCTCAAGCCCGACTAACGAGTAATTATTATACGTCCCCTCTCGGATTCGTCAAGCGCGCGGTGTACCGAGCACTCGATCGACTATCCCAACAGGGGGCAGGATAATTCATCGCGAGCTACCCGCGAGTACTCGCCAGTGACACGCCATTGAATTATCGAGCGACGAAGCGTTATTGATAGATCTCGATTAATCCGAAGCATCGTGTAAAACACTTTGATATTTGTCGGAATTGATGTAGCCGAGCATCGAGTGCATTAATACCGAGCGCACGTGTGCATAAAGCGCGGATAATGCAAAACAGTTTGGTGGTTGAAATTTAGGAGCCGGCCGCGGCCGAATGATTAAGGCCTCGAAAAACAAAATCGCGCCAGTTGATTCTCGTAATTACAGTACATCAAAACAAGGAATAAATGAAAACGCGTTCGCGGGTGAGAGAGAGAGAGAGAGAGAGAGAGAGAGAGAGAGAGGCAGCGATGGTAAAGCTGTCACGATCGGCCGTTCTCGCGGCGGGCAGGCCGGCTCGCTCGAGCTCGCGATTGCCCCGGGCGAGGTTCAGATATACACGACTATTTACATGACAGGAAAAAGTCTGATATGTTTTAATGTTCTCAAATAACTACACTTTTGCTCGCCGTGGCCTCGAGTATCTCCAAAATACTAAGCTCCTCCCATAAATCCAATCAGCCAAGGATAATCGAAAAAAGACCAATATGTATATCACTATCGCGCGGGATCGCACACCTGCTGTAAATCAATCTTGCCACGTATATACTTTGATTATACCACTAACAAAATCGAAAATTCCCGCAGAAATATTTCCTGGTACGACTCGCGGAGCTCATTATTCCTCGCTGTGGCTGATTCATCTTACGAACCTGTCCAAAACTAGTTCGGCGCTCGGCTCGCTCGCGACGAGGAAACAAAAAAAATTCAATCGATCCAAACGAACAAATGGAAAAATATCCATAATCGATTATTCAGCGGAGACACGAGCGGCTAAACTGGGAGGAGGTTAAGCGATCGCTCAAGCGAGCAGAGAGAAGAAGGAGAAGAGGTTCGACAGCGAGACGCGGAGTACGCCACAGTAACAACATTATCGGAATCGCTGCGATACGCGTGTGCGTACCGGGTGAACGGGGATTCGCGCGGGATGGCAGCAGGAGAGATGGTAATCGGGCAATTAAAAGGGGGAGTGGTTGCCGGCTAACATTCCACGATATTTCACGGAATCGCGCGTGTGTTTTGTCCGGGGCTCTCTGTACTTGTGCCGTGGAGACTCACGCGGTAGTTGCAGTATATGGCATTCCGCGGCGCGCATGTGTGCCAGTCAAAACGTGATTCGCCTACTTAAGTATATAGCGATCGAGCCATCCTCCTCGTCGTCCTCGTCGACGGGCTTTTCTTTTTCCAGCCGATGCTTTATTAATACATAAATCGCCGATACGGGGATGGGGCGGGAGGGGAACCGGTGAAAAGTGCAGCAGCTCGGGCGAGTCGTTATGTCGGCGCTCTGTGTACTAGACGAGGAAAATCGAACGGAGCTAACGTACCAATACACTTCTCTCGGCAGATGTGGGATAGATCGAGCCGCCGCTCTGGAATGTCGTTATGTGGTTTTAGCTCGGCCGGAGCCCGAGTAATTCGCCGACGGGCTTTTCCGCCCAATCGCGCTCCATCGAGTGTGTAGGTGAACCCCCCATACTTCTTCATAGCCCGGCTCCCCCGCGGCTCTTTGCATACTTCAACGATGCCCCCAAAACAATCGCGCGAGCGACGAGCCCACGAGGGATATAAGTACTTTTGCTGTTTTGTTTTTTCTCGTGCAGCCGCAAGAAAGCCGCGAGGCGTACGCGGAAAGTACCATGCATCAATAGGGGGATGCCCTGCCGACGTAATCTATTGGACAAAGACCGGCCCGAGTTAATTATCGTCGGATATGGATGTATGGAGAAAAGCTCGAGCCGGTGCGCGGTGTATACGCGGCAAGCAGTCGCTCGTATATTCTCTGCGGCTCGCGAGAGCCGGTTGTCGCACTAGTGTTTCTCTCCCTATACCTCAGCTCCGTCTCGGGCCGCAGACTCGCGCTTGTCTCTCGTGCTGCTGCTGCTGCTGCTGCTGCTGCTGCTGCACTCCGCGTTTTCCATACATTCCTCGAGAGCCGCGAGACACTGCGTACTGCAACTAAAGAATTTGTCGCCCAGAGTACACTCATGTTACGCACACTTCTCCCGGCTATCGGTTCAACTTCATTCACCCGCAGCTCCTACCACTACAATTTTTACCAATCCGATCATCAATATATTGTATCAGAACGCGATGAGATTCGCTCAACTCATTTCCCAATCGGGATGAAAAATACTATGGACGTTTCAGTTGAAAAAGTGAGTTGTTATACATTTGTCTGTCGGGATCATATGCGAGTAGCACGATATACCTGACTCTGATTGTAGTTACATTGAGGCTGCAGCTTTCTGTGTTTGATTTTGAGATTACATTGAGATTTTATATGTACTCACCATAGTATATTTACATTTATAACGTTACACTTATAGATAAATAAAGGAAAAGGAAAATTACAATTGTTGAATAATAGCAACGAGTGTTGTTACACGGCGCCCACGTAACATGAGTCGTGCTCGTTTTGACCCTTAAAATTGAAATCAATCATTGAGAGCTCGTAGACTGGCTGAAGCGACAGAGACGATTAGAGCGAGAAAGGGATAGAAAGAGAAAAGCGCATTTGGCCAGAGTGAATTAAGTGGGTAAAGCGTTGAAAATAAAAGTTAAGACGGCTGCACGAGCTGGAGCTGGGAGTATCTCGTCTAGCGTCGGCCTAGCGCTGCGGCTCTTCATTCATGCTTGCATGCTCGCTTGCGTGTGTGCAGCTCTCTCTCTCTCTCTCTCTCTCTCTCTCGCGCGCGCGCGCGTGGCTATATTTAAAGCCGCAGACTGACAGGGGGGAAGGAGGGGGCGCAGGAAGACGAGCTCGTCACCTCTTTTTCCCAGCGGCTCGCGCGCTGCAACTGCGCGAGATATATATATATATTTGTGAAAACTTTTTCCCATAGCGTCTGCCGCGCGCCGTTACACATGTGTGCGCGCAACGCATGAGTGCAGCGCGCACTCCGCGCGCTCCAGACAGCGGCTCGTTACACTTGCGATTCGTCCTACCCCGCCTCATATCTGAGAGCTTCCCCCCCCCCTCCACGATTCTTCCCTCGCGCGTTTTGCCGCTGTACTCTCTTCCGAACAGCCCACTCTGTCTTTACGATTCATTCGAATCTAATCGATAGATCGTTATACTCTCTTAAACGCTTACAGTGAAAAAACGCAGTTTTAGAGTGAAAAATCACTCTATTAAGGTGTTTGAAATATCTAATGGAATTTTCCATGCAATCAAAGTGAATTTTCACTATAGTTCCATGAGTTTTAATACCAGAAGTTTTTGCATTATATTCTCAGTATACTTTTTCTATCAAAACTCATGAAATCAAAGTAAAGTTTCCTTCTCGTGCACTGGATTTAGAATGTAAGAGGTTTCAAGATAGTAGAGCATCAATCCGGAGACAAACATTCAATCGAACCCGCGAATAAAAATAAATTGTGTGAAGGTATATATATATATATATATTGTTAAAATGTTAAGATATGAAAAACAAGTTCAACGATTTTAGAACGCCCGTACAGAGCGAGATCGACGAGTCCACGAGCGCTAACAAGAGCGTGAATTCTCGTACCTGCGTTTAACTTGCGTAAGCGCGCAAAGTTGGGCGCGTATACGTATATACATGTATACAGTCATTTGGCGCGAAGAATGCGAGCTCTCGCGACGCGGCGGTGGCGCGCAGTGGCTAATCGTCCCATTGTCGCTATAGCGACGCACGCGCCGGTTTCCCCTTTGTCCGTTTGGGCCCATGGTGAAAGCGCCCGCTAATGGGCCGCGTTCGGCCGGTCGTACCTATAGCTGCGTTATTACACGCGCGCCGAACGCATTGGCAAACTTACAAAACGCTGCACACCAAGATTCCCGGTTCAGCGGACTGCGTTATCGACGGATCTCGACACATACACCCGGTACACGCGTCGGTTTTCGGGGCCGCGAGACGATCGAGCTCGAGGATCGCCGGGAGCGCGATACGCTCGAGATCTGTTCTACATCGTGCCCCGGCGGAATTCCAACTGCGCCGATCGCCGCGACCCATTGCTCACCGCCGCGATGCACATCCAATATTTTACGTGTATAGACTGTTATTCAGATTGACCTGGATTTTAAAGGAACGCGTGCGCGCGCGTGCGGCTCGTAAAAATTAAATTTTAATCCAACTCTCTCCCTCTCACTTGGACTTGACGCACGTATCTCGCTTGTTATACTCCGCCGCGCCACAGCTCCGAGACAATTAAACTTTCATTATCGAAAAATAGCTCGGGAATCGGGCTGGACATATTTATCCCCTTGTTCGTATATCTCATTTCCAAGTTCGGTAGCCGCTTTCCTCGGTTATTCCAGCCGAGGTTAACCGCTGGCGCGAGCGAGCGAGCGAGCGCGATTATCAAACTATTATCGCGAGATAATAAACACGATTTATTTGCAAAAGCCGCATACGCATTGCTCATGGTAAACACTCCCGTTTCGAATTATTGCGCAAGGAAACTTATTAATTTACCGCGAGCGCGCGTGCCTACGCCGAGTAAAACTGAAAATTATCACTCGTCGTGCGAAGGAGAGAAATTAAAAATTCCCCCACCACGAGCGAGACGCGTTGGATTTCTATATCCTCCGGAGTTTCCGTAAAATATAAAGCGTAGTCGCGAAGACGAGGCGAATAAAAGAATATTCTCCCGCGCGAGAGAGAGAACCGGTATCGCTCTTAATCTCGCCGCGATTAATAACCGCCCAACGAATTATTAGCCTCGTAACTTTTCGCTTGTGTACATATAGATATGAATGGAAAAAATTATTGCCTCGGGACCGAGCGCGCGCGAGAAGTTCGCGCGATTATTTTCAAAAAGCCGTGAGAAAATTCGAGATTATTGCCGCGGTACATAAATTCGCGTATTCTCAATGCTACGCGCGCGCGCGCAGGCGGCCTGGCAGCTTTATGCGAGCGAGGAAAAATATTTCGATTAACGCTCGTTCGAAAATTGTAGTGCTTAAAAAAGGCGATCAATTATCCCGAGGATATATATTTGCGTCGAATAGACACATACATTGGAACAAAGACAATCTTTGTAAGATCCGTTTCACTATTAATTACTTATAAAAGTAATTTTTAGCAAATTCATTTTTAGTTGCATATTTCCACTGTAACACTCCTCAGTAGAGAATGATAATTCTCCAATGGAGCTATACGTTTGTGTCTCTATTTTGGTAATGTATTTTCGTATGCGAAACAGCAAAACGTTTGAATACGCGACTCGACGTCTTACCGTTACCATGACCTACACAGCGAATATAACAATGTCTTTGGAACTTATAGTAAACCATTATTTGATATTCAAGCTACGATACCATGATGAATATGGAATTTCATTGGTTCAGTGACGACCCACCTGTCGCGTCTTCTAATTATTTACATATTTTTTATTTTCCTACAAATCGAAAATACGCTCATCCATTGTTCTTTTGTCACGACAAAACTAACCGTAATCGTGGACGAAATGACAGACACGAAATATTTCCAGAACGATTATTCTCCCATATATTGATATACTCGGATTGATTTTGACGAATTACGTGTAAGAACGAATGAAAAAACCGTGACGAGCTCCGGGTGAAAAAAAAAATCTCTCCTCGCTTTTCAACCGATTCAGCGTTGCTCGCCTCGGAAGACTCAATCGCGTTTTTTTTCTCTTTCTCCTTTTTCACCGGGCGCAACACGTGAAATTTATGTATAATCCCACTCATCCTCGGGCCGAGCGTGCAACAAAGCGGCCAACAAGAAGAGACGCCCGAGGAATAAACAATAAAAACGAGCGGAGTAAACAGAATTTGGCTGGAAGTTTGGGGGCGAACATTGGGCGCATTGTGCTGGGCCCGGCCATCAGCCCGAATAGAAAGGCTTGCGCGCGCGTATATATAGGAAAAAAAGGTTGAGGCCCGGGCGGGCCGGGTCGAAAAAACGGGCGGCTTTTACGATGAGTTGCGCGCAGCCAGACAGAAAAGCCGATTTATGGAAGAAGCTGCGCCACACGAGAGCCGCTCAATTCGTCGCATTGTGCGATCCAAACGTATACATGCCCGCATGATGCAGCTCGGGTGAATCTTGGATATTATACGGGAGGAAATTTCGCGGGATGCATTAATTGCTCGCGCGTGAACCTATACGGCTGCTGCTTGTTTGTTTCCCCCCTCTGTCCATGAACCCCCGGTCTATTTTTTGTCGCGCCAATCGAAGAGCAGCCCGTTGTGCAATGCTCGGACGAGTCCGCGTGCGGACGTACATGGATACGTGCCTTGGCTGCAGTTACGCGATTTTTTTTTTCCATCGTTTATGCGATTCTAGATGGGCTCCGGCGAATTTACGACTCGGTTGAGGATTTAATAAGCACGTCTGGGATGCCACGAGGCGAATTTCGATGTTATGTAACCATAAAATCGACTGCTCGAGCGACAAATATTAATGCGAACCGATACGTTTTTTGAATATCAAAAATAAACCTCATTATTCGTCGCGTTCGACTCGGATCTTTTTCATTCGGAGAGAGAACTCTGTCGTGGGTTCGAGATCAAACTTTCGAATAGATCAAACGAATTCGAATTCCACATGTTGGAAATGGCTATCCCAGGAATGTGTGAATGTGTCGTCTTTTTTGACGGACGATTTCTCCCGAACAGATGATCCGACTTCGATGAAATTTTGCAGGCATATTTGTGTGTGGTCACTATAAGAAGACTTATTGATTTTGATGTCGATCCGATTTGGTTTTTTAGTATAAGGTTTTTTAGGTAATTAGTTTTTTTTACCCAATTTGCGTAAAGATCGGTCGAAAATATCTTTCTTGTATGTACATCCATTGGAATGACAATTGTAATTCATTTTTTTGTCAATTACTCTTGATAACATGGTTCAGTCTTAACGATTTTATTCTTTGGCTCATGGGACAGTGTTTATCAAATTTGAACGAGATTCATTTTTCTTTGTGAATTTATCCAAAACGATACTAAAGCATCCATGGCATTGTTTTTTCTTCAATTCACCTCGTACGTATACATAGTGTAAGTGAGATTTGATTAAGGAAAATCTTTTCATCACTTGTATCGAAAAGTTGATCATTAAACCTTAGTTTTCTACACTCGTGATGAAGAATACTGTTCGATACTAGATCAAAAGACGATTTCTAGGCCTAGACTTTGTCTTTTGGTTTAGTATCGAAATGTACTATTTTCGCTCATCAGGTGGCGCTCATCAGGTTGCGACAAGTATACGTCGCAAGCGCACGTGGGGACGCGATTAGCCATTATATACAGCCCAAATTCGTGTTCAATCTAACTATTTTAATTATTTTCGTTTCACCACTGTCCCGCAGTTTTGCAATAGTTATCAGCAAAAACTGCAGTTATTTACAATAAATTTAGCTTTAGTTATATTTGAGAATAAGTGTTTGAGTCAACTAGCAGACGAAGTGCCCCAGAGCTCTTAAAAAATTCTTCCATATGTGTATCATTGAACTAGTTGCTAAAGAAAGAATCAAAAGTTGCTAAGAAAATTAATGATGGTTAACATTGTTATAGCAGATGTCGCTTATAAAATACGTAACAGTGGCTGTTGGAGAGAATAGAAAGAACTCACATAGACGTACTAGGATCCAGCAGATTCACTGCTTATTAGTAATGATCCTTGAGAGAATAAAAATGGTTGCTATAGGTCTTAAATTATTTTTCTACAAATATTTATCTGCGTGAGATATCACGTGAGAAATCACGTGCTAGTTTGTTTCTTATTCTCACGAGAAAAATCACGTGGATTACAATATGGTTCGAATCATTTCATCAATCGTTCCATAATTCATCAATCAATGAAAAAATATCTCAATAAAAAATTACGTAAGATATGCTTGGAATAAGGGTTGTGAAGTTGAGTCTTTGTGCCTCGAACAAGGGGCATTTAACAAAAAGACTGATATTGAATCAATAAATTACATTGAAAACTGTACTAACTTAATGCTTGTTGAATCAGCATCAAATTATGACCATTGCCAGATTGATGCTTCAAATATGCACAAGAGTGCACAAAATATTTAAACTTTCCAAATTCGTTGAGTTTTTTTGACTATGATTTTTTTCAGCAAAATGGCGGCCAAAAAACGGGAATCAATATTTTGGATTTTCATATTATCAATATTTTAAAGCATTCATTTTAATATTCGATATATTCCTTTGAAATTCCGTATACAGGGGTTTTCAATGTCACTGATAACGATTCTGACTTCAAATTCTCAAAATTCTGGATCCAAGATGGCGGTTTCAAGATGGCGGCTGACGATTTTACACATTTTTAGTCGGAGAATCGTGAAAATTTAAAATAATGGGTTTTCGGGGGCGCTGATGATAAATCTGACATCAGATTTTCGAAATTCTGTATCCAAGATGGCGGTTTCGAGATGGCGGCTCATGATTTTGTACATTTTTAGTCGTGAAAATTTGGAATAATGGGTTTTCGGGGGCGCTGATGATAAATCTGACATCAGATTTTCGAAATTCTGTATCCAAGATGGCGGTTTCAAGATGGCGGCTGATGATTCTGTACATTTTTAGTTGGAGGTTCGTGAAAATGTACATTATTTCAAATTTTCATAACCTCCAACTAAAAATGTACAAAATCTAGAGCCGCCGTCTTGGAACCACCATCTTGGATACGGAATTTCGAAAATCTGATGTCAGATTTATCATCAGCGCCCCCGAAAACCCATGATTCCAAATTTTCACGACTAAAAATGTACAAAATCATGAGCCACCATCTTAAAACCGCCATCTTGGATACGGAATTTCGAAAATCTGATGTCAAATTTATCATCAGCGCCCCCAAGAACCCATTAGTCCAAATTTTCACGATTCTCCGACTAAAAATGTACAAAATCATGAGCCGCCATCTTGAAACCGCCATCTTGGATACGGAATTTTGAAAATCTGATGTCAGATTTATCATCAGTGCCCCCGAATACCCATTATTACAAATTTTCATGATTCTCCGACTAAAAATGTGTAAAATCGTCAGCCGCCATCTTGAAACCGCCATCTTGGATCCAGAATTTTGAGAATTTGATGTCAGAATCGTTATCAGCGACATTGAAAACCCCTGTATACGGAATTTCAAAGGAATATATCGAATATGAAAATGAATGCTTTAAAATATTGATAATATGAAAATCCAAAATATTGATTCCCGTTTTTTGGCCGCCATTTTGCTGAAAAAAATCATAGTCAAAAAAACTCAACGAATTTGGAAAGTTTAAATATCTTGTGCACTCTTGTGCATATTTGCGACGGTAAAAATAAAATTCCTTCTTCCTCTGATTTTGGATTGAAAAAAAAAGTGCTCCAAAAAATCGCATTTTTTATTTTAATTTGTTAATTATTTATTGAAAATCAATTTTTTCAGTCTTCTTAACCATTGTATCGTGTAGAGCACACCCGAAAATAGTAGGAATGACTATTTTGCAATAAACCTTCCATCTTATTCATCAAAATATTTGAGCTCGAAAGTACCAATAAAATTTCTGCAATCTGGGACTTAATGGGTTAATCCAACAGAAACCCAGAAAAGTAGCTCGGAAACGAAAAGTTATTCAGAATTTCAATTTGTCCATATCTAGGAAAATTAGAAAATTGCCAAAATTCAAGCTGTTTTGATACAATCATTGAAATTTGGTCGTCATCTTATAATGTTACAACGTAACAAAATTTCATTATAGTTATACCACTTTTTTTCGACATCAAACAATTTAAAGGAAACAGGTTTAAACTGATGCTAACAATATGCAACTCTACAGATCAAAAGATTTATTGCAAAGATTTTCTTGGTGTTGTTACGTGGCGCATTATTTGAAAAATTGATAAATTTTATAACGATAAAATAATTTATTTGTGAAAATAACTGTGAACCTATTGTGTGTACACAATCAAACTTGATTGGATTATCATGAACAGAACTCGAGTTTAATTTACAAGATACCGTTATGAGCTACTTATTAGCATCTACAATTGTTTGTCAAGAGTGTCATGTAAATTCTTGTCTTATTGGAATCAAAGTAGGAAATATTAGTATAGAAATATCAGTATTACGAAAGAGCGCATTATTTTGGGTCAACGAAAACAAGAAAGACGACGAAGTAAACATACACAGACCTTAACATTGACGTATTAGCACAGGTTTCCTCGAAACCTTGATGATCTTGATGATCTTGGACGTGTTACTGTACCAATTGCAAATCAAGTTGTAATTATTGTTAAAAGTTTGACAGTCTTAAGTCATATTTTGAATACCATGTTTGTATCATGGCATATTCTTAATTATTTTGTGCTTGGCAAAATTATACCAAATGATATACATCAGCTGCATAACCAAGAATTATATGGATGTTTGGCTAATAATAATCAAACTGTGATGAATCACATATATAGGTATTTTTTTAAATTATGATCAATTTAAAGTTAAGTTTATTAAATTAAAATAATATTTAATTTAGGTACATGATCGACGTATTGAAAGCTATATGTTTATTCACATCATCATTTACTGAACCGTTAATTTTTTTACAAACTTCCACGACGTTATACAGGGATAATATTATAGATGGACCCTATGGGAATTACTTTTTGAAATTACTCATCACAATTGAAGAATTAGCAGAATTAGTATCAGTAAATGAGAGAATAGAAACAATAGTGATTTTCAATGATTTACCGAGTGTAATTCTTTATATGCAATTGAAAAATTACATTAATTATAGTGCTATCAGAAATTGCAAAATTATTCTAAAACGAGTATCAGATATGACAGGTATTGAATATCATGTCTTGAGATCATTATTTATTTCCCAAAAAAGTAATAAAAATTTTGAGAATTTCATATGTGTAGATGATTATCTACATACATTATCGCCTACAAATGTTTTTGCAGACAATGTATTTAGGTCTATTGCTGATAGCATTTACGAATGTTTCAAATATTACAGTAATATTATTTCTAATATTATTGATAATGTGATTTTCAAAGAATCGTCATTGATGGTTTAAGAACATATATAACAACCGATATATGTAAAAATAGTTTAAGAATCATTGCTAGAAATTTGAATCAAAGATTTGATTTTCATTATTCAATAAATAATGACAATTTTGATATTTATGATGATTTTCTGCAGTTATTTATTAATAGAAATCGTCATATTCATCATGATGTAATTAATGATGATCCAATTTTTATAATAGAGAAATATAGCAATGTACAAAAATTAGATGAATTGTATCAGAAACATACTGATCTTCAGACTATTGAAGAGAAAATTTAGCTAGAAACTGAAATAAAACAAGAACTTTTGATTGCATATGAAAAATTTTGTGTTGTGAAGTATGTGCAAGTAACAACACTCCGATTACTTGCTGCTAGACGTTACGGAGGAATTTCCAGAGTGTTGAACAGAATTGAAAAAGAATATTTGATCAAATTTGCTTTGTTTGTAAACGGTTTATACAGTATTCAACGAATTTCGTTTTTGCATAAATTAATACATCAAGTTTTGGTATGAATTTTTATTTAAAATTTTATTTTCTATCTAATTAAACATCATTATAATAAAATTTATTTCAATCATAGCAGGTAGATATAAGGCGACCAGTGGCTATAATTATTAATTTTTATGAGAATAAACTCCCTAATTTAACAAATAATGTTATGAATGCGTTAAACCTAAACGCAATGGAGAGACAACAATTACTAGAATTTTCTATTAGTAGACAACAACAATTGCACAATCTTCACCGTATCTAAACGTCAGATATTATATAGTTACTTAAATAATTCTAATTTTATATACAAAAAAGTATGATTTCCATTGTAAATTCGTGGATTTAATTCACCTCACTAAAACAATGAAATTATATTATAATTATGGTTTTTGATTTACGATCTTGTTCGTTACATTTGTATAATTTTTTGTTAGAAATAAAATTTTTTAATGCATTAAGTATTTATTATTTAAATTATTATATTATTTTTGACAATTTTCTTTTTCCACTATGAGGTCGTTGTTAATGACACACTAGGGGGCGCTGAGAACTATTTTTTTCATTAAGTATATGGTTGCTTCCTCTCTTTGCATATTATGGTAAGACGTGGGAGCGAAGTTCGCAGCACCCCCTGCCGTTGGATGGGCCAATCGGGTGATGATGGAAACAACGATCAGACAATTCACGATTCAGCCATGTGAAGCTTGCCCGGACTAGAAGACAACAAAGTTGGTCAGTTATCAGTTATCCGCCGAGACGTCGAGACGAGTTCAGCAATAGCATCAGGATCACGGAGCCTTGGTCTCCCGGAAGAGGATTTAAACACTGTTAGTCCATTTCTGGATTATAACATCCCCATCGCCTGAGCAGCCGCCTAAAGTTGGTGCCGATATTTTGCAATTTCGACAACAAGTACTTCGGTGGAAAAGTCAAGTCCTTCTCAATCAGATGGGCGACGCAGAAGACGAAGAATTTCGGAGTCACACAGCCGGATACTCGTCAGTTAAAGATTAGTGTGCCACTTCATGAACCCCTCACGGTTGGCGACGTCCTCAACACCGTACTACACGAGTGTATTCACATTCGTAAATCCATGAACGGGGACGACGATGGGGCTGACCATGGAGAAGCCTTCGAAGAAGACTTCGATCGGAAGTTAAAGAGGATATGCTCAAGGGTGGGCTGTACCACGCGTAATTGTTTGGGAACTGTTGATCCAATTGTCCACCGTTACATGTGGGAATGCACAAGGTGCAACAGTCCTATAGTTTTCGCAGTGTCCACCCACGGAATTTCTTTCATACTCCGGGGAAGGCAATCTCATCCATCGCCGGAGAGGGTTGATTGTATTGATAATTTTCAGAAAACTATCATGCATCCTAATACTCTACAACACACACTTCAATCAACACAACCACTATCTACATCAATAGAAAATCTCATTGAAAATTACCTTCAAAAAGGCCACCATTCCAGCGTCCTAACCTAATTTCCAGCGTTCCACCGGAAATACGAAATCTGACGATTGTGCCAAATTGACTACAGTGCCAAATTGGTTACAGTTACCTTAATGAGATCTTTCAAAATCAGTACTTCGATAATTGATGTTATTGTAAGTTTATCAGAAGATCAAAATGGAATAGAATCGAATTAACAGCTGGAATCAGGAAAATACGTAGAATCAACTATCTTTATTAGATAATGTAATCATAGTGACTTGAATTTTATGAAAGAATATAGTAGAATTTCCAAAAATATAGTAATCATAGGTAAGAACAGAAAATGTGCAATTCATTGTTTATTTTTTATTAAGCTATACACACAATATGGAAGTTATCTCACCCACTTTTTTTCAGTGTGATTAAATTAGTGATATCCTAACATCTTAAAATAACGTGATAGCGAATTATCAAATATATGTGGATATTATTTATTTCAATACAAATCGAGAAAGAAAAATCAATGATTTATCGAGAAGTCTATTAAAAGCGCTATTGGGTTCATTCGAGTAAAAAAGCCAAAGACCACCTATTGAGAAAAAGGAGTCGGATGTGCGGTGCAGGTGAAATGTACCACAAGGAACCGAATGGTATCCCTCGATCGCAATTTT
Organism: Aphelinus atriplicis; assembly: GCA_020882685.1. Taxonomy (NCBI): domain Eukaryota; kingdom Metazoa; phylum Arthropoda; class Insecta; order Hymenoptera; family Aphelinidae; genus Aphelinus; species Aphelinus atriplicis. The sequence continues at coordinate 44,123,429 of CM037076.1, read as the reverse complement.
TTTGGTGCTCAGTCTGGATCCGTTTGAAAAATTCTCACTCAGCTGAGGTAAATTACACGAAGCGTGCGAGACGGGATTATTTAGAAAAATGAGCAGAGAATGCGACTGTTCAAACTTGACAGGTGGTGCAACCATCCTGGGGCGACCGTCAGTCAAAGTGTATTATCCTATCCTCATAATTTTATGCCACCCACCAACACTATTGCACGTACCACTCTATAAATCCAAAAGGTGGCTGGCGTTGGGTAGCTCATTTCATCGAGACTGCGCCTCGGTAGAGAACGAGCTTGTTACGCAAGAAAATGATGCGAGCGCGGGATGCTATAAGTACGCGAGATAACGGCGTATACCGTATTGCTCGAGCGTCGCGTCATAGGAAAAATGATCCTCCTCGCGCAAAGCATCCGCGTGAATTGAGCGAGTAATTTTTGCTTTGTGTGGGGGGGGGGAGAAGCGGAGCATAAGTGCGCATACAGGTATATACCGCAGTGAATACAGCGAGGAATAAACGTGGGCCGCGCGTGTGCGCAGCGGCAAATCGGCTTGCTGTATGCGTCCTCCCCCAACAAAGCGCAGAACCGGGGCTCCGGCAAAAATCCCGCGGACTAGAATGCGCCCCGGTCGATGTGCGCGGGCGCGTGTGTGGTACGTATACACTAACATACAATACCGGGCCGGCTCGAGCGAGTGGAAAAACGAGAGCGAAACGGAGAATGTGACGGTGGTCGCGGCGGCGGCGGCGGCCAGGCGAATATCGAGAGAGTCTGGATTCCAGCTCGGCAGCGCGGCCGGCTGCTTATGCAGATTGACGCGAATTGAGTCTGATGAGTCGCGCCGCCCGCGTCCCACAGCCGACTGCTCGCTCGCGCGCGTGCGAATCCCCCCTCGTTATTACGAATTACCCCGTCTGATTGGCGATTCAATATCCCCTGCCGTCCTCGTCCTCGTCGATAATTGCCCAAAGCCACTTCGCGGATTCGCACTTTTTCCGCATCGTCAATCAGCTGCTGATTTACTCGAAATCTCGAATCGTTGTTGCCACGCGCGACGTTCGAAAAGCACACACTGCGACACGTTATACATAGAATCACCAAGCAAGTTTTTCCCTGACGATATTTCTCGGGCGAATCGCAAGTACGACTCTCTATTGGCCGGGCTGGATCTCTAAATCCGAGCGCGTACCCTGCAATTTCGGGTGGTGCGCTCGCCAGTCATAAATGTAAAACTGATTTTCCATGCCGATTATCCGGCGAGTATCGGGTAGAAATTGATGGGCGCCCGCTCGTCGATAAGCGCACGTAATGTGCGGTTGCGCCGCGGCTATACATAAAACTCGCGGAACCCCGCGCTCGCGAACGCGTGTGTGCACAGGGGCGAGACACGTACACGTCAGCGGCCGCGGTAGCAATAATCTGTTGCGCGCGACTGATAATAATTGTCTCATACTCAAGAGCATGCGCGGCCGAACGCAGCTCGGCGTGGATCGGAGAGGCGGCGCGCCATCGGCCCTTACACATCCCCGCGCGTACGTCGAGCTATAATTCTGATCCGCCCGCGGATAAAGCATCGAACCGCTCGCGCCCCAGCGGCGGCCCGGTAATCTCGAGGCGACAAATAATTCGCGCCGCGGCCGGCCGGCCGCAAAAATTTCATTTCCCCGGAGGTGGAAACTCGCGCGCGCGCGAGTCGACGCCGAGGATTAAGCACGCGAGTATATAAAAAACCGCGTGTGTGTGTGGGGGGGGGGCTGTATGCGGAGAAGGGAGGGGGAGGGCAGGGGGGCAGGGGGGCAGGGGGGGCAGGGAACCCGTATACATACGTGCGCGCAGCAGCGATAGGAATCGGTTGCTTACTCGCGCGACAACCGACCCGTTACCACTGCAGAGGCCCGCGAGTCTGCAGCCCGTGTTGGGCTTATCGCCCGGGCACTTCGCTATTTTATTGTCGGATGGCCGGCCGGAGATTAGGCCGGTTTACGCGGCCGCGGACGAGGTGTCGGGCCCGATCTCGAGATATCGATACTGCCAGATTCGACCGGCTGATATACTTCTTGCTGCCTCGACAATCCCGTCCCGCCTCCCCCTCCCTTCTCTCCTCTCATCCCCCCACACGGCCTAGACCACTTAATTCGTGTAACAGATGTGCCACGACGATCTACCCCGTTCGAGCCAACGATTGTCGAGCTGAAAACTCAATCGGCTCTCAATCGCACATTCATGCGTGCGGTACATAACCGATTTCATCTCATTCATTGGGATCCTGAGACTCAATAGCCTACAGCTGTTGATTGCTGTACCTATACGTAACTGACTGACACGAGAGCTGCAGCAGTCACCAACTCGACGAGCGACTCTCAACAAAATTCGGAGGAATTATAATCAGGTGGAACGAAGCGAATTTTCCACGTACGAAATATGCCACGAGACTCAAAATGACCCCTCCCCCATATTCCGTATTCTCGTGATCATTTTTATTTCTCCACATGTGACGCTCTATATTTTGTAAAAACATATCATCTTTTGATTGTTCAAATAAGTTTATTTGTAAATGCTCTTTTTCACATGGAATAAAAGTTAACCCAATATAGCCCATACGATTAATCATTTACAAATCCTCGGAAATACCTCAAAACTTACTTGCAATGAATGATTACCAGGTATAAGATATGGGTGAATTTTTCGCGTACATCTAAAATACAAAGGGTGGCCCATATTGGGTACATACAACTACCTTTGATGAGCAATATATCAATGCAATTTTACAGAGTCGTCAGATGGTGAAAATATACGAGGAAAGACACATTGACTACCCAAATTGAACATTGCCCAATTTCAGTGACTTTGGATAATCAATATTTTTAATGGATAAAAATGGGCAAATAATGGTCATAGCAACAATTTCTAAATGGTTTGACATACCGCGTGTAAAATTATACGAAATTTTAATTTTATCATAGCCAAATTGTCGAAAAGGGGGGAGGGCATATTGCGGGTAAATCTTTACCTCGCATCTGAGACGTATCCAAAATAGAACAACCAACTGAAGTTTTACGTAAGGATATCATGTGGAATCCGAGCTGCACGTGACACAGGAAATATCATGGGACTCGTCCGGACGAGATAAACAATCGGGAGGGTTTAATGAAACGCGGACGCGGCAGCTCTATCCAAATCGTCCCGAGTGATTTTGACCGCACAGAGACAACCGCGCGCCGGTACATACGTACATTTCGAGATGGACTCGCCGTTAATGATATATCCCTGATAGATGGTTCGGGCAAAAAGTCGCTCCCGAGTGCTTGTCCGCGGTCGCAGCCCCCCCCCCCCCCCCCGACGCGCAATATCAAGCGAAACGAGCCGGGTGTAGTGCGCTGCTCGACGCAGCTCGAAGTTCCTTGAACGATAACCGCCGATTCCAGACTACAGATACGGCCCGTATTTCGCACGGTCCACTCGGATATGTGCATATAAGTTAATTAACCGCGAGCCGTATCAACCGCTCGCTCGCGCGATCTGGCTGTGTTGCAGCACACCCGAGTACACGTGTGTGTATGTGTGTATACAAGCTCGCGGAATTACAGGGTTTTATCGGCGTACAAAGTTTACAGCGCTTTTTCCGCTTTCCACTGATTACTCGCGCGCGCGCGCGACTCATATACTCCGACTCGTACAGAGCTGATAGTGCGCGCGGCTGAGTGCGCCCAGCACCGCGAGCGTGTATATATGTATATATAGCAAGCCCGACTTACAAATCGCTCGGCAATACAGTCTCGTCGTTTGATATGCTGCCGAGGTTTTTCCCGCACCGCGCGACCACCGGCCGGATTATTTCCGAGTTTACACGGCTGTTCCCCGGCGGATTAAGCCGCGCGCCCGACGCGACGGTCGCCTCCGCTTCAACGTACATATATATGCTCGTTTACTCGACCGAGCGCGGATTCAATTTCGAATTTCCATACGCGAAACTCGCGAATAAGAGCGACGGGGATACACGCGTTAACTTTAAATTTTATGCTGATAGTCGAATCCTGAAAGTAGTTCCATGACTATTCGTGTAATCCGATAGGTTACTCGCCACTTGATCTCGCGTAATCCACGTCGTGGCTACAGCAAAACTGAGATACAGCCCTTCGTGCACGGAAATTCACGTAAAAATTCTATCGCACGGTGGATTGCTTTGCACGAGTCCAACGCTCAATTAGGTGGGCCTGCCGACATTTCACATTAGAATGAAATTCTAATTTTTCCTTCCTTATCAATCGCTTGTAGGGTACCACTCAAAACGCTGCTTCAATTTTGATTCGAAGGGACCATTGTTTTTTGTAATTATCACGATATCACACGAATCATCGCGATGTGACTTGTCCATGTTGGACATATTTCGACAATCGATCGGAATAAGATTGAAATGTTTTGCGCTGAGCGAGCGGAGGACAAAAGCTCATCGCGGATATCGGACAGTCGCGCATGACTCACAAGGCGTGTGACTCGCGGGGGGGATCAGAGGGGCCATCAGAGGGAGGGGGGCAGCTCACATCCGAGCTGGGAAGTCATCCGGGATGCAGCGACAGAATAAATTCCTCGGGGAGCCAGAAAAAGCGAGTATTGTGCCGCGAATAGATGAAAGACGGAGCTGGGCGCTATCGGCCATGGCGCATCTGCGAGCTCGGCGGCTCGACGTCTCGAGGTATTAATTATTGGCGTGCATTGTCTCTATTTAGCAGGGCTGGGGCGCCCCCCCCCCCCCCCGAGACACACGGCCGTATAGCCGCAGCGCCATAAACTCCAAGCTGCGCCCGAGCTCTCCAGAGCTATCCGACAATTTGCTCAGGGCGCCGCACTCGTGACCGGACTCTCTTTCTCTCTTTCTCTCTCTTTCTCAACGCTATACGATCGCCCCAGCCAAAAAGGATCGCCGCGGCCGCCTCATCCGATCCTTTTCCCCCGATAATTTTCATCTTTCCCCTTTGTTTATTACGCCGGTAGATATCGCGCAAGCTCGAGCGCGCCATGATTTGATCGACAAATCTTCCCGGGCAAACTCCCATATCGGCCCGCAGCTTCTCTCGCAGCAGCCCTACCCCCTCCCCCCTCCCCAGTCCGCGATTTATGTATATACACCACTCCATGCGCATATACTTTTCACCCAATTTACCGCTTAACGAATCCTCGATATTTGGAGTAGTCGCGCCGAAGGAATATGAGCGTCCTTCGCTGGGAAAACTTGATATTCGCCGATTCATGTGTATATATATATATATATATATATACCCACGTGTACGTTCCGCAATATTCGCGTGTAACGTTGTTTCGCGTACACGGTGATTTAGTATCACACGGGCGTGTATCGGCGCCGGAGCCGCTCGCATTATTCATCGGATATTGGTGAATGAAGAAAAAAAGGCGGAAAAATCCGCATGTGGTTTTACCGCGTAGTAGCGGCGTTATCGCGGCCGAATATTCGTAATATCCGTGTTTCCGCGCGATAAACGTTTTCAAGGACGCAGGGGAAAAAGACCCCTGAGGGGAAGGGGGAGGGGGAGATATAGCGCGGCCGGATAAGAATCTGGCGCCCAACGAAAATTTACCGCATTGTCTTTGGATCTTGATAAAACCGCAGCGCCCGAGTAAGCAGTATGTACGTGTATGTATGTGTGTGTGTGTGTGTGTGTGTGTGTGTGTGTGTGTGTGTGTGTGGGTGGGTGGGTGTGTGGAGCCGCTCGCTCGGCTGATAAACTGCGTACGGGGCGTATATACACACACACGGTCGACCGGGCGGCATTGTCAAAAATGGCAAAATTGACAAGGGAGAATCGCGGATTGATACGGGTAGCTGGTTTCTGGTTATCCGGTGTACTCGCTCGCTAGAAAGAGAGAGAGAGAGAGAGAGAGAGAGAGAGAGAGAGAGAGAGAGAGAGAACGGGTTTGCGGTGCGGGCCGGCTCTCGACGTGCATGCATACACTGCCACGGCCCGGACAAGAGTCGCTCGGTCGCGATCTGGCGATACGTAAAGATCGCGAAACGATACCGATATATCGGCTGCGCGCGCGCCGCTATTCGGAGCAATAGAATACCGCGCGCGCGCGCGCACTTGAACCAAATACCCACGTACGCGTGTGTGTGTACGTGTGTGTACGCACATCGAGCACTACACAATCGCATATGCACATACATATACACGTCAAAGACCGGCCGAGGTGTGTGTATGTATGTGTGTGTACGGGCGTTAACACTTATTGCTCGTTCGCTCGCGTTCGCCCGCGGATTATTTCAGTCTTGCGAAAAGCAATAAAGTGTCAGGTTGGTTCAGCGCTGCCGTCTCGCGACACCGCCGACCCACACAAGTGTTATTCCACGCATCCGAGGAATTTGATTGATCCGCGATATCGCCAGGCCATAATCAGCTCGTCGCCGCGCGTCTATACGAGAGCCGCACATCGGCTAGACGCAACGTACTGGCCCCGCAATGTCACATTCGCAGTTCGGTTGGGAGACGCACTTTCGAGCGCAGTCGCGCGCATATAACGGAACGTACGGCCGTGTGCGCTTGCGCGCATATATGTGTCGCGCGCGAGCGCTGAAAATAAGGCTGCGGATCGCGCGGATGGCATATCAAGCGATTCGGTGAAAATTGGCTCTGCGCGCTCGAGTCGAGGCGTGGCGGCCGCGCGCTTTATTATACATTATACGCATATTATAAGTCGCAGCTCGCGCGACACGTACGTACCGGCTCGACTCGAGCTGACGTTTCCTCCGACGCGCGACGCAGCGGCTCTCGCCCGTCCGCGCGCGTATATAGTCGTGTACGGCCCGCCGGGCGGAAACGTATTTTCTCCCATTCCTGCACGTCGTTAAACGCCCGGCCAACTTCCGGCCCCGGCCGAATCCGTCGATCGGATACAAATTCACAGCGCCGCGACCTCAAGTCAAAACCGCACGAATGAGCCCGCGACCTCTCAAAAGATAGATAGATAGAATAGAATCATTTATTTCAGACCTTGGGGTAGAACCCCGTTTGATCTTGGTAGTAGTACAGAGTATAACAATAAGTAAAAGCAAAAAGTAATAACAATAGGTAGAGGTAACGGTAATAGTAAATAGATGTAAGTACAATTTATATATAGTGCTGAACGCAAACATATTGATGTCGGTTGAAGAAACATTAGCGATTTATTTAGATATGCAGCGTGTTATGAAGGAGGGGAGGGATGAGGATTGCCGAATTTGTGTGAGCTTTGTGGATCCAGTCGTCCTTGTCTTGCTTCAAGAGATATTGGTAAAGTTGTTTCTTAAACGAGCTTGCTGAGATTGTGTTTAGATCTATGGATGGGATGGAATTTATTATTTTGGATGAGGTTATGACGAAGGAGTGGTCCAAAGTATGAGTGCGCGGGGGCCGGTAGTGTAGTAAATGTGGAGCGTTTCTCTTCGATCTGCAGAGCGATAGGTTCGAAATGAGTGTAAATTGGGAATAAAGAAAGTGGGGTTGCTGCGTTTTCAGAATTTTGAAGGCTAGGGAGGCATTGATAAACTGTCGACGACGCTCGACGGACAACCAGCCGAGGTTGAGCCGGTATGGGGAGACATGCGAACGCCAGGGAATGTTGCCATACACGTATCGGACGCAGGCGTTGAGCAGTGTTTTAAGCTTATCGTTCTGGCATTGCGGTAAATTCGTGAGAATTGGCGCACTGTAATCGAAGTGCGGGAGTACTAGAGATTCAATAAGCTTATGCCGAAGCTTTTGGGAAAGAGCGCGCCTATAAAAGCGAAGCGAGTACAGAGCTCCATGTACTTTACGCGTGATTGCAGCTATTTGTTTACTCCAGTCGAGAGTCTGCGAGATGTTTATTCCGAGGCTCTTAATATGAGTAGAATAGGGGATGGGTGTGCCAGAGACAGATATACGGGGTAGCTGATCGATGTTAATGGCTGAGATGTTTTCGCGGGACCCGATGATGATGACTGTGGTTTTGGCTGCATTGAGTTTGAGACCACTCTCATTTGCCCATCGCACTACAGAACTGGCGTCTCGACTGAGTTCGGCTAGAGAGAACAAAAGATTTTCTAGTAACGTAAATTTGTAAATTTGTGAGTCGTCGGCATAGATGTCGTGGTAGGCATATGACAAGATGCTCGGGAGATCATTGATGAAGAGGATAAAGAGTAGGGGTCCAAGGCAGCTTCCCTGTGGGACACCGGAAGAGACAGGGAGCCAGGGCGAGTGTGTATTGTCGTTGTCCTGAACAGCCTGGGAGCGCCCACGGAGATAACTGGCAAACCATCGAATCACTCTGTCCGCAAAGCCAAAATCTCGGAGCTTTTGAAGTAGCTTGACGTGAGGGATGGTATCGAACGCTTTCGAGAAGTCAAAGGATATGAGAATGGTTACCATGCGCTTGTCAATTGCGGCTCTAGACCCTTCCAGAATACCGAGTAATGCAGTTTGAGTTGAGTGGTGTGGACGAAATCCGGATTGGTGAGAGTCAAGAAGATTGTTGGACTGCAGGTATTGCAAAAGTTGATCATGGACCACTCTCTCAAGGATTTTTGACAGCTCCGGAAGTTGCGCTATTGGCCTGGTGTCTGATGGTGACTCTAAATTGGCTTTTTTGGAAAGAGGGGTGATGAGTGCGCGCTTCCAGCTCGACGGGAAATGGCCAGTCGCCAATGATTCGTTCACAAGCTTGGTAAAATGGGGTAGTATTGCCGGGAAACCAACTTTCAGCATGCCGGCGGAGATGTTGTCTACACCTATTCCACGCGATTTGCATCGGGAGTAAGATTGGAGAATAGCTTTTTCGGTTACGGCGTGGAAATCGAAAGAAGGTCTATCTGGGCTTAGGGGTTTCGAGGAGCAGATGTTCTCTATGATCGCTTCGGTGATCGGTTCTGATTGACTGGAAATAGAGGTGTAGTGCTTGTTGAGCGTGTGGGCTGGGAAGTGCAGCAGCGGGGAGGGGAAAGCACGTGTAGAGAGGCCGAGTTTGCGAAGCTCTCTCCATTTTAACTTTGGATCGAAAGCTCCAACGACTCTCGGCAGATTATACGTCTTTCGGATACCCAATCCCCAGCGATATCTGCAATATCCTTCGTACAACAATAACGCGATTTGCTTTGTCCGACATAAATGTCAACCGATCATTGCTGATTTCATGCGCGCGCCGCGATGTAACGCATACCCGCAGACGCGCAGCGGAAAGATTATCGAGTATCTCATGAGCGGCAAATGAAAACGTTGGCTGGGGAATTTTATTGCGGCGCGCGTTCCATCGATTCAGGTAATCATATGAGCCACCTGGGAAAAAAATTTCAGAGAGATTCGAGCGAGCCAAGTCCCGAATAGTGTTTGTTGTGAACAAAACTTTCCCGAATTCATTTCCCTCGAGAAACTGAGCCAATGATTTCGACGCGTATCTTTAAAATTTGACGGCACGTTAATCATTACTTCACGCACAATCGATTGTCAGCTATTGCGTGAGTTGAGCCAATGGAAACACTCGACTTGCCGACACACTAGTGTTTACCATACCGAAGGGGCATTGAGAAAATTCCCGCATCAGAAAGCTTGTGAGGAGGATGGCCGTGCGGCCGCGTAATTCTCGCGACGTCCATTGCAACGAGGGCGAGGGAAGAAGCGTGGGGCAGGGGGTGGAGGGGGGGTGTAAAAAAGGCGGCGCGGTCAAGATTCAACACTGATTAAGTAACAAAAAGCCGGTTAATTCGCGGGCAGGAGCTGCGCGCCGCGCGAGGGAGAAGGGAGATAGGGACAAAGGCCCGAGGAATTCGAGCATCAATCTGCGGACGGGCAATTAATTAGGCGCCGATATCCGGCCGTTCCGAGAACAGCTCCTGCTCTCCGCGCTCCGTTGAAAACGTCTCGCGCGCGCTCGTATGTTTTGCGATGCGGAGAGTAGAGACAGCGAGAGAGAGAGAGGGAGAGAGAGAGAGAGAGAGAGAGAGAGAGAGAGACAGAGAGAATCAGCGAGAGGGACGAGCATATGACGGATACATATATGTGTGTACGCGCGTGCATTTGCTCGACGCGAGTCCCAGGCCGATCGCGTTTCAAACCGCAACTCGCGCTCGCGCTCGCAAACTGCCGGAGGATATACACGCGGATTATTGCCGCGAGAGCAGAAAACCGAGAATCGAGAGATACATACGTATCCGAATGGCTTGTTTGGCACATGTTAGTCGCGATTCTAGTATCTCGTCGGTGCGCGCGCGCGTCTCTCCCTCCCCGTCGCTCGACAACGGCCGTTGACTCGCGCGAATACCGGCTCGAGCTCGGCCATGCGGCTATATAATACATCGCGCTATACATTACTTCCCACACCTCGCGCGAGCCAGCGCGACACACATATTTTGCTTTACTTATTTCCCAAAATTCCCCCGAGTTTCGATTGTTCGGCAGCCGTATCGCGCGTATATACACACATGCCTTTGTCGACGCGAACGCGCCCGCGCCGCTGCGAAGCGCCTAATCTCGAGATGCGTCGAAAGAAGACGGGGCAAACTGCCGCGCGCGGACTCTGCACCGAGAAAAGCTTTCCCTCTCAGATTGCGACTTTTTTTTATTTGTAGTTTGTGGATCGTGTTTTTAGTCCTCGTTCGTTGTATAGCATTCGCCAACTACACGCATTAGACAAATGATGCAAGTTAGCAGAAACTCTAGCGCTGTGGTCTAGCCGGGTCGCTTGATTTTACAAATACAACGTAAAGCTCACTGCAGTTAGATTATCATTTCTAATTTATAACTCGGCTTTTATCTGTCAAGTTCAACTCAAATACTGTCATTACTTGTATATTCACACTAGCTGCGCGCGATCTACGTTCATGCATTTCAAAGTTCCAATCATTCACATACGATAAATTTTTTCCATTTACTTATATCAATTCATTCACAATATTCGCATTTTTAAACCCTACATTGAACTTTTATTTTATTTTTATTATCCGCAATTTTAAAACCTACATTTAGATTTTGGAAGCAGCTGGCAAGAAGGATTTGGTCGTTACAACCTCAAAACTTATCGTTCTTATGTTTCTTGCTTGCCTGCATTTACTATCTATATCTAAGGTACCTGTACCCAATATGCGCCACCTAAGCGAGAAAGGTCACTACACCGCGTCAAATAGAAATTTTCTAACGTAATTGATGTCATATAAAAGGTCTTCTTACTACCTTTAAAATGAGCTAAGTCTCGCCCAATTTGAACAGTTTCACGCTGAGATACAGCGTTTTGAAAAAAAAAAATTTTCGGGAAAAAAATTTTTAGTGTACCCAACATGGTGCCACCCTGAGAATACTTTTTTTCATTAATTTCACTGATTCTAACTTCTTATTAACCAATTACCCCCCTTTTTTGTTTTGCATATACTTATCATATACATAACTAATACCCTTCAGTACTCGTTTCTTTTTGTATAGTGTTACCTTTATTATTATAGAATATACACCTTAGACATAATCAAATAACGATTACTTGAAAATTGATTTATCTATAGTATACTAACATAATATAAACTAATATCCTTAAATTCACGTTTTTTATATAGCCGTTAATTCTATCATTGTAGAATACACGCACTAGGCGTATAAGGTTGGATCCACTTGATTACCTTACTGACGAGTCCTGTCAGGTGGATCTAGAACGAAACGCATATTTCTTATATATACTTTCTTTCTTCCTAATACTAACCAAATTTAACATACACATTATATGTACACTATATATATTATTTATATGTACTTGTACAAAGGGTAAAGATTATTTTTTAATAATCTTATAAAATCTTGTTACCAAGCTGCATTAGTCTCTTGGGCAAGCTAGTTTGATTATAAGAATCAACTAGGAAATTATCTCTGTATTGCTGATAGAATCAGTGAAATTAATGATAATCCATAACAGAGAATAGAGTCATAAACTTTTAGATATTGATATTCGTTATGTATTCTATTGATCATCATCATTGATTAAATATTCTCTTTAGTCATTGATATTGGTCAGGAACCTATGAATTTGATATCCAGAAGGAGCAAAATCATAATACTTTTTTTCATCCAGTTTGAAGCATGAAGCATGTCTGAAATGAATAAAATTCAAACAAAAGAGTATATTTCTGATATAATTTTATTGAAAAATATATTTTGTCTTTGATTAAACCATAGTACATAGACTATGTGAACTTCTAACAAGCTGAATGAAATCAAATTTTCAGTTCAAATTCATGAAAAAACGTTGTTTTTGAATCAACAAAATTAACTTATGCAACATTTAATTCCAATATTAATCTCTCAAATTAATGAACATTCTTTTTAATGTAATTTAAAATTGAGATGTTCTCACTGAAATAGAAGAGTTCAATTTTAAAGATTTGCGAGCCCATTTGGGACTAGCTATTGTCTTGATGGTAGAAAAATTCTGTCTCATGTTTTTTCCTAGACAGTACTTATAAACGCATAAGCTCAAAATTTTTCTCGTTATAGGATAGCCAATCTCTGCTAAGCGTTCAATTCGACTACACAATTCTTCGTTCTATACTGTCGTTAACGCATATGGTCGACTTATTTTCCTTTTTTCGGATATTTTTTGTTTGACATATCGTTGAAATGTTCGACGAAGTATCTTATATATAATCGAAGCCATCCTCTGCGATATCTCACCTTCCTTGACCTGCTTCAGAGCTTGGACTAAATTTTCTTTCGACCATACTTGGCGGATATTTACCATCAATGGGTTAATTGTAGCAGCTAGAACAAGAAAATAGGGGAGGCGCATATTGGGTACATTTTATAAAAATAACGAAGAGCTATTGAAACGGTTGATAAAAAGAGCGTAAGATGAAAAAAAAAATTGGATGATGTAGATGGGATGTCAAGGAATCGAACGATATATCGCTCGATTTTTTTGGCCCAGTTTAAGGGTATTAAAAAAATTCGCACTTACCTGAGCAAAATTAGATCGAGAATGAAAATTGGTGAAATAATGGAGAAAACGAACTGTAACGAGTTGGTGTAAGGGCTCCCAATCGGTGAAAATGTTTTCTTTCTTCATTATTTAGTATTGCCGACAAGATCCTGTGCCGCGGCGATGCTCTAGATGCGCGTATATATGAAATACGAAGGGTGGCGCATATTGGGTTCTGGCGCATATTGGGTACACCTACCTTATATTTTACGCGACTCGTCACGTGGTTAGGTCTACACCAATCAAATCACGAGTTAACTGGCTTCACTTTGATCCCCATCACTTTTTTATATAAGGTAACAGAATCGGCCATATAACCCCAAGATCCCAATAAATCAATTTGTAACCATGTATCCGCAGTGGATTACCCTTACATTGAATCCAAAATTCGATTTTCGCGATTGGGGTAGCGTGTTCCAGAAGCGAAATGCTATGCAAAAGGAATCAGGGGGCTTTCCGCGATATGGTACAGTTATCTATAGATAACTGTAAAAAGCTCAAAAATATAGTAAATTTTACTAGAATTTACCTAGTAAATGATATTAGTAAATTTTACTATCAGGAATTTTAAAATTTACTAGAAATATAGTACTCAGTCTCAGAAAATCTAGTAAAGGCTACTAGGTTTTCCTCTACCAAGTCGACTTAGTAAATTTTCCTAACCATATTTTTCTCAGTGTACGGTCTAATTAGTTGTGAGTGCTCGAGATTGCGGCGCAGAGCTGAATTGATTGGCTCGGGAGAAGCTCTTGGACGCGTCGATGAGAAAATTGCAAGAAATACGCGGCTGCAAATCGACGTTGGCTAAACGGGAAGTGTGTAAATCGCGACGGGTACGTATACCTATAGTGGGATTTACTGCTGGGCGTCGCGAGCGGTTGTGTATTCCACGCGGTGTATTAGGTGCGGATTCGGTCACGTGCACTGCCAGCTGGTATCCGGCCCGGCACGTGACGTCACACGCACGGCCGCCCATCATTCCGATACGTATATCCGACCGGCCGATCGATCGATCGATAGCCTCGTCTCGGCCGCGCGTTTTCCCGAATTAAATCTCCCCACAATACGATTACATCTATCGACGCATCGCGGCGCCCCCACTCCCTCTCGGCTGTGTTTATCATAGACCAGACCGCGCAACAAAGTATATATACGTGATCTCTCTCTCTCTCTCTCTCTCTCTCTCTCTCTCTCTCTCTCTCTCTCTCTCTCTCTCTCTCTCTCTCTCTTCGACCCTCAGTTTGCCTCTTTTTATTTTCTTCCCTCTTGACTTTCTTTGCTGTTTTTTACTCTCCTCAACTCCGTCGAATCCACGCCTCCGACCCTCTCTTGCTCGTTGGTCACAACAAATTAACAAGTAAAGGTTACGTGAGGTTGAAAGAATATTTCCAATCATATCCAAACAAATTTTACAAATTTAATTTTTCCAGCTCTCAATACTGGGTTGGCAGTATTCTAATCCTGATTACAAATACTCCAACCGATGTATTTATTTTTTTTCAAAAACTAAATTAAAAACAGAAGTATCTTTCTTTAAAGCATTTACACAGGATTAAAGAATTCAATAGTTTCAATTTGTATGTTATGTTTTATAAAACAGAGTCTGTATTATTCAATATACAAATTCACCTTCGTCGTTTTTGGTGCTAACTACAAGTATAATACATTGAATACATTTTCAAAATTTATGAATAATTACTTATCCGTAAATGTATTACATTTTATAAGTTAGTTTTCGATGTAGGTACATGAATGCCGAATGAAAATTTATCAACAGTTTACACACAGACACACTTGGGCGAGGTAAATTCCTGATTGATTTTTCTTCCGATCGAGTCGGGTTGCTCATGCCTCGATCGCCAAAATCCGCGGCGCCGATCAATCGGATTGGGCTGTGCGTTGCCGCGCAGTCTCTCAAGGGGCCGCGAAGGGCAAACCCGGCAGAATCCAGCCCTCGCGAGGCGATCGCGCGAATCCGAGACTCGCACTCGGTGTCGCGTTTGCCCGCCCCCCCCCCTCGCAGTTTCAACCCCCCCGCGCGCGATAGGCTGCCTCGCCCCCGGGGGGGAGAAGCGCTTCCCGACTCCACCCACATGCCTGCCGCGCAAGCTCATTTCCCAATGGCATGTCACGCGAGTCCGGGTGAATCCGAAATTTTGTTTTTTTCACGCGACAATATGAGCTGTGCGAGTCGAATTCAACGGTGGAATATTCAATTTTAAACGTATTATATTCTCAATTTTACAAAGTTCAAACATATATACGCGATACATTTATCATTCGCTGAAAATTTTTTATTTACAATTTTGTCGCTACGGAACAATGATCCCTGATGATCTAGATATCATAAAAATATGTAACTTCTCAGCTTGGATCTACTTTCGTAAAAACTTATAGTGAAAACCCGCTGTAGGTCAAACATCGCTGTAAGAAGTTGGATGAATTATTCACTGGGATTGCGGTGTATTTATTATGTAACAAAAGTGGATTTTTAATTCAGTTCCATTAGTTTTGATACCAAGAATTCACTGCGAAATTTAAATGAAAATTGTTGCTATCAAAACTCATGGAACTAAAGTGACAAATTTACTTCTACTACATGACAACTTGACTGCAGTTCCATTAAATAATTCATCCACCTTCATGCAGTCATTTTTAACTGTAAGCTTTCAGAGACTAGTTACCAGTGGGCACGACATTTGTCACCTCTCGAGTAATTCAACATTTTGGCATTCTTGTTCAAAATTTTCTATCAAGGTTACACGTAATTATTATTGATCGATTTTACTTCAGAAACATAAAGTTTGTCAAATGGTTTCTATCGGCCCCCACTATACGCTCGTGTGCTTTTTCCCGTAATTTCCCGCGAGAATGATCAGTCGCTGGCGCGCGCGCGCAAGAACGCCTCTTCGTAACTTTCCAGGCCGAGCGCGCCCGCACACACATAGACGAACGTATACAGGGAGGCTAATTCGACGTCGGGCATAAATTAGTCGGAAAGTCAAATGCACGATTCGCGGCTGGCATTTTAAAGTTTGCCAAGGCGATTTTGAGCCGGCGCGACGGCGTTGGAGCGGAGGACCCGAGGCGAATTATGCGGGGCATGCCCGGCAAGAAGCCGCGCAGCTCGCGGCGGCCCAAAAAGTAGCTCGAAATTCCGTATAATGTGTCGGTGCTAAGATGCAGCGCGGCCCCCCGGGTTTTTGCCCTTATTAGAGCCGCGAGCTTGGCTCGGCGTAGCCCCACAGCTCTACAGCCTATATAGCCCGGGGGTATATATATATATATATCTACACGTGCAGGATAGAGCGTGTGTCGGTGTCTCCGGCAGCGCGACGCTCGTCTTGCCGCGTGTTTTCACCGGTTCCGCCCTAACGGCGTTCCGATTATGCGCGGCTATTCAAATTAGGGGGCGGTGCGCGCGCGCGGCTAAAGACGCGCCCGCCCGGCTCTGCCCGCAACAGTTACGTATCATCGGATTATTATAATTTTCCGCGGCAAAACACACACACTCGGCCCCAAGTTTTCCCGGCCCCGCGCAGTTATATACTCCAACACCACCGCACTGATGGATTTTCGCTGTGTATATATATATATATCTGTACGTCACAAACACAGCTGCCTAACTTTGCCCGCCATTCACAACCATCCTCAAAGCACTGATTGATCGAGCTTTTCTTCGTGTCAACTTTATACATATAATGCGCGTATCGCTTAGACCCCGCAAATTGCGCCGCTAATTTTTAGAATACAACCCGAGAGCATATCATTATGATTCAGCCGAGCTCGATCATTGCCGCACGCCTCGATTCTCGGAAAATAATTATTTTTTTTTTCCTTTGATTGGCTCCAACGTGATGTCGACGGCCGAGCCAAATATACAGTTTCGCGGGTCGGGCGAAAGCGTTTTCTACAACAATTTCGAAAGGATCGTTGTCTCGAGCGGGGGAAAGAGCGACTGTGGGTGGAGCCTCGAGCCGCGGCGATTGACGTCCGAGCGATATTGCGTCAGTCGCTGCGTGCGCGTGTGTTTGGTTATAATAATGGCGAAAGTGAAAAAGCGCGCGGAGCGCAGTAGAAACTACGGCGGCGCGCGGGCCCCGTCGCCGAGCAGTAAATTTTCAGGCCGCGCGCGGCGCTCGTTGGAGCAGAGCCGCGAAAACCAATAAAAGCCGCGAGCGGCTCGTGCTTACACGCGCGGATGGGCATATAATATACGTTTGTTCGAGCTCGATCGCGGCCCGAAAGAGAGCAGCTCGAGAAAGAGAGAGAACGAGAGAGAGAGAGAGAGAGAGAGCAGTCGGGGGATTAGCCGTTAAGGGCGCGCCTGATTGATTTACGGTGAAAATAATTATTATTTCGCGAAACTCTCTTTCTCTCTCTCTCTCTGTTCTGCGGCGGGGCCAGGAGGGGGGGGGGGAGGGGAGAGGGGAAAATAAAGAAAGAGAAACGTATACAAAATCAATTTTTGGCGGGCGGTTCGTTTCTCACGCGGCGAGCTCGAGCGCGCGCGGCTGCAGCAGCACGTTGGAAGCGAGCGCGCAGACGATGAAAAAGGCGGCGGCGGAAAGAGAGACAGCCGATATAAAACGAGGAGCTCGGGAGAGACTGCATTGTGGCTCGGGCTCTCGCACGTGTGTGTGCGCGCTCGCTCGGTCCCGGAGAGCGGGGAATTCATCAGCGCGCCGCGGGCCGACCAGAGAGAGAGGGAACCGCACCGTAAAACCCGCTGATTTACTCCGACACTTTATGCGGGCGGACCGGCGTTCTCCCCGACTCCCGAGCCCGGCTCTCCGCCGCCGCCGCTGCTGCTGCTGCTGCTGCTGCTGCTGCTGCCCCCTTTTATGCGCCACGCGATTTTCCACCAATTTCCCGGGAGCTCGTCTCGAATTCGACCGAGTCAAACACCACCTCTGCGTACGCTATTAGTTATCTCTTACGTACGGTAGCCCCTCGATTGTATCGCGTGCTTTTCACGCTCGTAACGTACACACTCGGTGTCGCGGTGCATTTGTCCACGCGTCGGATTTAAATTGGCTGTTGACCAACGTTGTCGGGGCGAAATTCGTATATACGCACAGGTACATTTCCACAGTCGTCGCCGCGCGGTGTGTGTGTGTGTGTGTGTGTCGGTTCGGAGAACGATTGTCACGCGTGAACACAGGTATAACAAGTCGCGCGAACACGGCTATTGGGCTTTGGCAGTGCAGCAATCACCAACGGGTTTTCCGCCACGCCGGTGCAAAATTGAGCCGTCGACGCGTTGGGCCACGTTAGTATATATACACCGGCATTGGCTCAATATTTTGACAGCCGCGCGCCAAAGGCCGGACAGGTTGCAGCACGTGGTGCGCGGCCCGCTTACCTGCTGACCGATACCCACAGAGAGAGAGAGAGAGAGAGAGAGACTCTCGGCGCCAATTAGCCCGGATATTCTCCGCTCGCGCCTCCTTTCTTTTTCCTCGCTTGAACCTGTCAATGCGCGGCCCGCCACGGGCGCGTGCCAAGGACGTGTGAAAATTTTTCACACCACTGCCCCGCGCCGCCGACTACAGCTCGAGTCGCTGTAGTGATTCTTTTTTTTCTTTCTTCCTCTTTCCATCGACTCCGAGGAAAGCCCTGCGGTTCGACCGAGTTTTGCGGTCGCTACACACTCAAGCGGCCGTGTGAAAATCATCTTCCTCCGCTTGTTTACCCGTCAACCGCTCTAGCTTATATCGCGCGCTTGCCGATTCGTCCATTTTTCCGTTAGATCCTTTTGTACGTTTTTTTGTGACGACCAAAGTTTTACTGGTGCGCCTTGCAGCGAAGATTATGCATAGAAATTGAAATCGAGACATAGATCGTATGGCAAGTTCCCTATATATGCCTTGCCGAGTTTGCTGAATTGAAAGATACAGTATATATAAGGTACCTGTACCCAATATGCGCCACCTAAGCGAGAAAGGTCACTATACCGCGTCAAATGAAAACAAATAGCTAAGAGTCAGTCCTTCACACATAGAGATCAGTATGTAGCGAGAAGCAAGCTATGCATTCCTCTTGCTTTTCCGTAAGTCGACACCACCGTTTTTTTCTCACTATCCCTCTTTCTCTCTCGCTCCCAATCGCCAACACGCGTCTCGATATGCGCCTAAATATGCGCGTTGCACCCCCACTAGTTTTCACTTCCTATATAAGAGCATGATTGTTCTTGGGAAAAAGTCTCCTAGCTTTGTCTTAACTGAGAGCAGCTCAGTTCGTTGTCGACAGTTGGATTGTGCACAGAAATTTGTGATACAAGTGCTGTGGAAGTTGTTTTTAGTGTAATTTGTTCCAGTCCACTGGCCGGCGTTGTAATAACTTTGCTCATCGCATTCTACGTACTTAAGTAGATATAATATAGTTATAATACTAACACAAATTTTTAACGTGTGTCTATAAATAACTGTATACTATATATATTATCTTGACTAGAAAAAATATCGTAATATGTAGAAAATTAATGTATCATATATGAACTAAGGTAACTGTACCCAATTTGGCACTGTACTCAATTTGGCACAATCGTCAGATTTCGTATTTCCGGTGCTCTCTGAGCATCAGTCGCTCTTGGGTTATGTTGGGGGAATTAAAAGAAAATTTTCGGTATCTTCCCCGCCCATTTAGCCCTTAAAACCACTCTCCTACAACACTTTGAACTTTCACTTACTCATTTTTTCACCATTTTCTTATTTCACTTTTCACACTCAACCTCAAAAATCAGGTGTCAATAATTTTTATCTCTCAAAGTGTCATTACTCTTTTTTGTGTAAAAACATCTCAGCTTTCGATTGGTCTCATCAGTTTTCCGAAAATTATTTTTTATCCTACTCAAATTGCTGTTTTTCGCATCAAAAAAAAGTGTACCCAATGTGCCCCTCTACGCGTTTTTAAATGGGAAGACTGAGTGAAATCATTGAATATTTGTATAGACATATTACGATGATTTAGACGCGTATTTTTGAGTTGTATATTAAAAATTTTGTATAAATATCACTGGGAACATGATTGAGAGTTTATTTCAATGCCAATTGGATCGTCCCTGTAGGCCTATATAGGCTGTAGCTAATGATTAAAAAATTGTGCCAAATTGAGTACACGTTTTGTGCATTTAGCCTTTTTGCGTTTTTTTTTTAAATTGCGATTTTCGATAGGTTAAAGTAGTCGAATGATGATTATGAAGATGGTTTCTAATAGGTATTGAGCTAAGCTTTGAGATGCCGTTCACAGAATTTCAAAATTCAAAGTCTATCATAGTCAAACTCGCGAAAAACCCTTAGGGGGGGGGGGGCACATTGGGTACAGTTACCTTATTATCACTCCTTCTTAGTAATCTGTATCATAGCTTGATAAGGTTGGATCCACCTGAATAAACCTTACTGATGAGTCCTATCAGGTGGATCTAGGACGAAACGCGCAGTAGTATAATATTGAAATTAGTAGTCTATTTTTCATTACACAACCAAATAGTACTTTTACATACACATTTAAACTGGCACACACACAAAATATTATACTTTTAACATCATTTTTGGGTTTTTTTTGATGAACATGTGTATGATACACGTGTTAAATTAAACAATTGTATTATACAATTGTTTTAATCGCCAATCAAATTGATTATTATAATCAATTTATTGGCAAACAACATCATCTTCCTCATTGCTGATAGATTCAATTATATGAAAAACCCAGGAATTTTTTTCCCGCAAAATCACTTTGGAATAGTCCACCAAGCCCGAATTTATTCGTCGTTTAAACTTTCTTTCGACCATGTTTGGCGGATATTTACCATCAATGGGTTGATTGTAGCAGCTAGAACAAGAAAATCGGGGTGGCGCATATTGGGTACATTTTATAAAAATAACGAAGAGCTATTGAAACGATTGAAAAAAAGGACGTAAGATGAAAAAAAAAATGGAATGATGTAGATGGGATGTCAAGGAATCGAATGATATGTTGCTCGATTTTTTTGGCCCAGTTTAAGGGTATTAAAAAAATTCGCACTTACCTGAGCAAAATTAGATCGAGAATCGAAATTGGTGAAAATATGGAGAAAACGAGCTCTATCAAGTTGGTGTAAGGGTTTCCGATCGGTGAAAATGTTTTCTTTTTTCATTATTTAGTATTGCCGACAAGATCCTGTGCCGCGGCGATCCTCTAGACGTGCATATATATGAAATACGAAGGGTGGCGCATATTGGGTACACCTATCTTATATGAACATTGAGAAGAACTAATTTTTATTCACATTTAACTGATGCTATCAGCAATACAGAGATATTTTTCTAGCTGATTATTATAATCAATCTAGCTTGTCCAAGGGATAATGCCAGTTCATTTTAAGACATAATTTATGAATAATTTTGTTTTACTAGGGTTGTGAAGAATATTTTTCAAAGAACCCTTCCAGTTTCAGAGTATGCAAGAATCAAAGCATCATCGATACCAATCTGCTCTTCGAATAACAGATACATAAAATTGCAAGAATTTCAATAAAAAAAATTTCATTGAAAATCATTAGACGTGTTAGGGAATTTCAAATTCGTAGCGTGTACCAGAGAATAGACGTTGTAAAATCCGCAAGTTAATTGAATAAAGATGTTACAGTTAAAAGTAAGGGAAACCGCTTTAAAATTAGCTGGTGCGAGAGCAGATGAGCATTTGTGTACGCTCGACAAGCACTACACGAGCGTGTGTATAGGGAATCAAAGGTGTAAATTTTAAACGGGAGTAGAGTGGAAGGGGAGGAGGTGGGCAGCTTGGGGCAGCTGAGCCGAGAAAGCGAAGGAAGAAGCCCGCGCGGCCCGGCTTATATACATTATATTATCTCTGAATCGGGGATCGAGCGAGTGAGCTGATCGACACCTGACCGGAAGGCGAGTGCCACTGCGGACGTAATGAGCTCCGCCGATGCAGCCCTCGACTCGCGTCAATTGCCCACATTCACTTTTTATCCTCAAACTCAATTGATTGTTCATGCGCCGAAACTCAATTAAAGTCGAATTCATTTCACACGCCCTTCCGTCGCTTAATACATACAACCCCACCTTTCGCGTCAACTTTTGTGAGAATTGCCGTTTTCAGGAGGTTGGATTAGATTTGAATTCCCAAAGTCGGATTGATATGCTTTTCTAACTTAAATAACACTGTCTCGAATCCCTACTGCTAGGAAATTCATTGTACCGAAGTATTCCCACTGAAAATAGGAGCGGGTGAATGTTTCAGTGAATTACAATGAATGTTACACAGAAACACTGCAGTGAACCACTTGAACTCCATATGAAATTTGATAAATCAACTTGTTACTGTCAATGTACAGTACTCACCTAGTACTGTATCGCGTGTTTTTTCACGTGACAAGACAAATTTATCAATAGCAACACGACTCGAGTGCGAATGCTCACCGGTTTCGGTACGTTGAATTGTTCTGTACTGTAAGGTTTTGAGAAATTGCATTGAAAAATGGTTGATCGCGCGGACAAGCTAGCCGCGGTGAGCATAAATAAACAGGGGTCGCGGAAGTGAAAAAGAATGCGTTTGGAGTTTGCAATATCGGTGGCCGCGGTGTCGCGCGCGCGCGAGGACAATGGGCACATCTTGCGCGGGCGCGAGCGAGGCGCGGATTTCTCAAAATATTCCATTTGATGAAGAAGGAGGGGGAGGGTAAAAAAACCAAAGGTTCGAGTAGGTTTTAGCTGTGGGAATACACAATGTATCGGTGAATAGTTGAGGCGGCTAGTGAATAAAGTATTGTTTTGCCGTTAGCGAAATGACAAGTGGTTGGTTGGTTGGTTGCTTGCGCGTTCGTACGTCAATGTGCGAGCTCGTGGAATGCAGGCACGCGCGCTCAAAAGAACTGGCCGAGATCAAAGTTAACCGCGCACCAAACTCCAAAGAGAAACAGCGACGCACAGACTCGGCTCCGATAGTTCCTATACACGTACATACATACGCTCACAATCATACGCTGCGGCGAGGCGGCGGCAGCGTCGGCGGCAGCGTCGGCGGCCCGTTGTTTCATGAAGACATGTTTCTCGGTATGCTTCACTCTCCCTATCCTCCCCCCTCCGCTCCTCTGGATGTGAACGCGCGCGTGTGTGTGTATTTACTGGAATAATCCACCCAGCGAGATTGACGTTTAATTAAAGAAATCAACGTGTCGAGAGAGCTCGAGCTCTCTTCGCAACGTGTCTCCAGCGTGTATCGACCTTTTCATCCATACGTTCTCTCCCTCGATTCGAGCACTTTTCGAAACTTCGAGCTTCAAGTCGAGGGGGTGATTCATCCTAAACAGGCAAATCATTGTCTAAATAGCATCAATAATATCGATTCAACCAGCAAAAACAAAAGCATTCGTGGCAATTCCTATTATATCATTAATCCAATTAACTTTGGCGTACTCTGAAGAACGTTTATGCTTCCGATTGATTTATTGATACGGTGTATGTTGGATCACCCCTCGCGGATAGTAGAGAATCCGCCTGATGATCCTAACTTAGAGACTGTAGTTTCCCGTGAATTTCATTCGTTACATATAATGATTATTGGATCATTGTCCGGTAAGATACTCTTCTTTTCTCCTGGAGGCGATATTATTCATATAATTGAAAAAATCCGTTCAATTTTGGGGGTATACGATGAAGTCGACTAGCTTCAATTGAATTTGCTTCAACCCAGTACATTTTTCTCGTTGTAACGATTGAGACTCTACAGATGACCGCGGGAATTACTGGGCTCTTTTGACCATCACTTGCCCCTCAACGACAATAGAACGAGAAAAACAGCCCGAATTACGATGAAATCATGCGCGACATCCTATCGGATGGCTAATATGGCTCGATGTCGAGCTCGATGTAATAAATCAGCTGGTAAATCGTAACGCCGCAATTAAGTGTGATTATTGTGGTGAAAATGCGGAACGATATATTGTTTGGAGAAAAAGTGTGTTGTATGTAGAGGGAGGAAAAGCCGGAGTGTGCGGCTGGCTGCGGAGGTGTAGTCGCGCTCGGCAAGTACGCTGCAGCTAAGCGATATAGCGCGAGCTCGGCTATATAACGGAGATGGTGCTAGCCGCGCGGGAGCTGAATAACGAGAGGTGGATCGCGGCGGCTGATAACAAGGGCCGCGCGGCTCCGGACACGTGTGTAACGCTCTGCACTTATATGTGTGTAATGTGTGTATGTGCAGTATAGTTGAGAGAGGGCCGCGCGCGCGGCGAATAAAAGGTCGTTGACGCGCGGCGGCCGTGTCTGTCGCCCCCTGCTTTGGCTGCTTATACCACGAGCTCGTCGAGCGTCTCTATCTTGGCGTACGTCGGTGTTGCGTGCGCGCACTGCACCTCCGGTAGCCGGCTGGGCCTGTTGGCGCGTACGCCAAACTTTCCACACCCTATATATCTTGCCTGCTCTCGGGCGCGGATATACATATATCTTGTAATACTCCAACGTAGCTCTTCCTCTCTCTCTCTCTCTCTCTCTCTCTCTGTCTCTCTCTTTCTCAGGCCATGCGTCATCTCCCGCGGCATGTGCCCAACAATGCTGCACTGCTGTTGCTGCTCTATTAGCATTTCAACAGAGATACATTGAAATAGCGAGAGACAAGACCGCCGCGCCACCTCATTCCATCCGTCCTCCTCGCGACTACAATATACATATACATATCTTTGAGCATCAAGTGCAGTATTATGCCGCGGACACTTGGTGTGTGTGTGTGTGTGTGTGTGTGAGCGTCGCGAGCGGGGATGTTATAAAAATTGACGAAACGATTATTGCCGAGGTGAGGTACAACTCGAGTTTTAATTACTACCCTAGGCGACATGGGGATGAATACGAGCAGTACGGCTGGGTCTATAAAGATGTTTGTATGCGTAGTAACGGTAGTCGACACAACACCGACCGACAGATCGTCCCTTTTGTACATGACGCGCGCGCGCGCGCGCGCCTATACGAGCGATTCCCGTTTTTTCTAAGCGGCGGGAACGCGAGGCATCATCGTCATCCGCTCTCCGAATCCCCAAATACCCGCGACGCTCGGGCGCACTTTTGTCTTACGCACATTATACTCCTCGAGCTCGAGCTGAAAGGATCGCAGCTCCCGAATTGTTGTTGCTGCTCCCCATCAGCCAACCCACGCACCTGCAGCATCGTAAATTTTACGAGTTTTCGGCCGCAGCTTTCCGCCGCGCGGGATCCCCTATATGAGCGGCCGCCGTATATATATACAATGGGCAAGCGGAGCGGGCATACGCGAGTACGCGCGCGAACGCGGACAGATTCGGAAAGTAGCTGAAACTCGCGCGAGGAAACACGCTCGTCGAGCCTCGCGGGCTGTGTGAAACGAAGACACTTGTTTAACTACCTTGTGACGTGGAATTCGACCCGGTAGAATATATATATACTCCGCCAAGCTCCCGATTCCCGCACAATAATTATTTAATAGCGCCGCGCGCCAAAAGGGGATTCGCTGACCGTCGTATGGGAGTGTACGACTCGATAGGTTGGATGGGAGGGGAACTCACAAACACAACGCACGTGATTCACTTTACCAACTTTATTGCCTATACTTTACATGCTAAGGTTCCCGCCCTATAAAAATAAGCCCCCGCTACTTCATCTATAATATAGGGTTGGGCGCCAGGCTAGCTTTGTGCAGTCCGACCAAGAGAGAGAGAGATCGCGCGGCGCATTGTGCGCTGCGGCGTATATATACGTATAGTATCGGGCGAGCATATCGAATTCCTCGCGGTTTTTCAGATTCCCGGTACGGACGTGTCGGCACGACGGGGCCCATTTGGCGCCTCCACCTCCGTCGACTCCTATATATATATATATATATATATATATATAAATATGTATACTTGGCTCAGCTGCAGCTATTAATTGACAAACGTATATATATATACACGCGCGCGCACGAGACAATGGACGCCGCCGCGGCAGCGACGACAGATTGAGCGGCCTATTGTGCAAGTGGCCGCGCGCGCGCGAATCCGCAATCGTCCCTCGTACATAAAACCCCCGACACGTTCTCCCCGGTGTTCGTTTTACGCGTTTTTCTTTGATTACTCCCAATCGCGTGGGCTTGACTCTAAAACTGCTACTGCCGTTTGCTGACAGTTGTACGTGTCCTAGCTCCTACCCCCGAGTCTGCAGTATATACCACTCTGTTTTCAATTGCGCCAACGAGAACAATTTCGCGAGTTTGACACACGATCACTTCCCTTCTATATTGATTCAAATTTTAATTTTTGCACGAATTCCGAACGCGATGTTTGATTCATCTGTGATGACTTTTATACCGATGCCATGTTCCCAGAGATTACTTATACAATATACAAAGTGATGACAGCTGATTGGCCCACTACGCGTCATGTTCAAGACATTGGTATACTTGTAGAGAGTAATCGGACGAGAGAGGAACATTCAAAGGATAGATTTGGACGAAGAATATCGACCGTCTTTGGTTAGGGTACAGTACTGTACGCGGATTTCAATCAGTTTCGTCAGTGATAGATGATCAGCCACGGACAACAAGTTTGCAAGTTCTCAATCTCATTATTGGAAAATGAAAAAAGTATAAATTGATAATCTTGGAAAATATGCACGTGACTGAAGTGAAATGGAAAAGTCATTCCTGTCTTGGCAAACTATGCAGTTAATCGATCAACTTTTCAACTCAAATGATACTAAAGTATGATTTTCAAACGTGTGAATGTAGTTTGCGTGTGTGTAACTCGTCTGAATGTAACAAACGACCGTAACAACTGCTCACCCGTGTAATATTAACATTACACGGGTACGAGCATACGAGTCATGTCATATCTGCGGGAATTATTGAGAAACGCGCGAGGGCGCGAGTATTGATGAATAAAGCTCACGCTCGATCTGTCACGAGCCGAGCTTTCAGCAGAACAATAAAATCTCATACAGCGAGACACACAAGCGGGCAGAGACAGTGGGATAGAGAGAGAGAGAGAGAGAGAGAGAGAGAAAGAAAGAAAGAGAGAGATTAATGCGTGGTGAATATCTCGCGCGGCCGGGGAATTTATTCGTGTATATAAGCACGAGTGCCCCGTCATTCCGCGACGTATTATACCTATAGACAGCGTGGCACACGGATGATTTTGTTGGACCGCGTCGCTGTGTGTGTGTGTGTGTGTGTGTGTGTGTGTGCATTGAGAGAGAGAGAGCGAGAGAAGCACTCGGGTGTATAATCATCCGGCCGCGCGGCCATTCGTTGCGTAATTAAACGGTGAAATAAATAAAAGGTTCGTGACACCAAGGAAGAAAGAGAGAGAGAGAGAGAGAGAGAGAGAGAAAGAGACGACGCGATAAAGCCGTGTCGGAAAGCCATGCGTCATGGGCCGCGAGCGCGCGGCCAACATCACACGCTCCAACTCGCTTCTTCTGATTATCAAGCAGTTTGTCGATCGCGGGGAAAAAGCATTTGAATTTTATATCTGCGAAGCGCGTACTTATTATTGCCAGTTGGAACGCGCGTCACTATCGAGTAAGGTAATATCGAAGGATAACGGAGCGATCGGAATTCGCCGAGTCGTTGCGCGCGCGAGAGAGACAGAGACGAAAATAGCAGATCAATCGAGTTGCGGTGTCGTGCAGCCGGACAATGAGCCGCGCATATATATTTCCACACGATCCGGGGGATCGTAAATGAGATATGACGCGCGATACATGTGGAAGCGCGAGCGCAAAGGCACAGGATGCGCTGCAGCGCGGCCGAGCTATCGAGCGAATGAACGACGCGTCGTTTCCCGAAAGCGACATAAAATCCATGGGCCACCGCCGCCGCCGCCGCCGCCGCCGCCGGGCGACCGAGCTCGCATATAAATTACTCTCGCGACACTCGCACGTGTGTGTGTGCTTGTTTGTCCGAAGACGACGTCGTGCACCGCCGCGCCGCCCATACCGACTTTACGACGTTTCCGCACGGCCCAATTGACAGCTACCTCGTGACGCGGGACTCGAGACCGGATTCTGATGAGCCCGTAACAGCCTTTTGTTCGATCTCTGTGTATCCTCCTCCACCTCCTGTTGAGTCCGCGCTGATTTACACGTATTTTTCATCTGTATGTCGCGTGTAGGCAAATACGATGCTTCGCAGTGGGTTCGCTCTCGAGCATCAGTGAATTCAAGATTACCTTACAGTCAAAATCTCACTGTCAGCCGTTCGGTGAAACATTTTTCACTGTACTTACAGTGGGTTGTTCACAGTACTACGGTGTAATATCACTGTAACTACAATGGGTTTCTGAATATACTTACATATAAAATTATCGATTCCACTGTAACTTACAGTGACTTTCCACTGTAATAGAGTGCGAGAGACATTTAACTGGAACTTACAATGAATATTCACTGCTCAACGAATTTTGAGAGTAATTGAGCTGTCAATGTCAACATAAGACCTGCCCCACTCAACTGCATTGCATACATCAGTTCGATGAGCCATCATGGCCTCTAATCCCATAGGATCACCTGATCCCGAGGAAAATCCGAAAGTTTCATATGATGGAACTATAGTTATAATGACTATAGATATAATGACCTTACATGCATCTCTCGCAAAATCGGGTGCAACTCCTCCTCTCGCCCGCTACCCAACACAGCTACGGGTGTATATATGTGGGTGGGTGTGTTTGTAGGGGTATATACTTTGCGAACTCGCTCACTCGCTCGCGCGCGCGCGCGATGAGTCTTTACTGCTGCGAGATTTACGATGATGATTTTATAGCGTTATTTGCAGCCGAGCTCGAGTTCGAGACCCCTTTGATTTTTGTCGCTGGCATTCGGCTGTGTGTGTGTGTGTGTGTGTGTGCGTGTGTGTGTGTGTGTGTGTGTACTTTTGGGCTCAACGCGTGTCTAAGCATTATTTACAGCTGGCTCGCCGTAAAAGTGTCTCGGGCAACAAATTGTAAACTTGTTGCCTCAATCGCGCCTACTCGCTGGTGCCCAGCTGGCACTTTTGTTCCGTACGCCCCACCGGACACGCGAGCGCACGACTTTTGACTTTTCTCCGCTGCGAGCACCTATCCCGCAGTGATAGTCGATACACGTCCCTCGAATTGCACGTTCTTTAACTCTCGCTACATTGCCATCGCCCACCCCCAATATCAATCGACTCTACTCCAAGTACCAGTCAAATGTCCTCACTGTATTAAAGTGAAATTGATAACTTTATATTTATAGTTTAAAATTCACTGTAACTGCAGTGAAAATGTTGAAACTGAATGTTACAGTGAAATTTCTCTGTAGTACAGTGAAAAATGTCTGACTGAAGCTTACTGCAGTGAGATTTTTACTGTAAGGAATTTAGAGAGTAATCGGAGGCTTTTGTTCTTGCGGTACGGGCGGGCAACTTTGCGATTTCTACACCGAGACGCTCTACATTTTGTTTAGTCGTATGCACGAGCCATGTCATTGGCCGACGATGCACACGTGCACCCATACGGAGAGACGCGCTCACTTGGTCGAGCGAGTCGCGGCCCGTTTGTCGCATTAAAAATCCAAACGCGCGTGACTCGAGCAGCCGATAAGTTTCCGGTGGTCGCGAATGAATACGAGATGCTTTAAACGTCAATTCGCAAGTAACGAACTGTCGGCGCGCGAGCGATTGCGCAGGTGTGCGTGCGACAGCTCACATATTCAAACAGCACCTACACACACACACACACACACACTCACACCAAGTTGGCAGCGCGTCGAGGGGCTGTAAACAAAGGCATAAATACGCCGATAGTCTCCCTCCCCCTCCCCCCCCCCGAGACATTTTATTAATATTCGGCCCCGTTAAAATTCCTCGCTCCTACCGCACACGAGCGAATATATGCATGTATATGTTGTTGTTTATTACGAGGAGAGGGGGGGAGTGCAAGTACGGCGGGGCGGGGGGGGGGAGATAATCGGGTGGAGCCGCGAGCGCGCGAGACACAAACCAGAACCCGAGTTTCCCGTTTCGTCGTATCGAGAGCTTATATGTGCGCTGCAGCTCGACGCTTTAGCGCGAGAGGAAAAACGCGAGGTGGCGGCCGATATAGCTAGTACGCGCGTGTGTGAGACTGCACTGGCCCGTGGGAATTGCTTTTCTACTGCAGTGCCCGCCAACGTCCAACGGGATTCTCCACATTTTTACACCCGTCCCAATATTGACAACTCGACCAGCGCCGCAGCCGCAATTTAATTTTACCTTCCGTTTTGACGGCGACGCGTCTGCGGTGAATTTCGATTCGACTCGGGTTGTTTCTCACACTCGAGTGAGATGATCGACAGGGTTTCGGACGGAAGGAAATTGTTCCGCGTTTCGACTTGGCTGTCCACCGAGCTTTTATTGCCAGTCAACCAGCCTCGTACGAGAGACGAGCACTAATTGCACATGAATCACACTCGCATTAAAGTTTCACCGGAGTTTCACAGCTGTTCTATATGTATGTATATGGGCAATTCTCTGTGGGATCGAACATGAAAAAATTTGATTTGGCTCAAAATTTTTTTGTAAGTTCTAGGGCATCAAGCCGATTTCCCAGAATTTTTTTAGATTTTTTCGAGCACTTTAACCCCCTTTGATAAATAGGCAAAGTTGCTGATTTTGCTGTTTTTGCATTTTCAGAGGCATTTTCAACCTTCATTCACACCCTGAAAATGACCTCTGAGGCAAAAAATGAATGGGACACTTTTTTCTGCAAATTGCCTGAATTTTATAGAAAAATTATCTCCAAGGTCATTGGAGCACATTAAGTACTCCACATTACCAATTGGAGCCTCTATTTTTGAACCCTGGGAGTTCGCTCGTCAAGCCCCACACCACATGGGTACTAAAAGTTGTCTCAACTCATACCACATACAGCCTATATAGTAAAAAAATGGGCCTGGACTCTGGAAGCTCCCAAAAAATTAATATATTAACTAAAATAGGGGTAAAAACAGGCTAAAATGACTATTCAAGGGGAGCCTTGGACCGCCAACACTTCCAATTTTTGCAAACACTTGTCTATGGTATTATTACAATTATCCACTGTAAAAACTCACATTCTATCATACTAATACATATCCTGAGTTGTCAATATCATATTTATATAGATCAAGCATTAATACTACTTGATGCTACCTAACTTTCAGTAGTTACATGTATTGATGGTCAATATATTGTTTCTATTGTGCTAAAATTTACAAGAAACTGTCAATAAGATACATGTGTCATGAATTGAGTCACTCGATAAGAAAGATTAATCCAAAAAGTAAATTATAAGCTGTGCATTACACCTACACCTCATAACACACTAGGCAGTGCATAGATCATATGATTTTTTCAATATCAACAAGAAAATGTTGAAATTCACTAAACATGGGTAATATCCATGAATATTGGACTCATGAAATCCACTCATATTGTATAAACTGCATAGCTAAGCAGCTGTTGCCGGATAGGCTCAGACTACAACCTCAAGTTATTTACTCATGGAATTAGCTAATGTGAATCAATCCACTTGATAGTATGATCACTAGATGCGCAATTTGATAAGGAATTCAAATATATATAGTTTGCCAGTGTTTGAATGACTTTATAAACCACTTTGTGAACGTTATACTTGCCTATACTGGAGACTTATACGACCCATGTATGCCACAGGTTAGGTTACCGACCATAGACTTTTAGACCAGCAAAGCCACTTTGGAAGCTCTAAACTCATTTCTGGACAGGCAAACTATATATATTTGGATTCCCTATCAAATTGCGCATCTAGTGATCATACTCTCAAGTGGATTGATTCACATTAGCTAATTCCATCAGTAAATAACTTGAAGTTGTAGTTTGAGCCCACCAGACAATAGCTGTCTGAACCTCAGCTATGCAATTTATACAATATGAGTGGATTTCATGAGTCCCACATTCATGAATATTACCTATGTTTAGTGAACTTCAACATTTTCTTGTTGATATTAAAAAAATCATATGATATCTATGCACTGCCTAGTGTGTTATAAGGTGTACGTGTAATGCACAGCTTACAATTTACTTTCTGGATTAATCTTTCTTATCGAGTGAATGCAATTCATGACAATGTACTTTATTAGTAGTTTCTTGTACATTTTAACACAATAGAGCCAATATATTGACCATCAATACATGTAACTACTGAAATTAGGTGGCGTCAAGTAGTATAGTAATGCTTGATCTATATAAATATGATATTGATAACTCAGGATATGTATTGGTATGATAGAATATGAGTTTTTACAGTGGATAATAGTAATAATACCACAGACAAGTGTTTGCAAAAATTGGAAGTGTTGGCGATCCAAGGCTCCCCTTGAATAGTCATTTTAGCCTGTTTTTACCCCTATTTTAGTTAATATATTAATTTTTTGGGAGCTTCCAGAGTCCAGGCCCATTTTTTTACTATATAGGCTGTATGTGGTATGAGTTGAGACAACTTTTAGTACCCATGTGGTGTGGGGCTTGACGAGCGAACTCCCAGGGTTCAAAAATAGAGGCTCCAATTGGTAATGTGGAGTACTTAATGTGCTCCAATGACCTTGGAGATAATTTTTCTATAAAATTCAGGCAATTTGCAGAAAAAAGTGTCCCATTCATTTTTTGCCTCAGAGGTCATTTTCAGGGTGTAAATTAAGGTTGAAAATGCCTCTGAAAATGCAAAAACAGCAAAATCAGCAACTTTGCCTATTTATTAAAGGGGGTTAAAGTGCTCGAAAAAATCTAAAAAAATTCTGGGAAATCGGCTTGATGCCCTAGAACTTACAAAAAATTTGAGCGAAATCAAATTTTTTCATGTTCGATCCCACAGAGAATTGCCCATATAGATACCGAAAGCCAGTTTGATTGGATCAGTGAAACGGCGAAACAATCGATACGCATTGGGTGAGCTTAAAAATACTAAAATAAATAAAATTTTGGATAATCCGTAAATGCAGCTGTGAATCATTTGGCTACTTGCAGAACGAGACAGAGTTTAATCTACTCTCTTTATTCTTTACAGTGAAAAACCACTGCATTGCAGTGAAAAATCACTGTAAGAAGGTGGGCGACAAATTCACTAGAATTGAAAATTTAAAAATTTTTCATGCAACTAAAGTTAATTTTCACTTTAGTTCCGTGAGTTTCGATAGCAAAATTTTTCACATAAAATTCACAGTAAGTATAGAGTAAGAATTTACTTCACACCATACTTACTGCAAATTGTGATGTAAAAATTTGAATTTTATGTAAAAATGTTTTCTATCAAAACTCATGGAACTAAAGTGAAAATTCACTTTAGTTGTATGAAAAATTCACTGTAATCCATTCAATTTGTCGTCCACCTTCTTACAGTGATTTTTCACTGCAATGCAGTAGTTTTTCACTGTAAGGATTTAAGAGAGTATGTAAGTCGATCCAGCCGATGAACAAGATGCTCACGAAGAATCGGGTGTATATTGGACGGGTGTGAAGTTGTTTGATCGCACGAGAGCTGAGCTGGTGGTTGCTTACGAAGCAGATATAGTGCTAGAACTAGGTACCACCCCATGGACTCGAGAAGCTTCTCGGTATATTACGGTAGTAAATCCTATTCACTCTTTCCTGTACAACTCGAATTTGTCGATTAGTCTATTGTCATTGCCATAGCAACGAAAACCCTCGAAAAGTGCGATATTTTCCAGTATAAATAATTCATAAAACTCGACAGAAACTGCATTTCCCATGAATCACGTGCCCACGAACTTTTCTTCTTCTGCATTATAACCTTAAGAGGTTCAAAATGCTTGAATAAAGAAAAAACCTTCCTTCTTTGATTGAGCTGAATTTGGAGGAAAAGAAAACGCACGAATTCGGATTACCCGGGAAAAATAATATATACGCGTATATACGGGTGACTATCTCGTCGGGCTTGAGTGCCGGATACCTATACAGTAGCTCCACAGGACTAAACGAGGGGACGAGCGTACCGGGTGCAGCGAGAGAGAGAGTAGTGAGGCTCGCGGCTTATTACACGGGTTTATACCCGACGATCGTTGTAGGCATACGCAAGGCTGCGAAGTGCAGAGACAAGCCGCGTGCAGTTGCGCTTCGGTATGCGCGAGTATTATGTGTCCCGCGGCGTGTGGAAATGGGATATGCCGCCGCCGCCGCGCGAGACTTGACTTGGAAAACAATCGATACGGGCCAAGTTTCGCGACTCTTCGCTCCGGCTGGGCTGCGCCGCTGGACTGCGTCCGCGCGACTGCAGCCGGTGCAGAGCTGCCGCGGTAACTCAATCCAACAAGCGCAAGCGGATCATCTATATACTGCACGTGTATGTATGTATATGCGACGAGTCCCGCGCCGAGCGCAATGAGCCCGATTGATATTTATTCCCACGCGGCCATCCGACTCCCACGACTCCTCCGCGCCAATGTATACCGTGTGTCCCTCTGTACACACACATTTCTCCGTTCGACGTATAATCCGATTTTCTTTGCCCCCCACCCGTCGATCCCTACTCGATCGAATATATACCTATATGAGCGCGCACTTTTCGCCACCGACTCGAGCTGCGAAACGCGATATTGGATGGGGGCAACTTATTTGCGCTGCTGCGGCAATCCCGCTCGAAAGGGACAAAAGTGCACATGTATCGACACACGCGAATACGACGGCTCGAGAGAGCAGATTTCGAAAGGATACATATATACGCTCGATGCGGAACGAAAGATTGCGGATTTTTGCGCGCGGGCTCGCGAGTGGAGTTCTCCCGTTGCCACCCAATATACTGCAACTATACACACAAATATATATAAGTGCAATATGAAAGGCTCACGTGCGGCGGGTCAGCTGTGGGTGTGTGTGTGTATATAAATAAAGCGGCTGCGCACCGACAAAAAGTTGGCCGATGCAAATGTAGACGCGGGTGGAAAGACAAGGCATAAATATCCCTGCTTATCGAAGTGGGTCACGCGAGCCAGTAGCCGGGACGAAATTTCGCGCGACACTTAATTCGCCCGTTTTTTTTCTTCTCTCTCTCCTCGTGTGTGTGTGTGTGTGTGTCCACTCGGAGACCCCAGCTGATCAGCGCGGGGTGTGCACACAAGCGGCGCGAGAGCGATTCACGCTCGGAGATAAGAGCGCGGCGGTCGGTCGGCCGGTCGGGGCTCCGAGATTTGCGGATAATTATCGCCTTATAAAGCCGGAGCTCAGCCGCGCGGACGGCGCATTAACGCCTCGCTCAGCCGAAACTACTCCGCTGACATGCATTTGGACGCGCGCGCCCAAGCCTACGTACTCGTTGGTTAGCGGGTTTTTGCCGCGTGGCAAAGTGTGCGCGCGCGCGCGAATCGTCTGATGTATCTTACAGCCTTGCCGCGAGAAAACTCCAATGTATTGAGATTGAGAGGGAGTATAGTACCAAAAGGATAACGGAACATATAAAAAATCAACTGTATCGGGAAAATAACGTGAATGATTGACAACCGAATTAATTTTGGACAGGTATTGGTGATTTAACGCGCAACGATGGAGACTCAACAATTGACGAGAAATGCTTGGGTCAAATGATAATTGTTTGAGTCACCTCTTTGGTGTGACTCCTCTTTAAAGTAAAACTATCTCACTGTGAGCGAGCTAGTGAATACATTTTCCATAAGTGAATTAAAGTGCAATGATAACTTCGCTGTAATCTATTAAAAAGTGCATCGTCGCGTGTGTCTTTTCAATTCCCCTGCAGTCAATCTCTAACGTGCAAGAAGAGCATTCAACCATTCGATTATTGCGATTATTATTACCGGCTTTACATAAAAGTATACACAAATTATCATGATGTAGATAGCCCTGCTAGCACCAATGACAGTCTTAGTATTCTGCATACTACCTTTCATTTTCCTACTATATACGCGACTACATCGACATTGACTTTAGTATAAAAATTGTTATTATATACGCGAACGAAGAAATACGCCACTATAACACACGTGGCTATTGATTTGATTAATCAGTATGAGTAATGTTGCACACGAAAACGAGACATAGATTGTATATACGTAAAATAGAATGGGCTGCAATTCTCCGGTGGGACGTTGCGCACTCGCGAAGAATGCAAACAAGCAATTAGAAAGCGGCCGAGCGCGTGCACTAGCTGTCGTTACAACAATACAAATCAATATTTTTCAGCTTGAATACAGCCGCAACCGAGCTAATATTTCGCGGACGCGCAGTTTGGTATATACGCGCGCGTGTCCAACAAAGATGCCACACATCGCGGGTGTATTGCGCAATCGGAGTCCGGTGAGTGTACGAAATGCGTGTAGTTGACACTTTGATCAGAGCGAGACGGCCGTGAGCGATTCGGCAAGTAAACTAGGCAAACCCAAGCGATTCGTCTCGCGGCCTAAGTAGCGGTGCATTAGTTTTGGCAGAGACGTAAGTATATCTAGCATCCGTGCAGCATATTATCTGCTTCTCGTCCAAGAGCCACGGCATGACTCAAAAGTCGCACGGATATGAGCCCGAGATCAGCGACACTCTATCCCACACCGGCTTAGACCCTACCAAGTTATATAAACCTTTTTCAGCGATAAATTTTGATATCGTGCATCCGCTCATCTGCCCAAAAATGATAAAATGCCTGATGGCCGTCTGAACAATGCTCCAGTGTCGCAATGACCATCGGGATTCAAATTTAATTTTTCGTTGAGCCCGCGGGGTATATTCATTCAAGACATATCAGCGCAGTAGCTGACGAGAAAGTAGAAGCTCTCACGTCTCCGCACATGGCTATGACAACACGTAATCGCGCGCGGAGTGAACCCAGGGCGAACGGAGCCGGTGTTGAAGCAAACATGCGAGTATTGAGTGTCGGGGCCGGGAGACAATCTCGGGAGTCTCAAGCGATGATATTGGCCGATTTTGTTTATTACACTATCGCACGTCGCGCGCGCGAGTAATGTGTTGTTGTTCAACTGGCGGCGATTGGCGTGTTGCGCGCGGGCGGACACGTATACGCATCTACACGCTGCGCTCTTTGTTTTTCGTTGGGCTCGCGCGCGCACGAGCGTAGGGCGGGGGAGCCTACTGGTTTTGATATACGAGCTCGAGCCGATACCCATCGGCCAAGTGGCTCCAAGCAGCCCGCACTGCTGCGTCTCAGTGTATATAGCATCTCGCGGGATGCGCTGGCTCGCGCGCGCGCACCTGCGAGCGCCCCGCGATTTTCAATTGCGACGACGAGAACCCATGGGCCGCCCCCCTCTCGTACGTACACCTGCTAGCGCCAATCTTCAATATTACAACTTGATTATACTTTGCCGCGCGCGCGCGTCAACAACAGCGTGAACTTTGCTCCTGTTTCATCTCGCGCGAGATTCGTTCCATCGAGGACAGAGTGTCGATTGGCGCAGTGATCGTCCCTGGATACATTTATTTTTACTAATCCGGAATAGCACCGTTGCGCGAGACATTTAGCCCGCGAGTAAAATGAATTATTCTGCTTGTTTATGCATCCGGTGTTCGACTGCACAGTTAAGACCATTTGATATTTTTTGTAAATTTCGTCAACTGGCGCAAATTTTAATTAAATCTCACTTTTGTCACTCGCATACACAACACACATCTAAAAATGTATATAATTCTCTGATGCTGAAATGTTAATGAGGTTGCGAGTTATTACTACACGTACAATATACGCATCTACGCGAAATCTCATCGATAGTGCAGAAATAACGCTACACTGCGTGATTTTCAGATGCGAATCAATCTGCCGAGTGGTGAAAATAACTGATCAGAATCAACTGTATCAATCCCGCAACAATTCATATAAGGTACCTGTACCCAATATGCGCCACCTAAGCGAGAAAGGCCATTACACAGCGTCAAATGAATATTTTCTAACATAATTGGTGTCAAATGAAAGGTCTACTCAATACCTACAAAATGAGCTAAGTCTTTTTTAATTTGAACAGTTCTATGCTAAGATACCGCGGTTTTGAAAAAAAAATTTTTTTCGGAAAAAAATTGTTAGTGTACCCAATATGGCGCCACCCTGAAAATAGTTCTTTACATCCAATTTGAAGCATGAAGCATGTCTGAAATGAATAAAATACAAACAAAAAAGTATATTTCTAATATAATTTTATTGAAAAATACATTTTGTCTTTGATTGAACCATAGTACATAGATTATATAAACTTCTAACAACCTAAATCAAATCAAGTTTTCAGTTAAAATTCATGAAAAACCGTTGTTTTTGAATCAACAAAATTAACTTATGCAACATTTAATTAATTCTATTCATTCTAATTCCAATATTAATCTCTCAAATTGATGAACATTCTTTTGAGAGTAATTTTAAATATAATTGAGATGTTCTCACTGAAATGGAAGAGTTCAATTTAAAAAATGTCTGAACCTATTTGAGACTAGCTATTGTCATGATGGTAGAAAAATTCTGTTTGATGTTTTTTCCTAGACAGTACTTATAAGCGCATAACCTCAAGATTTTTCTCGTTATAGGATAGCTAATATCTACTAAGCGTTTAATTCGACTACATAATTCTTCGTTCTGTACTGTCGTTAACGCATATGGTCGACTCATTTTCCTTTTTTCGCTTATGTTTTGTTTGACATATCGTTGAAATTTTCGACGAGGTATCTTATACATAGTCGAAGCCATCCTCTGCGATATCTCACCTTTCTTGACCTGCTCCAAAGTTTGAACTAAATTTTCTTTCGACCCTGTTTGGCGGATATTTACCATCAATGGGTTGATTGTAGCAGCTGGAACAAGAAAATAGGGGTGGCGCATATTGGGTACATTTGATAAAAATAACGAAGAGCTATTGAAACGGTTGATAAAAAGGGGGTAAGATGAAAAAAAAAAATTGGATGATGTAGATGGGACGTCAAGGAATCGAATGATATGTCGCTCGATTTTTTTGGCCCAGTTTAAGGGTATTAAAAAAATTCGTACTTACCTGAGCGAAATTAGATCGAGAATGAAAATTGGCAAAAAAAATGGATAAAACGAGCTGTAACAAGTTGGTATAAGGGTTCCCAATCGGTGAAAATGTTTTCTTTCTTCATTATTTAGTATTGCCGACAAGATCCTGTGCCGCGGCGATGCTCTAGACGCGCGTATATATGAAATACGAAGGGTGGCGCATATTGGGTCCTGGCGCATATTGGGTACACCTACCTTATATACGCGTGTCGCGCTTCCGTCAGTTGCGATTATTACGTTCCGAACGTTACAGACACGTTGCGCTCGATAAAGTTTCTCGATAATCACCGATAAACAATTCATCCGCAGTACACACGGGCAAGAGTAAAATGCCCAATTGATACGTACAAATGATAATGGACACTCGCGCGTCGTTGGCTCTCGCGGCTATCGACCAAATGCCCCTTGATTATTTCTCCAAGTGTGTATATAAGCCAGCGATCGGCAAGAGTACGCGTATACACGCTACTTTCCAGCCGCATTTACATACAGCGATAGAGAGTTGATGCGCGCGCGCGCGCGCTAACGCAGATGTACGCATATACATATGTACATGTAAGCGCGAGTGCACGCGCCCGCTAAATTGCTCTTCGACCGCGCACAAAGGGGGGAGGCGTGGCAGCTGCGACACCGCCGCAGTTGGGGAATCCGATATGCACTTTCTCGAATATCTGCCCGGTTCCCGGATATATACATATATATATATATATATATATATACATTAAGCTCTATTCAGTATAGCGCAACCCAAGGGCCTGCAATTGCCCCGCGCGGCTAAATACTCGGGACATATAAACAGCCGATATTGCGCGCCGTTCGACGACTAATTGAATCAGCCGAGCGCTGCCCAACCGGTATACACACGTATACACACGCACGCGCGCGCGCGCGGCTGACAACTCCGCGTTTCTCAACAAGCTTTTATCCACTTTTTAAAAGATCAACTCGGGAGATACTTACATCGTAATTTTCCCGCCTCGAGTAGCCCAGCCACGAGGCGTACTCGAGGCTCCACAGACACTTCCCAAACCAAATGGCCTAGTCGCGCTTGTTCATACTCAACAAGCCCAGACAAATAGCGCCTCGTCGAATCACTATTGACTAACTGCAGAGAATATTCAAAAACATACGTGAGTTTTTTTCTTACTGTTCTTTAGAGTTTCGTGTATCTTGAGCATGTTAGATTGATTATACTGAGGATCAATTGAAAATTGCAACTTTATTGAAATACTGATAGAATTAGCTGTATGGAATGAAAATTATACTGGAGAATAGAATCAACAAACCCTTAGATATGTGCTTTTTATATTTGTTTAGATTAACACTTTCGAATGAGTATAATTTTAATGAATGATGTTAAATTTTTGAAATATGATTCGCCATATTCGTTAGACACATATATACATACGAAACAGATGTAAGCCATACTGTACTTGATTACATTGTGATATCAAACTGGTGTTATTGAATATACTGTTAACTAACAAATTTTTACTATTTCATTACTCTCGAAGTTTCTCTCACTCTATACTCAGATTTAGTCATACTTCTTGGTT
The DNA here is from genome assembly GCA_020882685.1 of Aphelinus atriplicis. Classification (NCBI taxonomy): domain Eukaryota; kingdom Metazoa; phylum Arthropoda; class Insecta; order Hymenoptera; family Aphelinidae; genus Aphelinus; species Aphelinus atriplicis. The sequence continues at coordinate 44,082,897 of CM037076.1, read as the reverse complement.
CTTTATTACAGCTTTTCGACAACTCGCAACTCGACACCCTCTATTTATTGTGCATTCCTCGAATGTAAGTAAGAAACATAGAGGCTCCTTCATTATGAGTCAGCTCCAGAGTGTGCGCATGTTGACTAACCGATTTTGAGAATACACAGCGAGACGCAGCTCTTGATTGAATTTCGAATGTTATACACCCGCGTCTTCTCTTCATCTTGGTACTCTTTAAAAATTGCAACTCTGGAAATTCTGATGGAATCAACAATATGAATTATTAACAACTTCGTTGAAGCAGCAATTACGGAATGAAAATAAGAGCATGTATCTTTATTCGTTACTTTCTCGAAGAAAAAATATTGAAACATGTAATGTTTTGGGCATTCTTTTAGTTTTTCTCAGTCTAATTGATCTGGGGATCGTCATCGATTATTTCTTACGATAGATCTACTGTATAATCAAGTAACTCTTTCTATTATTTTTTTCTTGATTATGCTTTGTTCTCAGCAAAGAATATTACCAAAAGTTAAAAGTTTGAAAATCGCTGCAATCAACGCATCAGCAAAGCCAGGTTAAAGATGCCCTCTGCGAACGAAACGCGATAGTGCGTGTCGCGTTTTTCGGTATATGAGGAAAATTGTATTTCGCGCCCAGCGGATTTGATCACCCAAAGATCGTGTGACCTGTCTTTGAGAGCGCCGAAGCTACGGCTCAACATATCCAGCGAGACGAGCGTTACGTCGCCAAAGGGGTAAGAGGAAAGAAAGAAAAAGAGATAGAGTGTGTGAAATAAGAGTGGTGGATCTAGACAGCCGCAACGGATTGACGACACGTAGAATGAAATAATAATTTATGCAATTACGCGATATAGGCCGGAGGAAGGTGAGACGGAGAGAGAAAGAGAGGAAGAGGTGAGAACGCTCGCGTGTATCTCGCCCCAGCTGCAGCCACTGGACACACTCGCCAACATCGTCCATCACTAGACTCGCCGCTCGAGGCTTTGCCTCTATTACCTGCCGCTAGATGAAATACAAGTAGTTGTCCTTTGTCCTGCTCTCTTTCTCTTCCATGCAGGAGATGTCGTCCAATGCAATTGCTTTCGTGTTCAATCGACCAATATCACCACACCAATATCCCTTTCTCCCCTCTCTTTCTCGCTCACTCCAAATATTCACTTTTTCACAATGCCCACGCATTCAGTACTTAATCCGATCACCGACTGATTTTCTTTACATTAAACTAAGCTGATCGCGGACAAAACGCCCACTCATTTTTCTGACGTAGTAAAACGCGTTGGGCCGGATTCCACGATCCGTAATTCTTCTGTAGTTAACCTATTCACGCGCGATAAAGTGGAATAACTCCCTTCCAATTGTATATCAGATTTAAAAGGCTGACCGGTAACTTGTTCTCTTTTATGGAGCAAACATAATTTTTTCTTAGCTAAATGTCAAAGTTTCATGTCCACCTTTAGATCAATAGAAGAAAAATCACCAGAGGATAAAATCAAAGTGTTTGATATATTGCTCTACAAGATCCTGATCGATTTTTTGTCCTAATATAATTTATTAAAACATGTTTCTGGAGCTATGCGGATAAAACGTCCATTTCTCGCTCCTACTTCGTACAATTTCCATCAAACGGTACGTTTTACTGCACAATATTAGTCCGGGAACAACTTTGACGTGATTTTAACGATTGATAAATGATGTTGAGGCACAAATTCCACCAGGATATTGTAGAGCACGTCGACTATAACTCAAACTTTATTGCTCCAGCACATTTTCAACAATTGTTTTTACGCATTATATTCCCATGATAGGAAAGTGCAATGTAGTGTATTGGCCTAGGCCGGCAGGCAAGACATCCGCTTGACCGATATGCCTTACGAATATCGCGCTATTCGGGGAGATTGTCAGTCTCAAACCGACAGGCTACCCAGCCACACGTGTATATTATAACCGACACAATAAAACCGTGATTTGACTTTATTTGGTGTATATATTCATTGAACCCTCATCACAACAGCATATGTGTATACAGAGAATATACTACATGCAATTTTGAATTAATTGGATTAAAAAAGTGTTAGATTACCGAAAAAACGCAAAAAGATTATCTAGTGAAAATGTTTAGTAAAAAGACATTTATAGTACCATAGAAAAGAATTAAAAACCCTCAAATTGGCCGTATTACCTACAGAGACCTTATGATTCAGACTATTTCATAAAAGGATATTTTCAAGAGGCTCATAGAATTTCTGCCCCCTCACCCCACTCGTCTCCCCTGCTCTACACCATTGGGTACGAATTTCTCTTGGCATTCAGAAACCACCGCGCGAACATGTATTCAGGTATATAGCTCACGAAATCGACTGCACACAACGAGGCTGTTCCACCCGACAAATACTCACGCGAGATTTACCAGTTAACGACAGGAAATTTGTCCCCCGGAGCAAATAATAACGTGACATAAACGATATAGGCGCCTCGCGCGGCCTCGTGAATGTGCCCAGCGACGCGAGCGCGGCCAATTGCCCGCAATTAATTATTGCGGCAGTCTAAGGTTGGCTCGCCACTGAGATCCGCCGCGTATATTGCCTCAATTATTTCATGCCGCGTGACGGATCGCGTCGCCAGGTATACAGCTCCGAGCCGGTCGCTGAAAGGTATACATGCGCACGCATAATATGCGTCGAGCCCCACCTACTCGGTGCCCGTCGAGTACACCCGGGGATTTTACTTGCGGGGCCCATTTGGCAAGGACAAGCGAAGCGATAAAGGACGCGCGGCTAATTGATCGCGAGTGATTAAATCGCCAGGTCGGTTTCGAAGACGCGTATGATAGAATACAAAGCCTATATAGCTGCAGCCACCCACTCGCGGGGATGGGCGCATTCCACCATCCAGCCGATTCGATTCATCCTCTGTTAATCGACCGCTCACGGATGTGTTCGTCCCGAGCTGGAGCATATTTGTTTGAATCGCGCCGACGAGCGAGTGTGTGTGTGTGTACGCGCCGAGGCTCGATCGCAGCGACCAGCGCAGGTACATCAGACCTTGTTGCTCGCGCGTTTTCCGCTTTTCACCCGCTGATTCGTGTACTAACTTACACATCTACAAGTGACAACAGCCAAGCCCCGCTCGAGCTGCACACGTGCGCGCGCATCGTTTCCGCTTTTTTGGCTCGAGAGCTCCGCAGCCGCGCGCGCGCGCGCGGCTTGTTCATTCCGATGTCAAGGGCATTTTGTCCCTCCTCCATCCCCCCCACCGCCCCGTCGTCCCGCTTATTTGTATTGTTTTTTTCGCGCAACGCGCGCTCGTAAGTTTATCAAGTCAAATTATGTTGTAACTGTCGCGGCGGAAAAATTAATAGCTCCGATCGAGCGACGTATTAATTACTCGCCCGCGCGAGCGCGCAACATTATCGGGATCTGCTATACACGAGTGCAAACGCGCTGTTCGGATAATGTGAACAATCGTGTTTTAATACGGACGAGCGAGCGCATCTGTACGAAACACGCGCGCTCGGGTATATATATGCGCCCGAGCGCATTTGCATTTATACCTCCGGATAAATCTTGGCGAGAGCTGTTTTATTGTGTGATTTAGCATTTTTCCCCGGTTCTTTTTTTTTTCCTTCCAAAATGTTTATCTGGACAAATCGCGTGTAACGGATTACGCGCATTATTCAGCACGCCCGGCGTTATAGATCTAGATTCGATAGTAAATTATAATCAATTACGTGTGCGGGAGCGAGAGAAAGAGAGGTACTCGAACTATACGTCGATCGATATTCATTGGGTTGCGTAAATGCCACTTGATAAATCTACGAAATTGATTGTGCGGTGCCTTTAGACTATCGAAATTCATCTGAATAATGTGCAGTTGCGCAAAGGGTAAAAACTATTAGATACACGCGCGATTAGAACAGGTATTATTGGCTCGTTTAACTAGATACGCAATTGATTCGATAATAAATATTGTTTCGCGCGAACCACACGCATTCATAGAATATTACGTATGCTAATAGCCTATTAAATATATATGTGTGCTTCGAGAGAATTAGTTTCAAGCGAGCGATAAGAGATCACACGGACACACACATATTCACACGGCAAACGCTACCGGCAAACTTTTCCTCCATAAAATTTGCTCCGAAATTCTTCGGTCGATGGAAAAGGGGTATATATCTGTGCGCGCACAAAGCGAAACCCTTTCGAGATGGAGAAAAAAAACGGAGAATGACCGAGAAAGCATTATTCCTTTTCTCTCTCTCTCTCTCTCTCTCTCTCTCTCTCTCTCGCTAACCTGTACGCTCTCTCACGTCACTGGCGCATTCAGCTTACTTTTTGTGAGGCGTATCATACCCGCGGAGCCTTTTGTCGAGTGAGCCTTTGCCATAGTCCGCGGGCGCGCGCGCGACTCCATAAATCGGAGGAAAAAAAAGTTAATGCGCCGTAAAATTGTAGGAAAGTGCGCGGGTCGATACATAGGCATGTGTGTGTGTGTTTAGCGAGTCGCCGGGCCAAAGGTTTCTCAGGCTTTTTCACCTGAGCCGAGCGGCGGCCAACTGTTATTTTCCCGTAAAGGGGCGAAATAATCTCGAGTGAGCCAACCCTTTGGAACGAGGAATCGATTGGGTCGTTATGAAAATCGGCGACTCGCGCGCGCGGATAGGACCCCCGGTGCAGCTGACGTATATACACGCAGCGGGAAGGCGCGCAACCCTTTCTCCAAGGACAATGTCGCGCGCGCGCGCGCGCGAGCGCACCTTCCGGACAGAGGGAGAGAGAAAGAGTCTAAAAATATATGGCTCTCAAGAGAGCGAGAGAGAGAGAGAGAGAGGCCAAGCCTTTCGTTCATATCATGGGGCCCCGCTCGTCAAACGGAGAAAGAGAGTTGCAGGGGAAAAAAACGCAAGCGCAGGGACGAGCTCTCATATATACGCGTCGTGGATACGTATTACTGTTTTCTTTTTACGACGCTCTTTCCAAAGGACGTTCGCCCCGCAGGAGAGGAGACGCGCGGAGAATGACTTTTTGTCACTTTGTCGCTCGCGCCAACTAATTGCTGATATACTATACGCGTCTAGAAGCGGCCGATGTGATTTCTACGACGAGTTCCGACCGAGTGACAAAATTTTCGAATATCAATCAGCGATGGGGAAGAGAAAACTTTTGCAAGACGACACGGTTGGTCGGCGACGCGAATGAATGGGCCGAGAGTCAAGGAGGCACATTTACATGAGTTTCCGGCTGAGCTTTATAGCCGGGTGGGTGCGCGCGCGCGCGCGGCCGCGTGAAAGCCGCGCGGCCCGGCTTATTTTATATTCAAAAGTGCCGCTGTTGTCTCTCTTTCTCGGAGTGGCCGCCCCGCGTAGATACCTACGTGCCATGTGGCTCGGGCCGGAGATAAAAAGGTTACAAAAATTCATATTTCCATCGGGCGCGTACGGGGTATTTTTAAAACGGACGTGGAAGGAACGATCGGAGGCTCAGCCGAGCGCACAAAGTCAAAAGTGGGTTGGGATGTGGAGCACTTTGCAGCAGCTCTGCGCGCCGGTTATACACTCCAAGGGCATTAGCCTCGCTTCTCCACTCTTTCCTGTATCCTCCGAACGCAGTTATCTCTCGCGCACATTCTAAATGCGGCCACGACTTACCCAGGCGATCGCGTCAATTTTTCCCTCTTATCTCCAATCCTGCTTCCCCTCCCCTCCCCCGACCCCCAACCTCCTTCGGCTCGCCCTCGATTACTCCCGTAATCAGTTCGAGCTCAAAAATATCACGGACCACGTCTCGGTCGGAATACAATGACACTCTCGGCGCTTTCTGCGTTTTTCATACAATGACTAAAGCCTAACTAGCAGTGGCTGCACAATCTTTACTTAGGGAATCACCAACTGCACGATGAAACTTTGTGAGATGGTTCTACGGTATATTAATAGCTAATAAAGCCATGAATATAGATGTACTGTAAATATCCGAAATCGGATAATAAATGGCAGAATATCTCTTGGAAATCAAATCGTTAGACTTCATGACTTGGGATATAAACTACTAGAGGACCCATGAACCATCTCACAAAGATTCATCGTGCAATTGGTGATTCCTAAAGGGTGTGTCCACTCTCCTAGTAAGTTGTGTTGCTCGTAGATACACACTCGAGCAAATCAATCAGAGCGGCGGCATTAGAGCTTGGGAGAGAAGAAAAAACTCTGACTTTCGAGTGAAGCACGGAGCAGAAGAAACGCAGCTTCCTGTGTGCGTTGCGCACTGTGTGAGCGCAGGAGCTCGGGTAGAAAGAAAAAATTGACAGGGAGATTGGGATTTTGGCTGGTTATAGACAACGTGCCGGTGTGTAGGTACCTGCTGGGGGGCACTGTGGGCTTTTTTCCTTCTCCTCCTCTCTCTCTCTCTCTCTCCACATGCTCAACGGAGCTCGTTCACCCCTTGCTCGAGCTAACGGGACCCGAACGCCGTGTGTTATATTTAAAGGGTGCCCCTCTCGCGTCTAATGGTTTCTCACACACTCGGCGTGTGGTGGCGGCGCTGCGGAAAACCCTTTTTTTTTCTCAAAAATCTCCCTTACGCTTCCGATCAATCCGGCCGCTTAATTCATATCCCGTACAAGCCAGAGCAGCGACACCGGAAGTCGAAGCATGTGCGCGCGCGAGAGCCGTGTGTACTTTTTACCTACCTCGCTTTCTCTCTCTCTCTCTCTCTCTCTCTCTCTGCCTCTCTCTCTGCCTCTCCCTCTCGCATGTGCTCCTTTCCTCGCTCTTCGATTCTTTCATTTGTTCTTTTCATTTTCTCTCACGGCCGCGAGAGTATCGTCCGCATAGGCCCGCGGATCAGAACATTTTTCTTCCGTTCTCGTATATTATGTATCATAAATACGACTGCGCGTCGATCTTGGGCTGTTTGCATAGGGATATATATACGTAGCCTAATCGCGTCCTGTTGACAATATGCAATTTTAATACCTGCAACCGAACTGCCCGATTCAAAATCGAAGATTTAGACTCCCACGTGAAAAAGATTCAAAAGGTCCTCACGAAAATTCTCATGAGATGTTTGTTAGGAAAAGGATCACAGATGAAAACTTTAAAGTGAATAGTGTGATAGGTAAACAAATGATGAGATTGTATCCCATAAGGATGCCATTTCCTTAAAAATATCTTAGAAAGAATGTACAAGGAGCTTGGGAATCTTTTCTACGCGGGCTGGAAATATTTTGGTAATGAAATACAACACAGTTATGAGAAGCACAAAATTAATTTATAATCACAACACGATTGTAACAAGTCCGATTCAATCAGTGATCGGGCCTTGACTCGACTCTTCCATTGATAAACCATGAAGAACAGCTGACCACCGAATGAAATTGGCCCGAGAGTTAAGGGATTCATAATAATAAAAATATTAATCATGTCCGACTTTTGAGATTGTTTATTTGCAAGCAATTGAAGAAGCTCAAGTTTCTTCGAAAATGTTCGAACGAATATAATTTCTAGGCATTTGATTATCTCTTCAAATTCCAATATATATTCAAATACTCAGCAATTTAGATTGAAATTAAAATTTATGACATAAAAACAGGGCATCTCATTAACCCGGTAAGATTGCTCACGAATCCAGCAGAGTAGATCGACTGCGAAAGTCTTATACTCAGAATAGATTTTCAATAAAGATTGAAAGAAAACAAATACTGTAGAAACATAATTTTAATCCGGAAAGAAAATTAAATAAAACCCAAGCAAATGTATAAATAATGCAAAGAAAATTATGCCTATAGTAGTGGACTGACATTATCTAGGCAAAATCAAAGCCTAGCTCATAATATGAACGAGTTTTCTATGTCTTATTGAGGCCTAGCTAAGGTTTAGACATTTATATAGGACTGGGCGTTGTTTATTCCTATAAATAATTTGTGTCCAGAAAAAGGTTCACTAGTCAAAGAAACGTGATAGATCTTTTTATGAGAATTGTATGAATCAATAAATTAATGTTTTCCAACCAATACTGAGAATAAAATTTGATGTTCAATGATAAAAATGATTCCTGATCGGTGATCGTGAAATTGCATTCACGCCCATGTTAAAAAAATATTCAGAAAAAATTGTGATCGTAAATTCAAAATTCTTCAACGTAATGACTTTGGTATGTAAATTCACAAATCCGGCAGAAAGTCTGGCGGCAAGTTTTGACATGATTTTTATGATAAAATTTCCATGTCTTGTCTATGCTTAATGAACACTCTGCCTTACGAAAATATTATAAGGTACAATTGATGCGCACAGTCCTATTGTAAATGTTTACGCATACAGTACTCGATCTATGCCTTGATAATGCCTAGATAGTGTCAGTCCACTACTAGGGATAATTTTCTGCTTGGATAAAGTATCCGACTTGAAAGAGAATGAAAACGAATTTGGTTAAGTAAAACTGATATTATAAAACCATACCATCTGTATTCGAATAAATAAATTGAAACTTTTTGTAAATCAAACTTCCTTCTACTCGGCTAACATTCAAAATAAATCACTCGTGTTTTTTGTTAAATCAAACAAATGTAATAATGACAGGGGAGAAATAGTGGTTGATATACTTAGACGGTGTCGGGTGGCACGACAGTGTGAATGAAAAAAAATCATCGCGACCATTCAGCGCGTAAGTATATTTCAAGTTCAAGACGTAGAGAGGCGCACACGGGCCCATGACATAATTTGCTTTTGGCAGCTCCTCGCTGCAGGCGCGCCCCGTTAGTCGATGATTTTTCTGGGAAAAATCGAGGGGATGCCGGGGTCGAGCGGCTTGGGATCGGGGGCTGGAATAACGGTGCGGTGCACCTGAGTCGCGCTCCGTGTCGTTTCCCCAAAAAATCAAACTCCCAGCTAATGGCTCTCACACGGGCGAGGAGGAGAAAAAAAGGAGCGCGAGCAGAGCATCCTCCTGTCGGGCCCGCGTAACCCGACTCAACGGCAACATTACCGTTTAAGGGTTAATGTCTGGCGCTGCCGGGATGCGGGAATACGTGCGCGTATACATAAAAATACGCGCATGTGCCGTCACTTCCTCCGCAACTCTCGATGAAAAAGCAAGGGTTGCCCCGAGCGGAGAAAGAGAAAAGAGAAAGAGAGAGGGAGAGAAAAGTAGAATGTGGGAAAAATCGCTCGTTCGACCCGTTAGCAAAGGGTTGAGAGTAGGAAATAGGTCAGATTAGGCGGCCCCCGGCGAGACTACCTTTCTACCTTTTTGTGGAGGGTCGCGCAACATAAAGTATCGCGTTTCCCGACTGTGTGTGCGCGCTTCTGTGTTTGCAGCGCCGCCACTGCGCCCTCCTGTATATACATATACAAGTATATGTGTGGATCAAGTTTTTTCGGAAACCAGCTGTATTGTCCGCGTCTGCATATGAATATCGCGCTGGATATTGAGATGGACTCGTGATGATTGAGCTCGGGTCGACCGATGAAAATTGATATACATATGCGCGCGCGCGCGCGCGCACGTGTCTGCCCTGACGTGGATCAAGCCAACGCGAATATTTAGGACACTTTTTTGTTTGCTCGCTGAATGAATCTATTCGAACTGCGCTTGTGCTACACTTCTCCATAACTTTCACCCTCCCAATTTACGGATATCGTTTTGTTTTTCTTTCCAGCCGCACAAATGATTTTTGATCGCATAATCAAGTCTTCGCCGAACTATTAACAATTATTTGTTCAAGACCACTGCGGGAGTGAACATTTTTGCTAGATCATCTTTTTTATCGACTTTTTTTTCTGCGAGTCAACATTTTTTCAGTCGACCAATTCAATTTTTTGTCTGGTTTCTTTTTTTTTACGTGAGTGGGAAATGCCTTGAAAATTGCCGTTTTCCCAGCGTATATGCTGGTGAAACGACCACTCTGGAGAACCGTACGGTAAACATGGGACGAAACAGGGGTTGGAAGCATAAAACTGAAGAATTCGACGTGCTCTACAAGATCCTGGGAGGATTTCTGTTCCAACATCATTTTTTATACGTTAAAATCACGTTAACAACTTGCCCGGACTAGCTGGAAAAACAACTCGTTTGAGGTTGACAGCTTGTTTTAACTGGTCAAAAATCAGGTGAGGAAAAAAATTGGACAGGGCTGTTGTACTTTCTAAATTGTAAATCTGAAATAGCTAAAAGCTATAATTTATTAGAAGAGATTTTGAAACTGATGAGAATAATATAAATATTCAATGGAGAAATTAGTGAAATACTACCCATTTTCGATTGAATATTTAATATTTTTGTTATTTATGTAATTTCTAATATTTCAATCTTAGCATCCTCAACACTTAGAAAAAAAAATTTTAATTCTGTTGAAACAAAATCATTCATGCTCTTAAAAACATTACTTGTTATACCCCTTCATGATCTATAGAGTTGCAAATGTAATTTTTCTACATGTGTGTCAATTCTCGTTAAATTGAAAATAGTAATAATTGCATAACCGATAAAAATTTTACTAATTTCAAAGTGAATGTTTACTATAAGTAGTTATTCGATTACTACTAATAAATAATAATCTTCATACTAGATCAAATTTTCAGAATAGGTTAACTGGGATGATCGCCCAATGCGTTTTACGCATAAGAAAAATCACTGTCCATTCTATCATGTGTTAGTGATTGGCTGATTATAGACCAAGCTCGTTGTAGTTTGTTATTATTTTTATGCTGATAATTGTTTGGGAATTGCAATACTCGCCATAGCGGACACATTGAAGCCTGTGGGGTCGGTTGTGCAACTGTCACGACTGAGGGTTGTCCGCGACCATTTCTCCCCCATCAATTGACTATGTTTGATTATTAATAAATTGAGAAATTGTATACTCTTTCACAATCGATAAAACAGAGAGATATTGGGTGGTAAGTTGTAAATTTGTTGTAGAACATAAACTGTTTGATAATTGTCGTTTGAATTTCTATCTAATTATTTAATTATTCAACTCTTTAATGATCGTTCAACTCACTATCATATAGATGAATGTTCCGGGAAATGATGGTTCGTTCGTGACTATCATCCCTCTGCTATTCGGAACGTTGAGCATCGAAAGCTAATTTTTATTGATTAAATTGATTATATTTTTTCAAGTATCGTTGAAATTATTGCGCTATGAAACAACCTGTGAATCCACCCTTGTTGAAATAGACTTCGTACAAGTAAATAGCTAGTAAAGTATCCTACTAACGAAATTTCTACCCAAAACATTGATTTTCACATTATTTATTTGAGATATGCATAAATAAACATAAGAATGTTTGATCATTAATAATTTTTTATATCCACAATTTCTATGATAAATATTTATTTATCGGGCTTTGTGAACAATTCCATATTTATTGAAAATATCTTTGTCTATCAGGAGAGTGTTGGTTCAAATCCAGCGACCGGGGGGCGTGAAATTTTTCTCTCGTGATTTCGCTTTTCAAAAAATTTGGAATTATCCACAAAGCGGCCGATAAATAAATATTTATCGTTATAGGATTGATTGTGATACGCGGATTTGTTCATATTTGGTCAATATTCGAAACGTATAGCAGCAACAGAGGTCCACAGAAAGGAGCTGAAAGGCGTTTATTGAAATGCGGCCGTAGAGGCGGCTGGTCGAGCCGAGGGTGGAAAAAAGTGTCGAATCTCGGACGGGCACAGGTCAGTGGGCGCGCGTGGATCGTCACAACTCGTATAGAGTTGAATATAGAGGGAAAAGCGCTAGCGGGGTGTATTGGTTGGGGAAGTGTCGGCGCGTGTCGGACGGGGGAGTGGCCGGCTATAGCCACAGTATACTGTCGCGCAGGGCTGACGTTGGGGGGTAGGTGTGCGCGCATATATATATACACACACGCCACGCCGCGCACGCGCCCATATTCTCTCTCTCTCTCTCTCTCTCTCCCTCGCCCTGCTCGCCGTTTGACGCGCGCGGCGAGCTGACCCCCGTGCGTTTGCGCGACGCCAAGCCTCGGCATTGGCGAGTGCTGTCTCCAGCCCGAGCGAGGGGCAGCTATACACTTACACCTACTATAGACACTGGCATATATGCGCCTCGTCGCGCAGATATAGCTCCGATGAGTTTTTCAACTTTTAGCAGATATAAGTCGAATCGCGATCATCATCATCATCATCATCATCATCATCATCATCATCATTATCATCATCATCAGGATGAATTGGCTTGAATTTTCAATCGCGAGATTGGAAATAAATCAGCTATTCATGCGCCGGATGATTAATCATTGGACGGACGTGCAACCGGCGCAACTATACTATAGTACTATGTACGCGTTGTTGACAATATATCCACACTTTCATCTGGATTAACATGGAAACGTGAAAATTAATGATAGATCGCGAATTGGACCCGACATACTGCAGGGTAAATAATTACGATCTATTCAACGATCATCTCGTTCGAAACGAATATTCTTTGGTATTAGCAAAAATTTATTTCGCCAGAGCCTTGATCAATATATTCATATCACTGTGTTTATTAACGTCGAACCAAGGAAGTACTTGGCGGGACGAGGGCGATAAGTTTGACATGCAAATCTTCGAAACTACGGGAATTGGAAAAAGTGAAAACGGAAGGCCCGCGGAAGAAGTTTATTTTGGAGGGGGTGGGTATATAGGCATACACACACGCGAGCGAGAGAGAAAGAGAGAGAGAGAGAGAGCTGCTCGTTATGTGGCGGGGCGTATCTGGCGCTGGCTCGGCGTCGCGGGCGCGCGCGAGGCTGATGTGCTGGCGCTGGCGCGAGGCGGAGCGAAGCGGCGCGGAGTGGGGGCAGATCGGAGCTCTGGCCGGCTGGGCTCGCCCAGCAGCGCTCGAGAGAGAGCGAGAGAGCGGCGGAGCGGGGGCAGCGCTCGGAGTGGCGCGGCGTGCGCGGCTCAGTCGCCTCGCGCCAGCCGAGCCTCGCGCTGCTGCTCAGCCTGTCCCGCACGTAAGCTTGCGTGCATGTGTGTCCCGCCGCACGTGACCGACGTGGTGACCTGACGCCGCCCCCACCGCTCTGTTGCCGTCCCGAGCCCGAGCCGCGCGGAAAAGAAACGACAAAAAAAGAAAAACAGTGACAGTGTGCCCGTGACAACAACCCCCGGTTTCAGTTTTCGCCAGCCCAGCCAGCCCAGCCCAGATGTGCCGCTGCTGCCCGCGACATGGCCCGGCCCGCCGCTCACGTTGATGGCCTCCCCCACAGGTACGACCCGGTGCTACTGCCCCCACCCCCCTACGCCCCCACACAACACACACACGACACCGCTCGGGATTCGATCGCGGCGTATGTGTATCTCCGGGGCGAGCGACGGACCATTATCGACGCCCGATATATCGCTCGCGGCGATGATTGTCGAGCTGGTTAACGCCGCGCGAGAGCCCGAGCAGCCTCGCGGCCGGCTACGTTTCGTGTCTTGTGAATGTCGAACAAATCGACAATCCACACGTCCTACGCGATGGCTTCTCGCGCAGCTTTCACCGGACACGCGTGTGTAACCTCACTTCCGCGCGTTTTTCCCTCTTTTCCACTCCAGATCAATTATTCGTGTTTTTATCCACCTGTGGGCTAAATAAGGAGAACCGATTGGACGGCTCGCGCGCGCGCGCGCGCGCGATTCATTGAAAATGTCCGTTGCCCGAGTTTTTATCGGGAAAATCCCGCTGCGCGCGCGCGAGAGAGATATTTCTTGTAAACACAGCGTCGGGTAAACAACACGACTGGCTGAGCGAATAAACGCGGATGGCCATTCGTAGGCGTAGGGGAAACAAACGCTACTGTTACACATTACTGCATCTGACGTCGCTCGCGATCATCCGGACAAAATATCGAGTAGCCTATTGCGACTCGTCGAGCGACATACGTCGTCGTCGGAAAAATATCGATGGTTTCGCGCGCGAGCGGCGGACAATAATCGCCGAGGAATGGTTGTGTTGTGCCGCGGGCGAGCGTGGAAAAAATGACGCGCCAACGCTCGACTTTATGCGCGGTGTCGCTCGAATCGAGCTCGAATATAATAATTCCTACATGTACGCGAGAGCCGGCCGCCGCCGATGCGGGCGATTTTTCAATTGGTGCGCGCGGCAGTCCCCTCGCATATGCATGCACGAGCAAATTCCTCGCTGATGCTCGTTTTCCTCGAAACGGCGCGCAGTGGAAGCTGCGCCGCGGCAGCTAATCGAGTGACAATTTGCGAACGGGCCGCCAGTTAGCCGAGTTGTCCGAGCTCAATTTGCCGAGGCGGTAATTTCCATTGACTTTGAGAGAGGAGAGACGCGCAAGCGAGCGAGCGAGCGAGCTTTCGACTATTTTTCTTTTTTACTTTTTGCGCAGTCAAGTGTAGCTGATTGAGCTGATCGCGCGCGAATCCTTCCCTCCCTCGGCTCCCAATTCGATCTCGTTATATACACGCCTTGGCTCGTGTCGTCATTGAACGGCTTTGAACCTCGAAAACCCGATGGATTTTTCGATACACGACGTTGGGATCGATATATCGGTATGGCCGCGGACAAATTCAAATGTCGAACAAAATGTCGAGCCGACTCATCCGTGTATAGCAGGCGAGCAAAAAGGATAATGTACCCGCAGCTCTCGGGTTGGATCGAGCGCGCGAGGCCGCGGCAGGAAAAACGACGAGGATAAAATGGCGAAACAATCGGAGGCGGCTTCTCTTTTGAACTGCGTACTACTGCGCGCTTTTTTGCGTTTTGTTGGCTCTTCGGGAATTATGATTGTTTGTCCGGGAGATTTACTGCTCGCTCGCTCGCTGGCTCGCGCGAGCCGCTGCTCCGCGAGAGGGCCGGGGGATTAAACGAACATATATAGTGGATATCTGTACGCCCGCCGCGAGCACCGACAGTATGTATTTGTAGGTCGTCGGATTTTCGGATCATCAGACCCCACATCGCCGAGATCGTGTACACCACGGCAGCGCGAGCGAGCTTACTCGGCGCAGTTTATCATGACGCAATGTGTGTATATGTAGGTTTCGCAGATTGGTTGGGAAGTTGTTGTCCAATGCGATCGATCATCGAATTATATACTTGGCAAGACTACACCCACTGCTGGGGGGACGCTGCGGGAACGTCGAAGCTGCGCGACTCGTGTTGTGGCTCGTGTCGGACGAGCGAGAGGCGCGACACTCGGCATATACTCACATATATACGGAGAGGCAGTCACGTGAATTTCCGTTCTCGCCGGTTGCTCGCGGTTTGAAATGGTCGCGAGGAGAGGCGTCTCGAAAAGGAAGAAACAAGAGCGAAAATTCTCATCTCGCGGTGGTCGTACGAAGACGAAAGGGAACGATCGCAATAACGGGAAGAATTTGCCAATTCAACAGTGGACGCATTACGGACTAGTCATGTTGGCGTCGGGGGGCCGCTGCTCTCTCTTTCCCTTGGCTCGAGCTGCTCGCGCATCAATAGCCGTGTAATTAACGTAGAACGCATCGGCGATTCCGCGCGAGCAGGCAGTTTCATCCTTACGGCTCGCTCGCGCGTATTAACAAAAATGCAGAGAGGTAAAAAGTTTTTAAGAGAAGCGAAATGAGAGTCTAAACTGGCACACGCGCGTGTGCGTGCGCCCCGGCCGTAAGAAAAGAAAACCCTTGCGCTAATGGGAATTCCTCGAGTCCTCTCTCTCTCTCTCTCCTCTCCTCTCCTCTCCTCTCCTCTCCAGTTAGCCGAGTGAGCCAGAGGACAAAGGTACACGCACACACGCGCAAACGTCTCGCACGCACCGAGCACCGCGAGCTCTTCATCCGTGCGCGCGTATATATACACATCTGGCTGTGTAGTATATACATCGATATAAATCAATATTCGTCGAAATCGCGCATCCGCAAATTTGGTGGTGGCCTCCCCCGGCTCGTCTCTCTCTCTCTCTCTCTCTCTCTCTCTCTCTCTCTCGATTTCTTATCTTGTTCTTTTCTTCATACTATAATATACTTATAAACTATCGAGTGCAATGACAATTATAAACTGTTACGCTGCAAATTCAGCACCGCCATTATATATTTTATTTAGAGTATATTATATTATTATGTTATATTAAATTTCCTATGTATACCAACCAGAGTCCGACGGGGTTCTACCCCATGACTCGAATAAACCAAGTATTCAATCAATCAATCAATCTCTCTCTCTCGCGCGCGCGGCTATACGAGCGTTCGGACGGGTCGCGGAGAGCACACAAAGCTCTCGCGAGAGGCTTGGCTTTTTTGGCCGGTTTATGGGACTTTTTTGGCTCGGCCCCGGGGCCCCGAGAAAGCCCCGAGAGAGTCGTACGTCACACGAGACCGAGCGCCCAGACATGGAAATAAAATATTCTCACACACGAGCGGCCCATAAAAACCAGCGAAAGTATTAAAAAGTTTGGGGGCCGAGGGGTGGAGGGAGGAGGCCCTTTTACTGCTTACCGCTTGCGCGATTTAAAGCCTTATATCCGCGGCGAAACGCTTAATAACAATCGTCCGCTCGCACCTCTGTATGTGTGTATACGCGCGCGGCCGCAACTGCGCAGCTCGTTGGTTGATGTGTGCGGGTCGCGCGCGCGCCCGTCCAACCCCTTCCCCGAAAATTCCCGTGCGTCCAAAATTTTACGCCCATGTTCAATTTTGCTCCGGGTGTATGTGTAAGTCCCGAATCCCAGAGACGCTCGCGGCATTGAATTGAACGCCCGGGGGCCGCTGATGTGCGCGCAAAAAGTGATTCGACTCGCCGGACGGGGGACATACGCCAGCGCGCGCGCGTTTTCTGCCGGCCGACCAATTCAGAGCAGTTCATTAGATTAGTCGAGATTTGTGCGCGTCGAGTCGGCCGTAGCGCGAGAGCCGCTCGCTCGCCCGCGCGCGCACGCACAAGGGAGAACGAGGGAAGAAGGATAAAGAGTAAAATTGTGCAGCCTGCACTTCTCTCTTTCTCGCTTCGTTCCAGCTCTTTCAATTCCACTGATTTCCTTAAACGAAACACGTCATAAATTTCCAAATGCTGCATTGGATTTCAGATTGAAACCAGACTCCGTTGTTGTTCTCTCTCTCTCTTTCTCCTTCGACCCGAATTCAAAACTAATCTCTCCTGCTCGGCTCTGCGCATTGGCAGCGGATCGGTTAGATTTTGCCCCGAGATCCGTATGATGAATTACGAGGACACGACGCGGAAGATAACGCAAGATTTTTTCCTCGCTAGCCTCGGAAATTTTGCAGGCTCGCGGAGCGGCGCATAAATAAACAACTATCCGGGCCGCATTTGCATGATAATACTGGTACGTCGCGGGTGTGCCGGGGCGGGAAGGCTAAAGATCGGAGGGGGAGAAGGGAGTCGAGTGGACAGCGGCCAATATTTCTCCTCTCGGTGCGCGCGAGCGGGCTTTATCCGACTCGGCTGAGCGGGTCAATAATTAAAATCGATAATTATCGTCGCGGTGGCAATAACCGGTCGTTATCGGGGCCCCCGCGTAAAGGCGCCGCGGGGCCAGCAGCTCGACTCTCTCGTATATCCGTAACTCACTGCTCGCGCGCGCCGGGCTCTATGCACTTATGGCCGCTCGCTCGCTCGCTCGCGCACTTTATGGAATCGTCCCTTCGGCCGCTGCTCTGGTCCGGGAGCATTTTTCCCCGAGCGCCGACTCTCGGGTGGGAGCGAGTGACTCGGGATCTCAACCACGGCTGCGGGCAGTTCGAGAGAGAGAGAGAGAGAGAGAGAGAAAATTACCGCGCGGTGGCACGTATATACGATGCTGGGAGGCGATCGGCGACGCTGGTATATCAATGCGCCACGGGACTGCTCGCGCGCGCAAGTCACCCGTTTAAATTGAGAACGGAGCGAGCCGCGGAGCAAACGTGCCTCGTAACCCTACAATCCTCGTTCGTTTTCCAGCTCGATCCGGCCCGGAGAGCTGGATTCTTCAATTTGTGATTCTTCAATTAAAAGATCAATCGAGATGCGAGTGCGTGTGCGTGTGCACGTGGGAAAAGCGCGATACACAGTCGGAAAATGCCCCATCAGGACGAGGGATTGTTTAAACCCGCTCGGCGACCTCGTTGATTAATCGATCTCTCAGAGCTCGCTCGCACATCTCCGACTCTCCTTTCTTCTCCTGATGTACGTACCCGCGGGGGATCCATTCACGGGCTGTTGACCTTGGACCGATCCACCTCCACAGCGTTTGACAGCCGCGTCTTCGGCTTGGATCGATTTCGACTCGCTCGCGCTCTCTTCTCCATTATTCGAATCATCATTTCCCATCATCACTCGCGGAGCTGCGAAGAGTCTGGTGCGCGCGCGCGCGCGCGCGCGGGTGTCGGCGAAAGAGAGCCGTAAATGGCAGGCCGCGGCCCGAGTTGTGCGCGAGAGAACAAGGCTGCAGCGGGAAAGCCCTCGCGGCGGCCACTTTTGTCCATAATAATTCTCCAAATGTAACGAGCCGTCAGTTGCGTGTGTGTAGGGCTTCTAATAACCCGATATACATCCTCGCGTCTTCCTCCCCCGGTCTCTGTCGTGATCCCAAAGTTCATATAAATGAGGAATCGCATTAATAAACGAGATTAAGCGGGGAATTAAGCCGGCCTCGCAGCATTATTCAGCCTGTGTGTTGCGCGAGGGCCGGTTATAAAAATAATTTGGTATCTCGTGTCGGTGGCGCGAGGCCTGCTCCGGGTAATTACTCTGCTCTGCTCTCCGCTACATATATACACACACACGAGCGAGCGCTTGCGATCCCGCGAGCCGCCGATATATTTCACGTCCTCCCCCCGTTTGTTCGATTAAAACCGGGAGAAAAACGTGCGTTAATGCGCGCGCGAGAGAGAGAGAAAGACAGAGGGGAGAGCGAGAGAAACGAGCCCTGCCTCGGGCCTTCGGATCCGCTTCTCATCGTCTACTAGCTTAAGATATTAGTTTCGTTTTGATGATTTTTCCAGCGCGCGCCGAGAGAACAAAAAGGAAATCTCTCGCTGGCTGGCTTGCGCCGCGCACGAAACTTGAATCCCATAATGCGATTGCTCCGCGTGTGTCGGGGCCCCGGCCTCTTGTTTCCGCCCGACTCGCCGCTCTCGCTCGAGAAAGTCATTTTCTTGATTAAGTATAGTGTTTCTCGCGGGGCGAATTATCCTATACGATTTCAGACTCGCGCCTGCGCGCATCCCTTGCGTTTTTCAAAATTAATCATGTTTATCATGTTTCGTTGGCTTTATCTTTTTTGTCCCCGCAACTGGGCAGCCGGCGAATCCGGTAGCATTCGAGACGCCGAAGCGGATCCGATCCCTTGAGCACACATATATGTGCTATACATCCCAGCCGCGATTGCTCGGCGATAAGTTGAAAATCGACTTTGGCACTAATTGGCGGGAGCTCGCTCGCGGTTGATTGTCGTAATGCACGGGAGAACGTGGCCTTTCGAAATGCGTCGCGAGCGCTCGTGTGTTTTTCCTTGCGTCTAATCTTGGCGCGCGTTAATCGGCTCGTCGGATTTGCCGGTGGAAGTGGCTCTCGCGGGGCAGGAAGTCGGGTCGGAGAGAGAGAGAGAGAGACCGAGCCGGTGCGCGTTCGATTGATTCGTAATTGTCGCCCAGCCTCCAGCCGATCGCGCACCGACCCGACGTATTCGCACACGGCCCCCTCCTCGACATCTGTTCACATTGTGCGTATGTATTTCGTGCCCACCTGAGCTTCGTTATCCCCTCGCACGTGCGCGCGTGAGCTAATTGACACACCGCTCCGCGGCACGGATCTCTCGGGTGTGCAACTCGTCGCGGGCGCACAACTAATTCGCCGAGCGATCAGTCACACGCACACTCTCCGTGCAAAGCAAAGCAGCAGCAGCAGCAGCAGCAGCAGCGAGAGAGAGAGGAGCGATTGAGCTGTCGTGTAGCCAGTGTCACGGGCCGCGCGCACGTAGGTGTGCGCGGACGCATGTAAATATGCCGGCTCGGCGTGTGGGTGTGCAGCAGCATCGCCGCCCGGCTATATAGCTCGCCCGCCACGAGAACACGTGCGTGAGCCGCCGGACAACTATACACACACACACACACACACACACACACACACACACACACACACTAGCGCGCACCCGGCACTCGCAGCCGACCAAAATACGCGGCGCGCGCGAGCGTTTGATAATTGCCTCTCTCTCTCTCTCTCTCTCTCTGCACTCTGATTGTTTTTCAACGGGTCCGCCCGGATGATGGATAGGATCGGCCCTCCGTCAGACGCAGTCGCCAAATTGCCGCGATTTTGACCCCCACCTCCCCCGCAACGCGCATCCACCTACCTACTTGGCTGATATGATTTGTGAACCGGTGAATAACGCGCCGAGTGCGTAGCTAGCTCTCTCTATTTGGAGCGACGAGCAAACAATCGTTGCCGCCGCTACCGAGCTCTCGCGCGTGCCACTCCGCTCGGACAAATAAAGCGTAAATCAACGAATTATTTTATTACGCCCTGGTATTAAAGCGCTAATACCCCGACCTTCTTTTTTTTTCCTTTTTCCACCTGTCGGATAAGCGTTTTTTCCTCGGCACCGCGAGACCGCCACTGGTAATGAGCAAT
This sequence comes from Aphelinus atriplicis, assembly GCA_020882685.1. Lineage (NCBI taxonomy): Eukaryota > Metazoa > Arthropoda > Insecta > Hymenoptera > Aphelinidae > Aphelinus > Aphelinus atriplicis. The sequence continues at coordinate 44,062,336 of CM037076.1, read as the reverse complement.
TTTCCAGGTAATCTCGTCCAATAAATCTGAGCCGAACCAACACGTATATTCTTCTCGGCGCGAGCAAATAAAAACGTTGGCCAAAGTAAGCCGCTTTTATTGCAATGCCGCGCAGCGCGAGCGCCCGCGAGTATTATCCGCGAATCGCGTGATAAACTCTTATCGGCTTCTTCGTTCCAATATGCATCGTTCCAATTTTTTCAATTTAATGTTTTTTTTCTCTTCTCGTCTCGTTGTAGAAATCAATCGTCAGAATTAATCCGCAAGTCGATCGTAATGTCAAAATTAACCTGAATTTAATTTTGTGCTCAGATTGTCTTTGTTCCTAAAATTTCGATTGAATGACAGATACACACATATGCGCATGGTCCATTAGACGTGAGAATAATTCAAAAAAAGAAAAGAAAGAAAAGTTTGGATTCCCACATATAGGGGTGAGACGGTAAAACCGTGACGCAACAAGAAAAACAAACGAGCCGAAAAAGCAACAAGCTGGCCTCAAAGCAAACACTCACACACACATCAACGTGAACTTGTTTCCGCGCTTCGACAGCATTTTCACACGCATTTATAATGTGCCTCGGAAGCTGGAGCCGACGCGTGAGTACACGAGAGGGAGACTCCTGAACAAGAGGAGAGGCAAAAAAAAAGTCTTAGTAATTTCTCGTCGTTTCAAGATTAGTCAGGGGGGGACAGGGACGGGCGTGTGTGTGTGTGTGTGTGTGTGTGTGTGTACATAAAACGACGAGTCAACTTCCGGACGTAGGCGCGGGTGTCTTCACGAGCCGTGGCATTTGTGTATCGAATAATTAAGCCGACCAGCCGTGCGCCGAACCCTTGAATTTTCGCTCGTTCGACCGGGAGTCCGCGATATCGAGAGGGAGTATCGTACCGGCGAGTGTGTGTGTGTGTGTGTGTGTGTTGTCTCGGCTGGGCGCGTCGGTCAGTTTTGGCATAGCTCCCCGCATTGCTGCGTAAAGGGGAAAAAATAGACGGCCCCAAAACATAAGGGAACGACGCGAGAGCCGCGCAGCCCCGGCGAAAATCGAGCGCTGATTCACTGTCACAGCCGAACGCGCGAATCGATAATTATAGTCGCTGTCTCGCGACCAGGTCGATGGTCGCGCGCCCGGCGAAAAATCGGCACGATCGAATCGCACCGGGTCAGCCGTTCGTTCGCGTATTTGCACGTTGCGTCGATCCGAACCGATGTGAACTCGACGCTTTTGCGATTGGAAATCATTGTTGGTCAATGATCACAGTCGCTGGAGAGACACGGAGAGGTGTCGATCTGGAAGCGGATAATCAATCGGACTGCCCCCACGCGTACACGCGAGAGCTGTCAACGAACCCCGCGATGCAGTTTTTTCCTCGAATTGCACGTGTATACCGCGAGGCTGATAAATTTTTTCGCTGGCCGAGCGGCCGGAGGATTTACGACACGATTGCGGGGCTGGTTCATTTGAGCTGCAATTTCGCGGCATTCTGAAATTCAAATAGTGGCCAAAGCATAAGACGCTCGCGTGCGCGCGAGCGACTAGTGTCTCTGTCTCTCTTTCTCTCGGGCGTGCGCGCGTCGCTCTAAATTTAAATTTACGATAGCCCCTCGCTCGGCTGCCACCGCCCCGTCGCCGCCGTCTCTTCATTTTCATTGCGCGGTAACGCGACATTAAGCGCCGCGCGACGTTTCCACAAAGCCGCTGAAACGCGAATTTGGAGATTTATTTCGGGCGGCACCTTCTGGCTCTCTACTCTCTCTCTCTCTCGCGCGCTGCCTCTGCCCGCGCCCGCGTTATGTATAGTCTCGCCGATACGCGCTATTTTGCCTTTTTACCTCCGCGGCGGCGGCGGCGGCGGCTGAGGTCCCCGCTAAATCAAACAATATAATTCACGTAGAGAAAACACACGTCGAGGGGGACGTCGGATGCGCGAGCGCTGAACGAAACGTAATCAATGTAAATCAGTTTGATTAATTTAGCGTAGGCGGCTTTTGACAAGGTGTCCGAATTTACGCGGCCTTTCTGTGTCGCACCGCGACGCCCGCTGCACACGTGCGCGCGCGCGCGCTTTGGAAAACCGACACGAGACGCGCGCGCCAGCCGAGTGAGGCGAGTTAATTGTGCCGCGCGCGAGGCTGGCCGTGTGTATCGAGCGCCTCGCGTTTATAGAGCCAATTGCCAATTGGCCAGGGTTTCAATTAGCCCCTTCTCCAATCATCATTCGGTCAAATTTTGCTTCTCCTACGTGTGTTTCCCCGCTCGAACGGCAACGAATAGCTCGCGGCGGACGCGTGATAAATAAGGTAAGCAGGGAAACGTCGGTCCGCTGACGCGTGAAATAGACAAACGCACGGACACGTGTCCAGCTCCTCGCGCTCACATAGATATTTCGTGAAGCAGTGACCTGTCGCTGGGTGGCGCGAGCGAGTCGAGCTCCCAGCAGTATACCGATGCCGCGCCGCCGCCGGCCACTTGATTTATCGCGCCTCCGGCTGCACGCGCCAACCGCCGCCGCGGCCTGCTCCCTCTTGTGTGTGTACCCGAGTGCTCTCCTCCCTCTCGTATACACGCTTCGTCCCAACTGGCCGTTTTCACCCAGTTCCAAAGTACAATATGTATCGAACAGTGCAGTAATAACAACGACGACGACGGCGACAATCGAGCAGGAACAGCTGACAGTTTGAAGCATGTATATTCAAATGAGCTGACGGACTTGCACAAGTCAATTCGAGCTAATGCCGCGGTGGTGATTTCGCAAGCCGGGCGCGCGCGCGAGCGAGCCAGCTTCGCCAAGTGCATCGACCTTTTACACCCAACCCGAGTATACGAATCCACGAATTGTTTTTTCCGCGCCGCTCCGCTGTCCATTGTCTTTCAATCTCCCATTCTTTCTCTTTCCCTTTCTCTATCGTTTTCTTTTTTCTTTCCTTTTCGTAACCAAAGCCTTTCGTATTTTGATGATCGGGCAATTAAGATCGGTTGCGCTGGCGCGAGCGGCCGACGACCCGCGCCGTCAGCGCTTCGCCGCCGCCCGCTCATCTGCAGCGATCGATCCGTCTCGCGCGAATTCCTCGTACGGACCGCTCGCTCCTCGATACAACGTATGTGTGCGTGTGTTTGTGTGTCGCGCCCGCGCGCGAACAACACACAATGCGACACACTCGCTCTATTGTCTGGCGATCTTTTCATTTCACCCAAGCCCCTATACGTCTTTTTATATTAATTTCCCTTATCCTCCTCCTCCTCCCCCCCCCCACCCCCACCCTCCTCTTCACCAGCAGTTGATGCTTATCGCGGGTATTTAATTATGGCCGCGCGCGCGCGCGCGCGCGCGAGAGCCCGATTGATTTTGACGCGAACAATGCGCCCGCGAGCGAGACAAGCCGCGAATGAATGATTTATTTATAAACGCGGATTTCGTTTCGTATACGTGTCGTGGAATTTTCGAATCTGCATTATGCAAGCGCCGACGATGACGTTACGCTCGGCGAATGATAATTTGAGTATTCTTGCTCAGACAATAGTTTGAATCACATGTCATGTGTGTGTGTGTGTGTGTGTGTGTGTGTGTGTGCGCGCGCGCGTGTGTAGGCAAGGCTTATAGCTTCGCACACGTCGTTGGGAAATGAATTGAATGAAAATACGGATTGAACGCGGCGCTCTCGAGTGCGCTCGAGTGAGCTGAAATCGTTTCGCCGATCCTCGCGCGGCGTCTCGTATTATTTCAAAATGAATTGATTGTCCGATTTCAATGAGAAGTTCTCTTCCAACGAATCCTTTTATCCCGCATGTACGCTCAATGCTCGACGATCTTACAATTTTGCTGTCTCCGTATTACTATTGGGATGTATACGTTTCTGACAGATATTCGAAACGGCGAATGACCGGCGCGAGCGAGCGGATCGATCGCCGCCGCGAGTCGGCTCTCTCGCCGCGCGCGGCGACTTTCTAAGGCGCGACGAAGCTCACCGCAGCTCTCGCGCAAACTGGCGCTCCGGCTTGATAGGAAGGCGCTCCGAGCGCCTTGTCATCTTTCTCTTCTCTCCGGCCAACAGCTTCAATCTGTCGGTCTTGATTCCCGCTCTTACTGCCCGGACTCACGCGCGCGCGCGCGCGCAGCCAACGGCCGCGGCGGCGGCGGCGGACGTGACTCAATAACGTCTTTTGTGCGTTGGAACCGGTGCGTCCAACTCTCCTCCGATCGCTGTTCTCATAGACCAGCTCGGATTTTTATCAGCGAGCGTCGGGGGGAGGGAATCGACGCGGATTCGGTGTCGCGGGGCCGCAATCAAAGCTGCGCGCGGCTGGAGCGAGCGGCTGCAGTATGGGTGAAAAACGCGCTTTTGATGCGGCGTGCGCGCGCAGCTGCGAGATCAAACCGGTTAAAATGGAATTTCGCGGCCGCAGCTTTATCATTTACTCCTTCTCCTCGGCTTTTCATCAAAACGACCAGCGCTCGATGTTCTTTCCTGCTGCTCGTGTAATTTCCTGCTCCGTCGCGCATCCACCGTACCTTTGGCCGCGAAATTCCCCGGCTGCAACTAGACGCGCATTTTTGCGGTATCTCCACCCCGTTCTCCTCGAGCCTCGGCGACCGATCCAAAATCATAATTATTCCCCGGCTCGCGGCGAATATTCCCCGACGCTATGCAAATGTGGTAAAAATCGCGAGGCTCGGGGCGGGCGTGCGTGTGTGTGCGCGCGTTCGGAAATCAGGCGAAGCATAATGTGGAATGCGGACGGGTGAGTGACATTTTGGGGGCGCGCCGCTCGTTTGTCATGCGCGTATGGTAAAGCGCGCCGTACACAATATCCCCGGTATACACGCGGCTCCACGACGTGCTCGGGGACAATATTCAAAGACATCGTCGGATTAATTCGTGAAAACCGCACACACAAAGAGAGCGACGCCGCGACTTTATTAATGACGGCTCGCGCGCGCGCGCGCGACGTCCTCTGGGAAATTCTCCGCGCGAGCACTTTTATAAGTACGTACGGTGGGAAGAATGTGGGCGCCGGTGGAAATTCGTCGGAGAAAACCGAGTGGCCCGCTCGCGCGAATGGAGTCGTCTCTGGGGGCCGGATAACATCGGCCGCGGCTCGGAGGAAACGTCGCTCAAGCTCATCTCTCGAATCGAGCCGAAATACATCCATAATATATGATAACCCTTGCTCGCACGCGCCTCCGTCGCTGCGGAGTGTTCGGCCCGAGCGGTTGCGGATAAGAATCGCGTAACAGAGGTTGGCCCGGGCTTCACGCTGGGCTCGCTCGCGCGCGGCCGATCGCTCAAAGTCACGCTCGATTCCGAAAGCCGAGAAAGCCGCGCGTGTGATACCGATGATTAATCGGCGACAATCGTCCGGATCTCTCGCACTATACGTATACCCCTTTCCCCTCCAACCTCTGCTCGCGCACTATTTCTCCTCCTCTCGGTCGATCTTTCCCTCGTTCTAGTGTGTTCATCGAACCAGTTGCTCGGCCAGCCCTCGACGCGTTTCACGTTTTTTATTGCGCGCGTCGTTAGCCGAGGGGGCGCCGACGCCGCCGCCGCCGCCGCCGCCGCGACTCGTTACTCATTCACAGCAGTACTCGTCGTAAAAATTGTAATGTCCTTACTTAGCCTCGGAAGACGTTGCACTCGCCGTTTACACGGAACGTATACGTATCCTCGCGCGCGATATTGAGAAGGGCGTATTCGAATGTGGACAACGTCTCGCGGAATCGATAGTAAGCGGGGCGAAGGAGGAGGAGGGAAAAAAAGTGAGCGCGTGTTTCCGCGCAAAGCTGCCGGCTGGTGTGCGCGCGCGCGGATAATTTATTTGCGCGAGGCGCGCGTCGCACGTGTCCCACCTTCGCAATAGCGTATTCTGGATTTCGCGCCTTTTTCGTTGTCCCATTGTCTCTTCCATCATAGGCGCAACCGAGCGACTCGCCTTTTTTGGCTCGAGCAAAACAGCCGCTCGCGCACAGATGTTTATTAAGCCAGCCTCGTAATTGGCAGTTTGAAAGAGAGAGACGCTCGCAAAATACCTCGTCGTCGCACTCTCTCTGTACACCCGGCGACGACGCTTAGTTTTTCCTTCCTCGCACTTGGCGATGAGCATTGCGCAAACTCGCGCCCGATTGACGTCAGCTCATTTAATGCTCGCTCGCGCGCGCGCGCATCCCATCGAGCGTTGCCGATTTTTACGACAGCACGTGTATTACATCCATTATCTTGCTCGATGTGTGTGTATACACACATTTATTTCAATTCGCTTTGGAAATAAAAAAGGAAGATGTTTCTCGAGCTCGACGAGCGGGTGAAATTTATCGTCGGGCAAAATATGGTGGCGCGGATGCGGACGCCACGTAAGTACCGAGTATGCGGGATAGAATTTGGTACGTGCGAGACTGTACACACGCGAGCGCGGCATAGGATTCGCGTTTATTCGAGACAAGCTTTGATTATCGCGACAAAGACACGTGTATACACGCGTCGTACCTCCGTCCTCGGGGCGACATTCGTCCTAGGGGGCGCACGCAACGGACAATACAAGACGTGTCGGTTCCTCGCGCGTGGGTAATGATCGCTCTTTGCCCCTCCATCTCGCGTGACCCTCCCCCGCGCGTACGTATAATTTCTCTCTCCCGAGCCGCGCGTGATATATTTTCCATTTGGAAAACGAGAAAGCTCGAGCGAGCTGTGGCGGCCGGCAAATTAATGCATTGTAATTTCCGACATTGGGAATTCCTCGGGCGAACAATGCGAGCTGTTCTCAGTGGTTGGGGGAAGGCTGGGAGGGGGGGGGCAGTGAAATTTACACATAATAGTCGCGCGCGCGCGGCAAGAAGAGGTGCAATTACCCGTTATCGCGATTCAATGTTTAATCATACGTTGCGCCGCGCGCGGCGGAGTGACCCGATCGTCTAGAGCTATTCCGGACGCGCCTCCATACGTTCCCGAGACGCAACTCCTCTCCCGCCCGCTGCTCTCGAGAGCTACGTGCTCGCATAGATATATATCTAAACAATCGCGAGATTTATCCGCCAGCGACTCGTACGGGCCACGACATCGATAATACACGGCCAATTAGTTGAGAGCTCATGCGAATTGCCGATCGTTCGATCGCCCCAATATCGGCCCGCTTCCAATCCTCGATCATGGCATAGGGATAGCACACATTTATTTCAAAAAGCACACCATTGTAATGAAAATCGGGCCCGTTCGTATCATATGGCCGTGAACCATCATCGTCCCATAATGATGCACGTTCAACGTGATGTCCGGCCTAGTCGAAAGTGAGTTATTGCGAACGTGATATTCTGATTAGTTCAGCCGGAAGTTGGAGAGCGAAAATCCGGGGATTTTCGTACAGCTCAAGATTTTTTCATCTATTGATTCATGTATGGATCATGAGCGTCGCAAAGCGTATCGAAATGCAGTGAAAGTGCAAGACTCGATGCAGTGAAATTTTCACTGTAGTATACCATATATCCACTTTCATTCAAGTGGTTTTGACAATTTTATTATTTCGCAAAATCAATGAAGACTCCGGTGAAAATTCACCGTTCTTCATACAGTGGTTTTCACCGTCAAAAGCTTATAGAGATACATCAATTCAATGAAAGAGACTCGAGATCGCATAGTAAAATCATTGAAATGTTTGGTGCGTGTTGAGGGGCGTTGAGGGGCGTAGGAGTAGGATAGTATGAACGCCGCCGAGGTGGTCCACATACACGCATACCTTACGGACGGTCCGCTCGGGTAAAAGACAAAGGGGCGGGTTATAGTGCAATAATGCGCGCGTGGCTATGGAGGCCACTGCGTCCAGCGGACGTGATCAAACGCGACGGGGCATTGGCGAAATATGAATGGGGGGAGATTTTCCACGTCGCGGGCGCCGCGAGCAAGTTCGCCAGATGCCCGCGACGTCCGTCTTTCTCTTTTTTCCCCGCGCCGCGCGCAGCTGGGGAATCTCGGCCGGTGTGTGTGTGTGTGTGTGTGTGTGTGTGTGTGTGTGTGTGTGTGTGTGTGTGTGTGTGTGTGTGTGCAGAAAACGTATTCACCGACGCGATTGTGCGGTATTGTTACTGCGAATATGTATACATAGAGTCTCCAGGAGCGAGCCTCGACGTCACTTACGCGAACAAAACACTCGTCACAGAAGGAACACGCGCGGATCGCGCTGGTATTTCCGAAACTCCTCGTGAACGCGCGCCTCGAGAATTCCCCGAGTCAATCATCCCCCCCCCCACCCCGGGGAGAGCGGAGTCTCTCGGGGGGGCAAAAATGCCTGCATATAGCCGTATTATGAACGGCGGCCGGCGGTCGGCGCGCGCGCGTAAATTTCGCTCGCTCGCGGCTAATAAGCGACAAATGAAACGAGCTCTCGAGAGCGGCCAACAAAGCAGCGCAGCGCCCGCGAGAGAGAGAGAGAGAGAGAGGGAGAGAGAAGCCGGGGCCGCAAAGGAGCGTGGAGGGGGAGTCGAGCTGAGACGGAGACACGATGTGATTAATGGGCTCGCGCGCGCGCCCGCGCCGGATAAGATCTCCGATGGAATTCACCCGAGCTGCGCTCTTTTATATACTCGATTTCTTTCAAATTCGTTATACTGAGGCCCGAGCGCACTATGTTAATAGCCCGCCGATATGATAGCTCGAGAAGTTCATTTATCATTCGCTCTCGCTCGCGTGTGCGAGAGCTCTCGATACGTACGCACACACACACACACACACACACACACACACACACACACACACACACACACACACACGCACGCACGCGCGAGTATACTTTGCTGGCTCTTTGCGCGATATAAGCCGGCCCGCTTCCCTCGCATTGCTATTCAATCACAAATGAATATTTAATGCATCCTCCGCTGCCATAGTTCCTTTTTTTTACACGCTCGACTCGATTCGACTCTGTACATTAGCCCCGCTCGCGTCCAGCTCGCGCGACCCCAACCGAATTACTCGCGCGTAATTACAAAACGTACGCCAGGGCTCGTGTTGAATTTTAAATGTTATACGCGTCCACGTGTTATTTGGGTCATTATAAGCCGCGGCTACCCGATTCCGATCCTAACCGTGTTTCATCGCTTAAGCAGATATCGGATAATTGACATGGTCGCCTGTCGCTCCCAGCCACAGAGTTATTCAGGCTCTCGGCGCGGCAGCTCGCGCTCGGAGAGATTACCGACCCCGCGCGCCAATAGAAAGTCATTTGACCGATAAATATCGATTTTTACTCCAGCGACCCACACGCATTATTCGGCCGGAGCAAAAGAAGAAACGGAAAAATAAAGACACGAGGCGGTGTATATATAGTTGGACGACGTGGATTAATCGAATGAGAGGAGAAATTAGTGCAGGCCGGACAAAGTGCAAGTGCGGGCCTTGTCGTCGTGTTACGAGCGAGCGAGCAACAATAGCCGGGGTGAGCCCACGTACAATGCGCCTGGGGGGGAATAATAATTGTCTTTCTCACGGGTTATTTGGAAATGGGCGAAAACAGAGGATATACACCGGGCCTTTATTAATACACATCAAAAGCGTCTCATCCGGGGACGAACGAGAGGGACGAGAGAGAGAGAGAGAGAGAGAGAGAGAGAGAGAGAGAGAGAGAGAGAAATCTCGCGAGAAACAAAGCAACACGCGGGGAACAATCAGTGCAGTGTGTGTGCAGGGCGTGAATTGCGGGCGCGCGAGACAATATGCGTGCGCGCGCGAGAGGTGCGAGAAGGGGAGACGGTGATTAACGCTCTCTCAGTGCCGCGGTATTCACGCGAGTTTGGCAGCGAGTCGGTTGGCGCGCACCGCGGCAACCTCAGTCCGCCACAGAGACACACGAAAGCTAATGAGCCTCGATTAATCATGGACAGCTGAGTGAGCGCTAATCGCCATATTCGCGAGACACGTCTGCTATTACACTTGTATCCACCCCCCCCCCTCTTTCTTCCATCTCGCGCGTATACGATTTATTCTTTCTTTTTTCTCGTCTTTCGCGCGAGAGTTACGCTCGAGTGTTATTGATAAGAGACACGGTCGCGATGGCGGACGGTAGTCAGAATGTCCACCGCGCTACTGTCCAGCTCCAGCACAGCCGATAGGGCGATTGGACGCTTTTGTTGGAAATTCAAAGCCTCCCGCGCGCTTTCAACGAGAGAAAATCCAAAAAATTGAGGAGGAACATTGATCTTGCAATTGAATATTCGGCCTTACACGCGAGTAAAAAATTACGCTTCCGTAAGAAGTGGGGGTTTACCTTTGTTTGATATGACATTAATTCCTTTGAAATTTGTTGTTGTCACCTACGTATAGTCACCATGTTTATATTCGGACAATCTCTCTTGTGGCAATTTTTCCACATATTATACAAAGTGATCTACTTCGGGATGTTTTACTGCACCCCCGTCCACAAATTGTTCTTCTGTTTCATATATTTTCCCGGGCATCGGCTTGGAATAGTCACACGCGGTCCATATCGATATCACCCAACCCAATATATCCCAATATTTCGAACTGACGAGTCTAGAAACGCTTTGGAAGAATACGCATACCCTCAGCGTCGCGAGCCTCCCATTTTCGTGTGGCGCGCTGTCGAAGGAAGAGCATAGGTCGGGCCCGGGTCAGGCGTTGGTCGGGTCGCAGCTGGACGGGGCCGAGGCTCCTCCCTCGAGCTAACGCGCTGCACCGGCCACTGGCCATGCACGGCCGCCGATTGCCACGCGAGATATACACACGCGGGCGCGATGGCCAGCCCCGCTGGCTCTCGCCTCTCGTCTCTCTCGCCTGCGCGCACCGAGCTCTTTTTTCGCCACTCGCCGCTTTGCTTCGACTCGAGCACTCGACCGAGAAAGCCCCGTTGCACTCGAATAGTGCGGCGCGTGCGCTATTGTGCAGCCGGTCGAATCGATGAGATTTCGTAGGGAAAACGACGCGCGGGATGAACCCGAGCAGCTGGCCCCGCGTAAGTGGAGCTTTCAAGCTCCGCCTCGATCTATCGATCAAACGCTCGCTCACTCGCTCGCCCGATCATTAGCAAATACTGCTCCCCGCGCGATATGCCGCCCGTGTACCCATACAGCACTCTGATAATGTACACTCTCGGAGCGCGATTAATATGCGCGAGCCGGAGAGTCGCTCTGTGAATGACGATTTGCCTATAAAGTACTCGAGAGAAAGAGAGAGAAAAAGACAGACCCCATTCATTTGAATAATATTTGAATAGTCCCGGGGCGGCTCTCTCGGCTGCATAATGACTAAAAGACTATACAAAGATATCCCCGTCTGAATCGCGCGAGCGAGCGAGGGACACAGATCAATCAAACATTGAGCGCGCAACTCGATACTTATGTGTGTGTGTAGCCGTGTCTCTTGTGTGTAAGCCAAACCGTAATGGCGTTTTTGAATATCTTATATTATATGTATATGTATATTCAGAGGCGCTCGCACAGCCGATCGGGTGACATTTGTCAGCCGACCTTGGACTAATCCTGCCGCCGAGTCGATATACGCGCGACCGTATACATCGGCGCGTGTAATAATCGCTCGATCATGTATTATTCACGAAAAGCGGCGCGTTCGAGATCGGGTGATTGGCAGATTCCACAGCGTCGGAGAGCAGACGCGTGAGCCACGGCCCGGGGAGAAAGAAGGAGAGAGAGAGAGAGAGGAGCAATTTCCTCCCGTTGACCCACTTGATTAACAAAACCACCGGATTTTTGGTTTTAATACGTGGAGGCGCGCCCGCACTCTCCCGTCGAAAAAGCTGACTGATTTGTCAGCAACGCCGCGAGTTCTCTCTCTCTCTCTCTCTCTCTCTCTCTCTGTGGGTTATTTCATTTTTCTCGTTTTTGTTTTTGTTTTTGCCCGCACCAACGCCAACACGTGTGCGCCCCGAAGCTCTATCGGGCTTTCGGCTCTGCCGCGCGCGACCAAATTTAAAATTCGTTTAATCTGCTCTACTTGGAACATTGTCGATTAACGCCGTCGAGTGCGCGGGCGAAACTCGCTCTTTCTCGTGCGCGCGCATGGTATTTCTCGAAATGACGAGCGAAGAGGGGCTCGTCGGCGGTGGTGGGCTCAATATAGAACTGCCTCTCTCTCTCTCTCTCTCTCTCTCGAAAGAGCTCGAGCTCGAGCGAGAAATTTGTCAAAAATCACCGCCGCTCTCCTCTCCTGAACCCCCCGCCCGCCCTCGTGCATACATCTTGAATTATATCTGTGCGCGGCTTGATTTTTTAGGGCGTTTCGCCGAATCCCTTTAATCGCCCGAGTTTTCGTTAAATTTATGCGCAATTCCACCGCGACTCATCTTTCTTCGGCTTCTTCGCGAATGAGCCTGGGGGGGGGGGCGACCAGTCCCTCGACGCACACACACACACGAGCAAATTTATTCCTCTCGCTCGCTCGCTCTTCTTCTCTTTCCCCCGGAGCAGTGCAGCACCAACGGCGATCCGATATATCTCTTGTTTGTCCTACTGATCGGCCGCCCACCCGCCAATCGACTTTTCAATTACCCATTTGCCCATGCGATCCGAGTAATTCCATCGTCGTTACTCGACAGCGCCCGCTGTCAAGTATACCATATCCACTCGTCCCGTCGGCCGAGCGCAAATTTCATTTCAAAAAGTGCATTCCAAACAGGAATAAGGTAACTGTACCCAATTTGGCACTGTACCCAATTTGGCACAATCGTCAGATTTCGTATTTCCGGTGCTCTCTGAGCATCAGTCGCTCTTGGGTTATGTTGGGGGAATTAAAAGAAAATTTTCGGTATCTTCCCCGCCCATTTAGCCCTTAAAACCACTCTCCTACAACACTTTGAACTTTCACTTACTGATTTTTTCACCATTTTCTTATTTCACTTTTCACACTCAACCTCAAAAATCAGGTGTCAATAATTTTTATCTCTCAAAGTGTCATTACTCTTTATTGTGTAAAAACATCTCAGCTTTCGATTGGTCTCATCAGTTTTCCTAAAATTATTTTTTATCCTACTCAAATTGCTGTTTTCCGCATCAAAAAAAAGTGAACCCAATGTGCCCCTCTGCGCGTTTTTAAATGGGAAGACTGAGTGAAATCATTGAATATTTGTATAGACATATTACGATGATTTAGACGCGTATTTTTGAGTTGTATGTTAAAAATTTTTTATAAATATCACTGAGAACATAATTGAGAGTTTATTTCAATGCCAATTGGATCGTCCCTGTAGGCCTATATAGGCTGTAGCTAATGATTAAAAAATTGTGCCAAAGTTAGTACACGTTTTGTGCATTTAGCCTTTTTGCGTTTTTTTTTTAAATTGCAATTTTTGATAGGTTAAAATAGTCGAATGATGATTATGAAGATGGTTTCTAATAGGTATTGAGCTAAGCTTTGAGATGCCGTTCACAGAATTTTAAAATTCGAAGTCTATCATAGTCAAATTCGCGAAAAACCCTTAGGAGGGGGCACATTGGGTACAGTTACCTTATATGTATCGCCGCCCCGTATTGCGTCAGCTTCTCGTCGACCCCGATATACTCGAGCTCGATCGAGCTGCCGATGGAAAATCTCGCCATCGTTTCGGGATCGACGTCGAAAATCGTGGAGCGATCGTTTTGGAAACGCGCACGCGCGATCCGGAGAAGCATCGTCTTGCAATTTCGACGCAAGGCAGTGGCTAGATCCTGCCGAGGAGCAGGCAACGCGAATCGCTCGCGGAGCCGAGAGAAAATCAATCAACTCGATACGGCGTCCGGCCAATACAATCAGGGGATAATTGAAAAAGCTGCCCCACGCTGCTGCTGCTGCTGCTGCTGCTGCTGCTGCTGCTGCTACTGCTCCGGCACGAAAAACGCTCTAATTGCACGAGCGCACTCGGATTCCGGGACATTACAACGCGTCGGTCGTCGCGCGTCCTGATGTAGATACACGTATACCGCGTCTGCTCGCATTGGCCGCGCGGTGCTCCGGTGAAAAGCTCCTCGGGCAATATCGAGAGATGCCCTCGAACGCAAACTCGTTGTCCGCATAGCTCACGAAAAATTCCCGTTGCTTCGTTAATATATATATATATAATAATATATATTATATATATATATATATATATATATATATATATATATATATTATATATATATATATATATATCTTTTAGGATTGACAAAATTCGTTTGTTTGTCTGTTTCAGGTGAGAGAATATCCCTCGGCTGCCGCCGAATTACAGTTTGTACTGTGTGTGTGCTTGCGAAACACACGGAGTGGCGTTGGGTCGAACACGAACATGAAATAGCGAAGAGGTCAGAATAATGGTAATGCACGTGTAAGAGCCGATGGCGTGCGCCAAACGAATAGAACACGAGTAATGGTGTTGTTGCAGTGGTGGTTGGTGTGTGTGTGTGTGTGTGTGTGTGTGTCGGGTCAGTCACACTGCGCGAGCGGCGTGGGGGGTGGGAGAGATGAAACGCTCGCTAGCATCGGCTACTATATAAATCTCGGCTGCAGTTTTAATGCCGCCGCCGCCGCTCGAGCTCCTTATTCTTCCTTCTCCGTTCTGCTGCTTTCTGATCTATGCGCGCCACGTCTCTCTAATCTGCCGCTCGCTCACCCGGCTCGCGGCTTCCTCCTCCTCCTCCTCCTCCTCCTCCTCCTCCTCCTCCTCCTCCTCCTCCTCCTACTCCTCCGTATACACGGCTATAAATGAGCAGCAAATGAGCAGGCTTTTGTTTACGCGCCCTATTCGCCTTGGCGCGCGCGTATACACACACACACACACACACACACACACAGACAAGCGCGGCCGCGCCAATCTCGCACGTGTTTCATCGAGACTTTTTGCACGTTCCAACCATCCCCCGGCAATCCGCTTCCGCTTTCGCTCGTCGCGTTGTATGTGTGCGTGTTTTTCTTTTTATAACAATGCGATCGTCAAACGAGCAACCGGGTGGTCGGGTTCTGCGCATTCGGTGGGGAGGCGACTCTCGCGCTCATCCGCATGCGTTCTAAACGATTTTCTCAACAAAAGCCGTCGTTCGGGGATTTTTTTACTCTCTCACTCTCTCTCTCTCTCTTTCACTCGCGTCCGAATTAGCATTTTCTCGCAGCGGCGAAATCTCATAAATCTCAATCACACTCCGGGTTATCGCAAAAAATCAGGCTGTCGGTTGGGCGGTGGGGGGAGAGCTTCCACAATGGGGGCAGGCCGTGTCTGCACATCTAAAAAGCCGAGCGCTATAAAATCAGTCGAAAATCTCGCCATCTCTCCGTCGCTCATTCACTTCCTCGTGTGCGTTGTGAGGCCTGCCTGACTGCTTGCCTGCCTGCCTGCCTGCCCCCCCCCCCCAAAGTGCTTTATTTTCTTTTTTCGCCAGGCCCCCGGCGTATTTGCATACGAGGATAATGCAGCGCTGCGCCGCCACCCTTTTGCTATTAATTTCATAAAATTATTCAGCTGCCGGCGCTGCTGCTCTCCCCGAGCAACCGCGCACGCGCGTGCCTATGTGTATACGTACATATATAAATATACATATATTGAAATAACGTATTTCGAAAATCTCCTTGTCTCGCGGGCCGTATGCCGGGAGAGATCGGGCCGGGACCGGGAGGAGGGTCGGAACGGCACATGCGCACACGGCCTAACAAACCTAATTATACATGCAGCAGCAGCGGCGCGGCGGCGGCGGCGATATAGACGCAGGCACAATTGCTTGCGACACTTTTTCTCCCGGCCAGTGGATTTGTACTTATAGGCGCGCGCGTGTGTGTGCGTGTGTGCGATTCCTCGGGGCTGCGGATTAAAAGCCGAACGCTGGCCGACGCACAAAGGGTTGCGCGCGCGACCAATCGCTCGCTCGTCTGTGTGTGTGTTTTTTGTGCTTGTTCCCGCGCCGCGTCGCCCAGCATCGGCACACGCACACATGTGTCGGCGATTCGCTCGCAGCTCGCCGGGGATTTTATATTTGTAAACACTCGTATAACAACGCGCTTGATTGACGTGCGCACATCGAATCCAAGTAAATACGCGCGGCGGATTTGCATTTTTAACCAATTTTTTTTTTCATGCCCCTTATTCCTTCCTTCGACAGAGCGGGACCGGGCCGTTGAGCGACCGTATGTGTATACGCTCTTTGCGGTAATCTTTGCTCAATGAAATGCGAGGCCGATGGTTCACGGGCCGGATACCCCGGCTCGGGCAGAGCGTTTGAAAGCTGGGAAAGATTTCAACCGGGCTCCAGGTGAAATGTGTGAAATTTCAAAACCAAATTCAGCAATAACTCGGTTTGGCTGGCGAGAGAGAGAGATAGAGAGAGAAAAGTGCGTAAGTGGAGATAATGAATGAGAGTCGAGGTAGCGGAGTACGTTAACCTCGGGGAGCTAAGGCTTCTTGGGGCCGAAGCGAGAAATTTAGCATAGAAAGAGAGAGAGAGAGAGAGAAAGCTGTGGTGGCGCCGAGCGATCGATGTAATTAGGCGTCGCGAGCGCGCGGGTGGGAGTCGCGCGGCTCGCCCTTTCGTGCACTGCGCGGCCGCGGGGGTTTCACAAGTAATTAAACCGCCAGCCTCTCTCTCTCTCTCTCTTTCTCTTTCTCTTCTTCTTGCGTGGCTCCGGCGCTCGCAATAAATTAATCCGACCGCTCGGGCAGAATGGATTTCTTCCTCGGGGGATGAGCTCGCGGATAGACTCGCCCTTTTTTTCTCTTGCTTACTTCGGGCTTCGTCACGCACACGTATGCACACACGAGTCGATTTCTTCCCCAATACATATTCAGCGAGCAGTGGGCGCGTTAATCGAGCTTTGATTCTTTCCTCGAGGCGCACACGTATATGTCCGTTTTGTTACACGTGCGCGTGTCTGCAATTGATGTTGTTTCAGTTCGCACCTCTCGGGCCGGCGAGGAAGCATCGGCGGGGGGAGGGGGGGGGTACCGCAAAAAATCGCGCGCTGATTTGCTCGTGTTAGCGGGAGTTTGGCGAAAGCCGCGCAGCCGCTAAGTGGACCCTAACCAGATTAGCTGCTCTCGCTCACGGCTCCGCGATCTATTTTTAACGGGGCGCGAGAGCACAATGGGCGGATAGAGAGAGGCGCGAACGACTCTCGGAGAGGAACAAGAGCGCAATAGGAAAAAGGAGGACGAGCTCGGTTATGTAGCAGCAGCAGCAGCGGCGGCGGCGGCGGCGGCGGCGGTGCAGAGGGAGGGAGAAAAAGAGTTTGGCAAGAGAGTCGCGCTCGTTATTTCGAGGAGGAGGCGCCGCGCGATATAGCCCGATACGTATGCTGTCGATACACATATACTCTCGCGCGCGCGCGCGCGGCCGCTGCAGAGGAGAAGGAGAAAAGCAAGGGCGATACAAAGAATGCGCCCGCGACAAAAGCCCTGTGCACTTTTGTAGCGCACAATTGTATGGCGCCATTGTGGCGGCCGCGTGTCACTTGCAGCCCGGCCATATTCTTCCTCTCTCTCTCGCTCGCTCGCTCGCTCTCTGCGCACTATCAATTTTTACACGTACCCTGCAACCAGACGCCCGACTTTCATCTTAGCGATCGCACTTACCATTCCTCGCCACCTCCGCCTTATTGCCTGCTCCTACGATTCCCCGTCGGGACCAGAATCAACCGTTCCGTAGTTGGAAACTCCTGCGAACTGCACCAAATATACATTGGTTGTTTTGACTCAACGCTCTGTACAAATAATACCTACAATGTGTTGATTTGAAAAAATTGCATTTGGATCCGACCAGAGAAAGACGAGTCTTTCCCTTTCTCTCGCTCGCTGAAATTAAGAATATTATTATGACTCGCGCTCGCGAGCTACTTCTTCCCGCTTCGGCTTCTGGGAACTCAATGTTTTTCATTCTTTAATCTCGCGGCCTGCTCGTGTTTCACACCATATCTCATGGACTCACACACTCGCGCTTCCCTTTTTCTTTATGCGCCCAGCACATATATATACGTACACAGCTCCGGCTCCCCCCGACACTCTTGAAATTTTTTCATCCCATCTCTCTCACTCTCTCTCTCTCTCTCTCTCTCTCTCTCTCTCTCGAGCTTTTGCTTTCTCTAACGAGTGATTGTTCGCCGCTTCTGTGGAAATTACCTGGCTGGATTTCAAGTTTGCGGAGAGCGTAAGCCGATAGCCCGAGTCAGCCGGCCGCCAAGTTTCCACACTTTCTGCGAACGCTGACTGACTATTGTTGTGGGTCGAGCGGCGCGCGCGCGCGCGAGCTCCGGCGATTTATGCGAATTCGATTGTGTACACACAACTTTAATAACCCCTGCCCGACCCTCCACCTCGATGCTTCCAAGATTTTTTTTGTTTTCCTTATTCCGAATATACCAATGGATTTATGGCTGTTATTCCGGGCAAAAGGGATTTCTCTCCTCCTCTCGGGACTCGGCTCGTTTTTTCCGCGTCGATTCGGAATGCAAAACCTTTGTCCGAGTTTCGAGTTCAGGCGAATCCAGCCGAAAAAGCCCTCGAGAGCTTGATTTAAATATATTGAAAAGCAGAGCGACTACGCGAATTGAATCGGCCGTATGTGTAATATCGCCAATGATCCCACGAGTTTTATATGTATTCACACACATACACACATCAAAATCAAATGCTCGAGTATTTGTACATAACGTATATATAATGCTTGCCGCACGCGCGCGTTCTGCTCCGCATTAACGCGCGCTTCCTCAAGTGTTTGACGTGGACTGGCTTTTTTTTTTTATTTATTTCAAGTGCGCGAGCGAGCGAGCCTCTTGTGAGCCCTTTTCGGAACACGACTCCGCGCGCGCGAGCTATACGCGACGCTGCATGACTCATTGGTAATGGGCCTGGGAACTAAATTGAATTGTATATAAGCGTTCCGTCATTCACGAGGGCCGCGACGCGTCGCGTCGAAGTTCAACACGGTTTTTATCGCGCCACTCGTGTCGATAATGACGTTTTTGTACGAAAGCCAATAATACACTGATGGTCGAGCCGCTAATTGCATTCAGGCTGGATCCGCGTTATCTTTCGAATCTCGCCGGAGGTGGTGGGGAGGCAGCGAGGGAGGGAGGGGCAAAAAGCCGGCGTAGCATTGAGCACATGTGAGAAATGAAAGTTGGATATATATCGCAGTCGTATGTACAAGGGGAATAACTCGAGTTTCCGTGTCTAACAGGCCTCGGTCTTGTCTCCATATTTCGCTAACAACCGAAAATATAGCGCGGGGCGAGTGGTCGGTGGAAATGCGCGCCGCGAGTCATTAATTTCTCTCTCCCGGGGGCCGCGTTGCGTACAGAGAGGCTGTGTTGCAGCCGAGAGAAGAGAGAGAGAAGCGAGGAACGAAACGAAAGAGAGAAACAAGAGACATATCGGCCAGAGGAACGAGTGCTGTAGGCCGATAAAAAAATTTGATAACATCGGCAGAAAGTTCCCCGAAAAAGCACTGGAGAAATATTTTTGTGCGTGCGTGCGCATTTTCGGGCTAAAGGGGAAAAAACGAGAGGCCAGGCGCCGATTTACGAGCCATCGGCGCCTTTATCACTTTCTTCCCAAGCGAATTTTTCATATTTATTTTTGCCGCGTTCCGATTCTTCTTCGCTCCCTCTCTCTTGCTCCGCCTCGCGCTCGGGCTCTCGGGGCTCTTCCTTTTTCGCGAATTTGACACGACTCTCTGTGCAGATTTGAATAACTGCATCGCGTGTTTTTTAAGACGAATACGAGGAATCGCTCGCTGCGCCGCAATAATTATACTCGCGATCGCGGATTAATGAGTAACGGGTGAAACTTTTCGCCCGGCAATTCATTGCCTCCTCTTCTCATCTTCTCTTTCTCTCTCTCCCTCTCTCTCTCTCTCTCTCTCTTTCTCTCCTTTCATCCGGACTTATTGTTGAGAACGAAGCGAGCATGTGAAGAAAAAAAAAACAAGAAATGCACCGTTGATTCGCGGTATTTCTAATATTTTCTTTGTGTTTTTTTTTCTCTCGATTTTATCATAAACAAAAATGTAAAATTCACTCAATCACAATCGTATCATCCCGATAAGATACACTCGCGAGCGTATCAAGATCTGCCGGTAGCTCACCGATCGCACGATCAAACTTGTGTGTGTGTGTGAGATAACAATTGTATAGTCATGCAACGCACGAGCCGGAGATTTTTGTTCGACAAAGTGGAATAAAGCTGAATAACGATCGTCTCGTGCAGATGTGGACTCTGGGCGCGTCGGGTACATACACACATGCATATTTATAATGGGGCAAAATCGCGTTTGAAAATGTTTGCGACTGATTGGCCGCGGAGCATCGCGGGGGAAGTGACAAGGCGGCCGGCGGCGAATAGCTTTATACACCGCGGCAAGAGCGTCTCGCAGCAATGGCGCATGCCAACTGCTGGCGGGGATGAACTGCAGCTTGGGAGGAAGGTGGAGGGAGGGAGTAGGTGGGGAACGGGGGTAATTAACATCTGTTACAATGCGTATTGCGTGCCGCTCCCCACCATAGAGTCGGGCCGGCGCGAGCGAGCGAGCGAGCGGGGCGGACCTGGAATACATTATCACCCTCGGCTGAGCGCTATATAGCTCGCACGGCCCGGCCGAGCCGCGCGTATCTGGCTTGCGGATCTGCCGCTCGCATTGTTGCAATTTAACACGGACGCGCGAGCGAGCGAGACTTATCCTTCCAGGATTTAGCGCGTTTTTTGCCCGGATGAATTTTTCATGCGTGGCGCCCGTGCCAACAGCCAGCAGCCGCAGCAGCGTGGCTGGCGCGCGCGCACACCGCAACCACCAGCGCCCCGAGCGCTACCAGCCTCGTAAATTGAAAATCCGTTCTGTATAATGCGATGATCGGCGAGCCCGGCTTTTTCTCCCGCGACCGGTTCTGAATTTGCCCGCCGCCGCCGCGGCCGACACTCGCTCTCACTCTTACTCGCGCGTCCCATACCACCTCCTCCTCCTCCTCATCCGCCTCCTCGACAACTCGAGCGCGTCGTCACAGCGAAAAGCCAGACGCACGACGGACCATGACCTACGCGATTTTCGAAATTCCTTCAGCCTCCCCCCCCCCCCACCCCATCGCACGATTTATACAGCTGCAATTTTCGCATCCGATCGACCCGCCACCATAAACTCCCCACCCACCCGCTCTTTACTTCGCTCTCATCATCTCTCGCGTTTAAGCGTTACAGTAAATTCCGACTAAATCGATCGCAGTCGCTTCAAGGATATCCAGCCCGGTTAACAATAATCGCTCGCTCGTCATTTCACTCGCGATTCTCTACAAATCTGCCAATCTACAGGAGAGCGAAAACCCGATTTTATCGGGCTTCACGGCCGCGTCTGTCTGTCTGTCTGTCTGTCTGTCTGTCAACAGGGAGAAGCTTGCAACTTCTCCAATCAAATTGTATCAAACGTACTTTTTGAAGAGCGAAAAATCTCAAAATTTCCTTACATACTCATTGTCGCTGTTTTGTGAATTGTATATCTCAAGAGAAATTTTTTTTTCAATTTGAATACAGTCTCTTTAAGAATATAATTTCTCATCAGTTTCAGATTCAAAATTAGTTCACATTATTAAATTCAGAAGTGGGGGCCACGGCTTCCACTGACATTGTCAAACTGTCGTATACTGAATAACAGCGTATAACAGGATATTACGTTCTTTCTTTTATTCGTTTGTGTAAAAGCGTACTTTTGAAAAACGTTTCCATGTATTAGTTTTTGAAAAAAAGAAGTTCGAATAGAACTTCTCCTTGGAAAAATAACTGCAATACGAATTCATTATTAAAATCAAATTGATCCAATAGTGGACAAATATCAAACAGCCTTCATTGTTTGAGTTCCATCTGGAATACTTATTTGTGTGACTATAGTTTTCAAGTTATCAGTTTCAGTTATCAATTGGGTTAAAAAATAACATCGCGCGCAAATACGCCTGAACTGTAATACTTTTACTCACGAATCGGACTATGAATTGGAGCTTTATGAAAGTATATCGAATTCTTTCGGATTCGCACGAGAGTCGGGGGGGGGGGATGGTGGATTTGCAGGTCTGTCGGAAACAAAAGCAGTGCAGCGTCGGTGGCGGTGGGGCCCAAGAGAATGCCACACACGCGCTGCAGCTATCGCGGTATAAAAGTGTGCGGCGCTCGCGACCGGCCACGGCGTAAGAGCCACATGTAACAGGGCGTATAAGAAGGCGCGAGAAACGCGCGTTGGCTCGCGGGAAAAAGACGAAAAACGGAGCGCGTGTATATGAATGTACGTATATGGGGCAGAGAGAGAGAGAGAGAGAGAGAGAGAGAGAGAGAGAGAGAGAGAGAGAGAGAGAGAGAGAGAGAGAGAGAAAGAAAGAGAGTGGAAGAACCGGCCGGTGGCCAGCTCGTATATCAGCCCCGGGCCTTTTGTTTCCCTGACGTGCCTTTGTTTTGCGCGGCTCGTTTTCGCGCGATTCCCTCTCGATTCGCGAGCGAGAGAAAACACTCGCAGCTTGTTTTTCACAAGCAGCCCCATCGCATTGCCACGCGATTCCGGACGTTTATATACACTGACGCTTGGACCGTACAGCCGAATTCGAGATCCCCTATACACATGTGCGCAAATACCCCCGGCTGCACTGCCAACCAATTAGCAGCAGCAGCAGCCGATGTCCCCCGAAGCGGCCGGCCCTCCCCTCGCCCCTTTCTCCTTTGCCAGCCGCTCTCCGCGACCAATCTTATTTTCATCCACCGGCACAAAGTTATGGACTCGCGTGAGATTTCAACTGGTGCGTGTGTATTTTTGTTGCAGGATGCAGTGACGAGGCAGACGGAGAAAGAGGCTCGCGATGTCTGCCGTAACGAGTCCATATGGACCCAGTAAGTGCACAGCGGCGAATCCGAGCGCCCTTCCGCGAGTATGAACGTAACGAGAGTCGGCCGGGAAATAACGGGGAGAAAAGTAAAGAGCTTGACGAGCCAATAAAAGTATCTCCCTTCGCGATTGCCCGCGCGCGTGCGCCTCTCTCGGCTGTTTCCATTTCGCCTCGTTCATTACGTTCGAATCATGGGATATATCAGGGGCATTTGATCGTTTGTTTTGTTAAGCGGCACTGTCGGAAAATTGAATAGCCGGGAGAAGGCGAAGCGATGCTTACCGATCGTCAAAGTCGCTCGAATGAAAGGATAAACGCGCGAGACGAACGAGGGATAAAGCTGGCGACGTGAGTAAAACGGGCTGGGTTGGGTTGTTGGTTTTTCAGCGGAGATGTTATCGGAATCGGTGTACAACTTCGCCGCGGCTGCGTCGCGACGCTCCGCGTCGGCGGAGGCCGACAGCGACTCGCAGCAGTACGAGCCATCGTCGAGGCCGACCAGCAGCGGACCGGCGCCCGTGTCCGCGGCGACGACGACGGCCGCGGTCGCGACGGCGACACAGCTGCAGCTGGCGGCGAGCATCAGCCCCTCGAGCGGGGCCAGCGGCCCCAAGCCCCGCAACAAGCGCAAGAACTTCAAGCCGATCAGCTCGAGGATGGCGGAGGTGAGCGACGAGTCGGACGAGCGGGACGAGCGGGACGAGGAGGAGGTGGCGGCGGCGGCGGCGGCGGCCCACTCGGAGCTGGGCCCAAACCTCCTGCTCGACGCCGGCTCGAGCCTCAAGCGGCGCAACAACAACAACGAGCCCGTCATCCCGATGGACCTGAGCGTCTCGACGAGGCCGCCCTCGTCCGGGCCGCCCTCCGACGACGACAGCCACGACTCCTTCCGACACAAGTTCATCATCGACCAGCTCACCTCGCACAAGCTCTACTCGCCCGCCAATCACGTGAGTCCCTCCCTTAACCTTCGGCCCCCCCCCCTTCTACCTTCGTTTTTACTATTTTGCAAGGCAACTCGTATCACTTCCCAATTGTTTTTCATACTACGCAACGATTTTTCGCATATTTAGCCATGATACAATTGGAACTTCAAAATTCATCTCAATGTCATTTTGAAGGCTCGTTCAAAACTTATCAGAAACAATGTTTATGATCATCAAAATTTCAAGAAGTCTATTAACTGAGGTAACTCAAAGAGTGACTTGTTACAGCCTCCATACGCTCACAGGGACGATCAAATTGTGATTGAAATAAACTCAAAATGATGTTTCCATACATAGTTATTGGAAACTTTTGACATCTAACCGAAAAATACGTATCTAAATCATTGCAACATATGTCTATAAGAATTTGACGTTTATCTCTCAAATATTGAACCACTCTACTCAGTCTTTCGATTTTGAGTAAATTCCCGGGAATCCGGCTACATCATTATCAATCGAATCATTCGATGCATTGACGATTTATTTAGGCCACTTGAGTGGCGTTACGACAGGTAACGCCACTCAAGTGGCCTAAATAAAAGCCTAACTTTGACTTACTTGGATCTTGACTAATGTTTATGAGCCTCCGTCTTTGTCGTTCATGAAACAAATGCAGCGATCAATTATGATGATATTTAACTTGTGTGAGTTGGATGGTTGCAGGCGCGGAGTCCGGCGTCGGAATCGTCGGAAAAAAGCGGCGGCAGCGGGCTCGGCGCGTCCCGGCACGATGACATGGAGGCGCCCGAGGAGGACGAGGTGGAGGAGCGGCTCCGGCTGCGTATGAGGATGAACCAGGACGAGATGAAGATGGAGGAGCCCGAGGCCGACGGAGTGGAGGAGCGCGGCGTCGGCGGCGTCGGCGGCGGTCGGTCCTTCGAGAACATGAGCGAGTACGCCGAGTCGACGATGCAGGAGCTGCTGGCGATATACGGGCTGGCCGGTGGCGGCGATCTGGCCAACAGCGTCACCAGGCAGATGCCCAACAGCTTCCTCAACCCCGGTCACCAGCAGCACAGTAAGTATCCGACACCTTTTTCTCCGAATGCCTTGCAGTGAAATTACGTTAATGGCCACCGAGGTGGATTGATGTGCTGAGAGACATAGACCGCGACTTACACCCGTGTTCGAAAGCTAGGGGTAGTGTATCATAGTCTACTTCTCAGTAGAGAGAAAGTAATACTGCCATTGGTTTCGATCTTTTTTTTGTAATATCAGTCGAAAATTTATGGATCACTGTAGCCTCAATGATATCCACTATAGATACATTGACTATTTACGCTTACTAGGAGACCACTTGGGATGTGGGACACCAATCTTGACCAAAATTTTTTTGGTGTTTACTTGTGGCAAGAATAGAGTTTATCCATAGTTTTAGGGTCCAACGCTCCCAAACTTCCAAGACATTAATTTATGTATTTTAGTTAAAAACGCTGGTCTTGTCCCAAATGACAATATGTCATCTGAGACGTATTTCCCTCACTGCACTACACTTTCAGTGTTCTCATTGAACACTACATCACATTTTATTCTGAAAAATATATAAAAGTAGTAAATAACGTGTATACTCAACAAATCTTACTTCCATGTCTTACTCACATAGAGTGAAACATGGAATATGTGAAAAAATCAACACTAATCGACTTTTCATGCTGTGCTTGGATACTGAAGCAATAACAACATGTATATAAGCACAAAGACTACAAATGTAGTATCATAAGACAACAATTCAGTGTCAGACTTGATTTTTATTCATGGAAACTTCAATTCTGAACATGTGTCGACCAATATAATACTATAACACACACATATTGTTATTGCTCCAGTATCCAAGCACAGAGTGAAAAGTCGATTAGCGTTGATTTTTTCATATATTTAATGTTTTACTCTATGTGAGTAAGACATGGAAGTAAGATTTGTTGAATATGCACGTTATTTACTCTTTCTATATGTTTTTCAGGATAAAATGTGATGGGGTGTTCAGTGAGAACAGTCAAAGTGTAGTGGAGTAAGGGAAATACGCCTCCGATGATATATTGTCACACCAGCGCCTCTAACTAAAATACATAAATTAATATCTTGGGAGTTTGGGAGCGTTAGACCCTAAAACTTTGGATACACTCTATTCTTGCCACAAGTAAACACCAAAAAAATTTTGGTCAAGATTGGTGACCCACATCCCAAGTGGTCTCCTAGTTAGTGCAATGTTTTTTCCAATTGTTTACCCATTACAGTGAATATTCACTGTGACGCAGTGCAGTTGCAGTGTCAGAAATTTAGTGAGTGTCTGCTAGAGGGCGCTGCGCAAACTGCACTTGCGCGTGCTTGTGTTTGATTCGCGATGTTCGACACCTTTGCTATAGGCAGCCGGTATATATAATATACCTATACATGTTGCGCTGCCTGCGATTCTTGTTCATATAGTCGTCGCGTGGCCATACTGTTTTATTCGCGCGACTAGCGCGACAGGTGGCGCCACCGGGCTGCCCGATACCCTTTGTGCGCGCAACGGGTGTACAGGCGAGTTGGCTTGCTCGCAATATTTCAATTACGAAATGGCGAGCATTTATTCATGAGGCGCAGCTCGCTCGATAGCATCATCGTTTGCAATTAAGGATAGAGGCCCGCGATAGCTCGCGCGAGCACATTAACATCCGCGAGCAAATGAGCAGCTGGTGTAAACACACGCGCGCGAATCGCATTAAAGCGCGACGCTATTTCGGCTTCGTAGACCGAGCTGCTGCTGCTGCTGCTGCTGCTGCTGAGCTTGGCTTTGGCTTTAGCAGAGCAATTATGTTAATTGGCCGGTGTTGGCCGGCGAACACGAGCCGCGCATGTACGCCCGATAATTTATTCGTCCAAGGGATCCATGCACGTTTGATCCATCGACGAGCGAGCGAGCGAGTACGTGTCGGTGATAGCTGCTCTTTTTGCCCCCACCTCCTCTCCACTCCACTCAAACCGCCGAATCCACTTTGTCCAGCCACACGCCATTCATATCCCACTGAACGTTTTCAAAACTCGCCCCCGCGAAATCCCCACGAAGGAGGCATCCTTCTTCCCGTTGTATCTTGCGCACCTTTTTGTATATGCTTTGCTCCGCGCGGCGAATCTGTTCGAAATCAAAATTCCATTCGTGCCTGTCGAGTTTTGACATGGGTTCTGGGCTGCACCGCAAATTTTACTGGTAGCTCGAGCTGAATCAGCCCCGAAATACTCATATTTTCGCGATCCTCACGATTAAAAGCCATTAATGATGAATCATATTAAGGTTGGATTTCACACCCACGCGGGCCAGGTGGAAATAGTAAAGAGCCGACTGTTGAATAGTTGGATGTTATCGGTCGGATCTACGGTCACGTATATAAGAACGAGCGTAACGCTGCGATACGCTATCTCAATTTATCGGGACTTTTCGTTCGGTCGAAAGATGCACGTTAATGAGGTACGAGTGAGTTACGCATATGAATATTAATAAAAATCACGGGGTGTAGGCGATCGTAGGTTTGGGGGTGAGGTTGGACACGCGGCGCGGTACGTGCAGTATCGATCTCGGGAGAATAGTATAAGGGGAAAACAAAAAAGCCCCTCTTGCACGCTGTGGTGTCTGGTAATAAATCAAAAGCCACGTACTCATTGCGGTCTCGGCGGCGGCGGCGGCGGCGAATCGATAGGGAGATATCCTAAGAGCGGCAGCTCGGAACAGAATATGTGGCACTTACATATTGCCCCGCGTGCCATACGAGCTGTGCCGCGAGCCGGCCGAGACAGCCAGCCCGTGCGCGCTGAATATGCGATGCAGCTCGAAACATGCCCGACTTATAACTCATAAAAGCGTCCGGCCGGCGATCGATGCGAGATGCACGAGATCTCGTACACACACGCGCGCTCGTGCTCACACACACGCGTGGCGTGTAGCCTCGGCCTTCTCTTCCCGTTCGCTTCGCTTCGTCGTTCGCGATTCGCTTCAGACCCCTTTTGTTTTTCCACTTTCACTCCCCCTCTCGCCCGTACCCACGCGTATATAGCTTTGTTGCTGCCCTCGCGACGACGCGACGTTGATTCAAATTGCAAACAGTCCCGAGTGCGCGCGACTCGCTCCACGTGTGTGTAAAATTTTATCCGACGCGATTGTCGCTACTCGAGAGAGTCTTCTTTTCGTATATGCCGCTGTGTTCGCGCGTGTGTGTGTGTGTGTGTGTGTGTGTGTGTGTGTGTGTGTGTGTGTGTGTGTGTGTGTGTGTTTGTGACGCTAGCGGGTATTTTGGGAAACAAAATCATGTAGACGCGCGTGTCAAGGTGGGTTGAATCGGAGAGTCGGGATGAATGATTGACGCGCCGGGGTCGTGTCGGCCCGTAAATAGACGCAACATTTTATAGCGAAGAAAAGTTATTGCGGCGTTTTTTGCTCGTCACGCGCAAATGATTTAAAATACCCGGTGTTCGCACTTTTGTATTTCGAAGGTTGTGCTCGTGCAATCGCGCGCGCGCGCACTGCACCGAGTTTACGCTGCATCCTCGTCGCGCTCGCACGCGCTAAGCTAATCACACTCGCCTAAACGAGCTATTCGGGCGTATTTGCGTTCGGATACCGAGCCGCATTATCTGTATACTCGCGACGTCGCGACCTCAATGCGCGATGCGCGATTAGTTTTTTCTTTGCCGCGATCATAATGCGCAGCCGGCCGGCGTCTGGGTAGTCTTGTTAGTATATATACGAGCAATTAACTTTTTACTCGTTGTTCTGGCTATTTTAGTTGTAAAGCACGTTGGCGACATTCACGGGAGCATCGTGATCAGTTGCCGCAAACCCATCGAGGATTCTCGGCTCTCGTGGAATCGAGTGAATTGTACTTTTGTCCGGCAGACGTTCAACTGCTCCGTACGGCTCCGTTCGACTGGACCACGACGATTCGGATGGATGTGAAAATCGATTGGAGTAATCAAACTGATCGATGGATTTTCACGTGAAAAGTGTAGCGTTGTGGGGGTCAGGCAGGTCGTGAGATATATCGGTAGCTGGTGTGTACGTCGAGTCGGAGAAAAGTCGAAAACGCCAGAGTTGGAGAGCGCGCGCGCGCGATTAATCATCGGCGCAGCGGATAAAGAAGCGGGTGGGATGAGAGAAGACGGACAGTCGGATGGACGGACAGCAGCAGCAGCAGCAGCAGCAGCAGGTCGCTGATCATTTTTTATCCTCTCGCTAGCTCGGCGAACGAGAGGATTTTTCGAGGAGGGATTCTTTATTGTCAGGTGCGTGGGATACGCCGGCCCCGAGATCTCCCTCGAGAACTCGAGAACTCGTGAACGAGAGAGAGAGAGATTCATTTAAGGATAAACAACGGTCGAGGGAGAGGGTGGTTGTTGCGTTGAGCAAGCAATCACCAGCAGCCCCTGTCAACTTTGTGCCCGGACAATGAGGGCGAAGCCGCGCTCGTTCGGCGTCATTACACACTGATTACGAGTGTTGCGCGAGTGTCGAGGAGCGCGCGCAAGAGAGAGAGAGAGAGATTCAGATTCAGATTCAGAATGATTTTATTGTCTGTACATTATGTTGTACAATTTACAAGAGAGAGAGAGAGAGAGAGAGAGAGAGGAAGCCGATTCAAAAGCGTGATGCGCCGCTTTCCCGCTCGCGAGACCGGCCGAGTCACGCTCGGGCGGCTCGGTAAGCAGCGCTGGATTTTCCCCTCGCGCAAACGCGTGGAAGCGCGAATAAAAGCGCCCAGGAAATGAACGAGCCGTTTAGCGCGACGGGACGAGGGATGTTTCACGCCCCGACAAACAGCACCGGCCCCTCTCGCTCCTGCGGCTGTGCGTACGTATGTACTGCGGCCGCGCGCGCGCGCGCGACAACCTGTTGAATCCCTCGCGGCTCCCTCGCTGCTCGGCTCGAGAGAGAGATCGCGACCCTCTGCGACGCCCACGAGCCTCTCCCCAGCTCACTCGATCCACCCCCTGTTCGCACACTGCCGTAATCGCTTAATTCGAGCCAATGCCCGCTCGACGGCTGACGGACGCGCGTCCTCGCAGAGCCGATTGATCGATCCCGTGAATATACGCAATGCTGCCCAGCCGGATGCCCAGCTCTCAGGCCCCGAGGAAAAACACGAGAGTAATGTATCGCGGACCGGGTGTATCGTATGACTCGCGCCGCGCCATCGTAGTCCGACGATAACCTGACGCAGCCCACCCCTCATCGATTCGCCGTCGCTTTCCACTCGAGCGCGAGCCAACGGCACATTTGTACCGAGATTGGGTAACTCGTGTCTCTGACGCTGCATGACTACGAGATTTGATTGTGGCTTCGCTGAGAAGGAGAACTCTGCGAGCCGACACAACGTGTATATCTGCAGATTCAATCAAGATTCAGGCGTAGTTGCACGAGGGCTTCCGTACGAGCTCGTGTTATTCGCAAAGGCCGCGGGTAAGAGGGAGCGCCGCGGCCGGGAGGTGGGAGGTAAAAAGTGGCGGCTTATTGTTTTGTACTTGCGCCGGGCGATTCAGCTGCTCGTCGCTCAATCCGCCGGCCGTTCGTTGGCGCGCCGGTTTAATTTGATTAGCGCGCCCTCGGCGAGTGGGGGGCTCGAGATGAGCAGCTCCGCAGGGCAGTTGCCCTGTCTCCGATTAAGTATATGTGCGCGCGCGCGCGCGCCGCGCCAACTGCTCTCCTCCCGCTCTCCCACGTCTTTCGCTCTCCGCTATTCTCGAGCTGCTATTCCATTCGCGCGCAGCCATCTCTCTCTCTCTCTCTCTCTCTCTCTCTCTGCGGACGGTCGGATGAGCCGATAATACACCCGGGCCAATTACTCACAATTGCGCCAGCCTCGCTCGACGATTCTCAAAACCGACGACCTCTCTGTCTGTCTTCCTCTCTCGTACACGATTATTGAATCGAGCCCGCTGCTGCCGCGTAATGTCCGTGAGAACACGCGCCTCTCCGAATACACCCGAAAACGCTGGATTCGGCCGATCAAGAAGAAATCAAGAACCGGGCCATTCGAATCAATCGAGCGACGCTGACCGGGCGCCCGCACGACATATCGCCTCTTCCGATTAACCGAGCTGTGCATGTTTTCACCCCGACGCGCGGGTGCATTGTTCAACACGAGCTCCAAAGTGACTCTCCGAGGGGCTTCACTTCGAAACCACTAGTGATTTTTTGTGATTTTTTGTGATTTATTGTGACTTTTTGTATTGTTTTGGAGCGAATACTTCCTTGAGCAATTTGATTACGGACAAAACTTTCATCTTCATTCGCTCGATTGAAAACAAGGGCTAGCCAGTCTAGAATTTGACAAAAAATCACAAAAAAATCAAAGGAAATTACCAGTAATTTCGAAGTGAATAGCCCCTCGTGACTCTCGGTGCAGCGCAGTCTCGAGCCGAATCACCGTCGGTATCATTCGGTTCGCAGCGAGCGAATCGGACGCCTCCCCCACATATCGACTCATTTTTTCCCCCGAAAACGCTTTCCTCGCGGCACTCAACCTTTTTACCGCGGGCGCGCGAGCGCCTTCTTGTTTATACAGGCCGCGCCTCTCCGACGCACTCGAGTCCGCTTCCAATTTCGGATTCAATGGGATCCTTTTATAACGCGTCGCGCTTTAACGGATTCCCACCGCTCGATTATGTTTGTTTAATCTGAACTTGACGCGCCAAAGCCGAGCTGCGCTCTTTCTCGGCCGCTCGAGCTTGGGAATTGGGTAAAAGCCGGAATTATCATGTTCGAGTGGGCGACTAGCGGCTTTTACCCCACTTTTTCCCGGGCTCCGTCAATCAAGCGAGCACATGCATCGCTCTCTCGTCTCGTCTCGAGACTCCACTATACGTATGTTTGATAGTGACCCGCAGCGGTTATTAATCAATTCCGGAAAAGAAGCACCGCTTCACTCCGACGTATCCACGTAAAGATTTATTGTTTGGACAAAACGATTGTGTTTACCCAGGCTTTTGTAAAAATACCATTTTTGTTAATCCCGCTTTCATGAATAATTCCTGTACGCCTCGCGGCGTGTTTTTTTCTTCTGGCTCTCTTGTTCACTCGACAGAGAGAGAACGCACACACGTGTGCGCAGCGAGCGTGGCGCGCACGTAATAACGTGTAGACACCGGTTGATTTTACTTGAAATTTTGTGCCCAGTCATTAGCGCTCAATGCTGTGTTCTCGATTTTCAGAAAAGATTTGTAAACTCATCAATCAAACATACTCGTTTTTTTTTTCCTTTACTCTCAGTTTCGATATCCCGCGCGGGATTGACTTTTAATGATTGTACGCTTTCGAGTTATAAAAAAACGCTCGCTCTGCCTCGTAAAGAATATATTATTTTTATAGCCGCGAGAGGAAGAAAGGATGGAAAAAACGACGATCCTCTCGAGTGTGTGTGTGTGTGTGTTTGTGATTTCGAAATATCCAACTCGAGCCGCGGACGGTTTTCGACATTTCGGGGATTCTTCGCCTAGTAGATTCATAGAATTCCCTATTGTGTATTTTCGGGACTGTGTTTTCATTGAGATTCAGCGCGAGGGACTGGAACGCGCGCCACACGTTCCGACGGGGGTAATATACCTCGTGTGGTATTACATACCACGACGAACGGGCGTCGCGCGAGAGTCGAGCCCTCGGAATCGCACAACGGCCTATCAAAGCGTGCAAATTGTAAAATAGCCGGTAGCGCTGGTAAGTGCCCGCGAAATTCCTCCGCCGCGGCTTGATTATTCCATTAGTTGTTGCGTGCGCGAGCGAGCGAGCCAGCGAGAAAACAGGTGTTTTTAGCGGTGCGCTGCAGCCCCGGCCGGAATCGGAGAATATATGCTCGCTCGCTCGCTCGCAGGAAGGCAGAGCAGCAGCAGCAGTTCCTTTACGACTCGCGCGCGCTTAATAGCTTCATTAAAGGATTACGCGACGTTTTTGCCGGCCGTTCGATTTTCAATCGGTAAATGAGTATCGCGCGAAGCAAATGAGAAAATGTCCCATTGCCGCACGTATTGATTTGAAACGTCCTTCCTCGAGCTCACGCCCAAA
Source organism: Aphelinus atriplicis (assembly GCA_020882685.1). Lineage (NCBI taxonomy): Eukaryota > Metazoa > Arthropoda > Insecta > Hymenoptera > Aphelinidae > Aphelinus > Aphelinus atriplicis. Next base: position 44,029,527 of record CM037076.1, on the reverse strand, counting down.
ATTTTTCCTTCCCCGTTTTCTCTCCGGACCGACTACTACACCAGCTGCTCTAGTTTTGTCGTCTCCGTAAATACCCGTCCAAATCAGAGGAGTGTTGGGAACATCGAGTAAAGAATTCTCGAGCCGCCGCGGCCGACAATGATTGGTGCACGCGTCCAGAGGCAATACAATCGAGCGTGGGTGGGTGTCGGGCGTGATTGGAGTGGATCAGGTCGGCGAGCGTCCAGTTGTTTTCTTAAGATTCTTCGTGATGCAGCCGAGCGGGGAAAGAAGGCTCGGAGAGAAAAAGAGAGAGAGAGAGAGAGAGAGAGAGGGAGAGCCGTGCGGTGCAGCTTGTCTGTTCGCGTATACCAAGCTAGGAATTCCTCCTGATGGATTGGTCATCCGTGATTAATTTGACAAGCTGACTTTCTGGTTTGGGCGGCGGCGGCGGCGGCGCGGCCAGAGCCTCCTTCCCCGGCCACTGCTGCTGCTGCTGCTGCTGCTGCTGCTCTCCCCCCCTTGGCTCTCTCCGCGAGCGACTAATGGGCTCGAGTCGCGCGCCCGCAGAATCGAAATAAAATATTCTACTCTGCTTTTGGGATTTGTCCGTGGGATTATTCGCGAGAGATGCGTTCTCTCGTCTTTTTGCCTCCCCTCGAGCGCCGCACTGGTTTTGTTGCTCGTTTCGCGGTATTTCGAAAAAATTGGAATGTGGGAGGATCGCCGGCCCGCTGCGCCCTACAAACGTCCCGTGTTTGATTCGTCTTCCCCTCCCCCGTGCGCCCAGACCCCGAAGGACACTGCAACACACGGCCGAATTAGACGTATCGGTGTGGCGGCCGCGCGACCCTTCACCTCTTTGCTCGCGCCAAACGCGCATAAATAACATTCGTCTGTCCATTCTTCACCGGTGTGTGTGTGTGTGTGTGTGTGTGCGTCTGTCCGTCAGACTCGGAGCGCTCGGTCAAATATTAATCGGGGCCGATCGTGGCTCGAGCTCGAAAGAGAGAGAGAGAGAGAGAGAGGGAGAGCTGAGGGAGAAAGAGAGCCGGAGCCCGGGCTGGCGACTAATGGCGAGGAGGAAAAGTGTGCATCAGCCGAGGCGAGATTGATCGGCGCGCATTACCATCGGACGACGGGCGGCGAGATTGCATCGGGGGGCCCAGCAACAACAGCGAGCCTTTGTTGCCGAGCAAACCCAACCGCACAAAAGGAGCTGCCCTCGCATTTTTTCTTCCAACCTACTCTCCCGCGGGATTTTTCATCTTTTCCCTCCCTCGCCCTCCCACCGCCCCCTCCCCCAAGAACACGCACATGGCACAGAATCATGACGACGACGACGACGACGACGACGACGACGACGACGAGTGTACAACGTGTCAAACACGATCCGGGCTAAGTTCGAATTGTCGCTCCGGTTTTTTCTCTCGTGCTTTCCGCGCCAGTACGCGCTTATCGCGCCTGGTCATGTACATATATTTCGCCAAGAGATTTTTCCACGTCAATCAGTGCATCGTATTACTCTGACGGCCGTGTGTAACATTTAGATAGGATCAATGCGTTGCGTGAGCGTATGTGTGTGTGTGTGTGTGTGTGTGTGTGTGTGTGTGTGTGTGTGTGTGTGTGTGTGTGTGTGTGTATGTGCTGTGCTCGTGTTTCGGAATCCGAACAAAAACTCGGGACGGATCGTGGACGCATATCGCGCTGGCGCAGTATATGAGGATTTCAAAACGAATCGCCGGGTCGATTAATCACGCGGGGGCTTTTTTTCTCCTCATCCGCGCGCGCGCCCCGCGTGGGATTATTCTCTCTCTCTTTCTCCGCTCCTCGCCCGATGACTTTTCAACCTGACTCGCGCGCGGGATTCCACCGGCCGACCGACAAAAATATATCCGAGCTCCTCTCAGCTCTGACTCATCACCTCCGCCCCGCGCGCAAGCACTTGCACGGCTCCGGCAAAATACTGACAAATTGATACGAACGCGTCCTCGTCCAGGCTCACAATGCCACGGACGGATGCACAGACATGACAGTACACGCGCCTCGAGATTTTCCTCTTGCCCGCGCGCGCCAAGCGTTTATGTAGTCGCGGCTTCGCGGGGATTAACAGATGCCCCCAGCGCGAGCATTTGTCAAGCCCCTCAACACAATTGAGGCGTTCGTTACGTCCTTGGGTTGTTTCGTACGTCGTTTAATCCGTCTCCGGACAAATCTTGCATCTATACGATATTTTAGCATACGTTTAGAATAACAATAACACTGTTGGTGCGCGCCAATTAAAATATTCATAAGCCTCGCATCGCGTATTCATACACAGATTGGCGGAGGGGTTTCGAAATTTCTTCGAACAACGGAGAAAAATCAGAGGAGCATTCAGTGAGTAAATTAGCCCTTTGAGAGCGGGTGGGTCGGAGGTGGGGGGGGGGAGGAGGAGGAGGAGGAGGGAAAAAAGGTAAGTATGGAAAGGAACACAGGCACTATCTCTGCATTAAGGCAACTAATCTTAATATTCAAATTCTCGGATGAAACTGAGCATCGCGCGTACAAGAGGGAAAAAGGGAAGGAGAAATCCGGTTAAGCTTGCGCGCGCGCGAGCGAGCGAGCGGCCCGAGAGACAAGGATGTATTATGCCCGAGTTGAATATTCACGTGTGCGCGAGCTAGCTCGCGTTCGGATATCCTATATATAAGGTAGGTGTACCCAATATGCGCCAGGACCCAATATGCGCCACCCTTCGTATTTCATATATACGCGCGTCTAGAGCATCGCCGCGGCACAGAATCTTGTCGGCAATGCTAAATAATGAAGAAAGAAAATATTTTCACCGATCGGAAACCCTTACACCAACTTGTTAGAGCTCGTTTTCTCCATTTTTTCGCCAATTTTCATTCTCGATCTAATTTCGCCCAGGTAAGTGCGAATTTTTTTAATACCCTTAAACTGGGCCAAAAAAATCGAGCGACATATCATTCGATTCCTTGACATCCCATCTACATCATCCAATTTTTTTTTCTTTGTATGACCTTTTTATCAATCGTTTCAATAGCTCTTCGTTATTTTTATCAAATGTACCCAATATGCGCCACCCCTATTTTCTTGCTCTAGAAGCTACAATCAACCCATTGATGGTAAATATCCGCCAAACATGGTGGAAAGAGAATTTAGTTCAAGCTCTGGAGCAGGTAAAAAAAGGTGAGATATCGCAGAGGATGGCTTCGACCATATATATAAGATACCTCGTCGAACATTTCAACGATATGCCAAACAAAACATATCCGAGAAAAGCAAAATGAGTCGACCATATGCGTTAACGACAGTACAGAACGAAGAATTATGTAGTCGAATTAAATGCTTAGCAGATATTGGCTATCCTATAACCAGAAAAATGTTGAGGTTATGCGTTTATAAGTACTGTCTAGGAAAAAACATCAGACAGAATTTTTCTACCATCATGACAATAGCTAGCCCCAAGTAGGCTCGGACATTTTTTAAATTGAACTCTTCCATTTCAGTGAGAACATCTCAATTATATTTAAAATTACACAAATAAGAATGTTCATCAATTTGAGAGATTAATATTGGAATTAGATGTTGCATAAGTTAATTTTGTTAATTCAAAAACAACGGTTTTTCATGAATTTTAACTGAAAACTTGATTTGATTTAGGTTGTTAGAAGTTCATATAATCTATTTACTATGGTTTAATCAAAGACAAAATGTATTTTCCAATAAAATTATATCAGAAATATAATTTTTTGTTTGTATTTTATCCATTCAGACATGCTTCATGCTTCAAATTGGATGAAAAGAAGTATTTTCAGGGTGGCGCCATATTGGGTACACTAAAAATTTTTTCCCGAAAATTTTTTTTTTTTTTAAACCGCGGTATCTTAGCGTAGAACTGTTCAAATCGAAAAAAAACTTAGCTCATTCTGTAGGTATTGAGTAGACCTTTCATTTGACACCAATTATGTTAGAAAATATTCATTTGACGCGGCGTAGTGACCTTTCTCGCTTAGGTGGCGCATATTGGGTACAGGTACCTTATATGTGTATACACGCCTCTCTCGTCCTCGAGGAGCTGCCCACTTTTCAACGTACTTTTCACCTCTTTCGAGACATTTTTCTTTTTTTTTTCTTTGACAACAACAACAACAAAAATATCCGGCACAATATCGCGCAATATCCTATATATGGCCGATCGATCAAAAACCAGCGCGACAGTCGAGTTTCGAAAGGAATCGTCCCCGCGCTCGAACAACCAAAAAAGGCGGACGACGCTATGTTTTTACCTTTTTTCCCCGGTGGCGAGTCGCGCGCGCGGGCGCGTGAGTGTCTATGATTGATGAAAAACGCTAATGAAACGGCTGGCCACTATAATGACAATGACGCGATCGCGAGCTCGTGTGCGCGTGTGTGTGTGGGTCTGGTGCAGGTCCGTCGGTGCGGGTATACTGCAGTGCAGGCTCGCGCGACGCTCGTGTCCCCCCTTGGGCCGTTGTTCCCCTTGTCCGCCTCCTCCTGGCCGTGGATAATTAAGACGCTCGCGGCCCGATCGGCCCGTGATACTGGGGAATCGCAGAGCAAAGAAAGGGCCTCTCTCGTTAGGAGAGCCGATTCCGGGGGGTCCATTTGAATATCGCATAATGCCGAATTAATGCCGGAAACTCGGGCCGCGGCTCTCCCTCCCCCCTTTCCCCTTGTATATATCCCCTTGTGCTCCCTTGATAGCTCAGCTCCTTTCCTCCCGCCGAATCTCATAATCCCCACCTCGCGAGGCCGGCCACGATTTTCGCGATTTTCTAGATCCTAGCCTCCCAACGACAGACAATCGGCGTTGACAAGTGCGCGCTCCAACAAAACGCGACAGTGGTGGAGACAAGGTGGTGGTGGTGGTGGGGGAGCCCTCTCAAGAGAGAGAGACGAGCTGCTTTGTTCGGGCTCGCTTCATTTTTCGAGTATACGGGATAATTAATCTTGCGGATGGGGCATAAAAGGGTTTTCGAGTTCACGGCCCCGAGGAGAAAAAAAAGTGACCGGTGTGTATATGATGATCACGCGAGGCCTCTTTCACTTTGTTGGATTGCACGTGGGTCCGCGAGCTCGAGAGAGGCAGAGCACGTGTAAACTCGATCGGATCGTTGGTAAACTGCGGAGAAAGCGATTGTTAGCGCACGAGCGGACGATGTGACACTTGTGCACAAAGCGTAGGCTGTTTTGGGAATAATTAATCAGGGCTCGCGCGCGCGCGCGCGCACGGCCGTGACATTGTGCACTGCTGCGGCCGGCTATGCGCGGCTATCCGCAAACTCGACGCGGAGAAGCAGCGGGTGAAAGAGGAAGGGAACGAATGGTCGACGAAGCGCCCGCAACAAAAAGCCCGTGGCTCTCTTGGAATAGCCTCCAATTTCTCATGGGATGAGGTGCAGCCCCCGGCGCTGCCCCCCTCGCTCGCTCTCCTAATCGGCCTCGGCCATCTCTCGGACTTCTGTTGAGGTGTTAAGAATGCACCCGCTCCCTCTATCTCTCTCGCGCGCGCCTTTTAAATATTAAAATCGTGGAAACCCAACACCGCTAAATCGGCCCCCGTTAATCCGTCTCTCTCTCTCCCTCCCTCTGTTCCCAATCATTTTTCTGCGTCGCCTCTTGTTGTTCGCATTCTCTCTCTGCCGCGCATACCTGCGTAACAGTGTGTACCGGGCGCAAAAGTATAATTTTAATTCGCGCTTATCACACGGCGAGCCTGACTCGCCTTCACTTCTCTCTCGGCTACCGAGCGCGTTTATCGGATAATTTACGAGAGAAGCGCGCCAATGCGAGCCGCGTACGTATAACGCGGCAAGCCATATACCGCGCGATAGGTTACGTGCCGCGCAACTCGCCGCGTATTCCACTGGGGTATTGCAAAAATTGGTAGACGCTTCCAATTGTCGAGCGTTTACTCCAATTAACCTAATTCTCCGGAAGAAAGAGACAAGGGGAGGGTCGACATGTCGCGTTTTGTCCCGAATCAACGGTTATTCGGCCGTACGGACGCGACGCGCGGCGTATATATGCGACGATCGACGCGGGCTTACGCAACCGACAAACGTTTTCCACATTTATAGGACAATCGTCGCGTTTGATTGCTCTGCTCTCCATATGACACACATACACGACTGCTGCTACTGCTCGTTTACATCACTTGCCGCGCGCAGTCACTCGCCGGCTATAATCTTCGTTCGTTCGCTCGTTCGTTCAGCTGCAGTATAACGTATCACGAAATTATTTCGCCCCGTGGCTTTCGCGCGAATATATGTACACACGGATGACTCGAGGCTGAACCTCGGTACGTGCATCTAATTGATTCAGAATTAATTTGACGTGATCATATCGCGCTGGTGCAGCTGATGATTAAGAGCGAGACCGTGTGATTAGCCCGCGCAGCCCACACAAATACACTGGTGTAGCTGGTCGCGGGGGGCGAGCTGGCAGCTAAGCTCGAACGTAGCTCGAATCAATGGGGCGAGCCGATACACACACATACATATATCCAGCTGAGTTTGGCCGGCTGGCAGCTCGCGAGTGACAACAGCCGGAATTAATTGGCGGCCGTCGGTCTCCTGCTCCTCCTCTTCCTCGTGCGGCCGGCCGTGCGACGCTCGACTAGACCGCGAGCGAGCGAGTAATCGCACTTGGGCGCGCTAACAAAAATAATCACGCGCGGAGAGAGGCTCGCGCGAGATCGGCGCTTTTTTTCGAGCTGCTTTATTTTCACCAGCGCTCCGCACACATGTGCTGCCGTTGGAGATTGCCGCACACGTCACACGTGCGCTTGAGCGAGCGTTACGCAATTACGAGTTCGCTCTGTTTACTTTTTGCTTGGGCTCGAAATATTCGCTCGATAGTGTTCGCTCGCGCGGGCGGGATGGCGTTGCGCGCGCTCGGCGGTGCCAAGAACAAGTGAGCGACACCCAATTGTCCGTCGCTCGAGAGCCCGCAGCCCTGAACCAAGTGATTTACGTTTCCAAGGAAAACGCGCGTCGGACACGGGTTGGATCACTCGGGAGATGGAGACGGCGAGAAAATGTGTCGCGCGCGCGCGCGCGCGAGTTTGATTATTATAATGTGTATGAAGAGCTGATGGGTGGGTGGGTGAGTGGCGTGCCAGAAAACGCACCGGAGCGTGGAGCGACGCGTAAATCGAGCGTGGCCACGATCCGATTCACACGCGCGACGCGTAATTTTGCCTCGTCTTTATCTCTCTCTCTCTCTCTCTCTCTCTCTATAAATAATATCGAATTGTCGGGGCCGGCTTGAGAATCGAAGACATGGAATGCGCGACGACTCGAACATTGAATTGACTCTTGATACAACAAGCGCGACTCGATCGGGTGCGTGTGTACGTATCGGGTGGCACGAGCGCGCGCAGTTTGTAAGACAGCGCGAAAATTTTCGAAAGCCGACTGATAGTGGGTGGCAGAGAGAGAGAGAGAGAGAGAGAGAGAGAAAGAGAAAGAGTCTGTCCGAGTGGAAAAACAAGCGCGTGTCGGTTGCAGGGAGTTGGCGAACAGGAGACGGGCGAATTCTTGGCTGGATATGCGATAATTCGCGCGCGGTCTCGTATATATCGACTAGCGTACGACACACACACACACACACACACACACACACACACACACACACAGAAGCGAAAAGAGCCCGAGGAATCCGATGGTATCGCGCGCGCCAACAATGCCCCCCGCGCACGGCCCGGGAATGTGTGGCGCCCACCCGACACACTGTGAGCTGCTCTTCATCCCTCGATTCATCTCGCGCGTCCAGAGAAATCGAACGTTCCGTCGGGATAGCCGGTGACGGTGCGGCGAGGCTGCGGTTTCCCACACCCAACGCGATCCACATAAAGTCCTCTCTCGACCCCGTATATATACAGACACTTATACCCCCTTTCGATGGCGCCGTGCGATGACAGATCGAGTTGCGAATCCACAATGCTGGAGTAGCGGGCCGTACAAAGCGCGAATATAAAGGGAAACATCCGTTATGAGGTGTGGCGCGCGCGAAAAATCCGTACCCTCTCGTGCCCGCGCGAGCCCAGCATCAAAGTCTCCGCGAGATACTGTATACACGTCCATCCGGCAGTCGCGCAATCTCTCTCTCACTCGAGAGAGAGAGACAGCGGCTGCTGAAGCTGCTCTCAAATTTCTCTCAACCAAACGAGTAAGACGAGGCGATGAAAAAAACTCGCGCAACTGTACTGATCAACAGTATGAGCCCCGTTAACAGACGCATTGCTGCTGCTGCTGCTGCTGCTGCTGCTGCTGCTTCCCATCGTACCCGTGTGACCCTTTACTCGCGCTCGCCTTCCCAAAATCGTCCTACAGTTGTACGCGCTTCGATTTTCCTCGTTTACTGCTATCAATACTCATACTTTCTGTACGTTTAGAAGCCGGCCGTTACCATGGCTCGTGTGTATTCACGTTAAGTTGAATACGACCAATGCACATCTCCATTCTGCAAACCCCGACTCGTCAAAGCAAATTCTCACATTAAAAGCCCTCGAAAGTGAATTTTTCTCAATCAACGTATAAAATCAAGCACAACACATGTAACATGGTCGGCGTTAGCTTACCATGGCTATTCGTAAACTGGAAATATTTTATTTTACTATATACCAGTCTAGAACTAAGCATTATTGTTTATTTTTATGAACATCAAAGTATGTACAAAACCTAATTTTGTTCTAAATGAATTTGCAATATAGGTCAGATAGAGTACTGCTCTGCGACCCCAATAAACAAATATTACAATTGCAATTACAACGATGCCGAAGTGATGCAATTGATATGACGCAATTGTAATAAAATATCATTTTGGAAACCTTGGCCGTATAAATTTCTGCACGTCGTTTGGTTTCGTGACTCCCACAGTTAGTGTTCTCTCTTACTCTCTCAATGTTTACCAAATTTGGTGTAGTTACTGTATTTGTAAATTTGTTACTCTTTATTACTTTGAGAACCAAGAGTCTAAATTTGTATTTTATTGATACGGATCGTAGCTCATCGTAATAGAACGATCAGTTTTATCCGAGTTTGATTATTGCGGCAATAACTTATTCCAAGTGAATATCTCTCCCTTGGGATTATCAATAAAGCAGTAAAAAAACGTGAAAAAACACAACAAAAGGCTAAGTAGCGTATCGCTTTCACGAGTCTGAAGCCCCGGCTCTTGGCTGGAGAGCGTGAAAGGACGGGAAAAAAAGAGGAACGAAGGAAGGAAGGAAGGACGGAAGGAAGGAAGGAAGGAAGGATGGAAGGAAAGGAGTGCGCGGAGTCGAAAGGGCGAACGCTTTGGGGGTAGCGGGTCTGAATACCGTTTTACCGACTATTAACTCACTTTTACCCTCTATTCCCATCCGAGCCGCGCCACGTTTTTTCCCCGCTGTTTTGCAGCTCCCGTAATCTCCCTTTTTTTCTCGCGCTCGTGCGTGCGTGCGCGCGGGGCAGGTAGCCGCGGCCCGCGTACCTGGCTTCTCTCCTGCCTCGGGGGGGTTGGCTGCTTGCTTGCTTGCTTGGGCGCACGCTCGATTTAACCCCTGAGAAAGAAACCCAGCCCGGCTTGGGTTAACCGATTTCACTGCAAATTTTGAAATCCGACACTCTCTCTCTCTCTGTCTCTCTCTCTCTCTCTCTCTCTCTCTCTCTCTCTGCTTTCCTTGGGGGACTTTTTTCTCCTCTCCTTCCTCGTGCGTGCGATTCGTTTAAAGGCTTTAAGAGCCTCGTAAAAAGCGAGCTGATGAGGCGGGCTGAAAAATTTGATGGGCCGCTCTCGCGATGTATTGTGCGCTTCATATAACTTTCCTCAAATTTACGGCCCCCGGGTGAGAGAGCGAGAGGCAGTTGTTGTGTCGAAGGGCGACTGTGTGCGCGTGTGTGTTTTCGAAGGCTAATCGAGGGTCGAGGCGGCGCGCCGTGGAAATCGGCAACCCTTGCCCTCGCGACTCCGTGCCCACGAATCAAATCCCTCGCATAATTAGCCGTTTGTCATTTTTCACGCAGCGCCGCCGCCGCTGCAGCAGCCGTGAGATCCTCGGGATCGCTCGTTTCTTTTTTCTCCCGTTTCGCTCGCTCGCTCGCTCGCTCGCTCGCTCGCTGCTGGTGTGATTAATCGAGCGAGGGCAGCGCCAGACGTGACTCACACCGAGGAATTCGGCCGCGCCATCATCAATCCTCGTTATACTGATTTTTTCCGATTGATTCCGGGGAGAATGAGACGAGCCGAGAGATGGAAAAGAAAAAAAACCGACCGATTTCACAACGTATAATACACGGAGCGAATCAAAGTTTTTCGGGTAATGACCGATGGAAGCTCTCGGTGGAACGGGTGGATGTACACGAGTTCTTCCCCGGCCGCTCGACGACGACGACGATTACGTAGCTTCGTGAGAAATCGACGACGGGACGCGGTGGCGTGCGCTGGTGTATATAACTTGTTATAAACTGCGGGCAACGCATGCCAATGACGCGCGTACGTTTGTTATGACGATTCGCTTTTCGGCGCGACTTTTTCTCCCCGTGATGGGCAATTAACGTACACGACGCGCCGAGACGCATTGCAGATCGGGAGAAAAATCTCGACGAATCCAGCGGGGCGACTGCACAGTTATTGACCGTTTCCTCGGGCCAAAAGTTACACGGAGCGGCTTATGAGCGCGAGTAACGAATCGGCAGCCATTAGACCGATATCTCCAGCGGGCTCTCGGATTTCGCGGGATCGCCTCGCACAATACGGGCCGGACAAGGGCCGGACAAAAAGGATTATTAATAACGAAAACGATCGCTCGCTCAGTCGCGCGCCGAGCCGAGAAGCGAATCATATCGCGAGCGGGCCGAAAAAAATGGTTAAAAACGAGAGAAACACGGACCACCCGCTGCCCCGACATGTGCCCGGCCCCTCTACTCTCTCTCTCTCTCTCTCTCTCTCTCTCTCTCTCTCTCTCGGTCGAGCTGGCGCGCGAGCTCTTGAAAAATCGCCCCCGCGGCACCGCTCAATTTTTCCATCCCCGCGTGTATATGCGCAAAATTGTATCGTCAACGCTCGGCCGAATGAATTCGCCTCGGCTCGAGTTGGGAAGAGGAAGGGGTTGCTCGCGCTCGACCGACGATAGTCGGCAGAAACATAGCTTCCTTTCCATTGTGGCGGTCGCGCGCGCGAGAACCTGTCAGGAGTGATATATCCCGAGATACGCTAGATAAATCCGGGCCTCGCTGCAACCGCCAACTTTTTCTCACAATATGTAACCCTTTGCTTCCTCGGGCTCGCGATCCCTTCGAAAAAGCCACAAGACGCGTCGCGCGTACCTCACGCATCGGAATAATTGCCGCGGCCGCGCTCGGCGTCCCAACTATCCCCGGCTAAATTAGCATGTCATCCGCAGCCGCGGGAGGGAAGGGGAGGAAATGACTGTCGTGCTGGGGGTCTCGCGAGCGCGAGCCAGGTATACATATATGTATATAAGTATATACAAGGTGCGTGTATGCTTTTGGGGGCCGACGCGTTGAATAATCCGCGCTCGGATTTACCTGGATCCGCGGAATAAGAGACGCTGGGCCGCGCGCGCGCGCGCGCGCGAGCCCTTTCATTGTCGAGCGCCAGCGGCGGTTGAGGTTTATCGCGGCAGAATCGAGCAAAAGCCCAGGAAGACCGAGAGAGAGAGAGAGGGAGAAAGAAAGAGCATGTAGATATGCGCAGGCACGTAAAGGGGCTTTGTGCGAGACAAGGGCAAGAGTCGGCCCGCCACCGCCCCGGCTCGGGCCCGCGGATAAAAACTATATATACCCCCGATAGTATGGGATCCAAGCTTTTCGAGCCTCATATTGTTCCTCGGCGTATATCATTCTGTGTGTGTCTGTGTGTATATATATACTTATATGCCTTCCAGCCCTTTTTTCGCGTCCGCTGCTCTCCGGTAAAGCTACGTCATCTTGAAAAATAGTCGACATTGTATTCGAGCCGACACAACGTATCGTTCGTGATCCTCCATTTGTCCCTCTCTCTTTCTCTCTATCTCGAATCGCGCGCGCACATACACACACACGCCCGCGTAACGAGCGTTTTTCCCTAGCCGGCAATAATAATTATGCATACGAATTTTGAGTATATGTAAATTACACGCTCGATCCATCGTTTGCTCTCTCGTAATGAAATACAGACGTTGCATGATAATTCAAAACGAGCATTCCCAACTGACGTGAACGGGAAAAAACCGACTTGTAATATCTAATTGGATGTGTCTTGTGTGTCGAAATTGAATTAAACCGAAATATCGTGGCAGTTTCGAGTTGGAGTTGGGGAAAAAAACGGATCGAGAGGTGAGAGATAGAGAGAAGTCGTAAATTATCCGAGAAACCCGTTGCTGATTAGAAACGATCGCGACGATCCATATCGCTTCATCACTCGTGCGCGCGCGAGGACAAAAGGGGAAGGGGCCAAGCAGCGGCAGAAGTGTGAAATGTCGTCTGTTACGAATGGCCGTTTAATGAGCCTGGAAAAGAAGACAAAGCGCTCTGTTTTCACCAAATATTTGGATTATTAGCTCGGCAGTAAGAGTCTGGCGAGCCCGACAATGGGGCAGGGGGCCGAGCGAGGCTCATCTGCGCCCCAGCGAAAAGTCGAGATATAAAGGAGACAATCTCCCCCCCCCCTGACCCAGGGGGGAGAGGAAAAAAGGAAGGAAAAAAGAGAGGAAAAAAGTGAGAGCCAGTCGAAACATAATAAATTCCGCTCGAACCGAGGGGTGGCTCGCGATTCGCGTTTTTTCCCCCAAAAAAAGTCGAGAGCGCGCGCGAGCGAGCAATTGATCGATTAAGCGGAGCAGATGTACCTGCTCCGCGGCGAGCGATTACGGGACTCTATGATGTCGAGACGTCTCAATTTCACAGCGCTCCCCGCTGGATCGATTCACTTTTTCTTCCCTCCTTCACAGGCGCGGAGAGAGATACTTGTTCGCTCTTTTTTTTCTCTCTTCTCTTCCTTCCCGACGGCCGAATCCTCTTACGGGCCGATGGCAGATTCGTCGAGCTGTGCCTACCCCCTCCTTGGCTCTCGAGTTTTTCCCGAGACGGGGAAAAAGCTAAGGGACTAGAGCCGGGGATTTCAGTTCGGCCGCGGACGTGGCCCGAGGCGAACGAGGCCCCGCGCGCTCGTCCCGTCTCCCCGATACGTCCGACATGGGTAAAGATATCGCGCCCTACCAAAGTAAACACAACCCGTTCCCCGGCTGAGTTTTATTATTTTTCAACTCTGTAATAATACGCGGCGGCCCCTCGCTTGGCCAACTGTCGTGTTGATTAACCAACGAGTGTATCCGTTATTATCCCGTTGAAATGAAGCTGTACTTTCGACACATCGTGTACGCAATGGGGAAAAGTATCCGTTGGAAATCAGTGCGCGAGCTCGCGACCATTTGGCACTGGCCTGTGCATTGGTAATGTGGAAAGTCAATTAGAAGGCATCTCTCAGTAGCGCGTTGGTGCGCTGATGCACGTCTAGGCAATCGCGAAACTCGACGCTCCAGAGGATCCGACGAGGCAACGACGAGAAAGAAAATAGAAAAATAAAACATCAATCCGCGTTTGATGATTTAACGCAGTTTATTTATCGCTCTCGCGACTCGGCTGGTTCGACGATGAAACGTCAGTGGCGCGTTTGCGCTATACTCCGTTCGCTCTCGTTTCATCAACGCGCGCCGTGTCAAAGCCGTTACGAGCTTGTTTGTTTGCGAATTGATCCGGGAGCAAATTTATTTTTCGCTTTTTTTTCCTTTTTAACAAGTGAAATCTTTGCTTTGCACACATTTACACGGGAGCTGTTCAAAAGATACCGTCGAATTATCATGTTGGATACAATACAACACACGCTCGGTGTTTCCGTGCGTGGATAAGTGGAGCGATTCGATAATTCCAAGTGGAGATTGAACAAGACGCATGATTTTCATAACAGGCAATAAATACTTTGGCTCTCCAGCTAAATTTCACCTCGGCCTGTGTGTGTGTGTGTATAAGTGCGCGCGTGTGTCCCTACTGCATCAGTTACAATGAAACTACACGGGCCTGTTAATATATCGCGCGACAAGCCTCTCGCGAGATTCTTTCTTATTCCTCTGAATCGCGAAACGCTCGAGTCGCGCGCGCGCGAGATTAGGTAACAATATCAAAGCCCGCTGTTCCGTGTACGCGAGCACACGCACGCGCGGACCCAGACAAGCGTGAACTCGTTAAAAATTGTAATTTATAACGGTGATATCGTTTGAATTGCTTTTAGGTGAAAATCTCATTGAAACGCACTTATCTGGAATTCGCTCTGCGCGAGCCCGACAATATTGTTGCGCCGCGCATTCCAACATCCGTCGGAGAGTTTCATTGTGTGTGTCGCCGCGAGATTTACTCGCGCCACTTTGAGAAATGTCCCCGCGCGCCACAGCTCGCCTATATACACGGCCAAATTTCATCCCGACGTGTGCGCGCGTTTCTGTAATTTATCGCGTTATTCGCGGCGATTCGCTCCGAACGTAGCTTGTCCCACTGGCGGATCCTGCCGTTTCGCTCGTGATTCTCCGCACTCGACAATCGTCAGTTTCGCGCGCGCGTGCGGCCAAAGATCCAATGAATCTACCGCGCTCTCCGTTCGGATCGATTAATCATCGCGTACATATGGCTTTTTCCGGCATGCAATCGCCTAAAATTCAAATAGAGTTTCACTTGTATTTAGCGATTACCCGGACAGATAGGAAAAACCGCTTGCTTTGATTGATGATCGCATGAAATTGGTGCGTATACGCATAGTACGCGATTGAGACGCTAATGTCTCTCGATTTGTTTTTTCTTTCGCCACGCCAAACATGAAAGTAGGCCAGTGGTACAAATGAACAGAAAAGCAACTGTTCGTAATATCTAAAGAAGTTGGGCGCGCGTATGTAGCTCAGCAACACAGCTTGTCTCTCGGTAGTCCACCTCGAAGGAACGACTTGCGAATTCGCAGCTAACCTCTTTCGATTTTCGTTTAATTTTCAGGCAGCAAAGTGCGGGTGAAAGAGGAGAAGGACGCGTCGTCGACGGCGCCGGGCAGTCCTCCGACGCCGCCGCACACGCCCCAGAGTCCGTCCCGCCAGAACAGCACCAGCAGCGGCGGCAGCAGCACCAGCAGCTCCAACAACAACAACAACAACAACAACAACAACAACAACAACAACAACAACAACAACAGCAGCAGCAGCAACAACAATAACAGTGGTGGAGTGAGCGTGAGCAGGGTCGGGGCAGCGGAGGCGGCGGCAGCGGCGCTGCAGGTCGCCTCCTCGCCTCTCGGACAGATCCTCGCGCAGAACCCGGCGCTGGCGCAGCTGCTGCAGCAGAACCCCGCGATCCTCGCGCAGAACCCCCAGCTGGCCCAGCTGCTGCAGCAGAACCTGCACGCGCACATGTTCCGCCGCGGCGACGAGGACGACGCGAGGGTGAGTTTACCCACGGCATCACTTGCTCGACCATCGGCCTTTTCAACCACAACAATACACACACTACAACAGAAATACTATAATCAAATCTCGAATCATCAGCCCCGTGATGTGTGGAACGCGAAATTTACCTAACGTCGATGCCACACAGACATACTGTTTGGGTGCGACTAGATATTGAATGCTTCGGTGGTACTTTGACCGTTTCAAAACGACGCTTCCAACGTACACACTCGCCGCCCGGTTATTCCGGCGATATAAGTTGTAGGGTTGCGTAGTTTTACAAGCTCACGTGTCGGTAACGCAAACTCGCGACTGATATATCGCCGCAGTGTATAGCGATCGAAGGAGTAGGTCGCGCGCGCGCGGCTATGAAACTCAAACTGTCTCTTGGCAAAGTTTGCCAAACAATTACGGCACACGCGCGCGTAAATCAATAATTCTCATTACGCGGATATCAGTAAGTTCGCTCGCAAACACCGAGTCGGCGAGTTTTCGTTTTACGACTTCTTTGCTCGAACTTTGTCCCGTAACGCCTTCATTGCGCAATACGACGCCGAATACGTGCTCGTTAGTATACGCGATGTAGTGCGGAGGATTTTGGTCTAGCAGCACGTGGCCGCGTATACACGGACGACGCGACGGTGAGGGAAATAAAACGGGACGTAACAGATCGAATGCATAATTGCGCGGCGAATGGCGAATGAGGAACGGGGCAAAATTGAGCGGAGAGATAAAATACGACGATTCGTCGCCGGGGCGGCTGTATTCTCCGAATGACAATTTTCCAAACGGCCCATTGTCGCTCGTGGCTCGTGGTGAATTTTCTGTCGCTCGTGACTCGAAAAGAACGGCCAATAAAAAGCCGTTAATTGTTATGGTAATACGCGCGCGCGCGCGCCGGAGAGGCCGCCGAGTCTGGAGAATCGATTAAAACTCCCGACTCGTGTGTGCGTGCGCGCGCGTGCCGAGGTTATAGTTCGGATCGCTTTTCGGATCGTCGCCGGGCGAGCCAGCACACAGATGCAGCTGGAAGAAAGGAGAGAAGGGGCTTTCTCCGGCTGCAATTATCGTGGGCGGCTCTTTGAATATATCTCGCGCCCCGGCTCGTCTTTGCAATTCGCTGTTAAAAACGACAATGGCAAATTGGTGACTGGATGCTTCGTTGGCCGCGCGGCTCGTCGGATTATTTGGCCGCGCTGCGGATATATTACTGGTGCTGAGAGTCTGGGAAACATGGGTGTGTGTGCGCGCGCTTTGCGCCCCGTGTCGAACGTTGTCGTTGTCGGTTATGGAATGCGCTCGCTCGGTCTCCGCAAAGCTTATCATTAGCATTGTGCATGAGGACGTGCGCGCGGGCCAGCGGCAAAGAGGGTTGCAGAGCGCGCGGCAATCGCCGGCAACAGCCGGCCTCTATGCCAAGAGTCGGCCGGGCCGCTCGCGGAGAAAGGAGCATATACGGGGGGAGGGAGGGCTTACACGCCGAGGGACGAGGGCAAAAAAAACACACGGCACAGAGACCAGAGCAGAGCAGAAGAAATGAGGAGGTACCGAGACACAGAGAGAGAGGAACTATACATGAAATTCCAACTGTCCTTGTCCTTCCTCCTCCTCCTCCTCCTCCTCCTCCTCCTCCTCCTCCTCTGCCGCCGCCGCCGACAGAATTGAAATTATTCCGGGGATTTTTGCCGCGTCGTTTACATTATTTTCGCGTTTGAATATTAATGGGCATATGCGCGGGGAGAGAGAGAGAGAGAGAGAACGGAGCGGCGTTATGGCGCACACGGACGGACGGACTACGGGGTACGGAGCACGTAACAACGGCGCTTATAATACGCGCCGCTCTCTTAACGTTATTCTATTGTTTGCAAATCAGCTCTATTGTTTTCTCATATATATATATATATATACACACACACACACACACTCGCTCCATAGGTACTGCATCGGCTCTGTGGCCGGGTCCACCCCCTCCCCCCTCCCTGGCCCATCCTCGCGCGGCTCAGGCCCCGCGACCAACTCACGCACCCGCGAGTGTATATATGTACATGCCAGCCGAGCAAGTTAAATCATACGTGCCGCCACCGCCACGGCCTTTCCGCCTCTCTCTCACTCTCTCTCTTCGTCCTTTTCAACATTCGCATCTTCCAAATTATTATTTGCCGCATGGGTGTTTTTGTCGGCGGGCGTGGCCGCGTCGCCGAGCGTCCACTTGGACAGCTGCTCCGAGTCGACGGGGTTACGCTCTGTTCCCCATCAGACTAGCCTCCAATTGACTCCCGCGGCTCTCCTGTGTGTGTACACACTGACGCACACGTGGACGCGCCGATTTTGAAGTGTATTGTCGATCACGCGTATATGTAAACATACGCGCGTGTGTTGCACAGCGCACTTAGTACGTGTATAGTAGTGGTGCCGGTGCGTCGTTAGAGCCGCTCGATCTGTAGGCCGACAGAGCCGAGAGCAGAGCTAGGCCGCAAATACGGTGCGCGACGCGTAAATCAGCAGCGCCCGCCTGGCTGCAGCTGCCAGCCAGCCTGCACCGCACGCACATATCCGACGATTCGCCTCCGCCGTAATGAGATAATCTATCCCGGGGCGCCCGAGCGAGTTTCAATTATCCGCCGCCGCCGCGCCGCCGAGCGAGCGAGCTTTTCCAAAGATTCATTGGCCGCGCGGCTGATGATGATCGTTTAATCTGTTTTGCGCTCCGAGGAAATCGGACCGACGGACCGACTGGGACCGACGTGTTGTCTCTCTCTCTCTCTCTCTCTCTCTCTCTCTCTCGTGTATGGTGGGGGGTGAAAATATTCATGCGAGAAATCGGGCCGGTGTCGATTGTTTATCGGATTGCATTATACTCCGGGGCGATCGCCGATGGGGGGGGGGGAGGGATATTACTCGCGGTATAGCTGCACTCGAGAGCCGCGGCTGTAAAAGAGAATTATTTACTGCAGCTCTCGGGCTCGCGCCCGCCAACGCCGCGCGCCGCGCGATACTCGAGCTCGCGCTCGTTTTAATTTCACGTTGCCGAGAAATTTATGTGGATTGTAAAGCCGAGAGCTTTTAATGGGTTTCCCTCGATCCGATTCACGGCCCGACTGATTCCGCGCGATCGACCACCACCACCGCTCTGCTCCTACTACTACATACGCCGCGCCGCGAGCCAATTCCTTGTTACATACTTCTATCTCGGCTGCATTGTTCCACGATTACACGCCGCGACGTCCGACTTTTCACTCTGCATCTTACATCCAGACCTACTGCCACACGAGTGGCTTTTTTTCTCGCGCTCGCGTCAAATCATACGCGCGCCCGGTATGTATGATGGAATCCAGCTGTCTGGCGCGTCTGTTGCCGGGGCAAAGACGCCCGCGGGTCGATTTACTCAAAATCCTTGAAAGTATAACTTTCCCAAGGATCTCTGTCTCATATATATATATATATATATATATATATATATATATATGCGTATATACACCAACCGTTCGAAATCGAATTCCAAAAGATATTTGAGTCAGCGTAATTGCCAAACGTTTGAATCGCGCATCTAAATCGAGTCTCTCGATTGATAGCGATCGATCGATAGCCCTCGTATGCGTGGATAAAAGAAATATGCAAAAAGTGTGGCGCTGCTGCCGGCGCGGTTGGCTCTATTAATTCCACTTGTCTCCCGTCTACGTCAGCACACACTCCGGTTGCTTATCGCAAATCTCAAATGACAATTCGTCATGTACACATGTATCCGTATGCGGACAGGGAAAAAATGGAGAATTGACGGGTATCCGAATTGACTCTCCGTCTCTCTTCGTATAAATTGGTAATCGCAAGAAGCGACACGTCGCCAAACAGAGACGTCACGTGTTTTTGTTGTTTTTTCGCTGTGATCGGCCGATCGACATGGGCCGGCCGTCCCCTGCCTGCCCCGTTCCTCTCCGGGCCCTTTGGGTTTTTACTGAATCGCGTTATAGAGCAGCGGAGCCAGCGGCAAAAATGTACAATCTATATAGGCAAACTCGAGCCGGTGCGGTGGCTCGGACCGCGGCGCGCAGCTTCCAGGAAATCCTTGTTAACCGCCATTGTACAGCGCAATGAACACGTAAGCGAAAAGTGCAAATCGAGGATATAATCGAGCTCGAGCCGGGCTCGCGTGTGCTGCAAGCGCGCGCATTCGCAACCAAGGCACAATTCGCTATTCATCATACATTTTTGTTCGTTATTAGTTGGGCGCGGGGGGCAAAGTACGCCGCGACGTTCACATATACATACGTGCCAGTAGGCTCAATTAAACTCGCGGGGGATTATTCATATTATAATGCGCTCGAGCCCGCCCGCCCGGCCGCGGAAAAGCCACAATGCGCAGAGTTTAATTGATGAGCGTTGCTACTCGCGGCTGCTCGAGCATTAATTGCGTATAAATGTATGTATATGGGTGTGCGTTCGCATCGAGACGAGAAGTAGTTTGGTTGCCGGGGGAAAGTGTGCTGCGTGCGAGCGAAACACACGACACACACACGCAGCTGGAACTGTTCCCGATTAGGTAAATGTCTCGTTAGGCTCAATAGCGAGCCCGTGATAAATGAGTTATAATGTATTATCGGCCGGCTTGTAACATACACGGGTTAATTAGTAGCTCCTAAGTCGCGCCAGCCGGCTGATCTGAATATTTTAACCGTGTCATACGCGATGTAATTGACACGTACAACCGACGTCGCGCGCGCGCTCGCGCGCACACACATTGATTCCGATGCCGATACACTCAGCCCCCGGCATCGCCGAATCGCCAGCGAGCCAGGTATAGTGGGCAACGTACAACAAGATCGCGGACGAAGCTCCGGGAGACTCGAGAGCCGGAGAAAGCTGGAAAACGAGAGGAAAGGGGAGGATAAGTCGACGTGGTAACGACTTTATAACGTTGAGCCGCGGCTACACGTCTCTCTCTCTCTCTCTCTCTCTCTCTCTCTCTTTTTCTTTGCTTCTGTCTCTTGGCTACATATATACACCGGTAGGGCTTCGGAAATCGTACAGGATTCGAATAATTTGAATGTGCCCCGTCGTCCGGTGGGGCTTCCTTGTCTTCTTTGTTCTTTTCTCGTTATCTGCATACGCGCAGGCTGCCGCGCGGTGTCGCTAACCTCGGCCACCAGTCCTCAAGGGGTTCTTCCCAACTCATTCTTCCCCATTTCATCCACCCTTTCCCCCCCCTCCCCCCCCCCCCGTCCCGACCACACAGTGCCAATTTCACGTTATTCTCGATCGTCATATACGTACCAATGGCGAATCTCGCTTTCCAGCTCGAGAATCTATCGCGTCAGCTGAATTTGCGCGCCGCGTCGAGGCTATTCGGATACTCGCGATGTTTTTCACTATTTCATCGAGGGCGTTCGGATCGAGTCGATCCGCGGAGAGCTACTCATTGTAGCCGCGAATTCGCGAGCAATGCGAGCGGAAAAAGGCTTGAATATTCAAGGCGTGCCATTGTTGGTCGGGCCAAATTGAACGGGCGGGGGGCAAGGTCACTGATCCGAGAAGCGATTCGCGAGGTTCTTCAATTTTGTTCTTTCTTTTTTTTTTGCGAAAAGCAGGAAATCGGTCATTGGCTCCTCGGCTGCATACAATGCACTTTCCAACTAAATTCACCCGACGCGCGCGCATTTTTATTTCACGATTATTCCGGCAAAAGTTGTTGACCCCACGGTGTGCGCGCGCGATGCATTAGTTGCATCACGCATATCCCGGCCGGCCGGCCGGCTTCTTCTCCGCCCCTTTCCGTTTACTTTAGACTCGTTTGCTATTTCCACTCGGATCTGGCCGCACGCGTATTTACCGACAATTGAAACTCGTTTGCCTGCTTTGGTACTTTTATCCATCGTTTAATCTTGCCCAAACCCAATCACTCCACTCGATGATCACTCGTTGATGCATTGCGCGAGGGTATTTCCCTTCGACTTCAATTCGGCTTGTCCGTCAAAACTCCGCGGTTCGCGCGAGCTCTTCGGTTTCCTTGCAGTTTCATAACAATCGCTGGCGCAGCAAATTATCTGCGTTTCGAAAAGTTGAAAAACCGCGCGACTATAACGATGTGTTTCCTCGGGGCCGAGAGTACAGCTGCCTAAAACAAGTACGAATTTCCGAGGAATCTTCTGGGAGTTATCAATATATGCCGTCCACGATTAATTTGCGCGACCGAGCGGGCATCAAGGAGTGATTATACCAAAGAGGCAACATGAACTATTAAAAAAAATTATTAACATCGCCTGAATAACACGAACAACCGCGATTCGTAGCATTCGGCTATCGTATTTTTACAATCGACTTTATCAACTTTAGACGGGTATGAACGATTGTCGAGACTTCCAAGTGAGTCGGCTGTTGTCTAAATTGTTACCTTGAATCGTCAAGTCGCTTCGAAAGTTTATCCGGTTGATATATGATGATACGATAGCCGAACTGCCGGGAATACTCGTTTTTGCAGATCGGAATCGATATCGTCGATGTGATTCGGGCGATATTCTTCAATTTTTTTTATGCACCTTACGATACACTTTTGGTATGATCCTGCCCACTTCCTCTAGCTCACAAGTCGAGCGCGAGACACAATAAACATTCTCGGGGTTGAGTGGTGTGCGCGTGCGTGTGTCTCAGCTGGCTCGGCTCGGTCGAGGGGGGCCTGAGACCGGATCCTGCGCTCGCGCGCGATCCACATTTTTTGTTGTCCTATACCTATACTCGCGGCTCGCGCGCGCGCGCGCGCTCCGATCGTGGCAGGTTTCAATTAAACAACACTGGGTCACTCGACGGATGGGCATTCCTCGACCGCCGCAGCCGTCGCCACTCTATGTTCCCGGGCTTTTTTCCCTTTTTTCAAATCCCTCCAATGACCAAACTCGGGGGATTGACAGATATTCCGGGCGTGACGCACTTGTTCTTGTCCCCCGTCTGCTCTGCCGGCCGACCGTTCCTCTCCGTCCCACTCGTGTATGCACGGATATTACGAGCCGCGCGCGACCGCACTATAAGCTGCTCGCGTCTCTCTTCCCAAATCATTCCTCCCTCCACTTTTTCCCCTCTCTCTCCGTGTTCCTCATTTTTGCACCATTTTTCATCTCACTCCCTCGGAATTGATTGAAATCAATTATAAATATATTTATATCCGTCTCGCCGGCTCGCCTCGTGTCTTGCAATATTGATTGGCATTCTATATCCCAAAGTTCTTTTTCCCCTTGACGTTTCTCCTTTTATCTTCATGAATAACCAATAACAATACTTTGATTTATCTCATGGCAAAGAACTCGACGAGTGAGATGTAGTTTTCTTTGCAATTTTTATCTTACAAAGAGAGAAAACATATATATATATATACATTATTGTGACGGATCATGGCGTCTTACAATGAGCTCGATAATATCTTTCGACTATCCAGTAATATTGGCTTTGTCAAACAATTCAGCATAGCTTGGCATAAAACTTGCATTGAGCTCGAGGTATAATATGGATCTGTCGAATTGAGGCGTGAGTCGACACTTGGTCACTGTCGTGCATATAATTACTGAATTAAACTTTCTATTATACAAGCTCGCGATATCGTACGAATGCCATTACGGCCGCACGGCTCACGAAAATCATTAAGTACTTCATTTGGAGCTATTTGTACACGCAGACTGCATAATGGATGGCGACGGCGAGGAAAGATGAAGTGAAAATAAAAAAAAATACAAGTAAATTGAGCGAAATGATTCATTGTGGTATATATGGTGATTCACGAGTTCGCACATGTGATCATTTGTTTGAAGCTCATAGAGAATCTAGTTGGATTCCTCGAATGAATGAGTTTCAAATACAGAAGAATGAATCAGCCCGGAGGTAGTCAAGTTTCTTACGCGAGTAAACGAAAAAAGATTCTCCGAGAGCGATATTTCACTTGAGATGTTGAATAGCGCGCACACACACACACACACGCACGCACACATACACACACAGACGCGCGCACGCACACTAACGTATGTTGAATGAAATTTATTCATTTGCTCGATTTATGATTAGCCGTAGGTGGTGCGCGCGCGCAGCCAATTAACAATAAATTTCTGCCTAAGGTACAGCCGACAATAGCGAGCCTCGCGGCGATGAAGGTGGAAGCTGCCGACCCTAAAGTTTCCGGTGAGTTACTATTTCTTACAATATATCAATATTCAACGTTGTTACGAATGCGAACGCGCGAGACTTGTGTTTCGCCTGTAAGATTTGTACTCCGTGTCGTTCTCGACATCACACCGCGGAGCTATGATCATACATATCCCTTACAATTTTCAACACGAACACGTGCGAGAAAATGATTTTCATCGATTATTCGCAAACCGAAGAGGAAATTCGAAAACTGATTATATATAAAGATGCGATTGCCGGTACAGCACGAATCAATATCAGCTGCAGTAGAGTGACACGCGAGGAAAGCGCACAAGTGACAGCCGCGCGCGTTTTTCACGCCAACTCTGCATCGGTCGATCGAGCGCACGCATGTGGGACTAGCGGAGAGCAGAGAATCGCCGGATTGAATTGAAATTGCTCGAGCAGCGCGTGAAAAGCTCATACTTTCGCCTTCCCCCCCCCCTTCCCGCGCAGCTCCCAACCAAAGTATTACACGTGCCATTTGAATTTCAAATTTCCGGCCTCGGCTCGGAGGGGGAGCTCTCGGCGATGGGATATACTTGTGTATCGCGCGACTCGACGCGCGAGAAGCAACGAACTCTCTCTCTCTCTCGAGCTCTCGATTGACTCGTTGCGCAATCGAACGCACACACGAGCTCGGGGTCAGAGCTGGAAACTCGCGAGCCGCGATGCACAATGGGGGGTATGTGACGAAGCCTCGAATTAGAGAAAGTCACGGAAGAAGTGGGAGGTGGATTGGCGATCTCGGGACGAGCGAAGGGAGGACGTTACGCGGGGAGGAGCGAGCTCGAGCTCGAAGCTGCGACGAAGAGAGCTCGAGCGGTTGGGCTTCCAGCGTTTCGCGCGATACTCGCACTGGCCGCGCGACGGGGCAATTCCCCTCGTAGCTCCGAGCCGTTCCACTCGCTTTATTCGAATATCCGCCCCCGCTCGCTCTCTGTCGCTCTCTTTCGGCCGATTATCCCAATCATCCAGCGAACGGGACACGACCGAGCCGTGGACTACTGTGTAGTCGCGCGAAAAGGGGAAAAACCCCACGGGCAAACTCGGCAGCTTTCGCGTCGACGCGCCCGCGAATCGACGATTGGCGCGTGGGTAACGCGAGCATGAGAATTGCCGAGCGCGCTGTAATTGAATGGCGGCGCTCAGCTTCGATTTTCCCGATTCATACGTTTGTTTTGCTTTGCCAGCGAATAAAAAACCGTCGATTCGAAAAGACGTGAACGAGCTTTGCGCTCGGGCGTCGCATCGCCCGCGCCGCATCTGTACATGTATATGCTAGTTCAGCAGCAGACGTGAGTTTTGTGAAAAGCCATCTTGTCCCGTGAGTTGCCAAGCGGGGATCGTAGTGGGAGAGCGCGCGCGCGCGAGAGAGAGAGAGAGAGAGAGAGCGAGTGGAGCAGCAGCAGCAGCAGCAGCAGCAATCAAAGCTGATTAAGCGCGCAACTGGGGAATCTGTGGGGCCAGCGTCTCACGCCAATCTCGCCCAATCAGCTCTGTCCAAGCATCAGAGCAGCGGCAGAAGCGGCGGGAGATTTAAAAAATAGAATGCCTACTGTCAATTGTCCCATAATTTAAATAAATCGAATAAATGGACAAAGTGGCCAATTAGAGTAGTTCTGCCGGTTGCCCGCTTTATACGTATTATTCTTCTCTCCGCTCAGCTGTCTCTCGCTCTCGCTCTCGCAGCGTCCACACGTACGCCGCGTATAGCGCGCGCGCGCAAGCCTCGTTTTCTTCTTTTCTCTGGGTCGCGTACGACAGAGCGAGAGAGAGAGAGAGAGAGAGAGGCGAGAGCGAGGCCGATTGGTGGTGCCGCGGATGCCCACGAGACCGCGCGAGACACCAAAGCTCCAGCTTCCGTCCGAGATTTCGCTCGAGTCTCGCTCGGCCGTCCAGTGCGCAGCGCAGGTGGCGGGCAGGGGGGCGCATGCGCCGCGCCCTCGAGTCGGCCCATCCTCGGCTCGCTCCACCCCGCTGCCACCCTCGCTCGCCCGGCCAATCCCACGGCTGTCCTCCGGTGCAGCTGTTCCCTCCCTCGCGCGATAGCTCAGTCGCCGTACCGCGCGAGAGTACACGCGCATCTCGCTCGACCCAACCCAACCGGAGCCCGACGATTGGTCGACTCGAGCGGTTTATCCCCCCGACGCGAGATGATGAATCAACGGGACGCGCGATCGGAGCAAAATTTACGCCGCGCCGGGATAAGCTCGGCCGGGCTTCTTCGCAATTGCTACCGCTGCGGGCTACTTGCCGCTGGCTGGCTGGCTGGCTGGCTGGCTGGCTGGCTGGCTGGCTGGCTGGCTGGCTAATTAATCGTAGCTTCGCGTTATTATCGAGCGAGCACTGCGCGGCCACACCCAGCACCGTTGCTCCGATATAGTCGCGGGTGCGCCACACTCGGAGACAACTTCCAAGCTAATGCTGATCGTAGCTCGCAAATTAAGGTGATCCATCTGTATAAACGCGTGTTCAACAATCTCTTTTTGCCGGTCGCACATTGTATTCTGTCATTAATTCCTTATTTTCACGGTTCTCCGCTGTAAATAGACGCAGCCCGACAGCTGGTACGCATACTGAATCACCTAACGTTCGACGCAACAGCTCAGAACGATTCATCTTTCATGTTAACAGCGGCTATTCCATATCGATCTTTTACTGTAAACCGCAATGATTTGTTCGGGCACTCTTGCTAACGAGGAGAGCTTTTCCACTTCAGCTGAGCAATCGCACGGTTAAACTTTGCAAATTCATTTTTGTCTACCCTCACTATAAGCCATACGTAAAGCCATTCAGTCTAGCCTCTCGTTTTTCCGGAGATATTTGCGAATAATTAGTATATATATATTTACAGGTACTTCTGTATGTATACAGCTATACTGTAAATTCATGAAATCATAAATTATTCACAGAATAGAGGTCTTCGGGAGTCGAAGCTTAATACTGAATAGTTTTATATATAGCTTATATCAACGTAGCCACAAAACAGAATTTCGCAAAGTTTCATCATGCCTGTTCACCCGAAATTGACGTCTCCTAGTAAGTCGAATCCAATCAACTTCAATCTGTTTTATTTCATCGACGCTCGCGTGCGTCAGCCGAGACTAGGAACGTTTACCGCGGAGAACCGTAAAAACTGATGAATTTGACAATTGCCACGCGTGAAAAGTCGGGTTACGCCCACCCGAAAATACACACGCCTCCTCCCCCCCCCCAGCCAAAAATGTCCTTTTCAGCCATTCGTACAATGTTCGCAATGGGAAAGTACACACGGCCGGGACCGACGAGTAGCAAGAGTTGGCGCCCGAGATCTCCACGGCAGGCTCGCCGCGCCGCGGCGCACGTGTGTGTAGTGCCCGCGATAAATCAATCGCGCGCGCGCGCGAGAAAGCCGCTATGCGCTGGCAGGTGCGCTTGCACTTTAGCGTGGGCGACAACTGCTCTCTGTCGCGCAGGCTCAATCGTGCGTCACGCGCACGTCTCGCCAATGACAGATCCATTGTGTATACATGCCCTTGCTGCCCTCCGCAACAACACACACACATACCGCGAGCCGCTAAATTATAATCCAGCCCGATGTTATTCCCTCGGCTGATTTATCGCGCATGGGCGTGCGATGACGCGCAACACCCTCCACTTCTACGACCTTTTTCCTTTCTCCTCCGGCTATTATATTCAATTCCGCTTCTTCAGCTCTTGTTCTTCTTCTTCTATTCGCTCGCGTCCTTTTTTTTACTCTCGTGATCCGATTGACGTTTCGTCGCGTCGCGAGCGCTGCAACAGTCGTTCGATAAATCGACGATGCGATGTGCGTGGAATGACAAAAATACGTCGATCGTCGAGTTGGAGAGCTTTGCGATGAAGCAACCGATCAATGCAAGTATCGTTGGACGCGAGCACAAGATGGTAGGCATTTGTCCGAGAGTGACAAGTTTGAAGCACGTAGCGTGTACGTATAAAATGTACAAGTATAAGACAGTGGGGGAGCGGAGCCAATAAAGCCGACACGGCCAGTTACAAATGCGCGATATGTGCCGCTTGCACAGTAGACCCGGAGAGAAAGAGAGAAGAGAGAGAGAGCGAGCCGACTCGTATATATACGTGTATGTCGGCGGGTAAACTCACCCAACGGCCGCGGCTCGATTTATCGCCACATCCGCCGCCGATAAGCCAGCACTCGCGACTGCTCCGATGCATCCGATTTTTCTCCGACACAAACATTTCCCGCTTCATTTTGCCAGCCCAACACACACAAATTTTACAAAACATCTCGTCGCGATACGGAGTGATCGATCGATTCGTCGCAGCGTCTCCAGGTACCCACAACTACTCGGATCTCGGGCGAATAAAAACACATCTCATACAATCACCCAACGAACAGAAGCATGGAAAATTTTATGGAAAATTTACTAATGTTGAAAAAATTGTATCGTGCATGGTGTTGAGATTTTGAAAGTATGAGGATCTTTTCCATCGAAGAAAAATTATTGTACCATCGGGAGGAAGACGCGCCCAGGCGTTTGCAAACAATCACTATGAATTTTTCTCCCGCGAGTTACGAAGAATGTTATGCGCTAGGATCTAGGCTATTTTGGCACGTGCAAAATTGCGAGCAACGTTGTTTGCGCCGAGGTAGCCTAACCTTGCTCAGGTACGCATAGCATGTTACTATTCGAAATTAAAAAATAACGTCGAGTGCGTAGTAGTTGCATTTCACACGGAAGGCGTACAAGTTTCGAACAATTTTGACAATCGAAAAACCCCCGTGAGATTGCAGTTTTTCTTCGTAGTAGGTATCGATATATCCGCGAGCAATACATCCCGCGTTACTTTGTTTGTGCTGCGGTGCTCGGTACGTATCCGCACGGGCCCACGAGAGTATCGATTAAACTCGAACAGAGAAGTGCAAAGTTATTTCGGCCCAGCCTTGTTGAAGACGAAGGAGGAAGAGAAAAAAAGGGGCAAAGCAGAAGGAAATTGCGGCGCAGCCCGAGGAGGAGAGGCAATCGCTGCGAGAGGATCCGAGCCTAAATTAATAAAAACTTCGAGGCTGCGCGATAAATTGGGCCGCGGCCGGTGATAAATTTGAATTATGAAATTTTGAGTGGCGAGCAGCAGTTGTCGGTTGAGATCGGTCGCATTTGGATTCCGCGCGCGGCGATACACACTCGCGCGGCGCAGCGGAATAAAGCCACTCGCGTTACACAGCTTGAATTTGAATTCCTCCGCGCAAAAAAATCAATTAAACCGAGCGGCTAATTAATGCTGCCCCTCCTCCTCCTCCTGCTGCTGCTGCTGCTCTCCCCCCTTTCAATGTCCAATTACTCGTGAGTTACACGAGCCGTGTCTCTCCGGCGGGGCGCGCACAATCATCGTTATTCCAGCCAATTTTCGTAAATTATCATTGTCATAACGTCGGACAAATAAATCGGATCGTGTGCGCGCGCGGATGGCCGCAGCGAGAGAAACGACCCCAGAGGCAGGAGGAGAAAAAGAGAGGGCGCCACAGCGGGGCCGTTGAGACGCGCGGGCGGAATGTTGTACGCTCTTGTAGATCAAGCTACATATATATACCCCCGAACCAATCGAGTGCAGCCTTTCCAACATCCGTTCAATTACTCGTTTGCCTAAATCACATCAGCCCAAGGCTCGACGGTTTTTTTTGGCTTATCGTACAATTGTTGAATCGCTCGAATTATCCTTCTTTCAAAACGCAACTCAATTTTGATAAAACTTGATGCCGGGAAGGACAATTGCGCGACGAGTGTGCGGGGAATAAGACGGATGAATAAAAAAAAATCAACATAACACACGAGAGGGAGTAGTAGCGTAGAGCGGGACTAACCCTAGCCCACACCAATTACACATTATGCGATTAACAATGCGAGTCATGCTGGCCGTTGGGCTGGTCCAATCCGACTTACGAGAAGGGCATTAAATGAAAAAACTCGTGCGTGCGTGGCCGTGCAGGAAAGCATTGAAAAGCAATTTCAATGAGATTAATTTCGCAGATTGTGAGCGAGCGAGCGGTAGCGCACTACATATTAAATCCGCGGGATTTACACGATCGGCCCGAGTTCGACCCAATAATTCAATTACCCGAGTAGCAGCAGCAGCAGCAGCAGCAGCAGCAGCAGCAGCAGCCCCCAGCGGAGCTTTTCTCTCCGCAGTCGCCAGTCGGCCCTTTAAAAAACTCGCCGCTCGCGCGCCAGCGCAGCTGTTGGACAAATCGCTCTTTCAAACATTTTCGCTCGCTCGTGCATTCAAAGGGCCCGACGAGTGTTTCGCCGCTTTTTTTTCCACCGCTCGACCTCGAGTCTCGAGTGGAAACTTATCGATCCACTCGACAGACAGAGAGAGAGAGAGAGAGAGAAAGTATGCTTCTTTTCCCCGCGGCGGACCGAGGATTGTGCGTGAGATTTTTACAGGGCGAAGGGTTATCCGGGCGATTTTGCCGTGCACAGTTTGGAGAGCCGGCTAGTATTATTCCCGGCAATCGGTGTGCGCCCGGGAGCAGCGCACCATACGGGCGCACCAATCTTTTATTTTCTTTCTTTTTTCTTTTTTTTTTATATTGTACGCGGTAAGTACGAAATCGCTCGATCGTATCTCGGTGCAGCGCTCGCGCAATCGCAATTCAGAATATCGATTTCCCGCACGCCGTGTGAATCTCGGGATCGGGCTTCCCGCAATTAATAGCCAAACAACTCGGGGACTCGAGAGACGGAGAGAAAATATCGGCTCGAGCCAGAGTAAATTAAGCGGACGGCCGGCTGCAGCTGATTAACAGACGTGGAGGGGGGGGGGGGAGGCCGAGGGGGTGGCCACGGGGCGCCTCCGACACATCCCAACCGTATACTCGAACTACTCGGGCTTCTTCCGAATCGCGCGTCGCACGCGAGCTTAGGATATCGACGTTTTTCGGCTGAGCGTGCAATTGACCGGCCGTCGGTCGTGTGTGTATTGCCGGGGCTCGCGCGAATTATTTCAGTGGCGCGCGTCGCGTCTATATTTACCCCGGCTAACCAACTAGATTGTTGCAAAACAAAGAACAACCCGATACTCGCTTCTGTCGGCTTTTCGCCCGGCGCGAGAGCGGTTAATTTTATTTTTCCCGAGGCTTCCCCGATGACGCGCGAGCGTTCGATCGATTTCCACTTAGTTTCGAGGCCGGTATAGCAATAGTGCGCCTCTGTTGCTGCTGCTGCTGCTGCAGCTGCTGCTGCGCGATTGCCAAATAGCCGGTTATTTTTTTTTCCCCCGATCGACCGGCCCGATATCGGGGCCAATCGCCGATTGGACGGGCCAAAACTAGAGCTTCTCGCGTTCTAGTATAAGCCAGAGCAGCCGTGTGTGTCGCAACTTTTTATTTTGCGTTTTGAGCACGGCGTCCTTTTTTATTTGCCAAATTGTCCAACCCACCGAGCGAGCGACCGACCGACCGACCGACCGACCGACATGTATGCGCGCGCGCGCGTATTCCAATTCAGATTTAGACAGCCGGATCGCCCGTCGGCAGCGCTGAAATTTTTCGCAATCGCGATCTCGGCGCAATGACGCGATCGACGAAAAATTCATCGTCTCGCGAGCGCGCGCGCAAGAGGAAATCGCTCCGTGCAGTGCGTCCGTAATTTTCCGCTCGCGACGAATTTCCAACAAATCGCTGGTCGTTAGCAAAAAACACCGGCCGTGGTTGCTTCTGGAACTTTTTGCCAAACCGATTGTCGTTTTTTTCCTTCTGCTTCGTTCAACACGACGACGGTTTAATTTGCGCATATGAACGGAGGAGGGCATTGGTAATCGATCGTGCGCACAGCTCTGCGAGCGTGTAACATATCGGAAGAAACACGTTTGCATAATGGCCGCGTGCGTCTGTTTGTACGTGTCTGTGTCAGTTGGGCAACGCAACACTGCGAGCGCGCGAGTCTCGGTGCTGCAGCGAGAGAAAAGTGCGCTCTCGTCCCTCTCCCTCGGCTGCTGCGGCACTCGTTAATTTTAGCAATCGCAAAAAGCCGCTCGCTCGCTCGCTCGCTCGCTCGCGACAATCGACGCGTGTAAACGCACGCAGCAGGCAGCGCAGCCAGGCGGATGTGCAATAATAGTCTTCTTTGCTCCTCTCGCTCTCTCGCTCTCTCTCGCTCTCGCTCTCTGCCACGACGCGCCGGTCTTTCATCCACATTGTCGATCCGCATCTTCGCTCTTTGTTCTCGCGGCTCCCCCTCCCCCTCCCCCCGCTCAGCCCCTCAGCCCCACACACCGCCGAATAGTCTCGACTGCACGTGCGCGCACTTCCTCGGCCCGGCGGCTGTCGATTTATTAATCGGTGGGCATATCGGCGACGCTGCCGCTATTTCCACCAACAGTCGATTCGCCAATGCACGCCCGGCCGAGCGGTGCCAAGAGACGCACGAGCGGCCGGAAACTATTGGACCGAAACGCGCCCAAAATCCCTCCATCCGTCCGTCAACCGCCTTTTTTCACCCACCGACCAACATCTCCCTGTCATCTATTTCTAGCTCTAGCCCGATTCGGGAAACGATCCACTCGACACTTTTCTGCGTTGGCCAATTCGAGCGCGTTGTGCACATTTCACGCGGCAAACAATTCGACTGTCACTCTCGAAATTCTTCACAGTGGAAATCTCACTTTGAGCTTCAGTGAAACATTTTCCACTGTCTAACTGTTGATTGTTCATTTGTAGTTAGGGTGGAATATCACTTTAATAATTCAGTTTTATCATTTTGACTGTTTGTGTTGGTTTATCATTTTGATAGTGAATTTTAAACTATGAATATAAAATTACCGAATTTCACTGTATTTCACAGTGACTTTTTACTGTAAAACAGTTAGCGACATTCGACTGAAGCTTATAAAGTAAATATTCACTGTAAGCAATTCGCAGAGCACGAGATCCCATCTGAATAACGATGTTTTCGTTTGTCGCGTGATTACAGATTGAGCGTTTGACGATAGGTTTCGCGCGTTTGTACATAAAAAGTTGCGAGCCGTTTGCTGAGTGTGTGTAATTGCAGGTATTCGCGTGCAACGTCGAGAAACGCTCGCGTAAATTGAGATGAGTTTTTGCCAAGCGTAACGCGAAACGGGCCAATGGCAACGGATCGGCGATATTCGCTCGGGATGCGCCTCGAGTTGCCCGATGGCGAACTGGCAGAGCTCAGCGAGTTGCGGCGGCGGCGGCCGGGTTCGCAAACGCAAATCGCTCAAGTTTGGCAGAAGCTGGGGCGTCTGACAAAAAAAATTCGGGCCGCTCGTGCGGTTCGCCAAAAACTCGCCTGCGCCGTGTTGTGCAAGTCGCGTCGTGCGGCCCGAGCGAATCAAGGTGGCGCGGCGCATTCGCTCCACATTCGCTCGCGCGTCTCAGCTCTCGTCTCGCGACGAGAGGGCGGGTCAATGGTATAGGTTGCGCGGCGCGCACCGAGCCCCCAGAGTCCCGAACCCGCTGCTGCTACTACCCAAATGCTGGTCACCCGCCCGCCCGTTTATAAATACTTGGACTTGTAACGCGACGCACCGCCGCGTACAGCTCACCGAGGGAGCCGCTCTTTGTCCCTCTCGGGGGACTCGCGGACGACCGGCGCCTTGGGCCTTCCTCCCGTAGCTCTCGACTATTCTCTCGACGCTTTGCGTTGATCAGCCCTCCGCGACAATAGTTTCACGACGCTATAATTAGAAGAATCGATTTGCCCATTTGTTCAATCGCAACGAGTTTTAATTGGAAGGAGGAAAAATGAGGCGTAGGCGAATAACGCTGCAGGCAGCAAGACGCCGGGGAGCGGCACATTTTAAAATATACTCGCGCTCGGTGAAAAAGGAACAAGTCGCGAGAGGCGAGTCGAGGTTTAAGGTTAAGGGCGGCGGCCCGAACCCGGGAATCCCGCACGCGCGCCTCTCATCTCAAAGCGGACGGAAATATATATCCGCGCAGCGCGACGCGAGCTTCGCGGGGGGTTCGGCCAGCGGCACAACTCATCCGACCGCCTATTTCCAGAGTGCGAAATCGCGGCCGCGCAATGGCGCAATTCGTTTGCGCATCGGGGCCTGGACGCTTGCGATCGGGTTACCGGTAGCCCCGTCCGAATACAACACAAATTTGACAAAAAAAGTGAATTCTAAATTTAATTGTCACGCGCCGAGGCGGTCGTTTCGAAATCAGCGGAGCTGCCAATGCGCGCGTGCGCGAAAAATAGCCGCCGATCCTGGGATGCCACTCGCCCGGCTCCCGATTGACTTTTTGCGCTGCCGCGCGCGTCGTCTCGCACTACTTCGATTGCATTCGCGAAAACTCGTACTGTACGCGCGTACCAGCTTGCACCCGAATTCGCAAAGAGTGCGCTTCCCTATCGGCGCGCTCGACCAATCGCATTCGCGGCAATCGAAAAACAAAGTGGCGACCGATTATATAATTAGACGGCCGCGCGCAGCTGGATCGGCCTTTGTGCAGCTGCGCGCGAGTCATTTCATATCGGCGATTTTGAGAAACGATCGTGATCTCTGGCCGCAGTACGCGCATCCTTTGATCCGCGTCGCGGCCGCCAATTGTCCGCGCGTCTCGGCCTTTTTCCATTATTCCCCTTTGGGGCCCCATCGGCCCGCGAATGTGAAGGGGATGAATGCGCGCCGAATTAACCCGAGCTCCTTTCAGAAATCTCCTTCGAATCCTCTCCTTGCCCGTTTCTCTCTCTCTCTCTTTCTCTCTTTCTTTCTCTCGTCGGTTATTTACTCTCGCGCAATCGTAACGTCGTCGATTCGCCGTGGTTGTTTGTGCATATTTCGAGCTGTACGGCGCAGAGGCAGAGAGGCAGACGGATGAGAGTGTGTAGGTCGGTGAAAAATGTGGAGCGTCCGGTGCGGCGCGCGTACTCGAAGCGTCGCGCCGTTATATAAACGTCGATCGGATCTCGTCGCTTGCGCGCGCTCGCGCGCACGCACTGCAGCCGAGGTGGTTGAGTAAAAAGTTTGGCGCGTGTACTCCGGGCGGATTTTATTTTCTTAGCTGGCCGGCTCGGATTGTTATCTCTAGAATAGATCAAAGTGCGTCTCTCACGCGAGTGAGCGAGCTATTGTTGTATTTGTCGATGTGTCTTTGACCCCTGGCCGAATATATAGCCGGTGCCGATCGCGCCGGGCAAAAACAAAAGCGCGACGTTTGGAGAGGAAAGAATGAGAGAGACGCGTCCCGAGAGGTTTCCGCGTTTTTCCTCGTGCCTATGCGCGCGCGAGCGAGCGAGCGGCCGTGCAATGACCGTTGCCAAATGCGCTCCCTTACCGCGTTGCTCGTTTAGCATTGCTCGGCCGACCGGCCGACGACATGCAAATACGCGGCTGGGGCCCCTCCGATATCGAGACGCACCGCAAATACCACCTACCGATCACAACTAGATTCGCATAAATCACACGCGAGCCGCACGACCCGAACGCCAATATATATACTCCCCGTGTATATACGCGCATACAACCGAGCGAGAGAACAAAGGTGAAACCGATCGAGCCTCGAGCCTACCGACTAATAGAGACTTCAATATTTCCCAAACATCGATATACGTGTACGTGGAGGAGCAATACGCCTCGACGAGCTACATGCTAGCGAGAGAAAAAAAAGGAGGGTTTGAAAATTTATAGGAGCTCGAGCGGTTTTATATGTATAATTGAGAGATATCGCGTTTGCTCTCTCCCTGTCGAGCATCTGTCGAGGCTGGCTCTCGCTGCACACGCACGCACACACGGGCTTGGGCGCGCGCGCGCACGAGCGTGGAAAATGATCGCGCGTCGAATTTCTGTTTTGACAGCGGACCGGATCGGGCGAACAAAGCAGAATCGCCCCCCGGCCGATTCTTTTAAACTCCCTTCGAGCGGCCGCCGACGACCCCGTCAAAGGGTTCGATTCGTGAAAAAAAAAACCAAAGGCGCGCCCGATACGTACAGCAGAAGGGCCGTGCGAGCTCGAGAGCGAGCGAGTCGGGGAGGGGAGGGGGAGGTGTGCGTGGCTGGGTGCGTATCGTGTAGTGACATCGCGCGCTAATTCCACGTCGTTCCTCAGCTGTAAGGCCGCCTCGACAAACCCAATCCCGCATGTGTATATGTACTCGGGAATTTTTTCCGCTCCACGAATCGGCTGCTGTGGACTCGGAGATGTGTATCGCCCGGGTTAAAAACCGGATTAAAAAAATAGCGCGAATCGCGCGTTCAACTATTAATTATTATCATTATTTCCTCGAGATAGGGCGCCCGTCTCGTCTACCCGTGTATATACTTTGTACGGACAAAGCCGCACGCACCGGGACAATAAGGAAACCGTCGTGGCGTATATACGGCGCTCGCGTCGATCGGATAATCAATACACAGCCGTCCACCGTATCCCCGCGCTCATTCAACGCCAATCTAAAGAGGAGCTCCGATTCTGTTTATTTCTATGTGCCGTCGTGACACGTGCGCCCATCTTTTTTTCTCCCGCCCGCCAAACAGTGCGTTTGCGTGTGTGTGTGTGTGTGTGTGTGTGTGTGCAGGGAGAGGGGAGGGGGGGGGGCATAATCGCGACGCTCCAGTAATTAAGCTGCGATTCCCGGCCGATGAGCTGTTTGCTCGGCAAGGGCTGAAAGATTTGGCAATTCAAAGAGCTGCTGCTCGGGGGGGAGAGGGGGTGGAGGAGGTGGCTCTCGGCGCTCGGGGATCAATTGATGGCTACCGCGCGATACCAATTCGCGCGCCCGCATTTCCCACGGGACGTACACATCTGTATTTGCGGGTTTCCTGCTCGAGTCGAGATTTTTCAAAGTCCTCGGGGACGCGAGCGTGCGGACGGTATGCCGCGCGATCGAGAATGAACGATATTTATTCAAATTGCGGACCGCGGCGGCGCGGCGGTTCGGTCGAGGCTAGACGCGCGAGAACGGGGGACAGTCGCGTATACACGGGTGCCTCGAGGCGATCGGTATAAATTTCGCCGCGCGTACCGGGGCTAATTATAATGAGAGAGTCGCGGAGAACGCAATCCTGACTCATCGACTCGCGGCGCCCCGAGATTTACGGCCGGCTGCGATTTTAACAATTGTCCGAGCGAGCGAGAGCCAGCCATACAGTGCGTATATGAGCGAGCGATTAATGATGAGCGGCCTCGGCTGCCGCGGTGGGAGGAGACTGCAGCGCACACACGTTAATTTGTTGCTGCCGACTCGGCCGCTCTCCTTCCAACCCCCGCTCCGGCGACGCCGCGCTACATACGTATCCCGTGTTCCCTCGATGCGTCATTAGTTATTCGTGCGTCGGATAATGCCAGCCGTAATCGGTAATTATATCCCCGCGCCCGTCTTACCTCCTATCGTCGGATTCAACCAAACTCGTTACTCTGCCCCCCGTCCGATCCTCCCGCGATATTTTAAATGTCGCCCAACTGCGCCCGGCGTTTTCCTCGCAGGAGCGGCGGGGAAATCCGGCGCATTTGGTTCGAGCTTGTTGCTCGGCGCGGTAGAAAGAGAGGATAGCTGAGGCGGAGAAATAAAGGAGGAAGAACAGAGCTAGCGGGGACAATGAGCGAATCGCTGTTTGGGCTGGGTCGTTTGCGAGCTACGACACTACTGTGCACGCGCGAGGTGTCGAGGCGGGGGCTGGAGGGCGCCGGGCATAACGCAATTTTGACAGAAATAACTGCAGTCTGAACAACCGAGGGAAAAAGAGAGACGAAGAGAAGGCAACGGGCACGGACAATAAGTCGCGCGCGCTCGGCTATCTTGGAATAGTACAGGGCAATTTCGCGGCTCCGTCGGCCCGGTACTATAATATCCGCGGACTCGGGGGAAAGGGCGTCCGAGCAACGCGCGTAACCGTTCCCCTGCGCACGTGGGCATGTCTCTCTCTCTCTCTCTCTCTCTCTCTCGCTCACTCTTGGGTGAGCACTCGCTTGGTTTTTTGTGTTCATTGCCGGCACTTACACGCGCGTATGCGTGCGTATACACGTATACATTCGAGTAGGCGCGAGTAGCGTGCGTAATTTGGGCTCGTTGCCGGCGCGAGGCGTACATATATACCGGCGCACAACGGTTATTATTAAGTGAAATTTCGCGGCAGCGGCGCACACCTGCTCTCCCCCCTTCCCCTGTATGCCGCTCGGAAACACTGTTGTGACAAGGAGCGAGCTGCACCGCGGAGCGAGAGAGAGAGAGAGAGAGAGAGAGAGAGACTGCTACAGCGTGTGTGTACGGTCGAGCGCCCGTCGATGGGCTCACTCACTCGCGCGAGCCGGCGGGATTGAGCGATAAACAATCTAAAGCCCGACAGCTCGTCGTCGCGCGACTATCCGCGCGCACTATCGGGAATAACGAGGAGCGCGTGGGTGGCATCCGACCCTAACACACGTCTTCCCTTGGCTAACGGCTAGGCGGATTCATCGCACAGCGGCCCAGAGCACATTTTCCTTTTTTTCGATTTCTCCTCTCCCTCTTTCTCTCTCTCGTTCTTTCTAACTCAACCACGTTTGTGCTTTTCGCGCTAACTCGGCCCACCCCGCGTGCCTCGAGTTACACTCGTGCGGTAATCGATTCGATCGCTCGATTTTTCCGATTCCCGGCACCAACTCCTCAGCGGTTATTTACAACGAAATGTCAAGTGCGTTTGAGTAGCCAAGGTACGAGTACGAGAATTTTCGGGGGGGGGGGGCGACGCATCGATACGGCGGGAACGCGAAAGCTCTCGGCGGCCCGAACGACATAAATATCATGAGCGAATGTATATATATCGCGGCAATATCGGGGCAAAAAGGAGCAGCAGCCAGCCGCTCGGCGGCGGCGGCGGCGGCGGCGCGCATTAATCTCGTTTTTTCATTGAAAAAAAGACGGCGATTCCAGGGAAACGCGGGTACGCCGCGTACGTACGCGCGCGTGTGTGTGTGTATGCATATAAGCGCGTGCCCCCTCGGAAGGGCCGCCGAGCGCACACATAATGCCGCAGCCTCGGCGGAGAGACGCCGCGCCGAGCAGCAGCAGCAGCAGCAGAAGGAGGAGGAGGAGGAGGAGGAGGCTCGGGCCGCAAATCTTTTTATCCGCGACTGTCTCGTGTTTCGCGGCCGTGCGTTTTTTCCCTGCATATTTGTGCAGTTTAGCCGGAGCCAGCCGACCCTTTCTCTGACCCTTCGCTTCCCCCCGCTGCCCCAATCCCGATGTTCCGAGACGTCGTGCGATCTCGCCAGATTAGATGTCTCGCGACATGTCGGGGCCGATTCGATTGGACGCCGTGTACGCGTGTAATACACGTCCGGCGACGACGACGACGACGACGTGTCAATATTCTCGATGGGATTGCGCGCGCGAGACACTCGATCCGCGTTGGTCGACTGGCCAAAAGCGAGCTCGGCTCCTTCGGAATCAGATAAATCCTTATTAATCTGCAGGCCTCGGCGAATTTGCGGCCATCGAGAGCCGCGCGTATAAATCCCGCTCGGTTTCCAGTTCCGCCGCAGCCACCGACGACAACAGTAGAGAACGAGAGAGGCAGGCAGAGAGTAAAAAAAGAAAAGAGCCGCGGGTCCGCGATTCGCGCATTCATATTCCCGGCTGCCCCGGCCCCGCTTCCCGTGTATGCGTGTACGTATATACACATTCGACAATTTCCGAGCGTGCCCGAGCGCACAAATAAAAACCGGCCCGCGCTCTGGGCGCTTCTCCGAATCGGCCCGGCCCATGTGTATCCTACGGCCCAAGGGGTTTACACACAACGCGTCGCATATACGACATATCCAAGACTCGCGCGCGCGCGCGCGCGACAAGTGGGTCGCGAGACACGCGGGGGAGGAGCCGTGCCGTTTTCGCGACATCCCCGAAAACTCGAGAGAGAGATAGATAGACGGAGAGAAAGAGAGCGGGTGGGCTCCCGCATCAGCCGGCCGATCTGCTCCGTCTCCCAGTCCCGCGAACGCTCAAGGCCACCCTCATTCAAAGCCTCCACATACGTGCACGCAGTATCCCCCAAGATTACTTCGACACAATATTCTGCGCCAAGTGTGTGTATGTATAACTTCATCCGGATTAGTCCACATCTCGCTTACCTCACCCGCGCACCAATACTATAATGTTCCCCGTTTAATTCAAAAACTACAAGGACGTGTTACACACTAATACTATATACGCAACTTCCAAATTCATCTTTGTCAGAATATAGTCGGGGAATGATTAGACCACGTGCGTGACTCATTGTGCGGCGGGTCGCTATATGTCGAAACGATCACAACGCGCTGCTATATACTCACGGATATTATGTATTTCACCTAAAACTCACGAGCTTTACAGCTTTTCGTTGAACCAGCCGAGGAGCGCCTAATCAAATCGGCCGTAAAATCAACCCCAATAAAACTGCCCACGGCACTGATCCTCGTGCCGGCGGCGGCGCCTTTCCATAAAACGACCCGAATAAAAT
Organism: Aphelinus atriplicis; assembly: GCA_020882685.1. Classification (NCBI taxonomy): domain Eukaryota; kingdom Metazoa; phylum Arthropoda; class Insecta; order Hymenoptera; family Aphelinidae; genus Aphelinus; species Aphelinus atriplicis. The sequence goes on along the minus strand of CM037076.1, from coordinate 43,989,467 downwards.
CCCGCGATTTCCCGAGAAATCGAGTAAGGAAAAAAAAATAAAACGCGCACGCTCGCGTGTTCCGGAACGCCACACGCAACAGCCTCTTGCGGTTTTCCTTTCACGTGTGTGTGTGTAGTCGCGCCCGATTTTCGTCTCTCTCGCTTGCTCCATCTTTCGCAACTCTTTTTTTTTCTTTTTTACTCGCGCATTTTTGCGCTCCAAACCGCTCGGCATCGACACATTTTCGGCGATTCTGGAGTCATTAAACGCCGTCCCTCCCGAGACGAATCGTCCGGATTATATGTGTTTTTAATTTCGGAACATCGGCTCGGGGGACAGGCGTAACGTACTCCGATGAGTTATTCGAGCTTCGCCGTCGATATTATTTATCCTTGGCTCGAGTAAATCAAACTTGATTTATGCTCCTCCTCGATACCAATAAAATCGCACGATTCCCTCGGTACCGCTTACACTTGAGAATGAGCCTCGATTTCAGTTCGGATTCAGCCCGAATCGTCCAATTATTCACACCGGCAAACTTGTGCATCGGTGAATGATTTTTCTGTACCTGTTCAAGTTTACGTCAAGTCTTCGGGGCCTCGCATATCGTTCTTTATTATTTTTTTTTGTTGTACGTTCTTCTACGAAACCGTCTCTCGACCCCATTCGTTCGTTGGGTATCGATTCGAGAATTCGCTGGGATTATTCTTCGTCCACGGGCAAAATCCAAAGAAGCGAAGGAATGACATCACTCATATGCTTTTTCGATCCGAACAGAGTGACAAAAGAAGAGGCTGAAGAATATATCTCGAGTCTTGTTGGTCTGATTTCGTTGCTTGGTTTCTCCTTCGGAAACGGCCCCACACCAAACAAATCTGCTCGAATTTCGCAAGGAACAATAAGCATCGGGCGAATTTTAATCAAGCGAGCCAGCAGTAGCTGGGTGTAATCGCTTGGCCGATCTGCCACGTGCAAACTCCAATTGCGATTCGTGGATAGAGAGTGTGTGTGTGTGTGTGTGTGTGTGTGTGTGTGTGTTTGTGTGTCGGGGCGCCAACTCAATATATCGCGCTCGAACACTCTTGCACGGTGTATATCCGCGACGACGAGAAGGAGGAGGAGGAAGGGCGAGGGGGAGGGCGGCAGGAGGTACACTCGAGCTGCCGGATAAAATCGGGCTCTGCGCGAGTCGCGCTGCAATTACGAGAAATGGCAAAAGGCGCAGAGGGAGAGAGAGGTGGTGTGTGCACACCATGTGTGTGCATGTATACGTGCGCGGTACACGTATTTTCTCGCGCGTTAAGCCGCGTCGGCGCGTAAACGATATACATACGGACGAATTGTGGTTAATAATAAAGCTCTCGCGGATTGGAGCGAATGAAAAAAAAGTCGGGGAGGGTGGGGCGGAGGGTGGGGGGGGGGTCGAGCGAGAGCGCGGGGCATGGAAGAGTGAATGTAGGTCGCGAGCTCTTATAAATTGCCGGCGCATTGTTCAAATAATTTACTGCTTTTCATTGATACACCTTTGCGCTGGCTCGCTCGCGCGAGAGCGGCCAACAGCTATTGTATTTAGATTCTATATAAAGTAGACGTTATTAAAATTGCCCGCTTGCGCGAGCCAACGAACCAACGAACGAACGCTCGGGCTTTATTAACATTCGATTGTTGGATTAGCATTGGCAGAGAGAGAAAAAGAGAGAGAGAGAGAGAGAGAACTCGGCTCTCGAGCCTCACGCTATCCGGCTAAACACGTATATATACATACAGCTGGGAAATCCATACCGACAACACACGTACACAAGTATACTAATTGGATATACAATGCTTTTCGCTCGTGTGAGTAAAACAAATCAGCGGGCGCTCGTATTTGCGCAAAGATTCAGTAGCCCAGATAACGTATACGTATATATACATGTATCATAGAGTGTAATACACGGCTCCGCGGAAATGCCGAGCATGTATGGTGGCTGCGGCGAGGGATTATAAGCGCACGCACGTGTAATTGTCTGTCTCCGAGGTGGGCCGCGAGCGAACCCGGGGCAAAAATTGCGCGCCTCGCTCGAACAATGCGTCAAGTTTAATATCGCGGCTCCCCCCCCCCCACCCCACCCCATCGATTATATACGCACAATATGTATATCACGGCCGCTCATCGGCTCATATGCATATGCACGCACACGCGCGTAGCTCCGTAGCGCGGCGGTATTTTTGCCCGATTCTCGTAAAGATGCGCCGGAGCGATACCCGACTGCAGGGTGTGGTCCGCGAAAGCATTTTTCCCATATCCTCGCTCTCCCGAGCCGGATCCATCAACGTCGAGCCCGCGTCCACTCGATGGCAGCTGCATCGAGCGAATTCGAGCGCGCACCACGCCTGGGCTGACTGATTACCAAATTAACCGCGCGATTAATCACGGAATTTGTATACACGTGTACATGTATCCGCGAGGCAACGATTGTGCGCGCATCGGGTAATCGAGAGCTCGCGCCATTATTGCCCATTGCGTTGTATACGTGCGCGAGCGAGCGAGCGAGCGCACGGCCAAAGATGAATGATGAAAACCAAGTACGAAAGCCGCCCGCGTTATTATTCGGGCGAATTCGAGTTTGACAGTGATGATTACGAGCTGCCACGGCCATCCGTCATGCAAATGAAATGCGAATAAAACGAGCCCCTCTCTCGGCTTTTTCTCGCCAAACCTGAGTCTAAAAATTCCTTCGGCTCGTTTTTAAATGCACTCGCGCGCGCGCGCGATTCGTTGTGCCGCGGTGCTGGTGGGATTTTTGTGGAAACGTTCGAAGCTCTGCTCGCGAACAAATCTTTACGGGCGTGCGCCGGCATAATGAATTCCTCAAGGTCCGCCCTGGATTCTGCTCCGTGTGCTCGTGTGCGTGAGCGCTCGAGAGAGAAAGAGAGAGAGAGAGAAAGAGAGCCCGCGCAAATTTATAGCCCCAAATATTTCCAAGACAGATTAAATCGCAAAATTTTTTGCCCCGCGCGCGCGCGCTCCTGTAATTAGCAGTTTGAGGCGGGCCCCGCGCCCCGTTTGAGTGACATTTTGCTTTTTGCTTTCGCGGCCGCGCGCGTCCTGGCGCCGAGCCTCCCCGCCCGCTCAACTGCCCCCCCGAGCTCGTTAATTTTTCCCCGCGACCTACTCTTCACAGAAATATCATATCTTATTGGCTTTCTTATTTTCATTCTTTGGCCGAATTTTTGGATGCATTAGCCCTCTGCTTTTTCTCCCCGTCTCTAATTTAGCCTATACGCGAGTCTCGCTGCAGCTCGCTCGATCGCGGCCACATTTTCTCACGATGCGCGCGTCTAGTCGCTCCCTCGGGAACAATCAAAATTTCAATCGAGCCGCGTCCAACCAAATTCCGACCTCGAGTTGAATATAATAATCGGTAAATCAAGGCGCAAGTTAGCAATCGAGCTTGGATTGGAAAAAAAAGGGAAGAGAAAAACGCAAATGCCTATGATAGGAGACCTCAAAATCCAACTTGTGGAATTCGTCGTTTCCGCTGCAGCGCGCAAACTTATGCAAGACTCGCCGGCGCGCGGCTCGCATTGTCACGGGAAGAAAGAGCAAAATAACGAGGCGAATATATAAAAAGAAGAGAGGAAAAAAAGGAAAACTGACTAATCAGCTGCGCCAGCGAGGCTCCTTTGTCGCGTGGGTCGATGAACGCGCGACGCGAGCCCGAGCCCCTCTCGCGCGAATTTGCATGACAAAATTTCGCGTGCGCGAGCGGCCTCGAGTTACCGCACTATCATTACATGTCCATTGCAGCGGCACGTCAGACGGAGGCGACGCCACGCGGTGGATCGATCGACTCGAGCGCCCCGCGCGCGCCTTTTATCCAGCGAGCCCCTCGATACTCACGATACTTTCTTTATCGACTCGGATACTGTAGTGATTTTTTGTCAGCTTGATTTTGCTCGATAACACGACGGCGAAACGATTTCATACGCTTCGATGAATCGAATAATGTTTCATGCAGTCTGCCAATATTCTAGCAGTAGTTAATTGATGAGATGATCAGAATAACATTGCAGGCAATCGTTTCGGTATAGGTTCATGATCATCACATAATGTTTTCTTTTACGAGAGAAATTTAAAATATGCTGAAGATCAGCTCTAATCGTTACATGTTACCCCAGCACTGCTTCACTGACCATACGAAACTATGCATTTTACATTTGGCCAGCTCCAATTCGACCGGAACCGAGACCGGAACTCTTTGGGATAGTTTTATGATACTTGAAATGGTTATATTTGCAATAGTTCGTCAGCTAACGTTTTGATTTCCTGGAGATATCAACCGATCACATCGCTGATTGAATGTATATACTCATCTATATGTGTCAGATGTATTACGTATACAGCGATGAACATTGTGTTGTGTATGAGAAGATGACCGAATATTTCTGGGAAATCGAAACGTCGGCCGATGAATGACTGCATTGATCATCCACTTGGATAAGCATCAAGATCGTTTCAGTGAGATCGGACATCCAAATGTCAAGTGGTGTTTGTGGGCGAGCTGGGTCGCCTCAAACGCATTTCGAACGATTTCTGCGTGATTTACTGAAAGATGAGTTGGAAATGTATGTGTGTGTGTGTGTGTGTGTGTGTGTGTGTGTGTGTATTCACGATTCACAAGATGCATAATATATGAATAATTGGCCGATCTGGTGGTTGTACGTGTGTTTAATGTGTGGTCTTTGTTTGTTTGTCGAGACAGGCCTGCTGCGGGCGAGCATGTCGCCGGTGATGTCGGAGACTCTGGGAGCTATGGGGGCGAAGGGGGCCGCGGCGGCCGCCTCCCCGAGCTCGAGCCCCCTGATCGACTACTCGCGGTACGTGCGCCGCTACGGCAGCGGCCAGGAGTGCGGCAGCTCGTACTGCAAGGAGCTCGGCTGCCGGGAGCACTTCCACTGCCTCGACTGCCAGGGCCGCGTGTTCGTGAAGAAGGAGGAGATGATCCGGCACTTCAAGTGGCACAAGAAGCGCGACGAGTCGCTGCAGCACGGCTTCATGCGCTACAGCCCGACGGACGACTGCTCGGAGCGCCACCCCCGCAGGCAGTGCCCGCACAACCGCAAGCAGACCCACTACCACTGCATCCACGACAACTGCGACAAGGTGTACATATCGACGTCGGACGTGCAGATGCACGCCAACTACCACAGGAAGGACTCGGCGATAATACAGGAGGGCTTCCAGCGCTTCCGCGCGACCGAGAACTGCGCGACCGAGCACTGCCAGTTCGCCGGCCAGCGCACGACCCACTTCCACTGCCGGCGGCCCGGCTGCCGGTACACCTTCAAAAACAAGGCCGACATGGGTGAGTTTGCCCCCTTCTCCCTCCTCCAACCAATTCGACAGGCCAAACTCACCTGGTGGTGCTCTTCTCCCTTGTTGCAGACAAGCACAAGTCGTACCACATCAAGGACGAGGAGCTGGCGCGGGACGGCTTCAAGAAGTTCATGAAGTCGGAGGCGTGCCCGTTCGAGCAGTGCCCCCTGTCCAGGGACCGCAACCACATCCACTGCATGAGGCCGCAGTGCAGCTACGTGCTGCACGCGGCCAACCAGCGCTTCTCCCACAAGCTCAAGCACGAGCGCAAGTACAAGCAGGTCGGCGGCTCGCTGAGGGCCGGCGGCTCGTGGCCCGGGGCCGCCGAGGAGTCGGCCGCCGCCGCCGCCGCCGCCGCCGCCGCAGCAGCCGCCTCCTCCTCCTCCGCCTCGGCCCACCCGCTCAGCCTCAGCCTCAGCCTCAGCTTCAACGGCGAGAGCTCGAACGACGAGCGGGGCTCGCTCTCCTCCTACTACCTGCTCGACGACTCGTTCCAGGGGGCCGAGCTCGCGATCGACCTGACCGCCACGGCCGGCCAGCTGGTGCCGCCCCAGCAGCCGACCTCGGTCGCCGCTCAGACCGACCTGCAGATGCAGCACCAGCAGCACCAGCTCACCGCCCACGAACTAGGTGAGAATGAGAAGCCGCTTTGCCCTGTGCCCTTTGCCCTTTGCCCTTCGCCCCCGGCGAGCCCGAGACTGAGACTGAGCTTGCGTTCGCAGCGTACCTGGTGGCGAGCGGGCCCGAGTGCGGCTGCGGCCTCGGCAAGGAGCACTACCACTGCGCCCTCGACCGGTGCGGCTGCGCGGTGCGCGAGCCCCGCGACGCCAGGGACCACCTGCGCGAGCACGAGACCCAGGAGCGCATCACCGACGCGTTCTTCGACGAGGGCGGCTGCGACGAGACGAGCTGCCCGTACTTCGACAAGGAGAAGCACTACCACTGCACGTGGGACGGCTGCCGGGAGGTGATTCTCGCCACCGACAAGCCCTTCCGCCGGCTGCAGCACTACAAGATACACGAGTACAGCCGCCAGCTCAACCTCACCGCCCAGAGCCAGCCCCTGTCGAGCGACGTCACCCTCACCCACCTCACCAACATCGACGCCATGTTCAGGCGCAAGAGGGGCCGGCCCCCCAAGAACCGCGTCATCGAGATATGGAGCGGCGGCGCCGGCGGCGGGGGAGGCCCGGGCGACCCGTCCCACGACTCGCCCCAGGCCATCTTCACCTCGTTCAAGCTGGCCAAGCCGGGCCCCAGCACCGCCGTCGCGCCGCTCACCCTCGCGACCGCCGCAGCCGCCGCAGCCGCCGCGCCCGATGAGCGCGAGGGCAGCGCGTCGCCCGCCAGCCCCGACCCCGTCGGCTTCTCCACCTACAACCAGGGTCAGTCTCGCTCGCTCCATGTGTCGTGATTTCTGATGATCCGTCCTCGTGAATATCGTGAAAATCCAGTTGATCAATGCAATAATCGTTCCGCACCGTCACTATGCGCATTTTGTTTATTCAGGACTCACAATCTATCTCGGTACACAAAATATTATGCTCCATTATCTGCTGTTACTATGTGGTACCATTCAAGTTTAAAGTTTAAACATACATATATATTTATGTTATTGTCATCTGTCCATACTGGCTTTGGCATGAATTCGTTATCGATCGATGATTCTCCCTCGCGAGCAGTAGTGCTCGATCCGACGACTCCGACGCCCCGTTCAGTCGACTAATCGGGAGGATATTGGGATTTTCAGACGCGTGCCCGGATGTATCGTGCAGCCTGCGGCCCAGCCGTCACCACCACTGCTCCCAGCCGCGCTGCCACTTCTCCACCGACCGGCCCGACCAGCTGCTCATGCACAGCAAAGACTTCCACGACAACGTCGACATCCCCACGGGATTCGCGTTCTTTGACCGAATGGTCGACTGCCGGCTGCCCGGGTGCCACAGCAACCGGGTCAACAGGCACTTCCACTGCACCAGGTCCGGCTGCTCGTATTCGTTCGTCAGGTACTCGGCCATGGCCCAGCACGACAGGCAGCACGCCGACGAGGCCGAGCCGCAGGTCGACGTCAAGCCCAGGATACACGTGAAGAACACCGCTGAGCTGATCGACAGGCTCGACCCAGTGCCCGACGAGTCTGCGACCCGCGACCTCACCAGTCCCACCGACACAACCAAAACTACCGGTTAGTCTCTTTTTCTTTTCAAATCTCTCTCTCTCTCTCTCTCTCTCTCTCTCTCTCTCTCTCTCTCTCTCTCTCTCTCTCTCTCTCTCTCTCTCTCGCTCTCTCTGCTCTCTGTCTTCCTCTTTCGCCACCTAATCTCAACCAATCTATGTTTCTCTCTCTGCACGGTGTGATTTCTCAGTTTTTGAGTATAGACAGCGACTTATACAGTTTTTTCGCTCTAGCCATTGGAGCCGGTTCGCGCCGATTACCAGTGGCTACAGTTGAATATGCATGATTTTTTTCGCACGTAGTTAGTCATTCTTATCCGCAAACTGAAATGATTTTTTTTGGAAACTTTTGAAAGACAATTCAATTAAAAATCCTTGACAGGCTGAAAAACATGACATAAATTGTATAATCGCATATATTATAATGTGAAAACTCGCGAACAGAATCGATCTTGGGGATCGGCGTGTGAGTGAGCGGCAGGATGTGTGTGTGTGTGCAAAGCTTTTAAACTAGAGTTGGGACGTAAATTTGAAGTGTTGGTTGTTTTTGGTAGTGGTGAGGGCGGCAGGCACCTATTATCCGGTCAGCGGACCGCCGAGCGAACCTGCACTACCGGGCGCCATGCTATCCATGCGAGCTTCCGTGCACCAAGGTTCGTCTTCAAATTCTTTCTTTCTCTCCATCCAGTCTCCATCGAGTTTGCACAACATTTATCCACTCACATTTTTTTCACTTGGCATATTATTACCTGTTTTTTTTCTCTCGAGTGTTCATAGTAGTTTGACAATATACTGTCGTTGTATCTGAAACGTATTTTGATGAAGTTTTTTTTTTCATTCATTCTCCTGTGTGTGTTGACAACGAAGTTGGTTCGAAAAGTAGTATACGTAGTTGGCCAATGATCGATCTTTTATTATCACGTAAAAATTTCCCCTACACTTGTTCACCGAAGGTTTTACAAACTTTTCCATCACGTTCGATATGAGATAAATCTCGCCACGAGTCGCCGCAGGGCATTTTGAAAAGTTACGCACGTGTCGGTGTCCACAATAAACAACTCACACGCCACTAACTTTGCGCGCAAGCTCAGTTAACGTTTGGTGAAAGACGCATTGAATGGGGCCAGCGTGACTAACATGTAGCATTGTTAAATTACAGAAGCACCGGGACTGGGAGGATCGACGACGAGTTCGATCCAAGTGGGGGCGAGCTCGTCGCCGCACACGCTGTACGGGCCTGAGCAGAGCTGCTCGCGGCCGTTCTGCAAGCTGAAGCGCAAGAACCACTACCACTGCAACGCGTGCAACCAGGCTTTCAGCGAGCTGGACCGACTAGTGGCGCACATCGCCAAACACTCCACCTCGGCGATCCTCAGCCAGCAGCACGAGCCGTCCGTCCCGAACCAGGCTGGCGTTGGCCCGCAGCAGCAGCAGCAGCAGCACCAGCAGCAGCAGCACCAGCAACAGCAGCAACAACAGCACCAGCAGCACCAGCAGCTCCAGCACCAGCACCAGCAACACGAGTACCTGGCGCAGCGAGACTTTATGGCGCAGAACGTGCAGATCGCGCAGAACCTGCAGAACTTCCAGCGCCAGATGCAGCTGCAGCAGCAGCAGCTGGTGCCCGGCCTCAAGGAGATCAAGCTCGAGTCGACGGCGCCGATAAAGCGGGAGCAGCAGGACCCGCACGAGGCCGACCAGGCGCTCGAGAACGGCCAGCAGCAGCAGCAGCAGCAGCAGCAGGCGCAGCAGACGATTCAGCAGCAGCAGCAGCAGCAGCAGCAACAACAAATGGGCGGGCCCGGGCTCGAATTCGAGCTGAGCCACGGCTTCCACTTCCCCAGCCCGGCGGTGATGGCCGCGATGAACCAGCAGCTGGCCCTGATGAACCAGGCGCTGCCGCCGTTCCTGCAGCACGGCGGCATGTACGCGGGCGCTCCCGGGCTGATGTTCGCGCCGGGCCTGCCGCCGGGCAACTTCCTCGGGGCCGCCGGGGCCGGCCGGGCCGACGACAACCCGCTGGCCTCGCTCGCGGCGAACCTGGGCAAGCGCTCGCTGTCGCCGCAGCAGCTCGACGTGAACAGCGTCGAGGCGAAGAAGCAGCGGCTGCACCACTCGATGCGCATGCTCAAGGACGAGCCCGTGCCCGACGGCTACATCCGCTTCCGCTTCAACGAGGACTGCCGCTACTCGCACTGCGGCTACCGCGAGCACCAGACCCACTTCCACTGCATGCGCCAGGACTGCGGCTACTCGTTCTGCGACAAGACCCGCTTCGTCCAGCACACCGCGCGCCACGAGCGCCTCGACACCCTCATGGGCGGCGACTTCCAGCAGTACCGGGCGAACGTGCCGTGCGGCAGGAGCCAGTGCGCCTACACCTCGTCCCTCGGCTCGATGCAGAACAAGGCCTCCCACTTCCACTGTCTCAAGTGCGACTTTGTCTGCACCGACACGAACAAGGTGGTCGCCCACCGGCGCCAGCACGCCAAGCTCGACAGCATCGCCGCCGCGGGCTTCCAGAAGTTCACGCCCTCGCAGCCGTGCGGCGCCCTCCAGTGCCAGCACTCGGGCAAGCAGACGCACTACCACTGCCTCCAGTGCCAGTACGCCGTGCTCGGCCTCGCCCAGATGTCGGCCCACAAGTACCGTCACATGGACGGCTAGACTATGACACGCAAACACACACTCAACCCGACCCTCCCCCTCACTCCTGTACAGTTTTGAACCCCCCGAACCCCCAAACCCCCTATGCACTAAGTAGCTCGTAGCTGTGTACATTACATTTTTACGCCGCGACTCGCGCGACTCGAGCAGCAAGTGTACCTAGACTATTATTATTATTATTACTATTACTATTATTATTATCATTATTATTATTACTATTATTATTTAGAACATTCGCCGCGAGGGCGACGGGCAGTGTCCAGCAGTGTACGGACTGATGCGCACACGACTTGCTCTCCTCTCCAACTTCACGCCGACTGATTATGTTACGAGTCTAAACGCTAAATCGACATTACAACGCGCGATCATTTTTCATTTGGCGCGTTCGTTCACACGCACTCCGCGAGCGTCTTGTCGTTCTGCACGAGCGATGCAATGTCCGACTGAACACCCGGAGCGAGCGTGACCCACGATTTATCGTACCGAATAACAATCATTAATGACGATGCAAAAGAGAAAAAAAAAGAGAAATATATTCGCTAGGACGCTCGAGGGCCGCGTAGAATATCGTATTACGAACAGTATTGTGAGGATTATAATTTATAAAGAAAAAGACTGCCAGCCGAGGCGCGATTTAACAAGGTGAACGATACGTGGATAGGCAATTAAGAGTTGGATCTACCGGGAGGACAACTAAAGCGTGAAATAATAATGCAAAAGCAAAAACGGTGATAGTAAGAGAAGGCTATATAGGGGGAAAAACGTAAGGTGTGGTTACAGAGAACTATATATGATTTAAAAGTATATTCGGCGTATACTATAAAACACAAACAAAGCTGCATCGGACTAAACGTTTTAAAAAATTTCTTAATATATATGTATGTATAATGTTCTATGTACATGAATGTGTATAATCGGATTGTATAGATTAGATAGTTTTCATCTATATTGTATTATTACGAGGCAACATATTTTAGAGAGATTCGGGCGATGGATATATTCTCGATAACTAAAAAACATCGTTCGAGACACGCGCGATGAACCACTGCTGTGCGTTTGTATACGAAGTAAAGTAACAGATTATTTTGCGATAGATATACTTGTAAGATTCCGTAGTGCACATGATTCTTGGTTCAAGTTAACGAGAGACGAGACACGAGGCCTTTGGGTGCCTTTGGCGTTTTATTCTGGATTTTCTCGTAGAACCGTGTGCCTTAGCCAAAATATATAGCATTGTATTCATCGATGGATGCGCGGAACGGGTATTATAACACCAATGCACGCACTTGCACTTCTCTAGATAACTGCGTTATCCAACTTAGTACTCCTAATCATAGATGGCACTTTTGGCAGCATCATTTTCAAATGAATTTCCTTCTATCGTTGATTGAGACAATAGTCATTTGCAAAGATGCGAAAACGAGTCGTACTATTAATGTAGTGCCTTATAAAAGGATTTCATATACAGTGACAGATGAACTAAATAAAATGACGAGTCAATGGAATTGTTGCGTGCAATACCGTGGCGTCATGAGTCATAAGCTTTATTCTTGTTTTTCAAAATATTCGTATTCCTAATATGTTTCAGACATTTGTTGGCGTACTACCACATTAGGCCCGACAGAAAATGATAGTCGATTAATCTCAGAAATACGTAACGATTCGCGCAATCCATTATGAAACTTTATTAACTATTAAATATTGAAGATTGGTCGATAAACGAATTGGGACAATAAATTCATCTATGGATAAAATTTACCCTGTATTTGAAAAATCCTGTAATCCAAAGATCAACAGATATTTTGCATAACTGATTTTCAAATGAATATATCTGCATGAATCGATGTTTGTTTAGTTTATAAAAATATTCACTGACATGAGAAATATATATATATATATATATATATATATATATATATATTGGTTTATAGAATGTTAAAAACTTAAAATTGAGTTTGAATAGAGAAGTGTTTTGAATCGTATGAAGATACGAAGGTGGATATTTGCCAGAACTATAACAATTCGTCCAATTTACACTCGCAGATTCATAACGCTTAATTGAGCAAATAAACGAAATCGACAATATTCCTGACACCCGTCGGCTTGACTCTTTTCTTGCAATGAAATGTAAAAGGGATAAATATACAAAGAGAAGTTTATAACATTTGTCAGAAGACAAATACACGTACACAAACAATAGAATGAAGAATAGAAAAGTATCTTGAATCATTCGTAGAGAGATAAGTAAATGTGTGAGTGCCTGATTTCGGAAACTCGATACAATATGAAGCTTGACTTTGACTTTGCTGCTCCCATACATACTACATACTGCATACTGCTATTGTATCTATTTACAGGGAAAATATGTATTCCTGTGTGGCTAGGCTTCAACTAGCCAGCCATAAAAGTGCCATATATATACCGCAAAATTTCCGCGAACAGTTTGAACTTTCTGTAATGACATAGAGTGAGGCGCTATGACACATGTGAATCGAGAGAATTCATGTAGCAAAAAAATGTTTAGTTCTCTTTTATCGAGGAGCCTCGAAATTCGGGGTTCAATATCATTCTTTTTGTTTTTATAATTTGTAGGTAGAGATTTTTTTTCTTGTTTTTGTGAATGACGAAATTTTTAAGTCACTCTACGTCAAGGATATATATCTGCGCTTCGATGCAGATATAAATAGAATGTTAAAAATAAAAATGTGACTCATATCGTGACAATATATGAATTGCATTCGTTGTTCTTAATATTCTGACAAGTCAGATTGCAATCGTGCGAAATGTAATAACGGAATTGCAATTTTTTTATGTTCTTCGTGTAGAAATACTCTTTTTATCTGCATGTAAGATTGCGACAAAAGACCGTACTAATGGTTGTAATTTTATAAAACTTTATTCAAAGTTTCGAAGATGTTTTATTCACCTTTTATGTTGTTTCTGTCTCCGTGAAAAATACGATCAATGATCTGCTGTTACACTTACGATGTTTATGGAAACAAAAAATACAAACATAGTGGGTGATTCCAATTTTCAGGTTTCGTGTGACATTGTGTAGAGTGAATGGTTAGTCCCAAGAGTCGATAGAACCTGTACAATATTTATTTAGCTTGTAAGTAAAATGCGATATTAGATAGTCGCGTGTAAAGTGAATCACGATGATCAAGCGACGCTTTAAAAAAGTTGGATAAAAAAATGCAAAACTTTCGTTTCTCGACATTTTTACATGTAAAAGTATGCTTGCATGTGAATGTATGCGCGTGAGAGAGTGATTGTCTATAAAAGAGGCGAAATTTTGAAATTGATAAAAGATGTGTACAGATGAAAGAAATAAGACATTTTTATTCGTACTATAAAATAGCTTGTAACAAGCTTAACGTATCATCGACTAAAGAGATTTTTGAACCAAGAACTCGATCATTCTCGCTCTTACGTTTGGTTTAATTAATCATTGTCTCACCAGGAATGTAAAAAAAAAAGTGATGAGCTCGCACATGCTCGAGTTGTAGAGATAAGAGTGACACTATGGTTATGAATCGAATTTTCAAAATGAAACGAAAAACTAGGTACGGTAGTTAACAAATTGTAGGTACTACTTGGAATTAGGAGTATATAGTATCTAACGGTCATTAGTATTATATACATATACATATGAATATATATATATTTGCTGCATGGATGTAAGAAAAAAGACAAAAACTATTATATAATTTTATCTATTATTATCATTAATTCATATCTTCTATCATTATTATATTATTATAATAATATATCATTATTAAGGCCACATCTTATGTAGCTGTGATTTTGCTTTCAAAAAGTGAAAATTAAAAATATTTATAGCAACACAGAATAAAAATCAAATTGTCTTATCATTAATTTTTCGTTACCTCGCTCAAGATCCATCCCGATGCCCATATTCACCGGCTCGTATAGTTTCCCAAATAAATTTTGATCGGTAGCAAATGTTACCACAGTTATCTGTCAGAGACGCATAAACAGGATGATGGAATTTTGAATGTATTGTCGTTAAAAAGATGGATAAAAGCAATGCCACGTTTATTGAGACTTTCAAATTCTTTAGCACTCTTCAACTCTTTTCGCACCTGTCTGAAATTCGAGAATCACCAGCCACAATAATAGTAACACTTTACGAATTTCGGATTTCGAGTTGCGGATCAAAATATCCGTCTTTTACAACGAATTGTTGTTGCGAATCAACGCTCGCACATACACCTTTTTCATCTTTCTTGCTCCCATTGTGGAGTTGAATACATCGAGAAAATTCAGAAGATATAGATTATCGATTGTCAACAAATTGAGCCTCTAATGGCATGTCCGAATTTGCGCCTATATGAACAAGAGCCGAAGGTATTATAATCCAGGTGTGAATTTTCAACGGCGTGCTAGTAAGACCGTCTCGCGTCTCAAACCGCGACACAGCCCTGCTAAGTTGGCCAACTGGTGATTATTGCGCTCAAATAATTATACACGCATGTTATTCTGCTCGAGGTCGTGTCGGACGGAGACCCTGGCGTAGTAGACTCATTTTTCGATTGGGATCCGCCGTGGCGCGCTCACTCCATCTCGTCTTCGGTGTACGACTGCGCTACGTTGCCCAGGCGCCAGCACCTGCAACCACTTGTGCACTCGCGGCTTCTTACCAACTCTAGATCTGATGTATACGGCGGTTATCGGACACGTATCGGAACAGTAAACATGCCTTTCATATCCTATCCTCAGAGTTTCTTAATAAATTGCTTCTGAAGAGAATAATCGCGTTGGTAACGTATTATCTATGCAGTATCCGCGAGTTTCAATAATCATTTCAGTACATAGTATTCAATCGATTCAATTTAATTCAACCGATTCGGTATTATTGAGCATTGGGTATTTAGCTGTTGTAGTCTCTTCTGTCACAATAATTCAAATCGAGTGACAGACGTATCTATGTATGTGCATCGCGCGTGTATGCATTCCGAGGTTCGTGAGCCGCGACCACACTCCTTCAGATTCTATCTCGCGATATTTAAAATTTCCGTATACACATTTGTTTACGTGCAAAGTCCAGCGCGATACTTTCCCAGTTGGCGCAGCTATTTTCGGTCCGTTGTTTATCAGTCAATGGTTGAAGAACATCGTATTGACGGAAACACACAAGAATACGTGTGAGATATATTTAAAGATCAAACGAATTCCAAATCGCCCAACAACGCTTGCTTTGAATCCGCTCATTTAGCAATCCCGTATCAATGATTAGGCCCAACACATGCACACACACACACACACACACACACACACCCACACACACACACATATACGTATATTAGCCTCTCGAATATTCCACTTTTGAAATCTGGTGAGCGAGTAATCGGCGTTCGTTTGATGTGCGAAAGAAAGTCCGAACCGTTACTTCTTTTGAAGCAGATAATGCAATTACTGTTCAAATGTTAATACGTGCATCTTAGCACGTTGCAATCATGCGCTCGGTTTCACGCAATAATATCCGGCGGTACGATGTAGCCGAAGTAAGAAGAAGCAGAAGAAGCAGAATAAGCAGAAGAAGAATATTGACCAGAGTCTTGTTTGTTTGCAGTACGCATGTAGTCAAAAGATATACCGGGTCTTGTGTGTGTGTGTGTGTGTGTGTGTGTGTGTGTGTGTGTGTGTGTGTGTGTGTGTGTGTGTGTGTGTGTGTGTGTGTGTGTTCACAAGGAACATTGAATTCCGCTCAACTTCAAGTAGATCTTGATTCATCATCGAATTCTTATGTATAATGCTCAATTATACCTGTGATGCAATGTCTAGACACTCGAATGATTACAATTTTCGTAACGACCAATCATTATTTCTGGAAAACAAAAAACAATATTAGTGTCACACGTGGTGCTAAGTCTAGACTGGTATGATAGCAATATTCTTATAGGGATAGAATTATATGTAACGGTATGGATATAGAAACAATGCGTGATACAAAAGTTAGACGAATAGTCGATCTTTGAGGGCCAATCCACGCGTACATGATTTGACGAACAACAATACATGATACATTTCACGTGGTTGTTATGATGGGTGGATACTTTTAGATGGAAAGTAGCTCGATCCAACTTTGGTGTGTCGAAGAAACCATCATTCCAATCCGATTGATCTCTGCAAGCTTTTCGATTGATAATTCAAAATATAAAATGTCCGGAGGAACAGGGCAACTCGTCTCGACTGAAACTCGAGTCCGAGCTATTTTCTATCCCGCGCACGCGACGTCTGTTTCATCACGAGCCATGAAAATTTCCTCGTCGTGGTTTTAACTACGGGATCAGATGTGGCGCGGCTGCAGAGCAAACGTGGCCCCCGAGCGAGCCGCAGCCACGAGAGTGAGCCAGACGAAAAAATAGCTCGCTGCTGCACTGTTGCTGTCGGGCCCCGATTGTGTCCACCGCGTCCACTGTTCTGCAGCTCCGACAACGATGATGAATTTTTGCGAGAGACGCTTTTCGATTGTGCCGTATAGATACGACAATTCCGCCCGTGTCTCTCATGGACAAATTCATTGGTACTCCTGGAAGAAAGTCAATATTGGCAGTTCGGAAAAATTCAGTTCACAACAACTCGAGATAATCGCCCGACTTTATCGAGCCGACCTTCGTTTCGTGTGATCATCAAAAAATTAAATACAAACATTTTTCATTTAGCCAGCTACTGTTGGTTATGAGAATCTGAATCGGACGTCCAATCGGAAATTTCATCGAAGCTCAAAAACTTTTGAGGAATACCGGTCGATCGGTAAACCCTTACACAGTCGGTAAGGATATTTCTCCATATCCGACGTTTTCCCAACTTATGGTCAAACCCCAAAATTATTGCAGCCCATTTGTTTCGGCATTAAAGCTCGTTTTGCCGTTTGCGCGATCTATCTCAACAATTTATTTGGCTATTTATATTTTCATATTTCATTCATTTTTTTAAGACTGTTTTATACTGTTGTAATATTTATATTTGATTGAAATTTTGAAAAATTATCTTGTAATGAATGATTTCATCATTTAGGATACAAATAGTTATAAATTTATAGTGTATTCAAGTAAGATTTCGTTAATTATTAATAGGAAATCTCAACCTATGAAATAATACGACTTCTCGTAATCTCAATAATATCCGCATCTAACTGAATTATTCTTACGGTAAATCAATTATACATCGATGCTGGTTTCGCTCAGGTGAGTAAATAATTGAATAATTATTTGTAGCTACTCGCAAAAAATGTATCCAAGACCTTAGCACCTACATAAAAGGTATAAACGATTTTCGATAAAAGTTTCTTACATACATTTCTTGTATGGTGTCTCGTCTGGATATTCCCTCCGCATACGCTTGGATTTCGTTTATAGCGCGTTTGTATTTTCGAATCTTAATTACGAAATTAATCTCGACCGGAGTGATTTTTACAACTAGTTTGATAATTGTACAGCAGTACACCAGCGGATGGTACGCTGGAAATTCTGAAATAGCCAGCGTTATCTACGAGACTGGTTAATTGCGCGCTGATGCAAAAAATTTGTAACAACAATAACAGATTCAATATTATTTCGTTGGCTGGTGTCCAGGCAAAACAAAGTAGGCGAGCGGCGATAAAAAGTCGCATTAGAATTCAATTGGCTCTAAAAATCGAATGAATATTGATGCGTTAGATTGGTTGGCACCTGGATCGCAATCAAAGAGACCAATCGCGAACAATGAGCCAGCAATTATGCCGAGAGACATTTTGCCACCCCGACTTCAAAACGCCTTATATTTTCGCATTCCGTTTTGATACGCTACACCGGCGCACAGAGACCAATTTTCGGAACATAGAATTTGCAAAATCCGCGCCGTAATACACTGGTTGCAGAATTTATCTTGGCGAGCGGGGCTTCCTCGCAGGCATCGATCCACATCAACGCACATACATTTCCCACCGGAGGCCTGGAATCTGCCCGACTTGCAAGAACATACAACATCATAGTGGTGTCCTTTTATAGAGCGAGACGGGAGCAGATCGCGTGCGCGCGCGCACTGCACTCCCTTATACCCGAGCCAGCGCAAAAACACGTGTAAAGTCTGAGCGGCCTCTTATTTGCTGCGATCTTATTGTATAAATTGCCCTCGACTTCAAACAAGTTTACAACCTGAACTCTGCGATATTTATTTGCTCGCTCGAGTTTCACGTGATTTCAGCTTTTCATCCGTACATCTGCTATTTGTGTAAATATTGACGCGGAAACAGCTCATGAAACTCACTAATTACTTTATAAGTATCTGTACTGCTGCTTCATATTTATATAAGTAAGGTAACTGTACCCAATTTGGCACAATCGTCAGATTTCGTGCTTTCCGGTGCTCTCTGAGCATCAGTCGCTCTTGGGTTATGTTGGGGGAATTAAAAGAAAATTTTCGGTATCTTCCCCGCCCATTTAGCCCTTAAAACCACTCTCCTACAACACTTTGAACTTTCACTTACTGATTTTTTCACCATTTTCTTATTTCACTTTTCACACTCAACCTCAAAAATCAGGTGTCAATAATTTTTATCTCTCAAAGTGTCATTACTCTTTTTTGTGTAAAAACATCTCAGCTTTCGATTGGTCTCATCAGTTTTCCTAAAATTATTTTTTATCCTACTCAAATTGCTGTTTTTCGCATCAAAAAAAAGTGTACCCAATGTGCCCCTCTACGCGTTTTTAAATGGGAAGATTGAGTGAAATCATTGAATATTTGTATAGACATATTACGATGATTTAGACGCGTATTTTTGAGTTGTATGTTAAAAATTTTGTATAAATATCACTGGGAACATAATTGAGAGTTTATTTCAATGCCAATTGGATCGTCCCTGTAGGCCTATATAGGCTGTAGCTAATGATTAAAAAATTGTGCCAAATTGGGTACACGTTTTGTGCATTTAGCCTTTTTGCGTTTTTTTTAAATTGCGATTTTCGATAGGTTAAAGTAGTCGAATGATGATTATGAAGATGGTTTCTAATAGGTATTGAGCTAAGCTTTGAGATGCCATTCACAGAATTTTAAAATTCGAAGTCAATCATAGTCAAATTTGCGAAAAACCCTTAGGGGGGGGGCACATTGGGTACAGTTACCTTACGTCTCGTAGCTTATATCGACGTTCATGTTCGATAAACATCGAAATAGACGAACTCCACTGTACAGTCGAGTAGAAACTCAAAGGAGTAAGATAAGCGTATTAAATTCGTTCGAAATACCGTCTATACAGTTTTGAGAAATTTCCATCCATGTTTTTGTTTTGTTGCAATAAATCCTCGCAGTTTATTTGCTGGTTAGCTTCTTTGCCGCTGTTCGTTGCCCTTACTCGCGTCGCCGCGCCGCAGTTCCGTATTCCGATTTTGTGTGAATCAAGCGGAGATTAGATTTCACGCTTTGAGTGAGTGCAGTGCCGTAACCGCAGACGTGCGCGACATGTTGCTCCAGAAGAAAAGGACGATAGCCGTGCGTGAAATAAGATAGAAACGCGAGCTAATGTACATATACGCTTTGCTGAATTGCAAATGTAATATTAGCGTGTGTGTGTGTGTGTGTGTGTGTGTGTGTGTGTGTGTGCGTGTGTGGAGACTGTGTTTATTCATTCGTCTGTAGATTTAACCAGAGATTATTGTCTGTTAATTATAGAACTACTGATAAATTGAATAAATACTTATACCACCGCGGACACATGAAGAATAGAAACAGCTTCATTGCTGATGCATGGTGGACAATGTATACTCATTATGAAGACAGTTCCGTCTACCGGTCACGAGGAATAATGAAACTTTGAGTGATGGCAATATTTTGGTTGGGCAAAAAGTATACAGCCACGCAGGCTAACGTTTCAATTTCCTGCAAATATATATTGCCATTGTTGAACTAGTCGATTTACAATGTCGATCTCTGTACCTATGCAGGTGTCTGCATATTCATTGATGAGAATGACTCCGTAATTGGCGGGGCACCTGTGCCACTTTGATCCGTAGGGAGGCGGCCAAGAATTAATATACTTGAAAACGACGAGGTCAAACGAATTTGACAACTAACGCCACGTGAATCAGATTGAGTCACGTAATTTCGATGAAACCAGCGATCTTGTAAAACTGGGCTTGTGACAATGACGATTCGTATCGGTCGAAGAGCCGGACGAGCAGATTGCCGCGCAACGATGGGCATGTGAAAATATATATGATGGAGACAGGCGGCGAGCCACGATCGGCATTATGAAACCGCGCACTTGATACGAAGAGTAGTGCGCCAGAGGTTTTTCGTGTTACGGGAAAGGCGCAAACCCGCCCGGCACTGTACTGTTTACAAAAGCCGATATATAGCCGCATTTCGATTGTTATCGGTATGTATAAGCGGCCGAACGAATCGAGCGTTCAACGCTCGCGATTACAATCGTCTGGGACGAGCGGCGGGCGATAAGGCCCCCTTTGGCATTGAGACGTCGCGCCGCGAACACACAAATTACTCGGATCGAGAAAAAAAAACTAGTAGACGTGTGTACGTTGTCTGTGTGGCGCGCGCGAGCGAGCGTGCCTCGAGAGTCTCTTTTGATAAGCGGGCCGCGAGCGGCGCAAGCAAATTTCGAGCCCATTGAGAGCAGATCGTTCGAAGGCACATTGTTTCGGGCAGCGGAGCCGCCGCGGCTCAGACACGCCTCTCCGGAAACAGCCGCGACGCGTATACTCGCGGTCGCAAACCTAATGTGCAGCAACTCCGACGGGAATGATCTTGATACGCGCGCGATCCGTCAGATTGGCTGCAATCGCGTGATTATCGCGATCGGCTCGTAAACCAACAACCCAATTCACTTGGACATGGTAGATTTTTCTCTTCTAATCGGTTCACTCTCTAAATTTAAACCAGTAGAAAAATATTATTCATTTGTAGAAGTTGCATAACTGATGAATAACAGTAAATATTCATATGAAAGCAAGTCAATTTCTACTAATTTACAATTATATTTTCAACACTTTTTGAATTTCTACGATTTTAAATTTAAAAAGTAATTTGCATTTCTTGTCTCGATATAACTCTGTTAAATCGAACCATTCACATGATTCACTGCCTGAGAGAAGAAAGGTTCATTTAAAAATTACCCGCATAAAAAGTACGACATTTCAAAATTGATTTTTGAAAAGCTGCCTGCATTTCAGAAGAGAATTGTATTTTATGGGGTTTTTCCGATTTTAGACTTGATGTCGCGCTGGCTAGGAAGAAATAGGCTCTATTTCAAAATTAACTTTCGGAAAGGTACCACTTCAGAATTAACTAGGTACCATTGAATTTACAGTGAGCCTCAACATTAAATTTTTGATTACTTTGTCTTCTCGGACTGATCCATTGTTTCGATCAGTTTTTTTCCCACACTGTATCAAAAAAGAGACTAATACAATAACAGTGCGCAAACTGGAAAAACTCTCAGAGTTTCGAAAGATGTACTATAAAACTCTATTTTCTGCGACTTCAAATTTTATAAGTTATGAGTTCGTCGAGAAAAAGTAATTAAAAAATTACTGTTGAATGAATAGGCTTGCTATGGATTCAACGACACCTTATACAAAGTTAATTTTGAAAAGACATTTTTTTTTAGGTAATTTTGAACTGGAATCTTTTTCCTCCCAGCCACCGACATCAATTCCGAAATCCGAAAGACTCCGTAAAATCAAATTGTTTCTGACATTTAATTTTGAAATAGAACCTTCTCCACGCAACTTTGTAATGAAACCCAAGCGACGATATGCCAATTGAAAAAATTATTTCTCTGTATACATTTATTCTACTGACCGGAAAAAAATATCCTAGAATAAACTGCCTACATATAGTTAGTATTTATGTATAGTCCACTAAATTCGTTTTGTGCGGCTATGTGAGTGCACGCGAGTTTTGTATAGAAATCAATCTCACAAAAAGTATTGTCTTCATAATGAAATTTTCTTTCGAAATATAAGGTACCTGTACCCAATATGCGCCACCTAAGCGAGAAAGGTCACTACACAGCGTCAAATGAATATTTTCTAACATAATTGGTGTCAAATGAAAGGTCTACTCAATATTTACAAAATGAGCTGAGTCTTTTTCAATTTAAACAGTTCTACGCTAAGATACCGCGGTTTAAAAAAAAAAAATTTTCGGGAAAAAATTTTTAGTGTACCCAATATGGCGCCACCCTGAAAATACTTCTTTTCATCCAATTTGAAGCATGAAGCATGTCTGAAATGAATAAAATACGAACAAAAAAGTATATTTCTGATATAATTTTATTGAAAAATACATTTTGTCTTTGATTGAACCATAGTACATAGATTATATAAACTTCTAACAACCTAAATCAAATCAAGTTTTCAGTTAAAATTCATGAAAAACCGTTGTTTTTGAATCAACAAAATTAACTTATGCAACATCTAATTCCAATATTAATCTCTCAAATTGATGAACATTCTTTTTAGTGTAATTTTAAATATAATTGAGATGTTCTCACTGAAATGGAAGAGTTCAATTTAAAAAATGTCCGAACCTATTTGAGACTAGCTATTGTCATGATGGTAGAAAAATTCTGTTTGATGTTTTTTCCTTGACAGTACTTATTAACGCATAACCTCAAGATTTTTCTCGTTATAGGATAGCCAATATCTGCTAAGCGTTTAATTCCACTACATAATTCTTCGTTCTGTACTGTCGTTAACGCATATGGTCGACTCATTTTCCTTTTTTCGCATATGTTTTGTTTGACATATCGTTGAAATGTTCGACGAGGTATCTTATATATAGTCGAAGCCATCCTCTGCGATATCTCACCTTTCTTGACCTGCTCCAAAGCTTGAACTAAATTTTCTTTTCGACCCTGTTTGGCGGATATTTACCATGAATGGGTTGATTGTAGCAGCTGGAACAAGAAAATAGGGGTGGCGCATATTGGGTACATTTGATAAAAATAACGAAGAGCTATTGAAACGGTTGATAAAAAGAGCGTAAGATGAAAAAAAAAAATTGGATGATGTAGATGGGATGTCAAGAAATCGAACGATATATCGCTCGATTTTTTTGGCCCAGTTTAAGGGTATTAAAAAAATTCGCACTTACCTGAGCGAAATTAGATCGAGAATGAAAATTGGCGAAAAAATGGATAAAACGAGCTGTAACAAGTTGGTATAAGGGTTCCCGATCGGTGAAAATGTTTTCTTTCCTCATTATTTAGCATTGCCGACAAGATTCTGTGTCGCGGTGATGCTCTAGACGCGCGTATATATGAAATACGAAGGGTGGCGCATATTGGGTCCTGGCGCATATTGGGTACACCTACCTTATATACATTATAGTAATAGAAAATTAGTATACTGATACTCTCTAATCATAAGGACGTATCTCAGGTGACAGAATAGTATAAAGACGTATTTCAGGTGGGCGCAAAATAAGAAATGTACCTCGAAGGGATTCGAAATAATATCGTATCTCAGCAGTTGAAAATTATCGATAAAAATTGGTATTTCACGAGATTAGCTTTATGTTGAGCTGAGGCTCCCAACTTGAGATCGATTATGGCTATACGCAGTCTCAGCAGCACTCGGTCGCGCTGCAGCTAACAGCAGCTGATGCAATGAAGTTTCAGCAAGATCAGAGACGGCCCAAGTGGATTCTACGTAAAATTTCCATACAAACAATTTATAATGAGGGTTTGGACCTTGTAAGTCTAACGGTTCCCGAGAAATCGCAAAAACAAATTTTGTTTTGCGAATATTTCGCTCCACGCAAACAATTGACGATAGTTTCCTTATTGACTTTTGTCAAGTACTGTTCAAGGATTCATAAAATCCAAGAAGTAGCTCGGTAGCTTGAAAACGGGGGTTCTAAACGTCTTTATAGGACTAAAAGTCTGTGTAACAGTGTAACAGTCTCACGCAACAGTGACGCGTGACTACAGTTTTTAGAAGATCAATACGACTGAGTGACTCGTAACTGAATTCTATCTTTCTCAATAAAAAACTAATGATTTCGCTAACTTTCAATTGCCGGATACGATATTATTTCGTGATTCTCCACGCTACGATCTTATTATTCCTCTGCCGGTCTTTTCCTTATTATTCTGATCTTCGAAATACGTCCTTGCAGTACCTATAACTTTTAGATGATCCGAAACACTTTTTATTCCTGTGATTTTTCACCCGTATATTGAGAGCACGTATGATTCGTACAGTAATACAGGCAATTTGCAACAACTTCTGTTCCTATGAGTTTTTTTTATTCAGCGCTTCCATGATATTACGTGAAGCATAACTCGATTATTTTGATAAATGGCTGTTTGTGCTACGTGTAAGGTACCTGTACCCAATATGCGCCACCTAAGCGAGAAAGGTCACTACACCGCGTCAAATGAAAACGTTAACGTAATTAGTATCAAATGAAAGGTCTACTCAATACCTTCAAAATGAGCTAAGTCTCATTCAATTTGAACAGTTTAACGCCGAGATACAGCGTTTTGAAAATAAACATTTTTCGGGAAAAAATTTTGAGTGTACCTAATATGGCGCCACCCTGAAAATATTTCTTTTCATCCAGTTTGTCGCATGTAGCATGTCTGAAATGAATATAATACAAATAAAAGAGTATATTTCTGATATAATTTTATTGAAAAATACATTTTGTCTTTGATTAAACCATATTACATAGACTATATAACTTCTAACAACCTAAATCAAATCAAGTTTTCAGTTAAAATTCATGAAAAAACGTTGTTTTTGAATCAACAAAATTAACTTATGCAACATCTAATTCCAATATTAATCTCTCAAATTGATGAACATTCTTTTTAGTGTAATTTTAAATATAATTGAGATGTTCTCACTGAAATGGAAGAGTTCAATTTAAAAAATGTCCGAGCCCATTTGGGACTAGCTATTGTCTTGATGGTAGAAAAATTCTGTCTGATGTTTTTTCCTAGATAGTACTTATAAACGCATAGCCTCAAAATTTTTCTCGTCATAGGATAGCCAATATCTGCTAAGCGTTTAATTCGACTACACAATTCTTCATTCTGTACTGTCGTTAACGCATATGGTCGACTCATTTTCTTTTTTTCGGATATGTTTTGTTTAGCATATCGTTGAAATGTTCAATGAGGCATCTTATATATAGTCGAAACCATCCTCTGCGATATCTTTTTTTTTCAAGTTTCAATTCTCATTATCAAGTTGGTAGGAGGGTTTCCGATCGGGGAAAATGTTTTCTTTTTTCATTATTTAGTATTGCCGACAAGATCCTGTACCGCGGCGATGCTCTAGACGCGCGTATATATGAAATACGAAGGGTGACGCATATTGGGTACACCTACCTTACATATTAGCATCACCAGCGGACCATCCGAAGGATTGATTTTCTGAAAGGATTCCGTAAGGGAGCAACGCGCGGACTCTCTTCTGTATATATTGTTTTCTGCTCATGCAGAACTCGCGTGAATCGGCGCACGAAGTGCCCATAGAAAACAGATTTTGACCCACTGAGTCCGGTGCCGCTTCTCCAAAATGGAGAATCTGGTTTGAATTTTTTTCGAAAAGTATCCCTCACTCACGATTCCAGATACATATGTATGATTCAATGAAATTTCGCGAGTAAGTTTGAAATACACGATGTTTATAAAAATGCCCAACTCATTTTAGTGCCATTCAGATGAACAAGCAATACTATAGCGGATTAATGTTGGTCGGAGCCGGGTGCATACATGTGACTTGAGCAAACTAAGGGGGTGCGATATCGCGTGGATACGGCAATTGAGCCGAGGATACAATCGAAACGAGTGGGATCGCGCAAGACAAAGGGTAAGTATATGTATATGTGAACGCGCGTCTGTAGAGCTTTGAGGAAACGAAGCGCGGTTGATAAATTATCATGGCGGAGCGGGCGCGCGCGCAAGTCGTATACATGGGCGGGTGGGGATGTCGGGTACGTGACAGTCTGGACTCGTGTGTCGCGAGACGCGACTCGCAGCCGATAGCGCGAGTGTAATCCAACTGCGATAACGTATGTGTATACTCGTAGGTATCGCGAAAAAAAGCCGGCGGGGCTGAATCTTCCTCGTCTGGGGGGGGGGGGGGGGGACGAGAGAGCCGGGGTAACAATCACGCGTCGCGGCCGTGCCCGGCTCGGGAGACTCGAGCAGTACGTGCGCCACACCGACAAGCTCGAGCGATATTGTGTTATGACGCCCGCGGTCAACACATCCCTCCCGAGTATACCGGTCCTCCGATGTTCCTGCTGCGCTGCAGCGTACTGCAACGGGCTCGCGCGTTAGCCCACACAGCCTGCACAATTGCAACTGATTGGATATTACGGAAAATATACGCAAGCCTCGATATTACAACGTGCGAAAGCACGTTTTTCTAGCACCTGTAATCTCGTATCACCGCGATCACAACGTACTTTTATAATATCTTATTTGCGGGCCGTGATCTTATACAGTATACACATCCGACATGTTATTTATTGGCTTACCTATTTCAGGGGTACGTGAAATTAATTGTTCATTGTACATTCCACCAATTAATCTCGAGGTTTACAAACATCTATGTAAACAATTCATTGGGTGTGATGAGCTCTGTGAAATTTACAAAATATAATGAAATCACTTGTGTGAAACAGTAATGAAATTATATCATTTTTGAATTTCGATTCGTCATGAAATGTGCTGATTTCTGAATCACAATTACTATAACCAAGTACTCAAAGCGACAGTACTTTTTCTGATGTTCATCCTACTATCGCCTACAAAAATCAAAAAAATTTTTCCATCAAAAGCACGAGATAATAACTTCAAGATGATATTCACCCATACCTAGCGAAGATTAGCTTACTTCGGGAGGGTTCTCAATTCTAATTATCAAAGGGGGATCTGGCAGTCTCTTCATATAGAGCAAAGCTCGTTACGATTATCAATATTTCATGTATTCTACTCGACAAATCTCGGTACTTTTTTATCTATACTACTGAATCTTGATGTATTGCGGAGGAAAAGACAATAACCCTATAATGCAATACATTTTTTATTTTAATGAATCGACTCGTATCTGCACAATAATTGCTCATTTATCATTCCAATACATAAAAATGATTGTACGAAAATTATCGAATGTTGAAATTCCACATATAAATGTCAGACTATGTCACATTTGAACTTTGATATCTATCTTACAATTTATTCATTTTTTTTTCCTTTTCGATATTGCGAATCGTTTTTACAGACATCTTCACAGTGACATTCTCGTTCCTCAAAATATATTCAATTAGTTGCTCAACAAAATCGACACTGCATCGATAAATTTTTCTAAATTTAAAACTCCAGATTTTTCTGGACGCGACGTCGAACGATTAGGCCGACAGCAAATTATTCTCGCGAGCATTTTTGAAAAGGCCGAGGATAGCGCAGTTTTCCTCGTTCGAACGAGAGTCGTTCGAATGTCAGCTGGTGGATAAATCCGGGGAAAAATGTAGCCAACGAAAAATCCCGGATGAAAACAAGAAAAAGTTGCGCATATATGCAACGCGATTATGCTCGTATAACTTGTAACGCGCGATTTTCCACGGCGCCGTCACGTGGCCGAGAAAACGCAGAGCGCGGCAAAGGTCCGCAAAAATCGCGATGCAATGTTTGACGTATTGCTCAAGCGGTTGTGGCGCCTCGCTTCGTTACGTCAGGGTTCAACGGCTCGTTCAGCTCCATCAGCGCTCGCGGCGTGTTATCGCATTCCAGCCGAGCCGCATCGATTTCCGGATTTTTATGTACACACACACACACACACACACACACACACACACACACACACACACACACACACACACCTACGTACGCACACGAGAATATAGGTAAAAAGGCGAACTTGGCCGGGAAGTCGCGGCTGCAACGATCGGACGCGCAGGTTAATTGGATATACGCGCGCGCGAGCGTTGTCGCCGCTAATACGGCTGCACGGCACACATTGATGACGCACTCGCCCAATTGACTTACTTGCTCGCATCCGCGCTTGCACGGCACACGTGTGTACATACATACGCTCAAAATACTCGCGATATACAGTATTTCCTCGGGCTCGAATACATTCTGCCAAGGGACATTTATGAATTAGAGTTATCCCATGCGTATATATTTCTACCGCTTCCTTTGCGTCGCGACCGATTTTATCACCATGGCTCAGAGCAGTTATGTACTGTAGCTATATACACGAGCTGTCACGATCGTGACATTGACATAAAAATAGAATTGAGGGAAAGAAACACTTATCTTTCTCTCATTTTCCTCAAAGTTATCGGAGATGCCACAGCACGATACATATATATGTATATTAAGATCCACGACATTTTTCAAATTAATTCTCATTGTTGAAGTATCATGACCGATTTGCGTTGAGCGACGAGAATTTTCTAGGCTCGCAGAGAGAGACATGTCATTGGAGCTTGACGAGCTTGCAAAACACATTGAGGCTCATCGCCTGTAAGCTCATTTAAACTTATACGTACATAGGGAGGAACGTTCTGGAGTATAAGTGGAGTGTATTATACGACATAGAATCGAATCAAGTTTTTAACTGCAAATGGTTTTTGATTGATTTGATAGCACAACAATAAATTAAATCTAATCCAACAGTAATGATCGAAATTACGATAGACTCTGGGGACTCGACATCACTAAAAAAAAACATGATACAATTCAACGTTTTTCTCTAATACTCGCATTTGCCTAATTTAGAATTTCATGAACAAACCTCATAGCTCGATGGGGATGATCTCCAGCTGATATCTCGAAACTATAAATCGATTTTTATATCCATGGAATCACTTCCGGTCAATTACGCTAGAGTATACTTCGTAAAAGATTGATCACTTGATTGTTCTTCCACACTCATACAACATACCAAATATTATCAAATTATTAATCGTAGTTTCATCGAGATTCACTTTTAAAATGTTGGATATACCGTATAGGTATGAATATAGTCGAGAGTTAAACCTTGACCTGAATTATAAGATGCTACTCTGAGACACTAGAAATAAAATGTCGATTGAGCAAGTGTAAACCTGAATCTGAATGACCCATTCAAGTATTCAATACCCTGAAGATGGTTCCAAGATTTTTTTCTTTCAGCTATACGACGATTATTAGCCGAAATAATAGCGTTAGAAATTTACACAAGATTTGACTCCGGGCGACACTTTGATTGAGAATGGTTTTCATCCGCTGGAGAATGTGTTTTAGACTTTGACATGCTATACATCTATAGATATTGTTCGAAAATCAATTTGGTATCTATGTGGATAGTACATGTCATATTAATACAAAAGAAATGAAAAACTAAATTGTTACTTCATATTTTTCAGCGCCAAGTGTTTTCACGTACAGTCTTATGAAGGATGTACAAATTGGTCTGTACAGTGATTGTATAGTAACAACACGATTTAATACAACGCGGAGTCCAAGCAATATGAAAAATAATGGACACATCAAGATATAATAATTGTAATTTTTTGGGGTACTTCGAAAATGAAATAGAGGTTTAGTATAGGGTAATGTTTTGGGCGATGTTAATTCTGTGAAATTAGATGCCCTACGAATATTATAAAACTATTCATTGAAATATTATCTTAAGGATTTGTACAAAGTCCAGTAGCTAGAGATTCGGAGCTCGAAAATCTTTACCAAGCATGCTATGAATAGAACTCACGTTTGAGCAGTAACATATTTTCTCCTGGCGTATAATGTCAAAATGTACACCAGAATTCAAAGTAACCCGGGATTACAGTATCTTTGAATACACGATATCCAATACTCCTATATTTATTAATATCACGAATAACTAATTAACGAAGTAAGAGATTAAAGTAAGCTTAATTTATTCCTCGCTAACAATCTCTCAAAGGAAGTGAATATTGAAAGATAGCTTGTACACTTGAGTCTTCATTCAATGGCTCAACTGTCAACAGATTTTGGTACAAATTGGCAATGCCAAAGTCCAAGGATACATATGACCCCACGTTGTTTTAACGCGCAAATAAACTTGTCCAGTAGCAAACCGCGTCCAATATTTCTCTTTGGGAATAAATTGATTGGTTTACTAGGAACCTTTCATAAATCACTTTCGAAATATTACTCAAATTATTCCAAAAACGTTCAATGAGTTTCATAACATTCGCTCATCTGTCAAGGTGTAGTTCTATGCATATATTAAGATAGTTGTACCCAATATAAGCCGCAGCCCAGTACGAGCCCTCCTTTACTTTAATAAAGCGTAGTGTCTTTTCAAATTAGGTGGCTCACATTGGCTGCACTAGGGTTTGATGTTTGTCTGAAAAAAGTGATTTTTTTGAAAGTACTGTTTCTCAGTATCGAAAGGACCAAATCGGATACGGCTTGGCTGATTCTGAAGGTATTAAGTGTCTACATATTTAACGCGATGTAGTGGTTGTTCGCGCTTAGGCGCGGCTTATATTAGGTGCATCTACTTTGTATACGTATCTTTCGTGCGTTTTTTTCGTAGATTTTTTTAAAAGTAATGAATATATTTTTTTTCGGTTTATTAGATCCTTATCGATGATCTTCATGAAGATCAGTGATTTTGAAAATAAGACAATAATTGTAGTATCCGAAAATTATTTTCGGAGCCTTCGTAAAAAAATCAGATACTTGAATTTCAAATTAGAGCTGAGCAAAAGGACCGTTGATATTATATCTAACCAGTATTATCACAGAGATCTTCTTGAAAACATTGTATAAAAATGAAATGGAACAGAATACATGCGGATTCAAACGAGAGCTGATGAAATTCGACTACAGCTATCCTACGACAAACTCGCAGGTGATATAAGCTTTATGGCATCGAATTATACATTAACTAAATTTTGGTCACGTTTATACTTGATGATAGGCTGTCTCGTGAAGAACACGTCCCCATTCACGTATTGCCCATGAACATTTACCGTTCGATACAATTTATTTCGTCTCTAGGATATTCCATATTTTTTTTTTCATCAAACTACATTAGAACCGCTGTGATAATTTGTTCAAGAAGTGTACAGCTTCTTTGCAGCGTTGATTCGAATGAATCCGATTTGATTTTCCAAGTAGCGGCATGGCTGAAACAATCAAAAAATTGTCGAGTAGAAAAAGTGAATTGAGACGTCGTTGAATTAAGATTATGATCGTATGATCGCATTTACATGAAAATTATGCGTATCATCAATTCACTCGTAATAGAATTTTTTGCCCCCGACCACCTGTTCAAGATTTGCGGCTAATTGACCGACGTCGCGGTGTTCCAGCACGTGGAGCACTTAAAAGCCCAGCGATCGGTCGACTTATTCTCCGAGGTGAAGCGTTATTTGAGGAAATCTCCACCGCCACGGTGGATTCGCTCGCGAGCTGCAGTTGCCATGTGAAAAAAATCGACAAATGTTCCAATGGCCCGTGTAGTTTTCCAAGAGGCTGGAGCCGGGCCCCGAAAAAAGCGCGTCGCTCGTCTCGGCCTGGTAATTTCCCCCCGAAGAGATACAGTCGAACCGAGAGAGCTATATGTATACAGTGTCGTGGGAGCCGGGGCAGTGTGCACGTGATCGGCTCGTGCACCACGCACTACTATACATATACATACAGCCGCTCGGCAATAAACGCCCGCGCGTGTATATACCTATATATATTTGTCCTTTCTATCTCGCTCGGGCGGTCTTCTTCTGGCTGTGCGCGCGTTCGTTTCGTTTGGTGTGGGCCGGAATAGCGTAGGCTTGCCCCAGCTTTGCGCTCTCTCTTTCTCTCCTTACGACTTCCTCCGCCACGCGCGCTATCTTAGCGACAATTTTTGTATGCCAATCGCGCGCCCGATATAAACATTCGCGGGCCGTGCATGAATGCCGGGACGCGACGACAGTTATGTATATACTACGCGCAGCGGCATCAATTTTCCGCGCGCGATTATTCCGCGGCTCGCGCGCGCACTGCGCCCCCGGGGAAAAGTTTGATATTCCGAAAGCGATGGTATTTTTGGCTGACCTCAAGCAATGTTTCAATCAACACATGTATGCATTATCTCGTTTGGTATCAAGAAACTGCAACGCACACGACAGAAAAAAAAACACGTATCTCCTCGAGTGTATATCCACTTATCGACGCTTGTTTTGGAAAAAATATTTCTCCAACTTTAATTCAGTATCTCTCGAATTTAATTTATTATTTCCTCTCGATAGAACCGGCTCAAAAATGTTTCTCCCTTTTGTTTGAGATACATACATGTTCGAGCGTTGAGGCGATTATCTCACAGCACAACTGTGTGTTTTGATCACGTTTAGCAGCGTTGATTGTCGCATATAAAACATACCCAAACTCAAGGTCCATCAAAATGTAATAAACTCACTCGTTCCAACTGACGGATTCGCCCTTGATGATTAGTTTGGAATTGGAACTGCAGAAAAACGGATTTAGTGTTTCATCCCCTTCCCAAAAATAATCTTCCCTTCTTAAAACTAATTATTAATATCAATGTCCAGTAAGTTTGGGAACGCAATATTTTCTGTGATTGAAGTTATAAAAATCATTACTGATTGCAGTCTTGGAGCATTAGCAAACAGTTCGTTTTGTTTCCATTTCATGCATTCTGTTGCTTACTATACGACAATGTCTTTTCACAGTTCATATGATTGGCCTAAGAAATATAATTCAACCAGGTTACATAAAAAATTTATGTCTATCTGTATTTTTCCATGAGATTGAAAAATCCAAAAACCAAGTTCAATGCATAAGGCGGCGTCACCCTCAGCTGCCTTTCTTCATTGCGAGCGACAGTAGTGTGCGCTAGCGCGTCTCTGTTGGATGCTGTATTCGTTCTTGCATATTCTCGATTTGCTCAATTAAAAAAACTAGCGGGTTTTGATCGTCAACTCGGTTTCATCCATCAAACTAATGGCATATGATTCATTGCAGATATACTTTTTGTGATATCGAACCGATCAAAAAATCAGACACTTCCACGTAGTGATTCACGTACATTAATTATTCGCGGTGAGAACGAAATGAATATTGTTATTCAAGTTAGGTAAAAAGTACCAACATGCATTCTCGTTCTACGGCTGTAATATTCAACTGGGTAAAAATCGAGTTTGCCGCTGGAGCTAAATTTTGACATGTTATCATTAATCACACAAGCTGAACGGTGTAACAGCTTCAACATTGTCGAACATATATGAAAATTAATTTATATGTTGTCCGATATCTATGCCATTTTTCATAATTTACAGATACGATACAGTTAATTAAAGTATATCCATTCAATAATAGTCTAAGAAAATACGAAAAAAAATATACAAAAGTTGTTGATTCTATTTTCTATCGATAGTATTCCATCGGCATTCCCAAAGAGTTGTATTTTCAGTTGATTCTTAATAATTACACTTGTAGCCAAAACAAAGTTAGAATTCACAAATAAAACTCCCTCCCCCCCCCCTCCCTCACGATACGATTTTCTAAATGTTTTGAAATGTATGCGATTTTCAGTATACACGGTATTATGATATTTCGATGTATGTCTTTTCTATTACGGTTGGATCCACGTGAAATGAACCTTGACGATGAGTCGTACTAGGCGGATCTAGAACGAAACTTTGAGATTATTTTCTTATCTATACTGACATTACTAAAAGACATTACTTATTATACACATATTGATCATTTGCTAACTAAACATATTACAAATATCCCACAGACAAATTATCATATACACATATACTCACAAACACTTACAAAGCCATACTCTGAGGGGTGGAAAAGTTTTATTTGGAGAATCTTCAGCTTGCCTTGACCACTTGGTGTAGTGCGCGCGAGACACTTGCCCAAGTTAGTTTGATTATTGAGAACTAACAAAAAAAGTAAGTACCTGTTCGGGAATGTTGGCAAAAAGTCGGCCACGCAAAAAATGAATCCCTCCGTATAGCCAACGATTTGTGCGCGTTTTGTCGCTCGAACGGAACGAGGCGCATCATATAGTATATGAACGTTTGCACGTGTAGCACCTGCGCGACTGACCTCGTGTCGGCCGACGGTACATGTTGCTATACGTGATATATGTTTGCTAGTATATATCGGGTGAGGCTGCGAGCCGCGGGCCGGGGCGAAACACGTTTGCGCGTTTCGTGGAAAAGCAAAAAGCCCCCCCGGCCGCGGCGCAGCTTTTTCCAGCCGGCCGCGCGACTCGAGGTTATGCGGCGCGCGGCCCGAAGCCCGAAGAGCGAGTGAATCGATGATATGAGTTTTTGCGCGCGCCACAGCTGCGCGCATTCGACGACGACGCCGCGCTTCTGTACTATGCGTGCCAATCCGGCGTGTACTCGTCGAGAATGAAATTTCAACGTTCGAATTGGCCAAAGAGGACATTCGGGCGGTTTGGCGTGCGCGCGGCCGCGGAATATATTTGCGGAATACTCCCGCGGAGCTGGCTATTTTCACACTGCCCCATCCCATGATGGAGATACAGCTGCAGTTGTTGCACGCCCTTTAATTGCGCCTCTCGCGCTTTCATCTCCTGCAACACAGAGCTGTCTGTCTGTCGCGCGCGCGCGCGCGCGCGAGCACTTTTGAAAAAACCACAGATGTACTGCACATATATGTATGGGGTAGCAGTTGACAGCTGCTCGTGTGAAACGTGTGTCTGCGCGCGTGTACTAATACGACGAGAGCATATTATTATTCGATTAGCAGCGTGTGCATATCGATCCGACTGAGGATGTAAATAAGTACGTGTGCAATGGCCGAGAGATGAAATATTATCCGGTAGCTAATTGCCAACTGGGCATTACGGAGCGATTAAGACACGGCCGTGCAGTCAGAGCCGAGATGGACATAACAAAGTGAGTCGAGTGAATATACGGGGGCTGAGCTGGCGCAAGGGGCTCCGTGACGTGGTATACGTATTCGAGGCGCGTAGTAGATTTGGGCGTCTCGGGGGCCCGGACTCGAGAGCACGGCCTGTTCACGTGATCGTCCCGTGCGCTCACGTTTTCCGCAAGCCGTGCGCGCATTTCCTCTCCTTCTTTCGGGCTGCACAGCAGCAGCAGCAGAGGCGCAGTTGCCACCGCTACACATGACGCCGTGTCCCTCGACTCCTCGAATACTATGTATATGGTATACATCACGTGTCCACCGTAACGTCAGCCCGCGTGCCATACGCGCGAGCGGAGAAATATCACCGCGGCCGATTGTATATAGGTGCAGATAACGCGCGGCTTCTTATCGCGCGGCTACATATACTCATTATTATTTTCACCGGGCCGCCGCCTATGCGCGCGAGCCAGCTGTACAACGATGTATACACTTTATCTTCTCTGAAAAATATGCAGTGATTAAAAGCCTTGTCGGGACGACATCTTTGCCGATAGCGCGATACGACCGCGGCGAATCCGCTTCCTCTCTTTCTCTCTCAGCTGATTGTCATCCGGATTAGCTGACACCAAGTTTACGATCGGGTGACAAACTGTTTATTGTATATCGTACCGGCGCGCCAAATGAGCTAACCATCTCGCTCGTTTCGTATCTTCTCCCGAGAGCTGCACCAACTCGCCCAAGTAATCGCGCCGTTCAACGCCGAAAATGACGTACTGTACTTCGTCTCGCGACGTGTATAACCACTTCATTGAAAATCAATCGCGAGGTATATGCGCGTGTATATATATATTATCAAACAGCTCGCGAGCCGAGATAAAAAAAAGAGGAGAAGTAGGGACACGAGGAAAAATCAGCGTTTCATAACGAAGTGATTCGCCAAAGGCCGAGCCGCGATAATATCGGTATGCCGCATCGGCGCTATTTCTCGCCGTATCTGCGTATATACACGTCGCGACTGCGTTAAGTACGAGACGCTTTATCCCCCGTCCTCGTGTGCGGTGTCGCTGTATGGGCTAAGAGCAATAAAAAAACTCCTGCAGTTCAGCTCTCGCTATTCGTCGAGGCTTTCGAATCACGACGGAAACCACAGCGAAATTGTATGATAGGTCGTATAAAAACGAAAAGCAAATTGAATTTGGCGATGCACTCGCGCTCGTGAGACAGCTGCTGCGTAAGCCTCGCTGAGCCGGTGGACCAGGTTATATCGACGTGTCTTACGAAGAAAGACACATCTCAAACTGTCCGCGAAGAAAGACACATCTCAATTTGTCCGCGAAGAAAGACACAACTCGCAATCTAGCCGCGAAGAAAGACACAACTCGCAATCTAGCCACGAAGAAAGACACAACTGGCAATCTGTCCGCGAAGAAAGACAAATGTCGGAATTATTCTCCCGCGAATATTAACGAAAAAAGAGTTTAAACTGTAGGAAAGGCTTGTTTTTTTTGTCAATGATAACCTACTCATTCTAAGCTTTCATTCCATATATTTTTTACGTCGGAAAATTGTGGGATGCGCGCCATGTATCCTTTTTGCGGACAGACGCGAGTTGTGTCTTTCTTCGTGGCTAGATTGCGAGTTGTGTCTTTCTTCGCGGACAGATTGCGAGTTGTGTCTTTCTTCGCGGACAGATTCAGTTATGTGTCTTTCTTCGTAAGACACGTCGATATATGGTATTTATGAAAAAATGGAAACTATGCGACTGCAGTGATACGACGAGGGGGAAACTTGGAAATGTTCGACTTGAGAAGGCTCGAGAGAAGGCAAGACGCTTCGGTGTACGCGGAGGTGTAGAATTGGGAGAGGCTTTGTGATACAGGAGTTCGTTTCTTCTTTGATCCTGCACTTTTATACGCTCGCGATCTATACGGATCATATAGTGCGACTCTGCTCGCGGCAAAGGGTCGCTCCTCACACGTTCGCCGCGTGATTAGTGATCGTGTAATCGGTGATTTTCCGTCGCGGCTGCAACTCGAGCTGCAGAGACTGAGTATGCACGACAATGTATGCGCGCGGGTGTATGTAGAACGAGATCGACGCGCGTACCATCACGTCCGCCAATTATTCTTATTCTTGTTGCACGCGCAATATTTTTTTTGCTACGTAGAATGTGCATTCCCCTACGTCTCGAATCATATGCCACGCCGATACGTCCCGCCAGACAGTTGTGTATATATATATTTATCCACTTTGACTTGCCTCGAAATACCCAGACTGGCGCGGGCACGTTGATATCCGCGCCGGACACGTGCAGGACAGGGGCACGTGTGTGCAGCCATCGTAATTATTCAATGGACGACGCGCGTGAGTCACTTCTCAGGCTGCAAATCACGCGCGCTCGCGCGAGTTCTAATTATTATTGTTCGCCGCGGTGTATCCGATGATGATCGTCCGCCCCGAGCGATGGAGTGCGGCCGTCTGTCTGCAGTGCGCGAACTTGTACTTATCGATCGGACGGTGCATATAGGTGACGAATTGGCCGAAAACACGGGCGGATTCGAATGCGTACGCGCAGCGCCGCACGTTGTGTTGACTTTTTTCTTTATCGCAAGCTCGGCTGAGCGGTCATCTCGTGTGCGACGCAACGTGCTCTCCTGCACCAGCCTGCCTCCGCGTCTAGTAAAAAGCCCAACACGTGTTCACGTTTCGGACTTTTCCTCAAGTCCGAAAAACCGGAACACGTGAGTTTTTCCTCATCGGCACACGAGTAGGTCGCTCGACTGTATTAGCCGCGATATATATATATATATATATATATATATATATATATGTATTGTGACACGTTTTCCACGGACAGGTCCTTCGAGAGGCGCAGGCCTTCGATTTTTTCTTCTTCAACCCACGCCCAACAGATTCCGATCCGGAGTCGAGCGAGAGAACAAAATGTTTGGAGAGAAAAAAACCGAGAATTCGAGCTTGTGCCGGTGATATTGCGTGTATCTACGTACTGTATCTGCATTGCCAGTTTGTTTTTGCGTTTCCAACAATGAGAGAGGAAGAAAAAAAACGTCACAATCGCTGCCGCGGCGTTAAATTCTTCATGAATTATTCATACGATGCTTTGGGAAAAATCCAAAAGATGTTTGTTTGCTCAAGTGCCGAGCGTTGCACGGGCTTTTGCCAAATTTATCACGATAATATACGAAGGAAAGTCCGAGGCTCGGGTCACTTTCTAAAGGAATACTTAGACTGTTTTCAAGCAGCCGAGTTTTTAAACGTCAAATTTGAACTTTCTCTCGTTTGACCATTCCAACCGATCTCGTATAGGACAATATCACTTCCCGGAGTGACTTCCGGAAATGGGTCAGTCGAATTGACCATGTGTGGTATCGAGATTACATACAAAACGATCGACATTTCAATTGTAATCTTCGACGTTCGAACTACTCGAGTGACTCGGATAGACGCAAGATTATTTTTCAGGTTTTTCGGGAACAAGAGAAACCGGCTGGTTCTTTGCAAATAACGAAATTCAAATAGACGTTGCTTTTGTGAAAAAAGTAGTTCCCGTATCTTGTGAAATATTGGACAATTGCGCTCATATATACACAATGAAGTTTTTATGAAGCTGCAGAGCCGAGCCGAAGTCGGTCAGCTATACCTCGAGCTGCGCATGCGTGTGCTGCTGGAGCATATACGTGATTATCAATAAATAATCCGTATGTACGTATCGCGCGTGTGTCTGGGGTTCTCGCGCGTGCAGTCATAACAATGGTCGGGAGGTGTATTAGCGGAAGGGAAAATAAAAGCATGCGCGTAAGTATACGCATATGTATACACATCCATCACGTATCGAGGCCGTGTGGGAAGTGAATTAGCCATCCCCTCCCCGCTACTCAAGCCAATATGGCTGATTACTTACCCGGATGATGCATTGAAGTAGACGAGAGCTGCTCAATAGTCATTAATTATATATGAACTAATGAGTCTACCGAGTTTTCCCCGAGATCAATATGAAAATACATCATGTAAGAATCTGTGCAGTGGATGATTGTGGCAGAGAAGTGTCAGTGGTCCACTCTATATACCTTCGAGATGTGTTCTGTTCTGTACGTGCGTGATTACACGAATTTTGACGTGTTCGAGGCTTGGTAGATGGTGCCGGCGGTAAAAATAATAATACCAGATGAAAATATGCTCTTGAAGTTGGAGAAAAGAGGATATACTCCCAGGTGCAAGTACGAATTGGGTCTTTGGTTTGGATAACCTAAAAAATCTTTCAAACACGTGTATTGACGTGTCCACTGACTTTTCTGCCCCAATCATCCACTCCACTGCCCAGCATTCTTATATGGTGTATTTTCATATTGATTTTGGCAAAACTCGGTAGACTCATAAGTTTCAATATAATTAATGATTATTGAGCAGCTCCCTTGAGTAATTGGCCATATTGGCTTGAGTAGCGGGGAGGGGATGCGGCGAATTCACTTGCGCTAATACACCAAGTACGCATATAGAGTACAGCGATTGATTCACCAATAATATCGGACGAGTGACAATTAATTACGACGAACGAGTGATGAAACCCGCGAAGCGGGGTAATGATGAAACCCCTGGCTCGACGAGTTCGCGACGAGTTGTCTGTCGAATTGCTGAAAGTAATAAGTACGCGATTTTGAGCCGAAGAAACTGTTGAATAGAAAACGGAGGGGTGCGCGCGCGGGCGCGCGAGGGAGATGAACCTGATGAACAGTCCGAAGCGCGCGGCGCGCCGAGGAGACGAGTCGGGCGGTGAGGGGGAGTGGGGCGGGAGGGGGGAGGGAGAAAGAAGGGATATAGGATCTTTGAGCCGGTATTGGCAGTGGGTGCCCCCACTCCCGGCCGGTCGAGCGACGGCAGCGCGCGTTGTGT
Source organism: Aphelinus atriplicis (assembly GCA_020882685.1). NCBI lineage: Eukaryota > Metazoa > Arthropoda > Insecta > Hymenoptera > Aphelinidae > Aphelinus > Aphelinus atriplicis. Next base: position 43,949,493 of record CM037076.1, on the reverse strand, counting down.
ATTTCTGGAGCGGGTAGCCGTGGGGCCGGGTCACTTGGTGCTCAGTGCTCCCGTACGACGCATTCGGCGTTGTGGTGGTCTCGGCTGGTGTCGCGTGCCAGCAACTGCTGCTCAACCCGCAACACGCACTGCACACTGCGGCCTGTGGGTGTGCGCACGGGGCCGAGTAATATGGGCATATTTCGCGAGTTTCCCACAGTGTTCAATCTTTACAAGAAGTACAGTTAGTCTCGGCGGGCTGTTTTGTTCCCCCTCCCTCCCGCGCTTCCACAGCACCACACTCGCGCGCAGTTTCCCTGTGCTGTTGCTGCTGCTGCTGCTGCTGCTACTCACTGCTACAGCTGCTGTTACTGCAGCTACTCGCAACTCAAACGTCTCCAAGCCTCAAAAAAGCGACGCTCCACCCACCACTGGTAAGTGTGTATATAATTACATCAGCTGTAAAATCGAAAATCGTCGCGTCGTCGAGATGACTCACGTGGTTTCCCCAGTCGACACCCGCGACGACCGGGATAAACCCTGATGGAAGGGAAAAAAATACTTAGTACTTATACCTCGCAAGCGTAATCGGTCGCGATCTTTCGTATCAGTCGGCCAGTTGCGACAGCTTCTTAGACTTATCGAGCGATTGCGCAACTCGAGAATAACTGTTGGAGTGTTTTGGTGCGCGCTGATGCATGTGCTGGGGGCCGCCGGCGCCGCGCGACACACACACACACACACACACAACACTCGGGCAGGTTAGATTCGCAGCTCGAGCGCAAAAGAAACAGACCCATCATAGACCCGACCAACGTATGTACCTGTACACGAAACACACACGCGGCTAATTTACTTACACCAGTTCATAGCTACGTCAAGTCGCTCGATGAGTATATCGACTGTCTATACTGCACACTCCGAATGATTTCCCGCTGACTATACCCACGATAAAGACTGAGATTTCGCGGTTTTGGGAGCAGGATGTATAACGGCGGGTTAGTGGAGCAGTGAAAAAAGCCCCGTTTATTTCCGTTACGCTCGACGCATCTCGAGCTGCTTTGTTGCCCCTCTCCGAGGAGAGCCGCCCCCCCGACTTTCGATATACTCGCCCACTGCGTGACAAAGCCTTTCGATTGCTTCCTTATAGATGATACTTCCTCGCGCGAACCATATATTCTACATTTGTTCTCTATTCAAAATCAAATTGAAAAGAAAATTGAAAAGAAAATGTTGTGCTCGTATGCCATCTGAAATATTATGAATTAATCAATACGGATATATCGAGTGGCAATTGCTTGGATTTTATCTCGAGTGTCTGATGTCTGATGATGAAGAGTCGTGTAAATGAAATTGTAAGATAAAACAATCTTGATAGGACCTCATTTTTAACTAGACAAGTTGCATAAGTATGTACATATATGTGTATAAACTCTTGAAATGTGCAGTCCACCGTATCAAATCTCTCGTTGCTCGCTAATCTATTTTTTTTCGTGCTCCATCATAGAGATAAATTAATAAGCAGACTTGCAATTCTTTTTGGAGTGGCTGTAATCTCAGTTCTCTGGGTTATCAATAATGTGACTCTTTTTAATAAGAATTCCGGTGATCAGAGTTTGTCAGTTCACGTGATACCACTCCAAGGTCTTTTTGCATCAGAAATATTTTACTCCAACTGTAGACAGTCATTCACTCTCTCTTCAGCTACGCTCAAAGTCATCTCACGATTTGTTCTCATGAATTCATCATACTTGTCAGACTCTTTTCCATGTCTCCAAGTACTTTATTCAACTTACATTGTGAGTTGTATACAATTCTTCTGTACAACTTTGTCTAAATAGGATAGAAAATTTTGATAAATATAATTATCATCCAATCGAAATTCAAATACTCGCACATTTTATATCAATTCTACATGAGAGACGAAGCAATACAATTTTTTTAACTGTGACCTTTTGTTTTTCAGAAGTGATAATTGCATCTGGTGCCAGTTGTTTATGAAAAAAGTGCAGAATAAGAGACTTTAAATAACACACTTGTGGACTCATTTGCAGCCAGAGTTTCTGCATCAACCGTCAAAATGCAGTCTAGCTTTATCCAGGAAGAGGACAGTGCCATGAAGAAGGCTCCCACTTTAGTCAGGCGTGTGTCCAACATGTTCAAAGGTACAATGAAATCATTTCTCTGATTCTTTTTCATTATTAAAAATCTTAAATCTTAATCAGAATGCACAATTTCATATGCATATTTCTTGATTTATTAACTCTATGCAACCGGTGATTGAAATGAATTTCAATATAATTATGATACTTGCTTGTTAACAGATGGACCTTATAGTGGACCGCCTTCTCTCTTCTCACAAAAGATTCGACATTGCTGTCAGAATCTGAACCTGTTCCCATATCTGCTATACTCGTTTGAAAACTCAAAGTCTCACCCATTAGCAAAAAAAGTTAATATGTGTTTCAACCTGATTCTCAAGAACTTTATGGAAAGATTCCTGTTTGTGTATGCAAGTTTACGACGAGCAGCCCTTCTAGAACTCCAGCAGAAATCAGTGCTGTCTCCCCCCAGGAAGATCAAGAGAGAGCAGATTGTAATTGAAGCAAGTGACGCCAAGGCTAAGCTATGCGAAATTCAAAAGCAAAAACCAAAGCAAAGTTCGGTACTACTTAAGATTGCGATTTACCTTGCCCCCCTGGTTCTCGCCCTTCAGCTGATTGGCCTGTGCAGTTTACTCGTCTTGGGCAAGTATACCCCAGGATTCATTTTCCTCGTTACGGCGCTGGTGTTCCTCGGATACATTGTCACCAAAATCATGTTCCACAATTCGGTAGATAGTCAAAAGAAAAAAGAGGAAAGGAGAGGTAAAAAGGAAAAGAGGAAACAAGAGTGACTTAATGTTTCCAAATAGCTCCTTAAGTTCTCGATCGTATAGCCATGACGCTCTACCTTAAGGTTCCTGTACTATCCTTGGTCATCATCGTTTGTATTTCAAGAGCAACTAAAATTCTCTGTTGACTAATTTGCAATGAATTTCAAAATTTACTAAATAAAATTAAAAATTTATTCTCAAAAGTCGATTTTATTGTATGTATTGACCTTACATAAATGCAATAGTATTCAGATAGTAATAGATCTTCAATATTTTCAAATAATCTTAAGACCTCAGAATTCTAAATTTTTCAATTGATTATTTACATTTTATCTAGTAGATTTTGAATTCTTTGCGAAGTTTGAAAGAAAATTATTAACCATTCGAGCATACCATAAAAATAGTGGAAATGAAAATCAAAAACAAATACCGATAAAAGAGGACTTTCATTGCAGAAATTCAATGTGAACCTTCATAGGATAATTTGTTTGAGAATTTGTGTAAATGCCCTGATTCACCAATAGATTTTCATTTGGTATCAACCGTTTGTTCTCAAACTCATTTGTGCAACGGCAAAAATTATTTGAACAAGGGAAGAAGGAGGTACTATTTTGTATAAAATTTGTGGGGCAGGGCATTTCCTTTTTTTCCAACAAATTCGGCCAATGTTAGTTTCTCGTATTGTATTTTTTTGCGCCCAGCTTGAATGATTCTGTCGTGTCCGTCTGGATTATTTTATACTTTGTTAGCTTGTTAAGTAGACAGCGCGCGGTGATAAATTAGATATAAATGTGCAAAAAGTTTCGCTCACACATGAACACACAAGCACGTACGCGTGTGCGTGTATTCATATACCCACATACATCTCTTATAGAGAGGACAGAAAAAGAAGAATAATGAATCAGCAAGTTCAAAGGCTAAACATCGGCTGATAAAGAACTTTCATCGCAATTATTTAGCGTAATAGTGATGTTTCTTAAGTAATCTGTCGAAGGCTTAAAATTGAACGTATTTCAGCGTCGACTGATGAAATTAATGGATGATTAGCTTAAGATACCTTATCTTCTACAGTATAAGACTGAAAAAATCGTTTTAGTGTACGTTTTTGTAAATATTGAGGAGAAAGTGAGCAATGAAAAGAATTTAATGATATGCGTGTACCAATGAGCGTTACGTTATCAGTGAGCAATATTTTCCACACGCACACACACACATGCACGCATTAACGCAAATCGTCGCAGTCGTTTGTCCTGTACAAAGTCGCCGTGGTTTTAATGACAAATTGTTTTTTTTAGTAAAGACAAGCATATGATTTTTATTCAAATCAAATGATTTTCATCAAATCTATGTGTATGTATATACAAATTCATTTACGTACGTGAGCTTGGTGATATATCGCGTATGAATGGAAATTTCTTTTGGTCAGTGATAAATTCAATAATAAGTATTTTAATCTGCCTTGGTAGCATGTTTTGGAACTTATATTCAATCTCATTTCTTTCAAATTCTTCCACTTAGTAAATGTATTTACTAAGCTTGTTTTATAATTTCAAAGTATTTGTGATAATCGCCAGGCTCATTACGAGGAGCAACAATTTATAAAATCGTTGTATACTATCGTTGCCAGCGGAGTGATCGTCACGTGTGCCAAATAGCTACGACGGTGATGACAAAACTGAGCAGACCACCAACTCCGACCAACGTCCACTCGTTGTTCACGCTGGATGAGTTGTTGGGTTTATTTAATTGTTTCCCGTCGGCGTACGGTCCGATTTTGGCTGCGTACGCGACTACGTACGCCACGAAGTTTTGCTCGTGAGTTGTGTGGAACAGGTGTGCAAAAGGTCCTGCGAATCAATGGGATATTGAGGCCAAGCATTTTTTTCGACCAAACAATTGAGTCGTTTAGTTTTCAAAGTCAATGTTACGAATCATTGTACGATATGCTGTAGTCCTAAGTTTTTCGTTAATTTATAAGTTATTCGTGCGTTTATTATTATTATTATTATTATTATTATTATTATTATTATTATTATTATTATTTTGTGATAATGAAGAATATGTAGAGGAAAATATATAAAAAAAAGGATTATATTATTAGAGCGATCATTGAGAAAGATATTAAAAGAACTATTCCAATTGAATGAAATCTGGCTTTCTCAATATCAATCTCCCCTATATCTTAGATCTAAGAATAATCGTATCAATATGTAACAGTGAACAACAGTAATGTCATTGACTTATTCCAAGAATTATTATGAAATAGTCCGTTACGAATAACTTGGAAGTAGCGTATCAGCAAAGTAACATATGATAAGCATGTTCTTTTTCGAATGCGTATTCAATATCGGATCCATAACTAAACTTGATGAAGACAACTGTAGAATTTTTCATATTGAAAGTACCCGTAAAATCGTGATTATACGTTAATATTTCGAATTGCAAGCTTATTGTCGCGGCCCGTTCATACACAAGCATGAATTATTTCTCTGCTCCCGAGAGTATGCGGAAAAATCGTAGAAAAGTTATTCCGAAAAAAATCCCGAAGCTTGACGCTGACGTTGAAGACGGGGTGGGGGGGGGTGGGGGTTTAGAAAAAAAGACTAACCAAGTGCATAGACAGGGACGTCGCCACCGCCGTGGTGAGCCTCGTCAGTGATGATGGCCGCCTGCTGGCTGTAAGTGAAGCTGGTCGTGTCGTCAAGGCTGGGGTCTCGGCGCACAGCCTCCGAGTGCGTCTCGTTGATTTTCACCGAGTCGTAAGCCGCGTTGTTGGGCCCGCCCGTGCTGTACGATAGGGTCGTGTACGGGATGGGCTTTCCCCATTTCGCCTTATCCGCTATTCCTGAAATCCCCGCCGTTTCACCTTTCGTCAGTAAGTATATATAAAGTGCAACTGCAATTTTCCAATTGTCATTTCAAGATTCTTGACGAGGAAAAAAATGGATAATGTATATTGCAGAAAGCAGCCGTACATTCGTCAATCGGATCACACTAATTTTCATAATGATTTGGCGGGATAAAATTGGAAAGATTATCCGATCTGCACGAGAGGATCGACGCGGTGTGTCGTCAGAGATGTGTGATTGATGACTCAGTGTACATCACAGTTGCGCGAGCGGTCGTGTGAGCACATGTAATAAATCAGTTGTGCCGCGCGCGCCAAGTATTGTGTTTTGTGCACGTGTAGCATTGAACCCGCGATCGACTCGGTTTGGCATAAGTAGTTGGAGGGAATTAGCAAACGTCGGTTCATTTGTCGTCGAGCTATGTATACAGCGCGACTATACGAGTGTTAGCTAATTACAATTTAAAAGCGCGAGACGATTCGCATTGTCCCGACGCGCACCTTACCAATCAAGTTCAATAACACACTTGCAAAATTCAGCGCAGTCTCTCTCGCGCGCGCACGCGGCCGGGTGAATGTCGCGATCCTTGACACTGATTCGCACTCGCGCAAAAATCGAATCTTGCTCTCCTGAAGGAGAAAAACAAGCTGCCCGCGACAAGGAGATCCTCTCCGCAATCGACCCTCCTGTCTTGATACCCAGAGTCGAGTTTGTTCATGACTGCAGTAGCACCAGTATTCGTTTGTCATACAGCTCCGGGCAACCCTGACTTTTTTCCCCCTTAATTCGACTAAAATTCGATTTTTGTCCGAGTGTTTTTGATGTTGTTCTTTGCGCGCGCGCACTTATCACTTGGAGCGCGAGAAAAGACGTATAAGTGAGTATATTATAGAATGACCGAACGTGTTCGCTGCGGTAGCCACCTAAATAAATTGCAGGCTAAATTGTGTGATGCGTCGAACGCAGTTGCAACCGTTCCTTTTTGCCCGTGCACGCGGGGCAGGAGGAGGGGGCTCCCGATGATGGTGAACCGTGGATATACTGACCGAGTATCGGGTTGCCCCGGTCGCTGTTGCCGTTGAACGCGAGCGAGTGCGTGTGGTCGCTGGTGACGACGACGAGGGTCTCGCGAGGGTCGGTCATGAGCAGGCTCGCGTTCACCGCGTCCGACAGCCGCACCGTCTCGAGCAGCGCCTGCGCCGCGTGGCCCCGGTGGTGCGCGTAGTCGATCAGCCCGCCTTCCACCTGCACAATTCACAACAGCAACGACTCGGTCCGTCAACCACCGTCAACTTTCAAATCCAACCGATTCAAAATCAACATGTGTCAATGTATGCACTCCTGAAATAATTCCATCTTTGTGGCCGGAAGTGAGGTGTACGCGTGCAGGTTTTGACGCGATCGCGTACCTCGTGTATCTCAAGCTCACGATTCATTTTTACTCGACACTCGAATAGATTCACCCGTTCATTTTTACACATGACGTATAAGAATTTAAATAAATCCTGTAAATATACGTCTATTCTCCGACTAGATTTTCGTAAGATTCAACGAGTTTTAAAAAAGGAGATATAGTTAATTAGTGTTAATGAATATCTTCAGATAGCTTTGAGCTCAACCTATTTGTCAAAAGTAATTTCTCGTTTAGTTTCCTGCATGTCAGATAAGTGAAAGTGAAAAATTGAAACAATTATCCCGGATAACACATAACTTGTCTCAATTTAGAAATCCCATCGAAGACCAAAAATGTCTGTAACTTTTATTGAATAAGATCCGTGGCTAGTTCTCACACTAAGGAGCATAATTTGATCAAAAATACGTAGAAAAAATTACCGACTTTTCAAATTGGTCGTCAACTTCGCCCAACGGAAGAAAACTCCAAAAAAACATTTTTATCATCTTAATGAGGCATTCCACTTTGGGGAATGCAATGACATCATTATCACCAGCTGATTATTATTAATCGATGAAATTAATGATATGCTACCTCACCTTAAAAAATAAAGATAATTTAATATGTTCGCGCAACAGATACAGTATACTAGTATCGCGACGAGTGAATCATTCGACAATTCGTCGTTTCTTTTTCCAGAGAACCTCGACATTACATAATTTATTCCTGCAATACAATCAGTAAGCGTCTGCTTATTGATTTTGACATGAATAATAAAATCAAACCCGGAAGTTTGGTGGAACTTCATCCAGGAATAGTTTTTTCTTGTATCTATCAATGAAGATTCTTGAAATTTCTCGCAAAATTTTATATGATTGAAAGAGAGAAGGAATACACTTTGAATTTTCATAGAATAATTCAAACATTCCCGTTGATTTTCCAAGTCTGATATTGAATCGAAATAATGTAGAGATACTCATTCTTGACTGCACATAGTTATAGTATGTTTATTATAGATTAATCTAAGTGCATTCAATTGTAAAGCCGTTATATCATTCCCTGTAAACAATAATTAAACAATTCGTTCACTTGAATTTATCCAGTCCGACTACTGGCGAAACAATTGTATTTTTAAGTTGCAACCAAGAGACTCTTGAATTAGTGGTGGTGTAAATATGTATTGATAATAAAGCATGCATAATACGAATATGGCCTTACCACAAGAAGAAAACCGTTTTTAGATTTGTTCAGTATTTTCAGGGCGGCAACAGTCATCTGTTCCAAGCTTGGCATGCCCTTGCCGCTCGTGTCTCTTTTGTAATCCATGGAAATGTGGCCGTTGGCGAATATCCCCATCAGATAATCCGTCTTGTCGAAATCAACGCTCGTCAGCTGGTCGTTGTTCTGCACGACGCTGTACGAAACTTTTCTCGCCTCTTTGTCCTTTGCCCACTCGTTAATCAAATTACGGCCGTCTTTGCGCCGACCGGACCACGTGTCGATCGGGTCGTTTTCTGTTACGTTAACTTGGCTCTGCAGCATCTGCCTTCCGCCGCCCATTATCACCTGATTCCCCGCACAACATTATAACCGGTTGCAGTTGCACTTTGTAATTTGTTTGACTCTCTTTAGCGTGTAGCAATGGAAAACGGTATACGCTTTCCGCGATTGCCCGCCAGACAATTATTACTTCACCCGATCCGAATACTCGTGAATTGAGTATTTGTAGGATATGTATATTTTTTTTCATACCGGTGTAAAACGGGTGAGTTTTGCAAACGAGTGTAAGAATCAACTGTTTTTCACGTGTACCGAATGATATTTTTTCCATCACGACCGTTGAAAAGGTTCGATGGCTGATTCTTTCAAATGCAAGTATTTTGGGAAGATTCTCAAAATGGAATTTTAAAGCTCCAAAATGTTAATTTACGTGAATCTCGATTAAATGATACTATTTCCGATGAATAAAAAGGCTCTTGGAAAGGTTTATCAAACAAATGCGCGAACAATCAGCTTACCGGCATTGGCATAGAATTATTTGAGAAATTTATGGGAAGCGTTATATTTTTGATTGTATGATCGTGTAATAATAGAGATAGAGAGCTGTTGTAACCTCGCACCCTAATATTCTTCCCAGGCTCGTCCTCGATCAGTTGCCTCGCGATGTCTTTGCAATGGAGCTTGGCCTGTTCGGGCATCGTCCCGTCAGACTCCCACTTTCTGTTCGGGCCAGATGAGTACAATGGTGCCGGCGTCGCATGAGTTACTCTTGTCGTCGTAACAAAACCTGCAAGCCCATTTTGAGTTTCAATCGAAATAAATAAATCGCAAATGTCATCCAACACATATATGTGTGCTTTCGGAAGAATCTCTTCTCAGAGTCTCATTGAAAAGTGTTTGTTGACCGACGATCTGAAGGGCAGAGTCGCGAACGCGCGCATACCATGCGAATTGTCCGACAGTCAGCGAGGATAAACGAGTGATGGTATATTCGAAATGTTCTCGCTTACATAAGCAGTAGGTTAAGTGCGGTTACGTACGGTGTTTTTCTTTTTGACGAATTATGATTTTTCAATTTTTTTAACTAGCAAATGTTGGAACTCGAATGTGTGTGTGTGCGTGTGTTTGTGTGCGTGTGCGTGTGTGTGTCCGACGATGTAACAATACTGCACTGATCATTCGGAATTCACATCGCAGAGGTTTAGCAAAAAAATAGTAAATGCCCACGTAAGTAGTAGTAACGCACAGGTCGTTGTGTTTTAAAGGTATATATTGGATTGCATTCTCATCACGACTTGCCGGTACGTCAACCATGTCCTCTCGATATTTTGAGCATTAAAATTAACTGTTTGCCGAATTCCGAACAAGGCTATACTGCAGGTACTTAGTTCGAATTAGCCATGTTCTTTAAGTAAATAATGACTAGCCACCAAAATAGACCGAAACATCAGAGGTGGCTGACGAGTCCCAAACCCAATGTGTTTCATGTTTCTATTACCGAAGATACTAGCATTTGTCTTTTAAAAATTAAAAAAAAAGTTTTGCTCAGGTTTTCATATTTAAATTTTTTTTTCATTGCAACTTATTTTTTGCCATTCTTTACTGTGAATTGGAATCACTTACCCTGTGTCAAGAAATTTTGCATATTCTTACGAGTTTTCAGCTCCAAAGTGCGCTCATCGAGCATGAGTTCTCTAGTCAATCGTACAGCAATAATCGAATGATAATGATCGATGAGTTTGGCAATTAGAATTCTGGAATTGGATCAGCTTGTGAAATTCGCTCAAAACTGATTAGGAATAAGTAATACCTAACATTGGGCCCATGTGAAGTTTGGTAAATTCTGCTCGGTAAATATGCTAATAATTCAAAGAAACATTACTTCGGAAAGGCAATCTCTTGAAGATCAGAAATGTCTTGGGAAATAATTTATACGTAGTAAAATCTCGCGCACTTTCTACTTGATTATCAGTTGTATATCTTGACTTGGTCGGCAAAGTTGAATTCAAAACAATGTCTGGCTTTGACGGGCAATAGTCATTCAAACAGAATAGAATAGCACACTATATAATTGCGAAAAATTTTATATGTTTACATTTAAACCCACCAGTCGTGGATACGATATTTTATGTTACGAGTGCTCGTTTGAAGGACATTTAAAAAAATGCACTGAAGCATGAAAAGCAGTTTGACGCACCGAATAACATGATTCTTATTGCTCCGCACGAAACGCGTAAAATCCATAAAATGTGTGGGTCGATTTGTAAGTGCGCCACAAGTACTTTCTATACTTCCATTTGGCCGATGAAAAAACACCATGTTACCACGAGAATGCGACCCATATATTTTGGGGTGGTCGCATTTGAACTAACTCGAGTGCGGGGGACGGGGAGGGGGAAAGAGCGCGAGCGCGCGCGACTGTCGGTGGCATGATTTACCGCGGGACGGGTCGATACGCATACATCGCATATATACTTATCGGGGCGGCTGCGCGTGTTATCGGCGGAGCTCGAGTGTGGGGGGGGGTGGTGGTGCGACGTACCGGTGGCTTTGCCGGCTCGCTGCGCCCAGCTGACGATAGAGTCGAGCCGGTGGTCGGCATTGAGGCTCGCTTGGCAATCGTCGAGCGGTACGTTGGCGTCGACCCCGTGGGTGTTGTAGTTGGTCTTGACTCCGGCGAACAGGGCGGTCGCGGTCGAGGCCGAGTCGGGTGCCTGCTTGTCCGAGCTGTAGGTCTTTGGGTGGCCCGCCAGAGCGATAGAGATTAGTCACGTGGCTCGGGGGTGGGGGAGGGAGGGAGGGGGGCTGAACACAGCTGACTTACCTTGAGCAGGCCCACGTGGGGGAACCGCTCCCAGGCGAGGTGCGAGCCCTCGCCCGCCCGGTAGATCCGGCTCGCCGTCACCGTGTCGGGGCTCATGCCGTCGCCCACGAACACCACCACGTTCCTCGCCCGGTTCACGTTCCACCGGTACCCCAGCGCCTCGTCGAGCTCCTTCGCCCCCAAGCGCTGCCAGTACTCCTTTCCTGCGTACACCCACACACACCCCACACACACACACACAAACAGTTAGTCGAGGAAATCGGATGAAATCGGATGAAATCGGGGAATCGGACCCACCTTCCCGCGGCTCGGCACCGACCCACGGCACCAGCACCAGCAGCAGCGCGGCCGCCCAGCGCCTCGTTGCCCAGCGCCTGTTCGCCATATCAAACTGATCTGTCCCGCACTAGCCGTATCGGATGTGCGCTTATCTCTCGCGGACTGAATCGACGTTCCCAACAATTAATCCAATCACGCACGGATCTAACGACAAAACATTGCCGTCGGTTGCGCGCCGGTTCGCAGAGCGCGCCCCCCCCGGACCGGCAAGTGTCGCCATCTGCCCCGCCCCGGCACCCCTCCCCCCTCCTCCCCCGCGGCGGCGCATTCTCGCGACCACATTTCACCGGCCGGCTGATCTATCGCCGCACCGAACGATCAAACGATCGATTCGAGCCCCCTTTTCATTTTCTCTTTCTCTGGCTGTTGTACCAATATACTTATTGTGGGTAAGGACGTTTTCTACAGCTGTACGCGTAATCTGTGTCTTATCGGTAGCGGCATTGTCGAGCCGCGTGCGCGAGCGCACGACGTCTTCCGTTCGTGATTCAGCTCGTTGCACGTAATATACGTACTCACTCAAATTGTTCTCCCAGTCGAACGATACCTCACCGAGCGCTCGATTCGAAATTTCAATGACAAATCAGCTCGTGCCATTCCGTATTGTAATTTCAAATCGGATAAATTGGGATTTATTGTCGAACGTCGTATATGAACGGCGATGATCATTTTCGGGCTGGATCGTGTCTGCAAAAGGTGTACGGGCTTATGAATCAACGAGCGAATGCGCGTGATTTGATTTACAAAGTTGTGTATTTTCATTCGCGAGGGGAAACTTGGATTGTCAGGCGAGCGTTGGAGGGGAATGTATGCGATACTACTTGCGTTACTCGGGTGATACGTTAATGTTGCAGCCGAGTACTCGTATAGCGCTCGAATCCAGGACAATACACGTGGGAGGAGCAAATGTGGAAAATATGCGCAGCGTGAGTTTATTGATCGGCTAGCTTTTATTTTGCCCATCGCTCGAAATGGGAGAAGGGTCGAGAGGAGAGGTGGGCGCATGGTTGAATGGAATTAAAGATGGCGCTCGAGCTTTTTCCATTGTCTTGCCGCGCGCGGCTCCCACTCGTGCAGTTGTTTTTCCCCTCGCGGGCGCAATCTTACATCGCTTAGAGGGGGAGCGGCTTTCGGACGCGCCGCTAATGCGGTGAAAACCCCAGGGGCTTCATTGGGCCACGACTTGAAAAAATCGAGGCCCTTCTGATAAAATTCACGCGTATTTCGCCTTCTCTGATTCACGATCACAATTTCAAACGCACGCGTTCTCCGATTGGAAAGTTAAAATTTGCAAGGTCAGTAGAATTATTGTCAACGGGCTCTGCGGATTTTGAGAGAATAATCATTCTACTGTTGTACTTGTTCGCGTACGAAAGAATCCCGATCGACGCATTCGTTTACGTGAATAATATAAGTCGAGGGCTTCATGCAACGAAGTAGAGCTCGAGAAGATGGGGCGAAGGGAATGCGTTCATCCTTCCTCGAAGAAATTCTCGTCCGATGGTATACTGTGTGCAAAAAAGCGACAATCCGTTGCGTATCGCTCCAGGGTCTCTATATAAGACAGCGAGATTCGCAGCATCATCGAACGATATTGGGATTCGCATGTTTCCTCAATTTGAATTTTTAATTTTACACTTTTATTATATTCAGCGTCTGTATACTTTTTTCCAGGAACACACACTAACACACAGCCGCAAAGATTAATTTTCAATTGATTTTTCGTCGAGGTGGAAGCTGTCCGACAAAAATGGTACTGTTGCAACGAAAAAGAATCAAGGGACAAGTATAGAAGCTGTTTGCCGTGGATATAATAACGCCGTTTGGGATCGGGGCGAGCTCGGAATTTGGGAACGTGCGCGCCTGCGACACTGACCCAAATCCGGCAGTCGTTGCTCTTGGCTCGCGGGAGTAGCCGAGTACGGGACAATGCTCGCGTGCGTATGTCGCGCGTGCACATCTGTGCCGGAGCTCGATCGAACGAGGACTGACACGGGCGTGTGTACGCGCGGGGCCGGCCCAAAGACGGACACACTGCGACGGACACGCGTCTGGCGAGTATGCAAATTACGCGCGTGCTGCACCAGTGTGAGACCAGCCAGCGCCAGGGCAAAGGTCGCCCGACGATGTTTACACGCGGACTCGTGCCGCCAGCTGCCGCGCGCGAGCGAATGTACATACCGAACGTACGCGGCTACCTCGCATATACCCGTATAGCGCGTCCCGGCTAATTACAGGGCGCGAGACGCACATTCGACGAGCGATTTTATTGCAATAAAATGCTCCGTGTTGCAATAATTTTATTGGTTGCGAGTCGATGCATGAGAAGACTAGCGAATTAAATGATTGGCCATCACTTGCACTAGACTGACAAAACTACAATGAGATTGATCAACTGTAAGACGATAGAATTCACAAAAATTTAAAAGGATATTCAGTTGTCTTAGTAGGACTCCGCATTCGTACGCGACACTCAACACTGATGCCACCTTAATCAAAGGCTGAATGGATTCACAATTCAGTTGCTAAATGCTTCTTGGACCATTTTTGATTTGATATATAGGGTTTTCCAACAAGTTTTATTCGAATACTACTTTAATTATATACATATTTTCACTCTTGTGTACAATTTTAAGTTAACAAATAATTTACGAACTTATCTTCAATGAGACATTCGTAATATTGGTTTGGACTCAGCTGACAGACTCCAATTTCTTAAATAAATTTACAGACTTGAAAAGTATGGCAGTAACAAGCCACTTAAACTAATTGTCAGTCGAAATCAGCACTGTACGACAATTATTTATTTGTCAGTTCAGGTACATTTCAATACCAATCACACTTTTTCAAACTATACAATTGAACACAAAATAAATATGAAACAAATTTAACATTTTGTGAAAAATGATATAATAAGATTTCTACTCGCACAGCTGAGTTATCTATTCCACAGGGCATTTTTCCACGAGCATAGTTTATAGTGTCGAAAGACGAGTTGAGCGAGTGTTTTTATAACACGAATAACGATCTATGATAAATCAAAATTTTGCTTTTAAGGTAAGTTGCGCGCGCCAGAGCAGCGCGTTGGATAAGTAACAAAAGAAGCCGACCGGCCAGTGTTGGCTCGAGCAACGAGCGCAAAATAATAAAGATGACTTTTTGATTGTGTCATAAATTTCGAGAGCTTTTGTTTTTAACGTCGCAATATATATATATATGTTCGCCTCTTTCCTCCCCACCCACTGGTTCTCACGCTGCAACTTTGCGCTCTCTTGTAAAGTCAAAACATCAAGCAATGACCACTCGAGGCTGTATTGTTTCCTCAAACTTTTCGTTATAGGTCATTAAACGTCTGTTTGTCCCGCATTAATTTTTTGCGGGTGGTTTTCGTATTCTCCTCGACGGTCACTTCAATTTTGGCTCGTAGCCATGCCTCTGTGTATTCAAACCACGATTTGATGGATAAAGTATCGTTCTGCCCAATTTCTCGCGTATAAATCGATCGAAAAAGAGTTACGACCCGACTTCCTCTCAACGCATATATTTTTGTCTGAACCACGAAAAGTCCGTACGAACGAACGAGATACATCAGGGAGGGGGACGGGGTGGTACGACGATCCGCACATACCCCGGGCTGCTCACGAGTATAACCCCCAAACAATCAGGGCTGCGTGCGGTATAGCTTGTCTGTTTTTACTATCGCGACCCGGCGAGCTTTTTACGAGCCGGGGCTGGGGTGAGTTTTTAAAACGGCATAAAAACCGACTCGGGCGTAAAGGTCGAGCCGAGAGCCTGCAGTATAAGCGGAGGGTTTTTATGGGCCGGGGATTTGGCCGTTTACGCGATGGAGTTGAGACTATTATGCGCGACCGACTTGTGCCTGTGCGCGTGTGTCCGTCCGCTGGCGCGTTCTGCACTTGCCCGACTGTTTTCAATGGAGATCCACGATTCGTATCACAACGGAGATGAGAGCTGATTCGCGTGCCCAGCAGATTTTGGGGCCGCGCGGCGATCCTCAGCCGAGTCGCTTACAATGACGCAGATTAACCCCCCGCCCCCTCAAATTAAGGAATACTTGAATATTTATCCGCGAGATGTATTCCTGTCGCGAGTTCCATATATGCGACTTCGTATATAGCATGTTGCAGAAATGCCGGAAAAATGGGAGGATTCAGTAGACGTATATACAATTTAGCAGATTGAATTTGACATATTTAAAAAGACTCGTCGATCGATATTCCAACGATTCATTCCCTTTCGTTGATCTAAAACTCATAACCAAGAGAGAATAATGAATGCTTAAAAGTAGGGAGTGTGTGTAGATGCTAGTTTATAAATTTAATTGCAACGACTGTTCGGCATGTTATATTGGCGAGACGAAGAGAAAATTAAAAGATAGAATTACAGAACATCAAAAAATTACTGATAAACCACTTCCGGTCCCTTTGCATTTAATAGAAAATAGTACACACACATTTGATTGGAATAACGTTAAAATTTTAGACCGCGAAGCGAATTATAAGAAACGACTTATTTCGGAAATGCTCCACATCAATATGTACCAACACACACTTAATAGGAAGGAAGACACACAACAACTCAGTCACACGTATAGCAAGATTTTTCAAAACAAACACACCAATGTATCTGATGGTATATAAGACCTCTGACGCTAGCTTTATACACAATAGTTTGACAATGGCAGTGGAAGCAGCCGCTTCCACTGCCGAACGTAATATTATATTTTCATTCAAAACTGGTGAGAAAGAATATTTTATTGTTACTTCGTCGATTGTTTTGTACCTAAACTGTATTATATATTACGTGTTTTTTGTGTAATAAATTTTTAGCCTGATGAGGCCAGTAAACCTAACTGGCGAAACGTCGCATAAAATAAATATGTGGTGGATTTTGTGAATTTTCCTTTGTCCACTTCACTCTGGAATGGCCCTCAAAAATCGACAATTTACACACATTGGGTGTGTAGATGCTGTTGTGGTATAGAGAGAGAGAGCGATTGATTGATTGATTGAAAGTAGTATTTATTCAAATCCTGAGAGAGAGATTAGATTGAGAGAGAGAGAGAGAGAGAGAGAGAGAGAGAGAGAGAGAGATTAGATTGAGAGAGAGGGAGAGTGGCGCATCGAGTCGGTTGACCGCTCGAGGCGAATCGATGTTAGGTGGCCGCGCGCGCGGCCGATTGATTACACGCACAGCCGCGGCCGGTGGCGTACATGAGATATCCCGAGCGCCCGTGTTGGTGTAAGGGCGCTCGTGTTATCTTGGGCCGACGGGGAGCCCGTTCTTTGCCCGTTTCTTCCGCCCAGCTGCAGCTATCCGTATATTATACATAAGATAGCCCCGCGCGCGAAAAGACTTACGAGCAGAGAGAAAGCGGCTGCAGGCGCGCGCTTAGCGGGGATTCCCGCCGCCCGCGCGCGCGAGCCGTATCTTTTAAAGCGCGCCCGCATTTGCATCCCTTGATTATCCGAGCACCGCCTCTATACTTTTCTCCGATAAGCGCACTCGAGAAACCCCATTGTAATCCATTCCCGTCGAAAATACACGTCGATTGGGCAAAACAAAAATGTGCACATCGCGCTCTTAGCTCTTCACGAGAATCTTGTCGACTTTGAAATTGATTGGGAAAGTCGAATGTCAACTTTTCCCAACTGTAGGCTAAAATAATGATATATATATATAATTATAGTGCGAGAAACTCGGAACAGTATATCAAGCGAGATCAGGACGACGTTAAAAATCGATAGTGAATATAAGATTGAAATATAATCAAAGTGAAGAGTTGAATTACGAACTGTGAAATAATAAATGGGTCAAACAAGTCGAAGATAACATCACAGTCGTGCATCAAACAAGTTGCAGCAGTGGAACTCGTTGCTCCATTAGATATAGCAGCAAAAAAATCACGCAATTTATCCGCAGAGGGAGGGATGGAGGGAGGAGGGTATAATGTATCGAGGGGCACATCCTTCTTGTCTCTCTTGCCGTCCGCGTCTTTCTCTCACTCTTGATCTTCCCCTCTTTTGTCGGCGGGCTTTTGGTTAATAGAGCGTTAGATAGGCCGTTCGCGCGCGCGTTAGGGATGAATTTCCTAATTAAAACTCTCTCTCTCTCTCTCGCGCGCGCGCGCGGGCGCAAGAAACTATTTAAAACTTAAAAAGGAATAAAGTTAGCTGGCTCGCTCGCGCCGCTCCGCCGGCGGAACACGGGCAAAAGCAACTCGCCACCCCATTATCGCCTCGGTCAGTATAAGAAACTTTGGCAAAATTATAAATTTCACTCTCCGTCTTTCGTCCCCCGAGCGGGTCCTTTTTCTTCGCGCTCAATACAATTTGCCATGAAATTGACGAGTATATAGCCGCGTTCCGTTCGATCTACCTCGAGTCTCCACGTGCGGCTATGAAGCATGTGGGCTAACACATTATCTATACATATTCTAAGTTGTTATTTTTTCATTTTTATTGTCCTACTCATGTTGCAACTTTATTTCAGGATGAAATTCAGTAAAATTCGCTCGAGTTCAAAGAATCACTTTTCCAAGATATTCAAGAGCTATTCGACTGCAGTATATTATTGTTTCCGATCTATAACGCGTTGCCGAATCCTCGACAGAGCCCTAGTTCGCATACATAACAATAAAAGCGCTGGTTAAACGTACAGCTTTGTCCCTCTTTCGAGAACGCGGCGTATAACTCTTTGCAAGTTTGTTGCCGCGCTCGCGCGCGTCTTGCCATCTTTTTTCCTCGTTCCTTACAGTACGCTACTATACTTATCTCGATTATTTCTACAGAACGTCGCTCTCTCGTGGAGCGGCGCGGCGCATCGGGCAATTAGCATCAGGGCAGTTTAAGCCAGGCCATAGATTTTTCCCGCGCGCGCGCGCGCGAGCAGTGCGCGCAAGAGAAAAGCAACCTGCAATGGCAGAGCCCCCTCGCTTAACCGGCACAATTTACTACGAGTTTAAGACGCATTTGACAAACGTTCGCGATTTCATTTGCATATACCGAATTGCATGTATTTATGTACGCTACATCTAGTATATATTTATATAGTAGGGCGCGTGTCATTCAGTCTCTACGATGAAAGTAGAATCAGTCAAGTCGTGTCTCAATATCATCGCAACATAATGATCTTGGGGAGAAAAAGTTTAGGGGTGTATTATATGGGAAAGACTTGCGGTGTATATTGTATAGTTGAGGGCCAAGGGGCGCTGGAGACAGGCGGTAAAGGGTTGCCGTGACCTTACCGACTTGCAGGGAGATGCAGCAGCAGCAGCATCTATTGGGAACTTGGCCTACTAGACGGATAGAGTAGAAATTACTTTTAGCCGAAGGGGTAACTACGGGAGTAGCGTCGCGGTACATCGCGGTGATAATCTTAGACTATTGATCGTGATGAGGTGAATTATTTCCATTCGCGTTGCCGAGTTCATACGTTTGGGAGTCCATTGTACGGTTCTCGTAGGACGCGTGATGAACAAGCTGTGCAAAGTAATGATGCGAACGCATTGAAAAATATGCTCGCTCTTTTGCGCAAATTACATGCGAGTTTGAGGAATCAGAGAGCTCGCACGATCGAAGATCAATTGGTTTGGCTCGCGAGGCACAACTGAATGAATTAATAACTCAAATATTTTTGCCAGGTCTGAGGATACCAGTGGAAACAGGTGATTTGGAATCGACAAATGTTTCTTGAGGTTTTTGCAGTATATATAAATATCACGCAGATACAGCTTGACGTGGCTCCTCTACTACTGACTAATATTTCATTACCCGTCGAAGCTTCAACACTACTCGCGAGCGGTACACTGTGGTACTTGCGAAATTGATTAAAGGGAATCGGAGATGTTGGGAAAACGCGCGGGTGGTGGGGCGCCGAAAAGTTGATAGAAACGAGCGCGTCAAACTTGTCTAACTCGCGGCGTGTGTTGGGTGGGCTAATTCAAAATGGCGCCGGCCGCCCGTATATCATTGCTATATAGCTCCGCGCTCGTGCTCGCGGCTCTTTGCTCTCTCTCTCTCTCTCTCTCTCTCTCTCTCTCTCGCTCGGTTGGGGTGGGGCCGCGCGCAGCTCTCACGGCTGCATGGCTGCCGCCTCCCTTCATCTCAGAACTTGGCCAAATTGAAATCCTGCCCTTTTCCCCGCTCACTCAGCCCGCGCGCGACAAGCTTATCTCTCCGGAGAGCGAGAGACAGGGAGAGAGAGGGAGAGAGAATCAAGTCAAATTTGAAGCTGCAGCTATAGAGGAGGGGAGTTTTCTAATTGCGCGCTCCCGTCTCCGGCGTCTACAGCGTCTATACAGCAGCTGTCCCTTCCTCCTCCGTACAGCCACGCTCGCAACCTCTCGCCAAGCACATCTCACTCTCTCTCTCTCTCTCTCTCTCTCTCTCTCTCTCTCTCTCTCTCTCTCTCTCTCTCTCTCTTCCTCTGCTTCTATCGCGCGTTATACGCACGCAACAGAGTCATTTCCATCCACACGCAGTCGCATATTCGCCCATTTTTGTTACCTCGTTTGTTTTCCATCAGCCGCAACGACAAACATCGAACTCTGTAGGATTCGATTATAAAGATAAAAGTTTGCTGGACGGCCGCGGACCAAATCGGCGAGTCGTCTTTCACCGAAATTTCAATGGCCATAGCGAGATTTCACTGCGTACGGACCGCGGCATTCCTATCCCCACATAGTTCCAATATTGCTGCCAATTTTCAAAACACTACTTCTCATTAATGAGCTGCTCGACTCCCTCCAGCCCGATATTAAATTCCCCAACTCACGTGGCGTGCAACTCTATGATAGTCGAACGCCAAACTGAACTTTCTATATCATGGGACCATTCGCGCGTCGCGCGATAGAAGAACAAATCACTTTGTCACCTGCTCCATCTCTCGCGTCGGAATAACGCGAATTTCCACTGAGGTATATGGATTTTCACAGCACTCGATCTGCACCGGCGCGAGGAATCGCGAACGGGAAAACTGGGCTCCTCTCCCGGGCCGAGCACAAAAGACGCGAATTTTTGCGCGGCTCGAAACGCACTAAGCCGCTCGGGGGATTTTTCCCCGAGCCGTGGCTCTGCTCTCTTTCTCTCTCTCGCTCTCGCTCAACCCTTTGTCCGCCCCCGCAACCCGACACGCCCCGGCCCATTTTTACGATTCTGCGCGCGAGAAAAAGTAGCGCTTTTGCCCGGCTCTGCTGCGGATATAGCAGCTTGCGCGCGCTTTGCGAAACTCGCGCGCCGCGACGCCTCTCTAAGCCAACGTTTTCTATATTCAATTGAATAGTTGCCTTTTTACCTCGCTGATCCCGGCCACGAATTTCTCGTCTAATTATTAATTAGCTTTCGCGAGCGAATATAACGTTCGACACCGAATACACTATTTAGACTCGAACTCTGCTGGTTATGCACTTTATTAATTCCACGTCGATGTGTGGAATTCCAAAATTCTCCGTGTTATTCCACTATTAATTGAATACTTACTTTTGGCAAATTTTACAATTCGCGTGTAGCTCGTAATTAAATTCTAAGCGTACAAATATTCTTGGCTTCTATTCTACATTTCACGGTGGAATAATTCTAATACTGCGGATGGGTTCGCGAAATAATTAAAACTTCTTCAAAGTTTGATTAACACGCTCCGAACACGCGTCTTTCGACAATGGTTAGTTAAATGTTTGTCTTCAGTCGCATCATTCACTTGGCTTTGCTTCTCTGGTTATTATAGTCCGAGCCAAAGGAAAGCATCATGGGGAAAAAACTTACGGCAAAAATCACTATGTTCTAGTCGCACAGGGATACAATATTTTTGAAAAATGTTTATTAAGGTAACTGTAACCAATTTGGCACTGTAGTCAATTTGGCACAATCGTCAGATTTCGTATTTCCGGTGCTCTCTGAGCATCAGTCGCTCTTGGGTTATGTTGGGGGAATAAAAAGAAAATTTTCGGTACCTTCCCCGCCCATTTAGCCCTTAACACCACTCTCCTACAACACTTTGAAGTTTTATTTGGCACATTTTTTGATATTTTGTAATTCGCGCGTTTTAATCGTTCTAGCGGTGCATAAAGGCGCTCGGATCACGTTCTAGTATTGAAACAAGATAATTGGTTCCAGGCGTTAGAGTACCGGTCATTTTTCACTCTAACCAGTCGTTTTTAGAACACTTTGAAGTGGAACACCGTTGAATTATCTATTTTATTTTACAACTTTTATTGCCGCACTTTAAGTTTTCTCTATTAAATTAGTATATTAACTTTTTTGCTTTCTCAAAGAGAAAGCTTTGTAACGGGGTAAAAATCGACCCACCGAATCGGCATTCGGGACCTCGATTTTCGTAATCTACGGGTCGAAAAACATGGAAATCCGAAAATGTCTGTATGTATGTACGTACGTACGTACGTACGTGCACTTTTTTTTGTCGTACGATAACTCTCGAAGGAATTGTCCGATCGTCCTGAAATTTTGCACACAGGTTAGTCGCCGCAAAATCTCGGTCGAGTTCAATTTTCAGCCAATTCCGTTGTTTATTTCTCTAGCAACCGTTGCTAACGTGTTTTTGATAAAAGCTCCAAAAATCATCATCAATGCACGATGGGTCTCCAATTTTTTCGATGATCGATGAGAATCGATAAGACATTCATTTTGGAACAACCATTGTTTATTCTCTTAGCAACCGTTGCTATGGAGATACAAAATTTTTTTTTTGTCGTACGATGACTTTGGAAGGAATAGTCCGATCGTCCTGAAATTTTGCACACAGGTCGGTCTCCGAAAGATGTAAACGTGTTTAGCAGCATCCGTTGTTTATTTCCATGGCAACCGTTGCTATCGTGTTTTTGATAAGTTCCCATATAATTCATGATAAATGATCATTTGGGTTCGTATATTTATGGGATTCTATAAGAATCAAAGAGAGATTTCCCGTAGAAACCATTGTTGATGTCTTTAGCAACCGTTGTTTATATCCCTTGCAACCGTAACTAGGGAATGGGAAAAGTCAGTTGGAGGTCCATTTTCGGAACTGTTGATGACTAAGAAGTAAGAACGTCGAAGCTCCGACATTTACCATAGCAACCATTGTTTACGTCCTTAGCAACCGTTACTATGGAGTGGGAAAAGTCAGTTGGAGGTCCATTTTCGGAACTGTTGATGACTAAGAAGTAAGAACATCGAAGCTCGGATATTTACCATAGCAACCGTTGTTTACGTCCTTAGCAACCGTTACTATGGAGTGGGAAAAGTCAGTTAGAGGTCCATTTTCGGAACTGTTGACGACTAAGAAGTAAGAACACCGAAGCTCGGATATTTACCATAGCAACCGTTACTATGGAGTGGAGGAAATAAGTTAGAGGTTCATTTTGCTTTCTCAAAGAGTGGTGATTAATGCAAATTGAGGTTCAATTGCAATAGTTTGAGAAAGCATACTGCTGAGGCACTTGGCAGCGGTTTTTTTCAAATGTGGCTACTCAATTCCATGCAGAAAAAGCTCATCTTTCGATTGGTCACATTAGTTTTCCTTCAAATATTTCTCCACACTGTCAATACAATTGGTTTTAATGAATTCAAATGAGCTCAAGACGTTTTCATTGAGCAGAAATTCAAAATGATCATTTATTGTTCCTATTATGAGTTACAATTCTTCTAGTGGTTGGAACTGGCCTTTTTCTATATAGTACTCCTGCAATACTAGGATTACCGTCTATTTCGAGTGATTCAATCGATCTCAATTTGTGATTATGAACTGAGAGACTGAGTTAAATGAATCAATATTTAAGAGATAAACGTTACGTTTTATAAACATGTTACAATGATATAAACATGTATTTTTCAGTTGAATGACGAAAATTTTTAATAAAAATAAATGGAAACATGATTGAGATTTTATTTAAATACTAATTTGATCGTCTCTGTAGGCCTATGTAGGCTGTAGCCAATGATTAAAAAATTGTGCCAAATTGACTACAGGTGTAGCCAATTTGGCTCATTTAAATTTTTTTTTAAATTGTAATTTTCAATGGGTTAATGCAGTCGAATGATGATTATGAAGACGGTTTCTAATAGGTATTGAGCTAAGCTTTGAGCTTTGCCGTTTGCAGAATTTTAAAATTCGAAGTCTATCATAGTCAAATTCGCGAAAAACCCTTAGAGGGGGGGGGGACATTGGGTACCTTACTGAAAATGACAGAATATATTTTATACATATGTTATTCAAAGTTTATACTTAGCTGATAGCTGATATGCTTAGGTGATAGCTGATTCATATATAACTATTTAGATTATTGTAGTTGATTATGTTTATTTTGACATATCGACCCTCCCTATTCATAAGGACGTATCTCGTTCGAGCGCAAAGTAAAGACGTATCTCGCACGAGCGCAAAGTAAAGACGTATCTCGCGTGAGCGCAAAGAAAGGACGTATCTCGGACGAGCCCGAAATAATGTCGCAGCTCGCCGAGAACTGCGACTCAATATTGAATCTCACTTTGATTGAAAATTATAACCGATCATAACGGCAAATAAATCTCAAGCATAGAATTAAAACTAGACTACAGACTACAGACAAAGCTGCTCTGACTGCAGTCGCAAGTCGCGAGCGCTTAGCAACTAGTAACAAGACGCAGTTTCTCGTCTCTCGTTATTGGCTTGTAGTTTACATTCAATGAACTGGCTTAGCCATAATCATATGCAATGCTCACGGTGGAGCGTGTTTTTATTTTTGTTTTCCATATAAAACTGGCCCTACAAAGGTGCATGCCGGGAATTAAACCCCGACGCTCTGGGCGAGAGTCCAGAAGTCTTATCAACGAATAAAGCTATCGGCGCGCGGCGACTCATTCATCAGAACCGTTTGTTGTTCGATATTTCCAACATGCACTTGGAAAAAAAACGTTCACTCAAGATTGCTATAACAATTCAACTGTAATAAATCCTATCAATTGAATAATAAAGTATTGTTATAGTATGGGTTCATTGTTTTTACTACAATGGAGAAATAAGGTAAAATCTAAAATACAGTCCTGTAAATACTCATTAATCGGGAAAAATTCTCCGAATGCTCATGTTTCCGCGAACCTTTGGTCTTAGAATAGCTTGTTTATATCGATAATAGGCATTTATCTTCATGTGTGAACTGCATTACTTAATTTTAATGCATTAGTTAATTTTAAACCGCTGAGATACTTTCTTACTTCGCAATTCTCCGAGCTACGATATTATTTTGCGCGTCTCTCCGAGATACGTCCTTACTTTGCGCTCACGCGAGATACGTCCTTATTTTCCGGCGCTCCGGCGTCCCGCGAGATACGTCCTTATTATTCTGACTTCCGAGATAGGTCCTTATGAATAGGGAGGGTCGATATATGTTTAAGATTGGACCCAGTGACAAAAAAAAACTTTTGATGAGTCCTATCAGGTGGATCTACGACGGAACATTTGTAGTATTTCTCCACTACTATAACATTATATTCAAATACTATCATTACAACTTATTACATGCATACACAGATATTCACGAATAATTTCAGATTTTCCCATCATTCTGCACATACATTAAAACACAAAAAGTATTACAAGTGTAGTAAGACACCCGAGTAAGTTAGCTTGTTTATCAGGAATCAATCATAGATGCGTTTGGAAACGCTACCAAAATATCGACTGAATGAAAAATATCTGTTGGTTTGTTCTGCTTTTTCGTATTTTTCCTCTGGGCTTCATTGTAAACTGTAATGCCTGTCACTGCTGGCACTGTAGAAAATACATAATTTATTTCAATACGATTGCGTCATTTTTAATTTTCATTCATTATTATAATAATTATATTATATCTATAATAATTCATTTTTATACGATGTGTTTTGTATGTGGTGGCGTGGGTGCCTAGCCACGAATCAGTGGCTCACTCGTCCTTGCCAAGCAATTCTGCAGAGCAAACAATATCCGGAGCGTATATATATGTGCGCACGCCACTCGAAAGACTCGCTTGATTTGATTATCGGATGTGGCTGGCGGGTCGAGTCGAGTCTGGGATTTTTCATGGCGTCGCGAAGGAGCTAAAACCCTCCTCTTCCTCGGGAGAGAGAGAGAGAGAGAGAGAGAGAGAGAGAGAGAGAGAGAGAGAGAGAGAGAGAGAGAGAGAGAGAAAGAGTGGTATTCTCGAGAGGCTCGAGAACCCCGCAACAGCCCGTAAATTCGCTTGCTCTCTCCCTCGGTTGCCGCTCGCCGAATTCCACCCCGAATTTATACGGAGCGGCTCTTTGTGCGGATATCAGCTCGTTAAGTATGCTCTGTAAATTTCTTGCACTGAAATTTCACCGCGTAATGGAGTTTGCAGCCAAACGACGCGCGCGCGCAGCTATCGATAAAACGCCAACTGCGATCGTCTTTACCCAGCGCCAAGCTCTGCTCTCGCGACGACTCCGATGTTTTTCACCTAGCCACAGGAGCAGATCGAAGCCAATTCTGAAAGAAAAATCAACTTCGCGTATTGCATTTCGTGTATATATTGAGTGATACTAATAATTATTATCGAGGGACGTATCGTCCAGAAACTCGAGTGAAAAGATGGAAATGATTAAAAGTAACCTCTACACGACGGCCTGCTTAGAAAAAAACTAAGAAAGGATTAAAAACATTAAACTTTTTTGTATATGTCTAATGAACATTAAACTCATAATAATTCGGATGACACAATCAATTTTAGTAATTTCTACCAAATGGATACTGTCATCAAGCATTACTATGAATGTAATATCTAAAAGTTATTGATTCTATCCTCCGGTATGATTATCATTCATATAACTGATTCTATCAGCCTTTCCAGAGTAATGCATTTCTAGTTGATTCTTCTAATCAAACTAGCTTGCACAAGTGTCTTCTACACTTGTTATCAAGACCATGTCAAGATTTTAAAAAAATATTGATTATGTCATCCGAATTATTATGAGTTAAATGTTCATTAGACATATACATAAAACAGGCATCAGCTGTAAGCCAAATCATATCGGATCACAAACTTGCAATGTGATCCAAAATTGGTATAATCATATTACTACCAACTAACAAATCACTCCTTCCCTTGATATTTTTAATCCTCACTAATTTTCTCAATCCAATTACATTATACATAGGAATAATCTATTGCGTATACAAGAGATTCGCCGCCGCAGACACTTTTCCGTGGATTTTGCCCTCTCTACAGCGAAGGAGACAAGAAGAAGGAGCAGGTAGGGGGTCGGGTCGAACGGAAGAAGCCCGAGCGTATGTCGCGCGAGGTGAGGTTGGGTCGTTTGGGGGAGCTGGCACGAGCTTACATATACATGCGTGCTCGGGGGAGCTCGCGCGAGCAGCCGAGAGAGGTGGAGTAAAGGAGGAGTCGGGGGGTAGCTTCTTGGATCAATAAATGATTTAGCATTCACAAAATGGCCGGCTGTAACGGGTCTAACGGCGGTGGCGCACACAGCTCGCACGCTGCACGTACGGAGAGCAGCGGGGCTGGCTGGCTGCTGCGCGGCCCGGACCAGAGGAGAAATAATATAATCTACCTTAGACTCGAGAGTCGTCCTCTCCTCCTTTGCCATGCGCAACCCACCACCTATATACGCGACTCCCTCGCCCGCTCTTTCCTATCCCCCTCCTCCTTCCACACCAGCCCGCCCGCCAGCACACACACACGCGCTTATTCCACCCGCGGCTCCAAGACAATCTCCACCTCCTCTCTCTCTCTCTCTCTCTCTCTCTCTCTCAGCGAACGACATCTGCGTAGAAATACATACGCCCGTAAATGTATTCTTGTAGAAATACATACGCCCGTCAGATTTACGAGCCACGGTGTACTTTTGCCTTTTGATTGCCGATCGACAACGTCCCGCCGGATATACCACGACTCGAGCGACTCGAGTTATTTCGAGAATATACAAGCTTCGAAACAACAAAAGCGTCGTATCTTAAGATTCTGGTCGTCGAGCTTTTATGTCCATTGATCATATTCAAACTGATCGTATACACGTCGTATACCGGGAGAAAATGTCAGTGTTTCTGGACGTACGTACGTATATACGTATCGGAGCGAAAGGAGTCGAGTCAGACGACGAATCGGAGCTCGTATATATAGCTGGGCTTTTGCTTGGGCGCACGGCTCGGCAGCCGACAGCTACGCGCACCCTTACGTCGAGCTCGACTCCCCCGCCTCTCCCCGACTATCCGGCTTTCCTCGACGCAGCTAATGCCTATCGCTCGCCTTCTATACTACTTCGCCCCGCTCGCTCTCTCTCTCTCTCTCTCTCTCTCTCTCTGTCTCCCTTGAATTTCCTCTGCTTCTCCCGGCCCTGTGTCCCTGCGTCCTACTCTCTCTCTCTCTCTCTCTCTCTCTCTCTCTTCTCCGCACGTATTATATATACATCTATACATATATATAGAATCTCGCTCGTTCGCTCGGGGCTGCTTTTCGAATATCCCGGGAGTCCCGATATACGGACCGTACCTCCGCCCCCCGGACCGACTATTCAAATCCCCGACTTTTCACGTGCCGCAAATAGTTCGAGATTGGGGATTCGCGCCCGCGAGAGAGCGCGTCCGCGTCCGTGAGAGAGAGAGAGAGAGAGAGAGAGAGAGAGACCATAATATACCTCTAGCTATACTAGCTATATACCCAGCCCCAATCTCCAGCCCCTCACTCCCCCCTCCCACCGGCTTCCACGGAATTACTTCCACGACTATCTCGCGAGTTTTAAGCCCCGTCCAGTTCAGCACCGAATTATACATCTGTCGGATCAGCAAAACTTATACTATACTATTTTGCTCACCTCCCAAAGCCTTTTGTCCACTCGCTCAAACCTCTCTCGCGTCTCTCCGCAAAAATCACGCACGCACACTCTCAAGTAATGTTGGTAACCAGTTGTATAACAATCAGTCTGGACAAATGTGCAGGTTGACAACAGATGCGCTATAGTATTTTGCTTTCTCAAAGAGAAAGCTTTGTAATGGGGCAAAAATCGACCCACCGAATCAGACCTCGGGACCTCGATTTTCGTAATCTACGGGTCGAAAAACATGGAAATCCAAAAGTGTCTGTATGTATGTATGTGTGTGGTGGTTTGTGTGTATGTGTGTGTGTGTGTGTGTGTGTGTGTGTGTGTGTGGTGTGTGTGTGTGTGTGTGTGTGTGTGTGTGTGTGTGTGTGTGTGTGTGTGTGTGGTGTGTGTGTGTGTGTGTGTGTGTGTGTGTGTGTGTGTGTGTGTGTGTGTGTGTGTGTGTGTGTGTGTGTAACGTTTTTTTTCGTCCACGATAACTCTCGAAGAAATGGTCCGATCTTCTTGAAATTTCGCACACAGGTTAGTCGCGGCAAAATCTCGGCCGAGTTCAATTTTCAGCAAAATCCGTTGTTTATTTCTCTAGCAACCGTTGCTAAGGTGTAAAATTTTTTGTTTCTTTTGTCTAGGATAACTTTCGAAGGAATCGTCCGATCTAGCTGAAATTTCGCACACCGGTTAGTTGTGGCAAGATCTAGCCCGAGATCAATTTTCAGCAAAATCCGTTGGTTATTTCCCTAGCAACCGTTTTTAACGTGTTTTCTCACAAATCCTCATAAATGCTCTTTGGAGCTATGAGAATCAATGAGAATCGAAGAGAATCAATGAGATATTGCCCATAGCAATCACTGTTGATATCCTTGGCAACCGTTTGTTTATATCCCTAGCATACATTCAAACACCCCTAATAGTACAAAGAATAGAAGGACAAAGTTTACAAATTATTGGTGGAAAATATATTGACCACTGGAGAGTTGCTCATTTTGATGGACAAATAATTAATATATACGATAGTTTACCACAGTTAACAAATTATGCTATTCATGACAAAGAATTACAATACTTCAAAAAACGTTTCTCAATAACTCTTGAACAATCGAATGAACAGACTAAAATTGAATTCAAAAGAATGAAATTCACTCAAAAAGATGGAAATTCTTGTGGATTATACGCTTGTGCGTTTTGTATCGCATTATGCCTTAATGAAGATCCTTCAAATATCATATACTCTTGCGATAAAAAGCTATTAAGAAACCATTTGTGGAAAATTTTAGTAACAAAAAGTATATTACCATTCCCTAATAATAACACCATAAAAATAACCTAATAAAAACACTTGAAAATAATAATTAAAATATTGTAACTTCTGATGAATACTATCACTTTTTTTAAGATAAAAACTAATATGGATATATGGGGATATATACTTGATGCCTCTTTGAGAAAGCATACTGCTAAGGCACTTGGCAGCGGTTTTTTTTGTACTCTCGCGA
This sequence comes from Aphelinus atriplicis, assembly GCA_020882685.1. Lineage (NCBI taxonomy): Eukaryota > Metazoa > Arthropoda > Insecta > Hymenoptera > Aphelinidae > Aphelinus > Aphelinus atriplicis. The sequence continues at coordinate 43,919,415 of CM037076.1, read as the reverse complement.
AACGGTTGATTCTCGCTTCGTCCGGTTCACAATCACGTTTTGCACTGGCATCGAACTAGATGTTTTAGCGTAACGAATGAACGTATGAGGTTCAAAACGGTCGAGATTTGGCAATGAACGATTCTGACAAGAGTCCGAGAAATGTTATTTACCATATCTTTTCATGAATATGGCATAAGATGATACCGGGGACAGAAACTGACTGGAAAATTATAGTAAAACTATATTGAACAATGCGAAACTTTGTAAGAAATCAATCTTTGCTCAACTATTGAACTCACGAATGGATGAGTATACGTAAAATAAATTGAAACAAAATGAGATTTTTGGAAATAACATTGATATACAGTGATTCTCTGTATGTTCAATTGAATTTTATTACAGTATCCATACTAATAGTAAGAACATATTTAAAAACTGTTATATATTATCTTCATATCGAAACGTACCGACTCTGCTACACCTCATAGGAGTCTGAAAAATGTTAGATTCAATAAAAAAAATACATCGATAAAATAAAAAATGAACACATTGACTAGATACGTATTTCCGAATTTATATCTCTCAGTGAAAATTTAACGCTACATCTTTCACAATACTTCGAAAAAGGAGAAGAAACGTTATATCCTTCTCCGAATTCTAAACAAAAAATGTTATAATGAATTTGTTACAAAAATGTCCGGTTCTCGAGAGAAATTTTTTGCTTTCTCAAAGAGAAAGCTTTGTAATGGGGCAAAAATCGACCCACCGAATCGGACCTCGGGACCTCGATTTTCGTGATGTACGGGTCGAAAAACATGGAAATCCAAAAATGTCTGTATGTATGTGTGTGTGTGTGTGTGTGTGTGTGTGTGTGTGTATGTGTGTAACGTTTTTTTTCGTCCACGATAACTCTCAAAGAAATGGTCCGATCTTCTTGAAATTTTGCACACCGGTTAGTTGTGGCAAGATCTAAATCACGAGTTCAATTTTCAGCAAAATCCGTTGGTTATTTCCTTAGCAACCGTTTCTAACGTGTTTTCTCACAAATCCTTATGAGTGCTCATTGGGGCAAGCCGGAAAATCAGTTTTAAGTCACACTCGATGGCCAAGGACACTGAATTGTTCTATTTTCTTCATAGCAACCGTTGTTTACTTCCCTAGCAACCGTTATGAAGGTTGGAAATTAATAATTTAAGACCTATTTCCATCATTTTCGACGGCAAAGAACATAATCTTCCCAATTAGCTCCTTCGCAACCGTTGCTAAGGGGAAGAAAAATTTATGTAAGTTTCGTTTCCAGTATTTTCAACGTACTATAGAGAAAATTGGGAAAATTTGGTGTCTTTTGCTGTCGAAAATGACCAAAATAGATTTTGAATTGATCATTTCCAACCTCAGCCGTCGAAAATGATCAAAATGAGTCTTCAACTGTGCTAAATACGGACTTAAGGGCAGGGCGAATCGATTTTGACCGCCATTAAATCGTATGACAGTCACAAGATGAATTGATCGAAAAATTATGCAGGTCCAAATGTCTCGCATCGTGTAGAACCTAGAACCGTTTGCTTTGTTGCATTTGATCAAATAATAAGAGAGCCCGGGCAGACATCAACACTCGCAACATAGTTTGGTCAATTGAAAGAGAACGACACTTTACACAGTCACAAAGATACGAATTGCATTGATTAAATAATTTTTTTGTAATTTTTTAAAAATAGATGATAGTATCTACGCTAGTGGAAAGGTGAAAATACAGGTTTGGCACGCGTTTGTGGGTGATGTTGAAGCCCCTTTGAGAAAGCATACTGCTAAGGCACTTGGCAGCGGTTTAATACCTTGAATCACGAAAAAAATAGTTGAGACTAGGTGGGTTAAATAAATTCGTCACAATTATAATTTATGTGGGGAACTCAACTGAACTCTGTGTACAATCTATAAAGGAATACGATTTTCTTCGAGAAAATGAATTTTTTTTTCATTTTTTTGGACAATGATTGATAACAATTTTCTCAAAATTCGGTCAGAATACATGAATATGAAATGGTTACGAGTACCCGTTTCTGACGCCGCGCACTAGAATGGCACTCATTGAAACTTAATTTGTGTATTATACGATTAGGTGGAATATCGGCTTTCGCGAACCCACGTCGCGGAGAAGATATGACGCGCTTTCAAAATCTATACATACCACAATTAGATTCTGCAGATCCGAATTATCCAAACCATTATTAGACGTTGGAATATTTTCGCGATAGGTTGATTCATCATTTTCGCGGATACATCACACAACGAGAGCAATACTTTATCATTTGTTCATTACTATATATTGAAATAGAAATTTTATCATGACTAATTTCAATTACTACAGCCAAATGTCTTATTCTGAATAACTTTTCGCGAGGAGAGAAGACTGCTGACGCCATTGGTGCGAATATACGTATATGGAAGATGAAAAAGCCAGGCGGCGGGTGTCGGGCGATGTGTGGGCAGGGGGGAGGCTGATGAATGGGTGGTAAGCATGTATAGTGGTAGGAGGGGATCGGGGGCCGATCTTTGCCAGTCAGCAGCTCTGCGCTGGCACTTTGCATAATCTTAGTGTGCAGCCGGGAAGACGAAGGCGGCAGCGGCGGCGGGGCAGGCTTATATAACACATAAATATGGATAGGTGCGGGCCGCGCGGGGGTAGGGGGGGGTGACGAAGGAAGGAAGGAAGGAAGGTAGGAAGGAAGGAAGGAAAGCAGCCAACCGGGGGCTGGTGCGTGGGGGCGCAGAATAAGAGAGAAAGGAGGAGCGAGTATATAGAGAAGGGGGTGGCTGCGCGCGCCCGCGCGACCGAACGAACGAACGAACGACTGGAGCGAGCTGCAGGATGATGCAAAATGGCCGACCCCGCACGTTAATGCCCTCTTAATATTTAGGGATCTTGTACGTCTAGCTCGCGGGAGACCTGGCTCTCTTCCCCCCCCCCCCCAGTAAAATACCCACTTTACTGCAGCTGCTATTACCCGTCGGATATGTATATGTACTCTCCGGCCGCGACGCCTCGCTCGCTAACCATACGAGCCAGCCCGTCTTGATAAGGAAAAAATTCACCACAGCTCATAGGCTCGCGATAATTAGTCAAACGTCCAAGCTTTCTTCATTCAATTATCAATTGCCTTCCTCTATCGACAAACGAAACAGAAAATTTGCCTCTATATACCTTCGCGCCTACGGTTTCATTAGTTTTCAATATTTTTCCCGATCAAACAACTCTATCAAAAATGTTTGTTCGTTATTCTATCAAACACTACAGCTCAGAGCTCATATTGATATACTTCTCACGAAGAAAAATACATCACGCATTTTCCCGACGTAAGAAAATACATAGAATGACAACTTGGAATGAGTAGGTATAGTTGAAAATAATACTTTTATACAGTTCGATTAGGGTTTAAACTCTTTCTTCGTTTTTATTCGCGGGAGAATTATTACGACATGTGTCTTTCTTCGTGAGAGGCATCGATATAATTTCTCCGTTTTAGCCATGGATACTACGTATGCAATGTCCACATAGTGATAATGGCGAGTTATAATTTGTAGAGGTAAATTTTCCGAAGAAACGTTGAAAATCACAACAGCTCCAATTAAAAATTGATGTTTCGCGCGAAACCCATTAACTTGCCGCAAATCGCCTGTATAGGTAGGAGGAAAAAGAGTCGAGCGGATCGCAGAGCTGGCCGTCGGGGCGTCGCACATCTTCATTAGCGAGCCGGTGCGTCGTGTACAAGGTGTGTACGGGGGGGGGGGCATAGCTCGTATACCTGGCTGAGAAACTGCTCGAACTGCTCGAGTTGGCGGCAAGTTTGTTGTGCGAGAAAACAGGGACTGATTTGAATTTATATTACTTGGTCGCGGCCGAATTTCCATGCGTCCGCCGTCGTCGCGCGCGGCTATCGCCTTCGGTGCGCGAGCGCGTGAATTAATCGCTTCTCTCTCTCTCGGCGGCGGCCGATACCCCCCGCCGCGCGCGCGCGTCTTTGGTCGCCCCGCGAGAGCGTCGAGCTCGACTTGTAGCGGCAAGATCGATGTGCGCGTGACCGCGCTCGCCCGGCCGCTTTGATTCCGCCGCGATGATTTATCACTAGTCCCCGATGTATATGTGTATACACGGCTCGCGAGCCGGTCGCAAATGATTTTCAATCGTTTTACACCCGGTGAAACAAATCAATCTTCAGAGGATTCGAGTGAAATAGTGGCTGGACGGATATACATTCATGTTTGCGAAGAACGTTATTCGCTTTGAATGGTACGGAAACAAGTTTTCACTTTGAGCAATGGTTTCGCTTGGAAAAAGGGCAGAAATGCATCCGCGGTAATGTAATGACTTTTCCCGACTTCTCTCTAGTATCCAATTAATAATTTAAATTGCGCGAAGAGCAATGGGGGGTAGGAAAATCACATCTGAATCGTGCGGTGAATAAACATGTAAGCGAATCAATGTAAATGCCCTTTGATCGAGAAGAGAACTTGAGAAGAAAATGTATTTCCATTAGAAGCTGGTGTGCGGTGGTAGTGCGCACATCGAGTACGAGTTGCAACGGTAGCGATCGTGTAAAAGAATCACACTCGCATCAAAAGCCAAACGTCCACTGGATGGATTGGTTAGGTGAGATTTGCTCAAGCGCATTATGTAAATAATACACTATTATTCTTCAGCTTTTTATTCTTATTATTGTTTAAGGATCGCGATACTTGCTCGTGGTGTTGGATACATTGAAGCCTGTGTCGTAGGCTGTGTTATCCACCAATCAATAATGTTCAATTGATAATGGGAGGCGAACGGAGTGAATGAGTAATTGTACTCTTTCACAACCAATAAGTCAGATGTTATGTGAGCGATTGGCTTCAACATTTTTTATAATTATTTCATAAATGGCTCGATGATTCAACTATGAATTTCGGTCTAATTATTAACTTATTTAACTGTTTGAAGATGATGATTCAATTTATTGTCATGCAGGCGAATATTCCACGGAGAAGAGAAAGAAAGAAGAGTTGCTCGAGACTAATGAGCTATTCGCCATTCGAAACGGGTGGCGTCCAAGCTTGTCTATAATAAATCGTTGCAATTTTGACTAGTCGAATTGATTTCACTCTCAAAGAATCATTGGAATTATTCAGCTTTCCGAGATACACTGGTCAGCTCGTATCCGATTGTTCGGTCGATATAACGCGCGCACTTGCGGCCCCAAGTCTCGGGCACGCGGTACATTCGTGATTCGGGCCACGTGGCGCGTATGTACCCGGGAGCAATTTTCCGGCGCTCGAGTTTTTCGCGGAAATTGGCCGTGGGGGTCGCCGTCGCCGCCGCCGCCGACCCTCGTTAGGGCTTAAGCACTTTTTAAACGGAGGGCTAAGCGCGCAACAATTAAAAGGGAGAGAAGGGCTCTCTGGCTCGGCCGTTTCTCGCAGCCTTCACGCCGGCCGGGCCGGCTGATAAGCGAGATATGCCCCGGCAGCGCGCGGCCAGCGGAAAAACGCCGCAAGCTCGTATTGAGAGCCGGCCGATTATCAAGCCGAGCCCGAACCGCACGGCTAATTGACGCTGCGAGATTATCCCCGCTGCTGCTCTCCCTCGTGGCTCAACTCTTCAATCCGCCCAGGTATGTATACTTGGGTGCGCTGATTTTTACGCGCTTCGTCGCGGCTACAGTCGCGCGGCGGATATTGAAATAGAGTGCGCGCGGGCTCGGGTGTACACACTGGCTGGCTAATGAAGATAGAGCTTGGGCTTGATGTGCACGTGCGCGAACTTCCATCCGCGGCTGCACGGCGAGCTTTTTATCAGCTCAATATCCTAGGCGTGGGAGCGCGAGCGAGTTTGTTTAATTAGCACTTGGATGAATTTGCCCCGGTGAATAGTGCCGAGCCGGGCTCCAGTCAAAACTTTGCTAATTAACACTCGCGCCCGCGCGAGCGCGGGCAACTCGTTCGAAATTCTACTTTTTCCCCAGTTGCAAATTTTAGATACTCCTGCCCGCGACTGCAGCCGCGAGCCCGGCTACACGTAATAAGCGCAGGGCAAAGTTCGCGTGGCGCGCGACTCACTGGGTAAAACGTGCGTAGAGAGGCCGAGAGCTCCGGACGACTCGAGCGAGCCGAGAGCGATCGCGATACTGTCGAGTGCGCAGGGGGCCGTACGGGCTCCTCGGGGCCCTTCGGCTACCTACGCCTTGCCGGGTGGGGGACGAGCAATCAGATTCACTTTCGCGGCCCGCGAGCTATGTGGAACGGACGGAGGTAGACGGATTCGGATGTAGTCCCGGGGGGCGAGTGTGTGCGGTCAGCTTTCGCTCTCGGTAGCTCGCACCCTCCGCCGGCGCTGGCCGCCGCCGCCGCCGCCGCCGCCGCCGCTGACCACCGGCCGAGCCGGTATTGCCAGTTCCGCGCGAGTGCGAGCTCTACGCGCCAAGACGATCGCTGCCCGCCCGTGAGAAGATCCAGCCAGCCGACGAGTCCCCAACGGAGACTGGTTATTTCGATATATGCCCCCGGATAACCTGTCGCTCCACACGTTTTACTTCCTGCGCCTCCATCGACTCTATCTGCTCGCGTGAACTGTACCCCTCTATGTACTTGCACGACTTGATAAGTTGATTCTCACCCAACGAACAACGTTAACCCGATCGTTGGTCAAAAGCTTATCCGCCCCAGGCGACGTCATTATTTTCTCACGGAAATAAGTTTTCTTCATCGCGGACACGTGTTTTTGCATTTTGACAAACCGGCCTTTTTTAGTCGCTCTTTGGTTCGTGCGGTCATTACAGCGATTTTTATGCTTTCGACTTTCGGTGGTATTCGTAGACTCAAACAAGTTTCCGAGAATATGAGTGTTGGGAAAAGATACCTTCTTTGTTCGCAATGGATTTATCGTGAGAAAATATTTATCAGCGGGTCAGTCAAACTAAGAAAAACTTGAAAAATGTCAGGAAAACATTTAATATAATTTCCTCGGAGGTTGTACAAATGCCCCCGAAAAACCGCTGCCAAGTGCCTCAGCAGTATGCTTTCTCAAAGTATTGCAATTGAACCTCAACTTGCATTAATCACCACTCTTTGAGAAAGCAAAATGAACCTCTAACTCATTTCCTCCACTCTATAGTAACGGTTGCTATGGTAAATATCCGAGCTTCGGTGTTCTTACTTCTTAGTCGTCAACAGTTCCGAAAATGGACCTCTAACTGACTTTTCCCACTCCATAGTAACGGTTGCTAAGGACGTAAACAATGGTTGCTATGGTAAATGTCGGAGCTTCGATGTTCTTACTTCTTAGTCATCAACAGTTCCGAAAATGGACCTCCAACTGACTTTTCACACTCCATAGTAACGGTTGCTAAGGACGTAAACAACGGTTGCTATGGTAAATGTCGGAGCTTCGATGTTCTTACTTCTTAGTCATCAACAGTTCCAAAAATGAACCTCCAACTGACTTTTCCCATTCCCTAGTTACGGTTGCAACCGATATAAACACCGGTTGCTAGAGACATCAACAATGGTTTATACGGGAAAGGTCTCTTTGATTGTTATAGAATCCCATAAATATACAAACCCAAATGATCATTTATCATGAATTATATGGGAACTTATCGAAAACACGCTAGCAACGGTTGCCATGGAATCAAACAACGGATGTTGCTGAAGACCGAACTCGGTTCACATCTGCCGGTGACCGACCTGTGTGCAAAATTTCAGGACGATCGGACCATTCCTTCGAAAATTAACGTACGACAAAAAAAAAGTCAGTCTGAAGCTGAATTTTGTATCTCCATAGCAACGGTTGCTAGGAGAATAAACAATGGTTGTTCCAAAATGAATGTCTTATCGATTCTCATCGATCGTCGAAAGAATTCGAGACCCATCGTGCATTGATGATGATTTTTGGAGCTTTTATCAAAAACACGTTAGCAACGGTTGCTAGAGAAATAAACAACGGAATTGGCTGAAAATTGAACTCGACCGAGATTTTGCGGCGACTAACCTGTGTGCAAAATTTCAGGACGATCGGACAATTCCTTCGAGAGTTATCGTACGACAAAAAAAAGTGCACGTACGTACGTACGTACGTACATACAGACATTTTCGGATTTCCATGTTTTTCGACCCGTAGATTACGAAAATCGGGGTCCCGAAGTCCGATTCGGTGGGTCGATTTTTACCCCGTTACAAAGCTTTCTCTTTGAGAAAGCAAAACCGCTGCCAAGTGCCTTAGCAGTATGCTTTCTCAAAGAGGCTTCAACATCACCCACAAACGCGTCCCAAACCTGTATTTTCACCTTTCCACTAGCGTAGATACTATCATCTATTTTTCAAAAATTACAAAAAAATTATTTAATCAATTCAATTCGTATCTTTGTGACTGTGTAAAGTGTCGTTCTTTTTCAATTGACCAAACTATGTTGCGAGTGTTGATGTCTGCCCGGGCTCTCTTATTATTTGATCAAATGCAAGAAAGCAAACTGTTCTAGGTTCTACACGATGCGAGACATTTGGACCTGCATAATTGCTTTCTCAAAGAGAAAGCTTTGTAACGGGGTAAAAATCGACCCACCGAATCGGACTTCGGGGCCTCGATTTTTGTAATCTACGGGTCGAAAAACATGGAAATCCGAAAATGTCTGTATGTATGTACGTACGTACGTACGTATGTACGTACGTGCACTTTTTTGTCGTACGATAACTCTCGAAGGAATTGTCCGATCGTCCTGAAATTTTGCACACAGGTTAGTCGCCGCAAAATCTCGGTCGAGTTCAATTTTCAGCCAATTCCGTTGTTTATTTCTCTAGCAACCGTTGCTAACGTGTTTTTGATAAAAGCTCCGAAAATCATCATCAATGCACGATGGGTCTCCAATTCTTTCGACGATCGATGAGAATCGATAAGACATTCATTTTGGAACAACCATTGTTTATTCTCCTAGCAACCGTTGCTATGGAGATACAAAATTCAGCTTCAGACTGACTTTTTTTGTCGTACGTTAATTTTCGAAGGAATGGTCCGATCGTCCTGAAATTTTGCACACTGGTCGGTCTCCGGCAGATGTGAACCGAGTTCGGTGTTCAGCAACATCCGTTGTTTGATTCCATGGCAACCGTTGCTAGCGTGTTTTCGATAAGTTCCCATACAATTCATGATAAATGATCATTTGGGTTTGTATATTTATGGGATTCTATAACAATCAAAGAGACCTTTCCCGTATAAACCATTGCTGATGTCTCTAGCAACCGGTGTTTATATCGCTTGCAACCGTAACTAGGGAATGGGAAAAGTCAGTTGGAGGTCCATTTTCGGAACTGTTGATGACTAAGAAGTAATAACGTCGAAGCTCCGACATTTACCATAGCAACCGTTGTTTACGTCCTTAGCAACCGTTACTATGGAGTGGGAAAAGTTAGTTAGAGGTTCATTTTGCTTTCTCAAAGAGTGGTGATTAATGCAAATTGAGGTTCAATTGCAATACTTTGAGAAAGCATACTGCTGAGGCACTTGGCAGCGGTTTTTTCGATCAGTTCATCTTGTGACTGTCATACGGTTAAATGGCGGTCAAAATCGAACCGCACTGCCCTTAAGTCCGTATTTAGCACACTTGAAGACTCATTTTGATCATTTTCGACGGCAAAAGACACCAAATTTTCCCAATTTTCTCTATAGTACGTTGAAAATACTGGAAACGAAACTTACATCAATTTTTTTCCCCATTAGCAACGGTTGCTAGGGCGGTGAGCAACGGTTGCTAAGGAGCTAATTGGGAAGATTTTGTGTCCTTTGCCGTCGAAAATGATGGAAATAGATATTAAATTAATAATTTCCAACCTTCATAACGGTTGCTAGGGAAGTAAACAACGGTTGCTATGAAGAAAATAGAACAATTCAGTGTCCTTGGCCATCGAGTGTGACTTAAAACTGATTTTCCGGCTTGCCCCAATGAGCACTCATAAGGATTTGTGAGAAAACACGTTAGAAACGGTTGCTAAGGAAATAACCAACGGATTTTGCTGAAAATTAAACTCGGGCTAGATCTTGCCACAACTAACCGGTGTGCGAAATTTCAGCTAGATCGGACGATTCCTTCGAAAGTTATCCTAGACAAAAGAAACGAAAAATTTTACACCTTAGCAACGTTTGCTAGAGAAATAAACAACGGATTTGGCTGAAAATTGAACTCGGCCGAGATTTTGCCGCGACTAACCTGTGTGCAAAATTTCAAGAAGATCGGACCATTTCTTCGAGAGTTATCGTGGACGAAAAAAAACGTTACACACATCAAACACACACACACACACACACACACACACACACACACACACACACACACATACATACAGACATTTTTGGATTTCCATGTTTTTCGACCCGTACATCACGAAAATCGAGGTCCCGAGGTCCGATTCGGTGGGTCGATTTTTGCCCCATTACAAAGCTTTCTCTTTGAGAAAGCAAAAGCCCATTGAACCAAACGCAACAAACTCTAATTTTTTGGTACAACGATCCATACATTTCACGCCCTGCTGATTTAGTCACGTAAATGTCAAGCGACCCCTATTCGCATGGCGAATCTTTTTGGTGCAGTAGGTAGATTAGGTACTAATTATTCCTCTCAGTATGGAATGCCATGTGATTTACAAATGAATCAAATTGTGTTTATTGTGATAAATCATTATTAATTCTATTAAAAAATATATTTTTCACCGCAAACTTGCGTATAGTTGGGAGGTATAAAATCATACGCGACGTGGAGCCGGAACCGCAAAAGCTGATGGGGATATATTGATTCTCACTCGAAACAAGTATGAGCGGAAAATCATCTGCCGTGCCATAATCATAAGGATCAAAGCACGCCACGCATGGTTCGAGTTATAGGAACAATTGAATAGTCAAAATGGATGATCGAGTGTAGTTTATGCAAAAAATATCGCTACGCGTGTGAAAATGATTGATGAAAGCGTGATTGTATTACCATCAGACTCATACAAGGAGAGTATAATTCGCGATAGAAACTTGAATATGAAACTTTTTAATATTTTAGAGAAATTAGAGATTTTAAACTTATTAGAGATCTAAATAAATAATGCATATCTGCACCCGAAAGCTCCGATTCTCTGGGAATATTCGTCAGATTCATCTAGACACATTGTCGATGCATAATAACCAATAATAAATCACAGATATATCAGAGAGATGAAGGAGTTACGGGTATGTTATAACAGCTATTGTGGTAGCCTTAAACTATCTCAAAAACTTTTATCGTTGTTAGCTGAGGGCTAGAAATTCATAACAGCCAATCAGATCCTAACGGAAAATTGGGAGGCTGCGCGAAAAAGAAGAAAACGGCTCAGCTCGTGATTAGCAGTTTTCGGGTGTCTACACTCGTGAACTCATTCACATTATATGCGCAGTACGAATGTATGTACCATTGTCAATATTCGGCAATATTCGCGCGCATACGTCATTTCTCACAAACGAAAATGATTATTTGAAATCAAGATACGCGGACTCGGTCCAACAATGATTCGGCCGTCGAATGGTAATAGCTATAGTATTAAGGATCTGAATTATTCAAGGGATTTGATCAATCAACGACGCTTGATTACAATTACTCGATAATTATAATATTATCCGCGCCGCGCGCTGTTCGCGCATATACGTGCAACGCCAGCAATGTATTCGAGATTGTGTAAAATTAATGCGCACTTCACGTCACGCGTGCTTTGGTTTGTCATTTTAATACATGCGCGTGCTGGAGTGCACCTCACTCCCTCTGGCTCCATATGAATACATGTATACACGTATATATTGTTCGCACTGCACAATTCGAATGTGTGCTTGAATCAACTCTTACGTCGTATAGCTATTGCAGTAATCAGGCTGTGCGTTATAACGAGCCTGCACTGATCTCAAAACTGTAATAAAAAGTTGAAAGGAAAAACAAATCTCTCTGCTGTCAATTATATTTTGTCTTCGAAACAAGTCGAGTCTGGATGGGAGGGAGAACAATCATCCGCGGCCCATCGGAACAATTCAAATTCGACGAGATTTGTGTTGTGCGATTGACGAAGGCTCAACGCAGCGGCACGAGCCGTTATACGCGCGCGCGACAAAGGCCATTCGCGCATGGGCGAAATCAGCGCGAGTGCACCAGCCCCTCGAGTGATTCTTCTCGCTCGAGCCACAAAGGAGCGGGCCCTCGCCATTCATCGCGGGGCAAAAACAAAGAAGAACAAAAAAGCCCCAAAATAAAAAGAAAAAGTCGCGCGTGCGTAGGTCGCCTCTCCGAGGCTTGTGGCGCGAGCGCGCGCGTGTCCATTGTGGCGCGGTCGCGAGCCGCGGAGAGGATCGGAAGGAAAACAATCGGGCTTTGTGCGAGCGGCGGGCCGCGCGACAGCGCAAGACGGCCGACTTAATTCCCGACAAGTGTACGCAATTAACTCCTCCTCCGGGCGATTACTTCCGCGAAACTTGGCCGGACACAGGCCGAGCCCAAGCGTCCGCTAAATGGGCCAACTTTTTACTCAATTAGCCGGGCACAAAGCGCCGGGGCGACGCTTTGTTTCGAGGCCGGCCTGCACCGGCGATACATATATATCGCGCTGCACGCGCGCACCTTTGCCACCCGAGCGTTTCGCCCCGCGATTTTTCATAGTTTTTGTAATTTTTAAATCTCGAAGACATGCTTCACCGTTAATATAGCTCCAACTAGTTGACCCCGCTAGAGAATTCTGGGATTTGTCGTGACGCTCGAAATAATACCAATAAGTATGAACCCGAGTATACGACTCGTGAACGGTGGATGTAACTATTGAATAATGTATCGTCCTGCTGGGGTCCGATGAGCCCAGGCTATTTCCATCTTTCGTAATAGTAGAAAAAAAAGCCGTCCCCGTCTCTCGAGCGTGACGAGGGAAACCCGCGAATTATTTCCTATATACGTGGAGCTGTCGCGTCGATGGTAGCGCATGGATGCGCTCATTCAAAAATTAACCATCCGACGGAGCGCACTAGAAGGTGAGCTATTTTCCGCGGGTCGTCTGAATAAAACACACGTTTTTGTCTAGATTATCCTGGCGCGCATCAAATTATCAAGTTTCCAACTGCCGCCCGAGCGAATTTATTTTTTATACTTGCTCATCGCTCGAGTTGCATTATAAACGAGACACACACACACACACACACACAAACAAGCTGAGAGTATTCCTGCTGCTCTCTTCGGCTGCTTATTAATGTTGGCACATTTCATTCCGCGAAATTCAGCTCGCTACGTGAGATAAAAGTTTAATTACGCGAATAAAGCTCTCGCTTAATTATGCCGCAGTGAAATTTCCTTGTCAAGATATACATGTGTTTATATCATAATTCCCGGAAATTCAGTTTATCAAAGTAAAATCACAAGTGTGAAGCGTTAACGAATAAAACCCGAATTCAGTGGTTGCGCATTATCTTTCAAATCATCAACGGTCCACCGACGTTCGAGATTGATCGTTATCATATTGGTATATTTTTAAATGCAGTAAAATGTCGCACGTACATTTCGAGCGTATACAACGAGAAGCGCGCGCGCAGGAAAAACTGGTGACTGAATAGGAACAGCACAGCAGCAGGTGGCTATAGCTTGTCTCGCTCTCGCTCTGGCTCGTGTGATTCAACAGAATTCATCGGGTCTTGGGTGGAAATAGAAGCAGAGCGAGAGAGAGAGAGAGAGAGAGAGAGAGAGAGAGAGAGTCTGGGGAGGGAGCGGCTGATTGCGAGATGTTCGGCCCGAGATTGAATTCAATTTCCCGCGACGCATCTTGTCGGCGGGTCTCGCATCCGCAGCTGGCGCATTCAAAATGATGCGCTTTCAGCTCTCCGGCTCGACTCCATTACTTGCTCTGATAAAAGTACCTCCCCCACCCCTCCGGCGCTTTCCGTGTATGTGTAGTACACACACACACATTATACGTGCCGCGAGCAGCTTTTTGCCCCGGGTGTATATATATCGGGCGCTTTGTTTTCCCCGAGGCTCGCTTATCGCGTCGATTGATACACGCGACGCAGAATTCACCGTTCAACCCTCGATCACCCAACTTTCGTTCGGTTATTTTTTATCTTGGCAACGATAGTCGACTATATTCGAATCAATCGCGAATTACATTTTGAGCTATCATCTGACGAGATATATATGCGCAGTACCGTGAAAATTGAGGAGCTACCTTGAGAACTCAATCGGCGCTGTAAGTATAAAAATCGGGGAGTCGCTCGTTCGCGAACTCTTAATTTTTTAGGTAATGCGCGCACCCCACCCCCCAAGTGTATAAGCAACCAAGGAATTGGATGAAATTCATTATACAACTGGGAATATAACTCGCCTCCCATTGATCATACGAATGTTTGCAAGACAACATTTAGCGAGGGGTCGAACTCGGTGTTTATACGCTTAATTAATGAGTCGCGCGCGAGCCGAGGTTCGCGCGAGGGGTAGTACTTCAAATCGAGTCTTGGAAGAAGCTTCGTGGGGATGCGAGTCGACAAACGAGACGCCAAGTATATCCGGGGGAAAAAGGGGATGGGTGCGGCCCGCGGGAATACCCGTGCGGATGCGCGCATCAGCAGTAAGAGTCTTGAGAGTTTGGGGGCGCGCAGGCATTAACAAGCCGGGGCTGGGTATTTTGCCCGCGAGTCGGGGCTCCTTTGACAATTCCCAAACTAAGACAGCGCTTTGCAGCTCCCGCGCCGCCGCCGCCGCCGCTGCTGCTGCTGCTGCTGCTGCTGCTGCTTCAATTTAGATAATTAATGACGGAGCTGGGGGAGCGTGGCGGGTCGTGGGTATATGGGTGGGCGCGGCTCCTCCGCGGCTCCTTTTCGCCGTGTATGCCAAGTGTGTGCACCCCCCACTGCTCCTTTACTTGCGAGAGACGCCCCAGCGTCGCGACCGCGCCGCGCATCCAACCCGGCTCCAGCCAGTGTTATTATACGCGTTCGAGCCCAGCCACCTCCGTGCACCCATATACCGCCGCGCTCCAGCGGTTCATTGCCCCGCTCCTTCGCGCTCCCGCCACCGGATCGACCCTACTTTTTCTTATTTTCTTTTTCTTATTTTCTCCCCGCTCGGATATTCGAAATTTCACACTCCCTCGTAGCTGTCTCGATCCCGCGTGTAAATTCAGTGTTTGCGCACATGTACGATACTCGAGTCACGTTGTTCCGTCCGCGAAAAGCTCTCTTTTTGTTCAGCCTTAAAAATTATGGACGAATCGGGGCAACTTTGGGAGGTTTGAAGTACGTAGAATGCGCCTTGGCCGTGATTACGTCGTGGCTGCTGCTTTGCGAGCTCGAACAATTATTTGAGAATTTGGCGGAGCATAGGAGCGATCGCGGGGGCGCTAATACAGCTCGGGGAGTAATAATTTGTGAGCTCGCGGGCGCAGGGCAAAGTCTGAATAGGTAATGCTGGCTGTGTGTGGGTGGGTGGGGTGGCGCGCGGGATTCCGGGGCCGCTCGTTCGCTCGGGCTTCTTCCCCTCCCGCAGCTCTAAGACGCTGGGCTCGCGCGCGCGAGCGCCACCCCAAAATCGTTACTCACTAGCTCTCTCGAGCGAGCGGCAAAGAGAGCCGAGCGCCCGGGGAGCTCCGCCCGCCGCAGCCGCGCAAGACGCCCACCCCTGCAGCTCCAGCAAAATGGCTAAAATACGTCGATATCACCCTCTTCCCTCCTCCTCCTCCTCTTCCTCCTCCTCCTCCTCCTCCCACTCCGACACAACTCGATATCTCGTCTGCTCGACTCGCAAAATTACCCGGCCGCTCCTCCCCGAGTAGTTTTAACCCGCGAATTCCTCCCCAAGTTCGCCAGCCAGTATGTCCATTCACAATTTAACTATTCCCAGCGGGAAACAGCTCTCGTCGTCGGCGGCGGCGGCGGCGGCGGCGGCGGCGGCGGCCGAAAGTTTCGAATAGTGCACCGGCCACGACGACGCCAGCTCGTTTTTTCCTCCTCCACCCCCCTCTCCCTCCCCGCACCCACTCTGGACAGTTGGAAAACTGTCGGTTTTGTCGCGCCAGCCACGGCGTTCGGCTGATTCCCCGCGTTATATCCCGTCCCCGTGCCTCTCCAAATGTACTCATCCCCATTACCTCCGCTGCGTTTCGTCCTGCTCTTATTTTTCCTCAGCTCGTTCCTTCCCGTAAAGATGGCTGCGTGGGTGGGCGAGGAGGTGGTGCGTCCGGTGTGCCCGTCAGAGACATCGATGCTTGGCCAACGCGGCACGGGATTTTTCTCGCGTTTACGCCCACCTTTTTTTCGCGACTCCTCTCATTCGGAGGTAGGTACGCGTGCGCGCGCGCGCGCCTCCCTTGCCCACCCGCTCCCCGAGCCGCGGCGCGCACTGTCGCGGCCTCGTTGAAATCTCGCTCGCGCTGCCCTCCGAATCGCCCGCGCGTTCGTTTTCGACCCACACATTTTTTTAGGGAGTACAACGAGCGGAATCACGAGAGACATGCATGAAAATCAGTTGTGCAATGGGGATTCTCTGTAATGCGAGATTTTCGTTCAGAAAATAAATCTGTCGGGTGGTAGTCCGTTGTTGATCATACATATACGAAGCACAAGCGGACTCTTGTTCAAATAATCCAGTTTAATCATCTACGCCATTTCACATAAGCGCTGAACAAATAAACTGACGAGAACAAGAGTTGTTTCAAATTAGCTGTATTGTACTTATTATACATGCTCGCAATATGTGAAGAGAACATCACAGGAATAAAGTATTCCAAATCATCTGAAATTTATACAAGGTAAAGAGATTGGAACTTCTTTATTGCTATGTATAGAAATGTATAGCATCAAGAGCTGACCAATATGGGGAATAAATTTTCCGCAAGGGGATCTCGTTATGAACAGGATTCGCTCTGAACAATTGACTTACCATGAGAAACTAGGGTCAATCCAAAATAGAGTCCCCAAAATATATGTATGCACTGAGAAAAATGTATTGTTATCTTAACTAAAAAGTACTATAAATGTAGTGTTTATGTTTGTTATCACACCCTCCAATGTTTAAATTTGCCTACAAAGATATATCGCAACAAATAAAAATATGAATATAGTGGTGTGATAGTATTTACTTTTATGATATATTTTTTTCATGATTTCGAAAAGGATGAATATTGCCTATAAAAATATTTAAAAAACTTAACTAATTTTCAATTAGTCCAAGCATAATTTGAATCATATCATTCACTGGAGTTAACATTAATTCGAATATTCAATATTGTCAAATTAACACTGAAAATAGTTCGGACAACTATAAATGAGTGCAGAATTAATAATTATCTATATACTGTTACCTCTGGTTTCTTCAGCAATTATTTACTTGGCACTATTATTGAATATAACTGTATTGGCCCGACAGAATTGATTTTTTCTCAGTGTCCGCGGTGACTAATGAGAAATCACGTACGTATAAAACAGCTGAAGGAGAGATACTTTAGTCGCACAGTGTATACGGAACTCGATTCAAAGTACACATTCGTGTTCTGACCACTTCTAAACATATCTATTGTCCAGTGTAGTACGTCTTCCCGGGCACGCAGTATTTGGGCATACCACGATGGAACAGGTATCGCTGGGAGTCCGGTCAGTCAGATACTTTTGTGGGATAGACCGTAGGGTCAATAAGGGATCGTCCAACGAGTAGATCCAGATTACAGTCCCACGTGTCGGGTTTTTACTTATCCTGCAACTATCCGACAAGTCTAGGATTCCTTTTAAATCGCCCCTCGTTTTCTGATTGTTACATCATACGATCCGGCTTACAAATACAACGGAATTCACGTACGATCACGAGCCCGTGAAAAAAATTAATCCACGCCTTTGGCGTTTACAAGTGAAAAACTGCACCACTATACTAATGTTGACACAAGCGAGTTCGTTATGAATTTAAGATTTTTTTATTATTGCTCCATCTATATTGCAATGAGTGGAGTGGTTATGACGGGTTCATTCACAAGGTAGTGGAAGCCATCGCTGCAATCATCAACAAGTCATTTTCGAGAGATTTTTCACTGCAGTACTCCCATATAAAGTACCATGGAGTTCTCATGGAGTACTGTGGATTTATAGGCCCTGTCAATATTAACCAAGGGCTAAAAACAAGTATACTTCTCAGCTTAGGACGCTTTACCAAATTTCAATAAGTTCACGTCGATGAATAAAAAATAAATACTTGAATAAAAACTTGAGTGCCGTAGCATGGAGCACAGAAAAAAAATTGAAGGGAGTACCTAGGGTAGTTTTGTCAAATTACATTTACAAGCCCTTCGGTCATTTTAATACACTCAACTAGACAAAGGATCAAAACCACTCGATTTGACATCTATTCGAAAGAAGAGATCTATCTATAGGTAACATTGAATAGTTGAATGGTCAGAAGAAAGAAAAAAAAGAAAGAAAGAAAGAAAGAACAAACAAAATAAAGAAATGCAAGATGAAAATTGACAGTTTCTAGTGGACAATATATTTGATATTTTATACTTGGTATGATTTTTATCTTCTGTTGGATGATCTTCTATTGGAATGAAAAGCGAATTGAATGATTAATAATGCGTAACATAGTACGGGTATATATATGTATCGGATGAAATGAAAGCCGATAGGAATATCAAAGTGACAAAGTAGAGACTGAGTAGATCCAGGATAGAGAGAGGGAGAGAGACAGAGGGACGGGGGTAGAGTAAAAGCGGGGAAGGCAAGTCAGTATCCGTTGCGGCAGCTTCAGCATCTCTCTCTCTCTCTCGCGCCGCGGATCCTCGACTAGGAGCGAGGCTGGCGATAAGTATAGGGCCAGGACTGGGGATCGGCTGAGGGGGAGCTCGACGGAAAGACAAGAAGGGCGCGGTCGCGCGTATATATACATATATACGTATAGGCACGGCTGGCGTCTTTTCCCTCAGGCGCACCCCCGCAGCTGCCGCTGATTATACGCGGCTCTCGTGTAGACACGTATACATGTATACCTATATACGTGTGAGTGTGTTCGTGGGTAGGTGCGCGCACGTTAAAACGAGCCGAATGCATAATCGCGTCTTAGCTGGCTTCTCGAGCTCTCGCGAGCAGACACGCCCCAGAAAAGCCTGCCAGCCCGAGATTGCCGCACGTACGAGCCCCAGACACGCGCGCGCGCGAGCGGCTGCATTGACGCGCGCACACCCACAAACACCCTGTGTGTAATTCCAAGTATTATACGCCACGTTTTCGCGTGCGGTTCGCCATGCCTCATCCCCACGTACTGCTGCTCCGCCTTCAAATATCTCAATTCGAATTTTGCGAATTTTCAGGAACGATCAATTCGGCATGTGTGACAGTCTGTTGTTCGGTTATCAATAATAATTATTTTGGTCGGTAAGATAAGAGGCTAAATGAGGAACATATGATGGAGGGGTGCGAGGTTGAATCAGGGAAGGGGACTAGGAGAAAAAATTGAATTTGTCGACTCAATGTGTTGAGGTCTTATGTAAAGAAGATCGAAGGGTCAATTCCGCTGTGTGGATCGCCCGTCCTGAATTTCGGTGTAAAGTCACTCTACTCCTCTGGTCGATGCTCCAACGCGGGAACACCGTGTAGATTTTGCTCCGTCGTCCAGCCGAACCAGTATCTCCCTTAGACTTTACTGAGCTGATTCTTCCGAAGGACCCCGGGGAGGATTCCCCTCGCTCGCGCGCGTGATATTTATGCGCGCAAATCACGCGAGTAAACGGCCCCCGCATTGTCCGGCCGATCCATTGGAAGGATCGGAATTTTCATTGCCTGCACGGGACACTCAATACATAACTCTTACATACGCTTACACAAATTTATTACAAATACATAATCATCTATATTTTGAAAATAATATGATTTGATTGCTCATGTTGGGTGTGTATATATCGAATGCAATCTGGCCGCAGAGAAAGATACATATATGTGCGGGGTCTGCCCGCAAAAAGGATACATGGCACATATCCCACAATTTTCCGACGTAAAAAATATATGGAATGAAAGCTTAGAGTGGGTAGGTTATCATTGACAAAAAAAAAACTAGCCTTTTCTACAGTTCGATTGCGGTCTAAATGCTTTCTTCGTTAATAATCACGGGAGAATAATTCCGACATTTGTCTTTCTTCGAGGACAGATTGCGATATTCGTCTTTCTTCGTAAGACGCATCGATATGTATTCTCGTCTCAATAACTTTCGTGAAAATAATCCGATATTCGATTAGAATAGTTCACTTTATTCGTTTTCTATCCCTACTTGGTATTTCATTTTTTCCATTTTGGAGAACGTTTTTTGCAAGAAAAAATGATTTTCACTTTTAAGAAAAACAAGTTGGTCGTCAGCTTTTCGAATGTGATACAATTGAAAGGAAGTATTCTTCACTTTATCGTGTCATATGTAACAGGTATAGTAGAAAAATCGCGGGTATTTGGGCTAACGAGTTTTACCGCAAGAAAAAATGGGTGGCCGTCTCTCCCTACCTGGCTGTCTGGCATCATTATTCATCTTTATTCTTTACATTATTGTCCGATTATATGCTTCAACTTTATTCATCCATTATTTATTTCTCATCCCTTGATCCCCATTTTCTGACTCGCTATCGCTTGACTCCAGCTTCCCAATTCCCTTGTTCGTACTTTTGTCTTTCTAATATACCTACTTTGTTTCAAGAGTTTACATTTTCAAAATCTTCCATAAACGACTCATCCTTTTTTCTTGACTTTATACATTTTTATTTTTAATAATACATTAAGATGTAAATATGCTTATTATAAAAAAATTTAAATATCTCTTTATCCGGCATGACAGTGAAAAAGTTATTCAGTATTGTATATTTAGTTTTTTTGTATATACACATAGCTCAGCCATGGATATGAATTCAATGTTGTATTGATTAATAATACAATCTGACTAAAAATGGTGAATACATTTCCCATTTTTGAACTAAATTGTTGATATTGTCTTTTCTCCAATTTTTTTGTAATCTGCGTTTATCTATATCCTTTGGCATGGATATTTTGATACGTTCAATTTTTCTGTACACGATACAACAATTTTCAATTTTTCTACATAATAAAAAACAACAATAGTCGAAAAAAACTCACTCAATTTTTAATCAACCAATGCAATAGTCATTCAAAATACATCTATTTTCGAAGTTTCAGTATTGCAACTTATGTTTTTTTGTATGGTCTGATACTCAGTCGGTACTCGGAAATTTCCTGGCCACGCGAAGCATCCTACAAGCGATTGGCGATCGAAGCTACAACAGTAGAGGACGGAGGGTATTATTATAGGTACACGAAGCAAGGTTTTTTGGACTATCTTTTTTCGTTGATTTCGCGATAACCTCAAGAGAACAGCCTTAGAGTTTGTTGTCGAATATATCGATCCATACGATATTCTTGCGACTGGAGCGTGCGATCTCGAAATTAAATCTGTTCAATATATATACAATTATTCTCAAAATTCAGGAATGTCGAGCCGACGGTTGAAACTCGCGTAGATTATATTAGCGCGGTGGGTTATACCCATGAAGCAAAGATTGTTGGGGGAGCCTGGGAGCCGTAAGATCATTGGCCAGGGCAAGTGGTCACGGCCCTCTCTCCGAATATGAATCAGCCGTGCAAGAATGTGAAAATGCCGCAGCTCAATCCCGCGCGGGGGCCGGGAGCGAATTCCATTTCGGAAATCACGTCGAAGGAGAATGCCGCTACCGCTGCTTGTCTGGAGACTGGCTGGCTGGCTGGCTGGCAGGGGAGAGCGACTTGAGGGGGCGGCGGCGGCAGGGAATAACGAGCCGAGAGAGCTAAAAGCCATTGCGCGCGCGCCCCAACCCACGACCTATACGTACGCGCCACAGCTCGGATCTCATACATACATTAGCGTCGCGCCCGAGCTCGAGCTTGTCAGGCGTGGCGCAGGGACTTAAGAAGTGCGCCGGGGTGGCTGCGCCCCGGCTGAGGCGCAGGCTGAGGCGCGGCCCACCCACTCCCCTTCCCCGTCTCGCTCGCGCGCGCTTCCTTACCTTCCTTCCTTCCTTCCTTCCTTCCTTCCTTCCTTCCTTCCTTCCTTCCGTCCTTCCCGACTTGCGTGGCAACCCCCCCCCCCCGCCGCCCCGCGAGCTGCTCCGGATGAAGCCTCGCGAAAATGGCTGCCTCGATTCCCCGGGTGCAGTATTATTTTTGTAAGCGCAAGGATCGATTGCCCAGCTCGACGGGCAGCCAAACGTGCTAATTGATGTGTTTGTCGATCATTCATTCTGTCCGCCGAATAATGTCGAATCGGGAAATGTAAATCCGGTCGAAATGCAATCCAGCACAGGTTGATTGATTGAAAAGAATATGTAGCAACGAAGGGCTCGGGGACCTGTAGCTCATAGCATGTTGGTGGTACATTGAGTGCAAAACTGGACGAAAATACAGATGGAAAATAAACCAAACTACTTGGAGTCACATTAAAAGGTGCGGTGAAAGCTAGACGACGAATAAACATAGGAAGAGAGAGATTAGATTAGATTAGATTAGATAAGTTTATAAATGTACATTATGTTGTACAATAAAATAATAGTAGAATATAGTATACATATGGTAAAAAACAAATAAAAACAAATATAGAATACAGAGTTTGACTAAAAATAGGTGAAATGGTGAGGTAAGTGTGTTAGAGTGAACGAGTGCAGAGAGAGAGAGAGAGAGAGAGAGAGAGAGAGAGAGAGAGAGAGATAGAGTGATAGAGCAGGGGTTGGGGTAAGCGTGATTAATTATCTCTGCGATGCCGAAGACGTCCGAGCGTACATTATCAAACGCGCGCGTTATCAAATGGGCAAAGATCAGAATGGTGCTTGACAGCCGATGCCTATGCTTTGACAAGCGAGAGAGGGAGGGAGAGAGCGGCTCGAGTATATACTTGGAGCGCGGATCAAATGAAACGGAGGGTCGCGCGCCGCTCGAGCTGCAGCCTACCTCCTTATCGTGAAATAACGAGCAGGGTTATTTCGCCCTTTCGCCCTCGGCACGAGTCGCGCGAGCGCAGCCTTATAATCGAATCGCCCTCCAAACGCGCGCCCACCCTTATTAAGCTCGTATCTCCCAAATTCCATCTAATCTTCCTAAACTGACAAGTCGATGTGAGTAAATCAATCTCACTTGCCGCTCACGTGAAAAATAAAAGTTGATACACCAGAGCAATTTCCAATGGAAATATATTTGAGAGATTATCGATAACATACGCTGTTCTCGAGCAACAGATGAATGATTTTGGAAGAAAATCAAATGCATCGTGAAACTAACGCATGGAACTCTTTTTTCTCACCGTTTAGTCATTTTGGGCAAAACTTGTGCAGACTACACGGTACCACAACAATTTTTCCGACTCATTCTGAAGAACCAATTTAGGAATGGACTCTTTTGGAATTTTTCGAGTCCGTCAATTCTGATCTGTTGTGGGTGTTCTAAGTCCGGTTCTCTTCAAAACACAAAAATACCATACTTTCCGCATTTTTTCCTGCTCGATTTCTAAATAACAAAACATTAGTTTAAAGTTTTTGATATTCTAACATTTTTTAAAAGTCTCTAAAATTTTGAAGATTTTCAGGAATATGTCTCGACTTTTATACATTGTGGCCCAGACAAATATGGGGTATTTGGAATAGCTGGATTTGGAAGCTTTGCATACTCATTTTTAGAAAATTGATCAAAGAAAAATTTGACCAATTTAAAAATTGCATCGGGGTTTTGATCAGCATGATTCTAAACTCCTTTCCTTGTAGCCGAGCTTCCTGGATCCCAATGTTTTTGTACCCTTGCCTAGAACAAGCATCTCTACAGATTTTGAGTGTTGCCGAAACGCCTTCACAGGAAAAACTCTAGGCGGAGGAGAAATCATTATAGAATCAATAATCCATATTTCTGATTTCAAATCCTATATATGATCGTTATAATTCGCATCAGTTTGCCGAGTTTAAGAAAAATTAATCTCGTTTTCGGTACTTTTGGCGTGAAATGTCACAGAATTTTTAAAATTTTCAATACTAATGATTGCTTACATCCTTTGTCCCCACAGCCGCTATTATTATAGAAGTGGGAGAATTTATTCTGAGTTTTTTGAACCATGAGTATGAAGTCCATTTCCGGTATTTGTAACGTAAAATCTCTCATGATATTCGAAATTTTTAGAAATCTTTGGTTGTAATCGAAGATCATTATTCTCGCCCCCGATCCGCAGATTCAATCTCGATCTCATCGATAATCATTTTCTCGTAGATGTAGAGTCTCCTGGGATTGTCAGATTCTTCATATCAGGAATTGATTTGTGGAATATCAACAAGACTAATAAATGGCGCCTATCAGACACTGGCTGAATTTCCCGCATAAGTATGTACAGTCGCGGTTATCAAAGGTAACCGCGACCCTGTAAGACCTGATGTCCACATTAAGAGGGCGAAGCGCAGGGGATAAATGGAGTGGATCATTCGAATACAATCGCACTGATGATTAGTATGTATATATAACGTACGACTTTACGAACGTCACGTTCGGTTGTACGTTGGATTATTTGGGGGGTTGGGATCGGCGAGACATAATTCGGTTCTCCACTCTGTGTGATGCTTTCGCGCGAGTGAATGAAACAAAAAAGCGGAAGCTTACACTCCGAACTGGCAAGCCGTCGGTGCTGCTGGCGCTGCAACAATGCCGTTCTGACGAGTGTAAAGAAGAGATATACAGCGAATGTTTTGCGATGCTGCGGCTCTCGCTTGGGCGGGCGGGCAGGCAGGCGCGCGTCTAGCTAACCCATACCTAACGGAAGCTGCAATGTCAATCTTGGCGGGCTTCCGTTTCCATAAGGCCGTGCAACTCTCTCTCTCTCTCTCTCTCTCGTGTCACTCCCCCGCTCCTCTCTCTCTGGCTCTTCCGAGTATTCGCTGATATTATTCCACGACTCATCCTCCTCGCGCGCGCGCGCGCGCTCAACACCAATGTAAATCTATCTCTCCCTGCCCCCCCCCCGTGCCGTCTACTGATTGTACGGCTTCTTGTGCACGACGAGGGGGGAGAAACGCATGGAAATTTCGTGCTTATCGCCGCCCTGTCGCGCTCGCGTTTCGCCCGGGCGTGTGTGTCGACATTCGCGTTCCCCCTGCACACCGCGAGAGACATCTTTTCGCGAGACTCGCGGGTATATGGGAAAAAACCCAAAGGAATAATGAAAGCCGAGGCGAGGAACGCAAGCTCGAATGATATCACACACGAGGGAGTCGTATAGGGGTGGCCGATGGAGGGAAGAACGAGGGGAGGCGCGGGGGTGGGTAAGGAATCAGCGTGTCTGGAAGACGTGGCCCCTCCCGCGCTCCGTCGCGTGGCCCGCGGGCCGCGGCAGGCAAGACGCAAAGAGAATCGAGCACATGGAAGCGGAGGAAGGAAGGAGAGTAAGAGGCGCAAAAGCCCGGGCAGCCGCGCCGGGTCGAGAAGGGGGCGGGGGCGAAACGAAGGAACGCCGTATAACGTAAGGCCGGGGGGGCGCGCGCCTCCCCGGCGCAGCCAAGACGCGCCAGCCCCCGGGATTGGCCCGCATTATTCAAAATGGCGTCTTGCCACCCCGGGGCGCCCCGCGCGCGCATGTAAGATTCGTTCCGTCACCCGCGCGCCACCCCCCCCCCCCGAATACTCACGTATATACATATACGACGAGCGCGACAAGTGCCATCCCGCAGCCTGTCTCAGCTGCTTAATTAGCCGGCGGCAGGGCTCCCTTTTCGTACGCGCCTCGAACAATAACACATTATGACCCTCGATATATACGTGCAGAGCTTTGGTCGCGCGTAGTCGTAAATCCGCTTCTCAAAATCCAACCGCCCCGGCGCGCCGGGGCCCAGTTGGAATTGCCGTCCATCGATCGATCACTCTTTGCCAGAGTCGCGTGGTATATACTTGAAATTGAATTATACAATACGAGAGATTTCTCGAGTGATATTTTATTTCGGGACTTTTCGAATTGCCATTTGTCTCGATGAGTTATAGATTTTTCAACACTTCTGTGATAGTCCCGCGTTCGTTTTAATTCAAATTTTCCCGAGTATTTTCCGTATTGGTTGGAAGGAAGGGTATAAAAAATAAAAGTTTTCATATAATTTTAGATGCATATGATATTTTTCTGGGATATTTTCCAATTACTCCTTTTATCCGTCAAAGATTGTTACTCTGCAAACAAAGTAGTGCAAGCTTTGTAAAAATTAAAATCGATATAAAATTGCCACTCGCTCTTAAAAGCTTTACACGCTTACAGGCTTTCATAAAAATACTCATACATTTTCCCGGGACTTTGTAATAAGGCATAAAAATCTCCATTGATTCTATATGACACATAAGCTTTTCGGTATCCTACACCAACTAATAACGAGTATAGATTGTCTTGAAAAATTTGCCATCTGCTTTTTAAAAGCACATTCGATCATTGGACACGATTGCTACCACAGCTCGGCTCGTGCAAATTGTATTCTGTGTTCCATCGGTCTCGCGGTCCGTGTCCGCGCATTACACCGAATTACCCTGGCTCATTGAATTAACGTGGAAAAGTGTGCGCAAACGAAAGACCGATTGGGGGGGGGCGGCGAGTACGTTGGGTTAGCACATTCGCCACGGGCTTGGGTCGTTCTCTCACCTGGCGCTCGAGCCACCCAATCAATGCATATACTCGGAATGAATTACATCCAGTTCGACTTTCGAGCAGCACCTGCGAAAGGGAAAAATACAGCGCAAACGACTCGCGAGTTTGGTGTGAACGCAGCGAAGGTTCCTGGGGCGGGGGGCAACTCGATTCGGATCGAATGCAAACCAGTCCGGCTCCTCAAGATTACTAAGCACGAGGAAGAGAGAGAGAGAGAGAGAGAGAGAGAGAGAGAGAGAGAATCGATCGGCTGATCGCGGCTCGTTCCCACCGCGAGCGCTGGTCAAGCGACTGCCGAGCCTGCAACCGCAGCACCGCGAGGGACGCGTCGGCGAGGGACTGCCCCACCGCGAGCTGCTGCCCTGCCGCAACACGCCGCTCGCGCTCCTTTCCCTCGCCTTCGTTCGTTTTTTCACCAATCACTCGTCATTAATTGTCACGACATACTTTTTTTTTTCAATTTTTTTTCAATCCTATTTTTTAACGTCGTTTCGACGATGTTCGAAAATATTATCGAAGGATGGTGTGCTTTGGATTTGATCCAAGACACGTTGAAAATCAGAAGAAGCGACGACGTATATACTTATGTCGAGAGCGACGCGCTCGCGGACCGAGTGAAAATTCATTGTCTTAGCGCGCGCGTCGAGCGGTCGCGGTAGGGGGGGGGGGTTGGGCTGATGACCGGTTCGGCTCGCGGCGAGTCGCGGAGCCCCCGTGTCCGGTCCCTTTTGCGTGTAGGAAATCGAGGGGCGGCCGAGATGGACAAACAAGTAAATCGAGATTGCAGTCGCACACGTACAGCGCACGTCATTCCCGCGAGACGTAGTCTTTCCTTTTTCCATTGTCCGCGCGAAAACTCGCTGACGCGACGCCGCCACCGTCGTCGTCGTCGTTTCCTTTTTCGCGCCACAATGTGCCCGCTTCGATTGGCCCTCCCCTTTTCCCTGCACACACGTGAGAATTATTTCCAGTTCTCGATATGTCGCGCGCGCACCAACTTTCCCATATGCTGTATGGCTTTTGATCCGTATACTCGTACACTTTCGCTCCCCTCGGGGCATCACGCACACTTTTCTCGGGCACTCCTCGTCGATTCAACGCCAGATCGGATTATTCGAGGAATTTCCCTGGGTTTGTCCAGGCCGGATAAAATCGCCGGTCATATTGCAATCGCTCTGCTAAGCAACCGTTTCGGCACGGGGTTGAATCACGTCGTTTTCAGAGCGTGATATTTCCAACAATTCTTTGAATGTAACAACAATATCTAATCAGTAAAAGTTACAATGTTCTTATAATAGAAACTTGAGACTGAGTTGACTATGAGTAATCTTATTTGTGTGCAAAATCAATGTTATTCTTTCATAATAACATTAATATAACAATCGTTAATAAAATTATCCTCTGAAATCATTGACTTTTTTATCCTTTATGAAAATAGCCATGTAATTGATATACTATCAACAATTGAAAAGATGTGGTTGCCAATTGATCATATTAATTAATTTAGTGGTATTAAACTTATATCTTATACAAATGTTTAATTTTACACGTGTCTCATACACATGTACATTCAAAAAGTATAAAATGAAAATAATATGTTTTATGAGTGTCAGTTGGGAGAATTTATGAAATGATTCGTGATAAATTTTAGAGCTAATCACCCAAATACTCTTTGGCTTACGGTCTGTGAAGACTTATACCTCCCTTTCACTATACTCTCCTCTTATTATCAATTAAATATAATTATTCGGCGGAGGAGAAATATATGCTCCTGGACAGCCCACAGTGGTCACCCTCACACAGTCTACGACGCAGACTTCAGTGTATTCGCCACCGCGAGTATCGCAATCTCTAAACAATAATGAGCAGAGAAATGGAGGATGATAACGAATCGTAACGTAATTGAGCTCGATCAAATCTCACCTGGTCAATCTGGAACCATCTGATTCTCTTTTGTCTCAAATCCTATATGATATTTTAATTATATTTATTGAGATAAGCTGTTTGCGTTACTAGTATATATCGATTTCGTAAAAACGAGTTCTATAATAGAATAAGTTTTCTTTATTCGGTCGTACAATGTACCTAGGAGCTAAACGGACCAATTGTTCGAGCGTTCATAACAATTGCTGGTAAACACCTAAATCCAAATTAACATTTCGTCCGCTAACTCATACTATAGTATAGCTAACATTGAACACGGCGTTCCCATAGGAGCGCCACAAATACAAACTATTTGGTTATTCATGAACCACAAATATTGCCCGAGAAAAGAGCCGTACTATCTTAGACGGGAATAATGCATCGGACGAGTCAAATCAAAACTGTTCGCAGCAATAGTGTGTTGGCCTATATCGTTATCTGAAGTACACAATAAATTCCATGCGAATTTTAATTTTGGTTGCAAGCAGTAAAAATCGTACAACGCGGCTTTGGAGATTCGAGTTTGTTGTCGGTCGAGGCAAGTTAAAAGCGCACCAGCTGATATATATATTTTATTCGGGACAAAGGATGATTAAGCTTGTTTTTGCTGTTTGCAGAGGGAAATGTGCAGTGGGAGAGGAGGGTTGATTAAATTGCTCAACGAGCTCTAGCTCATGCATGAGCGTAGAGCATTAGATACGAAGTTGGCTGGTGTCTCCTTAGCGACAGGCTCCCTGGAGAAGCAGCGGTGGCGGCGGCGGCGGCGGCAGCGGCAGCAGCAGCAGCGAGATATACTTTGCTCCACCCACGCACTCGCGCCTAATCTCGCGAGCGCTGTCTCTCCTTTGGGGGTCGCCGCTCTCGGCTGCTTCTCCGCAGCTCCGCGACTTAGCATAAAGCAACAATGGGGGGCGAGAGCGAAGAAGACGGGCGCGAGAGCTGGAGCGAGTTACAGGCCCGCCATACCCGCCCCCTACCGTCTAATCGCATTTGCTTGAGCGAATCCCCCCCCCCAACCCCACCCACCCGCTTCTTCTCTCTCTCTCTCTCTCTCTCGCAAGCACGCCCCGTACTTTAACCTTCACTCCAGCCCGGGCTACAGCCATAATCATCCAGTCCCGCATCCAACTATATCAACAGCGTTCAAAGCAACAAATTTCACTATCAACAATATTCTTCGCAACCCCTCTCTCTCTCTCTCTCTCTCTCTCTCTCTCTCTCTCTCTCTCTATTGTCCCTTACCCTTTGTAAGGTACCATATCTTTTTTAAGTCAAGTATTATTTTCAAGTAAAGTTCACTGTAGACATTATTTTCTTTTGTGTAAGGAGTTCTTCGAGAAACTCCTCGATGCTACAACGCTTGCAGACTATACAGGGCCCGCGGAGTCCTCAGTCACAATAAAATTCAATTCAATTAGATTCTTTATGTTTTCCCGGATTTTTCCGCGGGAATCATGTCGGATCTGCCGGGAGAAGTATCATTCAATTGGCAGCGATGCAAAAACGCCTCAGTCAGATTCGCCGCAGGGCGTAGAAAATCCCATCATACTACGCCAGCTTACAGGGTTAATGAAATTACGTCGTACTCTGCTCGACGCGACTATCCGAATGTCTGGGTACTGGCGGGTATTTTGCGAAATGAGAGCCCCTCGACACTTGTTTAGCGAATTTAGTTTTAGGCAAATGAACAAGGTTGGCTCGAAAAGAGCCTCTTCGTTGAATCTTTTTATCAAATAGGCAAGAACGGACTGTTGAAAGGCATCGTTTGCTGTATAGGCGCTTCTCGGCTCTGGAAAGATATTCCAGAGTATATCCGCGCGACGTTTTAGCTGACACGTTTCCAAAAGGATATGCTTTTAGAGGAACGAATATAATAAAATTCTCTATTTATATGTTGCTCATTTCAAAGTGATACACTGTTAATTTATATTATCTTGTATTAAATGTCACTGTTTTTATGTTGGAAGCACGGGTAGCACACACGATTTCGGTATTACATTTTTGCAAGCGACGTTTCTATTGTAATTTCTCATGTACCTGGAAAAGACTATATTGGATCTCGAGTCCTTAGCCTTCAATGAATCAATCAATTAATCAATCTAATCAAACTTTCATTTCTGACAAAATAACGTTTTAGCGAATCTGTATGCATCCTGACTGTAGATAACGTCTGAACACGCATCATTTAAATTGTAGATCTTGTAAAAGTCGCGAATAATTCTACAAATACAAGCCCAACAAGCATATCTTGAGAAGTTCCAGATGCAACTCTTTCGATCAATCTACATAACTCGATACTGGCATGGAGATTCTCTACGCAAATACCATTTTCACCACTCCGACCGAGTGCTTTGTAATTTGACTATTGCTACAAATGCGACCTGTCTCTGCAGATAATATAAAAGTGAAAACTACTATTTAATATTTTTCTATTAAAATGTTACTATTTTTCAGTGAAATTTTACTATTTTTTTAGTAAATATCTATTATCTTTATTAGATGTGCAGTTCGTTATATTGAATAACACTATTTCAGATTTGGAGTGTTTTTTCTGCAATAAAATAATATTCCAACAAGTTTCAAGTATGGACGCTCGCTTGCATGCACGTATTCGATCGTAAAGTTTGATCGATTTGGTTGAAGTTGATCGGTCGGATGTATATACCATAATGCGCGTTGTTTTTTACTGAAAATTTGAACGAAGATGAGGATAAATAAGAATTAATCCGTTGGAAAACTGTCGGCTCGGAATGAAAAGTGTTAAATTCCGCGCGACTAGTCGAGCGTCGCGGGAGGCAAAAATCAAAGTTTGAGAAAATCGATCGAGCGGCGGAGCGCAGCGAGAGGTGGGAGCTGGTGTCCCGGAGGAGCTTCGCTCCAAGACAATTAGTGCACAAACGACGGATAGGAGCAGCGCAGCGTCTTCCCACGTCGCGTCTCTCGCCGGAGCTCTCCGGAGCTGGGGAGCTGTAGCTCGTGCTCGGCTCGTGCGCGCGCGCGTCTCGTAACATTAATAATGCGACGTACGCCGTCTTCGGGCAGACGAGGCGGAAACTTGGCTCGAGTCGAGCGAGTCGAGCTCGAGCGGATGGGAATTGACGTTCAATGCAGCCTCGAGCTACCTAACCCGCAGCCAGCTGAGCGAGTTCCAGCTGCTTCCTTCATTTTTCACCCTCCCTGCGCACCTTCCTGCTTGCGCCCGCTCGACAACCCGACTATCGCGCCATGAGCTACGACACGTCTTCCCTCTTTCCCCTCGATAGCCTTGCTCTCTCCAGACGGCACGCGCGTTTCTTCGCGGCAGGATCGATATCTGCTCTCAACTTGATGTATGCAAGCAGCGAAAATACACCATCAAAATAATGTTTCAGAACAATATTTGAATCCGTTGATTTATAGATATTGTGTGCCAGAATCATGATTTTTGTACCAATTAAATCGTGGTAGCTGTAAAGCGAATCGCCAGCTATTGTGGCTTTAGTGTTAGGTGCCGTAAGAATGTATAATAATCTTTAAAAATTTTTCCCAACTCCATTATCTTGGAGCAGATCACTCTTATATTATAGACTTATAAATACTAGAAAAAATAATGATAATAATAATAATAATAATAATAATAATAATAATAATAATAATAATAATAATAATAATAATAATCGGTATCTAAATTCAGATATGCACATAAACACCTTATGAAATTTCTCAAAATCACGTTTTTTCGGTTTTGTGATCTTATATATTCGGCAAATAAGAATTTTTTGAACATATTCTAATTTATCCCAATATACCAAATATTTTCAATTTTGCCAGATTTTTTCTCTTTTTCTCTAAATTCAGTTCAGGAGTGATCTGTCAATTCTCGAGTCATAATTAAGATTCAACGTGAAAGGGTTATTTTTGTTATGGAATAGAAATTAAATCGGGGTAACTCCTGATTTTCTTCAATACAATTGAAACTTTATTGTGTTAGGTACATTCTGTTCAAGTTTCAACGATCTATCTATAATTTTATAATAATTCGCTGAAGCCACCTCAACTCGTGATTTGATTGGTCTAGCCGGTTAACCACTAGACACGTGAGTGAGATATAAGCATGGATAGAGAGAATATGTAGATGAAAGAGAATTGCAGGGGCCGCACTATTTGAAGAAAGAATGAGTTATGGTAAGAATAATAGATACTTTTTGATTAAGGCAGTTAGTTTCATTCATTTTCGGCAACGTTCGAAAGGAAGCCACGGATAACAAGTTTTGAAGTTGTTAATATAATTTTTGGAAATTTAATCAAATATGAATGTGGAGATGAGTTTGAAAATTGCGAATTGAATAATGGATTGATAAGTACGTGAGAAAGATAATCGACAATGAAATGTATAGCCCCAACGGCGCGTCTGAATACGCTTTTCATAGAAAATGAAAAGTTGCTATAAATAATCGCAGTATTGTGTTTTACGAGGAGAAGAAGACTAGCTAGGTCATTTTTCAACATTTTATTTCCAATTTTTTAAAGATGATTTCTCACTCGATATATCTGACGCTGAGTGTTGTCGCTTATATACGGTATCACATACAGAATCAAATTTATATATGTGTTATTTCGATTTTGGCATATTGTCAGTTTTATGAATTATTTTCAATAAATTCACGCCCATTGTAGTTGAATGAGATCGTTTTCTACATTTTTTCTTATTTTCTTGTCTTCTTTCTTCTCGATTATTAATCTTCAATCATTGCAGCAATTCTAAATCTCACACAACTTGTAAGCATAATACTCAAATTTGAATAATTCCATTCTTATGAAGATTAGTAATTTGAAATTTCAATCATGCTATTTATTAAATTAGTGAATGACAAAAAAGTGGTAATTTGAAGAAATCAAGGTATGTCTCTTGAAAAAAATTCAGTAAAAAAAATCGCTACACCAAAGTTCTTCATATTAGTTATTTTATGAATTAAATTTATCAATTCATGTACTATGTGATTTTTGAAAAAGTGCACTATATCACACAAAAAAAAATCAACTATACTTTTCAAAATAATTTTCTTCAGCTGAAGTTAGAAGTATTATATCTAACGTAATCGTACATTTTTCTACTTGAGATTACATTTCTAAACTCTTTCAAATTTCATGTGCAAAACATATCAGTCTTCAAAATTCTTCCCAATTGACCGGCTTTTAGTCTCTTGCTTTGATGACAAAAAAATTGTACGACCCATAACGTCATATCTTTTTCTTGGTTAATGGCTTTTCGGCATGATCGGATTACTGAAACATGATTTCCCCCATGCAAGACTACCTCTTTTTAGCGGAGGGAATTCCCACTTGAACGGGTCAACCACAATCATGAAAAGCCTTCTCTTCAAACGGCTATATCTCTGACGTATAATATCATAATTGACTCAGTGGGCACTCGAATTTTAGGTATTGAAGAAATGAACGAAATAGTTATACGCGAATTTGCTTGTAAAAAATACTGAGATGCATATGCGTAAATGAGCTCAAGCGTAAGATTTGGCTGAGGCTTTTTTTTCGAGAATAGACTAAAAATACCTGCTTTGCAGTTTTTTGAAAATCTTAGAGCCAATGACGGTAATAAAGAAAATTTTGGTAAAATGTTTTTCCATCTCTTGCGTAATAATTGTCTCCCAAAACGTAGGCCGAAGATAGACGTTGTTCAATTCCAAAGGTAAGCCCGTTTTTCACCAACTTGACTTGACTATGTTATTCTATCTCCTTTAGTTACAACTGATTTAAACCTATATATTTATGAGCAGGAAATTGAGTAGATGCATAAGAAATCGTTGTATCTCAACTAAGAGGACTGGAACTAACCGGAAGCTGCACACGGTTCGTTCATTGCAGAATAATTCATGCCTTTGAAATATAATTTTTCATTCGAATTTAATATTTTAGAATATGAATTTCGATGCTTCTTTGGGTACCGAATGAGATGAAAAAGAAGGTTCCCACGGGAATTAATAGTTTGGATAAAAATGGGATGAAACAAAAATCTTGATCATATGTGAGTCAACTTTATTTAATCCATAAACGACGTTGTGATCAGTGAATTTTGCTTCCGTTGTATTGTGGTTGATTACTCGCTGTACTGTTTGCCGAAAATTCCTCCAGAATATGAGTGATCCCATATACTGGTATTTGCCTGAAGCTCAAGGAGATGTCTCACATTTTCTTTACAATAAAATGTATGAAAGGATTTGATCAGTTCAAAAGCTATTCGAATTCTTTGTAGATATCTGAAATTTTTTCTAATAACATTCGCTGTAGAGAAAATTTACAAGGGACAAAATGCAACCGCGGAAGCATAAGAAAACGACACAAATACGTATTCTACATCGAATATTCGAAATTGCGACATATGCGGGCTTATGATGTCCTTGCCTCGCGAATCAATCATCAAGATAGAGAAGTTCGAGTAGCAGCGAGATGTTTTTTCTCGCGACTTATGTCAGATTTTATCGAGCGCGATCGTTTCGTGCGTTGGGACACTCGGTAGGGCGGCACTGCCAGTAACTGCAGGTCTATATACGTTTCGCGGCCGTAAAAATCAGTCGGATTGGTCGCGGGTAAAAGGGAAAAGGTGTGCCCGGGCCGTCGAGGAAAAACGATGGCTGCCGGGTGGTGGGCGGGTTGAGTTCACGTAGTCGGCGGCGGCGGCGGCGGCGGCGGCGTGGGATCGATGTGGTGCTTGGCGGGCCTTGGAAGGAGCGTTAAAAGCGGGCTTGGTTCTCTCGCTCTCTCCGTCTCTAGGCAGGCGCGCGCGCGCAGCGAAGAAAAGTCGGGCGGGGGCCGGTGGGCCAATGGCCGGGCTCGCGCTCCCCACCCGGCTCGCGCCCGTCACCCTTAGCTATTTTTCCGGGGCCGCGGGTGTTGCGCGCAAGTAAGAAAGCGAGGCTGGCGCTGCTGGCGGCTCGCGTCGGCCCAGCCAACGGCGGCGGCTGCCCCCACCCGGGCGCGGTGCGCGTCTTACCGCCCGGCGCCGCCCCCAAAGAGTATCCTTACTCGTTTCGCCGCGAGAGGGGGCTGCTCCTTTTACGCGGCTCCGCGCGGCTTTCGCCGTGTTTTGCTCCCTCCTCCGACGCCTCCCTCTTCCTCCGACGCCTCCTCCGTAGCCAGCCAGCCAGCCAGTCCCCTTCTCCATCCACCCCCGCACTCCCTGCACCAGCCAGCCAGCCAGCCAGCCAGCCCCGGATAAATATTAATTGCGAGTTCCTAAGGGATGCCTGCGGCTCTCGCTGCCCCTCCTTCTCAAGAGGCTTTATATTGGAGAACCGAGAACGAGCTGCTGCCCGGGTAAGGCTCGCGCGCCCTTTTCTCCCACCTAACCCTCCCTCGCCCTCCCCGTTACAAGAGCCTCCAGCTCCGCGAAAAGCTCCGCAATTACAGACGCGAGCTTGACCCATCCCCCCACCTCCTTCGGACCACCACACATTATTCTCATATTGCACAAAGACGATGTTACGTTGGCATCGTGTTCGCGTTTCTCCTACGTCCAGCAAATCATACTCGTTGTTCAATTATATGAGACGTAACTTTCCATATACATACTTTGCTGTGAAAAAAATGATAAGACGCACGTATCGAGCCAAGTCAATTTATCTACGCGTGTTCAAATTGTCGTTATCCTCGGAGTCGGCGAGCGCGCGCGCGTGGCTCAACGGATAACCACGAATTGCACGTACGGTGTTTCCCCTTCATTCAGCGTACTACCCCAATGGCGACAGGCGCTCGAGGCCTAGGGAGGGTTCGAATCCGAGCTAAGGCGCTTCGGTGCATGGTGCTGCCGCTGTTGGCAACCCCTACAACCTCTCTCTTTCCAATGCTTTAAACAAATATCTCAAATTTATTCCTTGTTCCTTCATAAGCTTCTTGTGTGTCTTCTCAGTTTTCAGATGCGATTCTTAGTGAATTACGTGATGGATAACGTATTACAAACGGCGAAGAACGTAAATCTGAATTCGGAACGTAAATGCAACTTTGCTTATTTTTTGCGTATACTTATGAAAAATTTTACAAAATAACATTTCGTAGTCGATGCTCCTTTACAGATTTTCCGAGGTGATAAGTGAGTTCAGAAGAACAAATAATTGAATATTGAGTTGCGGATGATTTGCCACGGATATTTGTATCTTTCTTGTATTTCATCCATCGCCGAGTGTAGATGTGCAAACGCATATATGCTGGAAAAATGTCGAATAATCATTTTGAATCGCCAATGTAGCAGCAGGGCAATTCGAAATATTGTCTAATATGCAATGCTCTTTGAATCCAATTTCGTTTCGGTCGGGAATTACTCTACACGAAGAGAAATAATATTGTGAAAATTAGTATTTATTTCCAGTAACGCACGACTACAGAGCCATTGTGATACTTCTAACAGTAAAGTTTGCAAAAGCGTAGTAAAATCACACTTTAACAGAATTTTCATTTCCGTGTTACTTAAAAAACATTACTTTTCACAATATGATTTGTCCCCGTGTAGTAGTAAGGAATGTGCATGAAATCGCTACAGGAATTCTGTTTGGTTGTTTTTATCAAGTTTTTACAAATAATTGGCTTAAGCCACAAGCTTGTGCTTTTTTTGTTCCTCGATTCAACAACAATTCAAGGAAATACGAGTTGGAATATTGTATAGCGATTTTGAGAATCAGTGACAAGTTGTGACATCGCCAGTGGTTTGTATATCTATATCGTGTGAAGCTATGACGTCACAGCGAATTTCCATTTTTGTCAAATCGAG
This sequence comes from Aphelinus atriplicis, assembly GCA_020882685.1. Lineage (NCBI taxonomy): Eukaryota > Metazoa > Arthropoda > Insecta > Hymenoptera > Aphelinidae > Aphelinus > Aphelinus atriplicis. The sequence goes on along the minus strand of CM037076.1, from coordinate 43,882,047 downwards.
AAACAAAGAAACTCGATCAAGTATAAAAAAAAAACAACCAAATATATTTTTTCATGATTTTATTCCATATTACAGGGAAAGCATATAATGCATGCGGCTCTGGTGAGTGAAAAAAAGTGTGCTACAGCTCGAGGTAGAGGAGCGAGCGTGCTCGGGGTAGGAGGGTCGTTTGATTGGAATAGTCAAACAGTGGTACGGCGGGGTGGGTTGTGGGGGCTGCGATTACCCGGCATAATCGATCGGAAGTCGGTCAATCGGTCAAGCGCAGAGGGAGAGTATATCTGCATTTCGAGCTGTCCGGCCGGTGCGTCTCGAGGGCCGCCGGCCCGGCTCCTCAATGAATCTGCCGGTGCGCAAGATAAGGACCAAGTGCGGCTCTGCCATGCTCGATCGATCGATCGATCGATTAGCCACCCAACCACGCTCACTCGTTCTCCTTCTCAGCAGCTCCACCTGATCGTCCCGTCGCATCTGTACAAGCTTCACTCGCGTGATCATTTTTCTTCATGTTGCAGGATGGTTTACATCTTCCTGACTCGCGAGTGCTAACCAATTTATGATGATTCAACAGATGCCCAATGTATGTATGCGATAGTATTGTGATGAAAGCAAGCCAAATATCTGAAACTTTGCTCTGCTTGCAGCTTTCTTGAAAATGAACCTTGAAAAAAATCTGTTGAAGCAATTGTTCTTGGTGATTTGACTGATAAAGTCACAGAGTGTACATAGGAATGCGCAAGTCCACGAAAAAGTTACAGCTTATAAAAATTTGAAAAATACCCGGCCACATAGCGGAAGTCTACCAAAATCAATAGTTTTATAATCAGTAATAAATTACCATCGTAACTTGATAATCGCAATATTCTCATACTTTCATTTCACCGTAGTACGTTATAACTACATCAATTTTGTCAGAATTTAATTTTATCCGCTGGAGTTGAGCTATTGAGAGGTACATAATGAAGTCATTTGAAAATGATACATGAACTGATTTTGCTGAATGTGATTCTCGGAATTCCTTCTCCGTGCGATGGAAAATCTATAATCAAAATTTGAACAAATTCCGTGAAACCAATTTCGAAAATCGTTAACAAGCTCTCGAAGCCCTGAATAATATTCAAAATCGGACAAAAACGAGCGACTTTCGAATGTACAGAAGAGCAAATCATTTGATAAGAAAACTGGAAAATTTGGATGAATATCGAGTCTACAAAATTAAGACACATGCAATCGTACACGTTCGGGTTTATTGATTTTTAACCGATTTTCACTCGAGTGTCCTTTAAAATTCTTCCAACCTCTTCAGAAAAGTGTTAATTATGTATTTATATACCTTCTTTTGTTTAAACAGTTTATCCAACTCTCCACATAGTCTGATTATTTTTAAAATTACTCAAATAGTTTTATTACTCTATTCTTCTTAGCGGTACTAGATTCAATAGTAAAATCTTCCTTGGAGTATACGCGAATTGGTTTACCACAATGTTTCGTCCCGAGATATAGCGACTCACTACATTTTCCGAAAACAATGAACTCACGCACTGTAAGATGCAGTGTGAATATATTCAGGTAAGCTCGCACCATTAGTCGAATATCGGTTATTGCAATGCATGTATATACTGCGCATTGCGCTGCACTAATTTCCATCGACACATTAATACAGTGACCGAGTTTTTCACTACTGCTTCACAATGAATATTCACCGCAAGTCAAGAGCTAGTGCGGTTAGTGATCACCGCGAAAAACTTGAACGAATCGTCGCTCTCCCTGTGTCGCCGTGAATTTTCACGACGAAGCAATTCAGAGATTAGTGCGCAGTGTGTTACATGAATCGAGCTGTGGCGAGCGAGTCATGAGACGTACATGAGACGACATCGTCTGGCAAGACGATGTTGTCGAACGAAATATTTGTTGTTGGCGTAAAACGATGTATGCATACGTACGCAGCAGAACAATATGTATATAATGAGGTGTGCGCGCGCGAGGTGAGGTGAGGGGGGCTGCACGTATGCGCCTGGGTATAGAGGCGCGCGCGCGCGCGCGCGGGGTCGGTGACATTGGATCAAATCGCGGAGTGCGGCTATGCTCACGCCTAAGTACGCCCATTTGCGGCTAATGGTCGAGAGCGCAAGCGAGTCGCCAGCTCTGGCCGGCCGCCCGGCCGCCCGCGGCTCGATTACCCTAACGTCCACTTTCCCTCCTTCGCCCGGCCGATTCCCGTCTAACGGCCCTACCCGCGCAAATCCACATTCTTTCGAGGCCCGGCCGCACCAGCTGCAAGCCCGACAACAACACTCGCGCGCCTCTCGCTTCCACGCGTACGCCTATGTGCCGCATCTAATTAGATTCGAACGGGAGCCACACGTCTGAAAAATTCATCCGCAAATACACGGCTTTTCCACGCCATCATTGAATCGTACTCTCCTAATTCAGCTAACAGTGAAAAAATCTTTGTATGCACTGAGAAAAAAAGTCAGTCAAAACAACTGCCACTGCCAATGAAAACGAGCAACTGCCGCGGTGCCATTGATTTAACAGAAAATGGATATTGAAACAAAGAAGTATCAGTTGGACTAATGAGTATTTAGTTAATTCAAAGTATTTATGTATGTTGAATTGACTGAAGCGAGTTACATTGATTGAATAGGTGAGAATCAATTGTAACAATTGATTTTTTTGGTTAAAATGACAACGTATTCGTTGGAACAATAAGTATTTGTGTTAACTCATCAAATATATCAAAGTTAATGTAATATCTGACGTAATCATAATTGATTCAACAAAATATATGTCTGAATTAACATTTGACTTGATAATTAAAAAAAGAAGAAATGGACGTACTTTTCTTTCGATCAGTCACCCGAAGTTGAACAACATCTCCGCGAGTCAGTTCACCTATTAGCCGCCAGGGTTCGCGTCTTTCTCGCAAGTGACGGGAAACGAGGACGGTTTGTACATAAGGCCGATTAAGTATATGGCCCTTAACACGCGTATGCGAACGCATTATAGGTATATATGTACATGTATCTGCGATGTGTCTCATGTCAGTATTGCGACTGCGTTTAACTTGTAAGTGCGAGCGAAATAATATCAAGATAAATAATAATAATAATAATAACCAATGTATGTAAATAGGCGCTTCTTTGAATTTCTGGTGATTCGGCTACCTCACCGAGTCTAAGGGCATCATATATATATATAAATATATATTCAATATTTTTCCTTTCAGTTTTGAATACGTTCAATGGTTGTATCAACACTTTATGATCGTCAAATTAACTGCCACGTCCATTGAATTGAAGGAAAAATATCATTGCTCGTATTTATTGGCGAATGGCAGTTGTTTCAACTGACTTTTTTTCTCAGTGTGAAAGCGGAAGACTAATTCACTTTTACAGTGTGAAATTTTTACTGTAATATCCGTGTATATTCACTTTCATTCCAGCGGTACTCAAAATTTCACTATTTGCCCCCGGAACATCACTCGAGTCCCAATTTCACTCAGTGGTTTTACACTGTAGAATATAACGTTACTCCAATCTCATAATGACAATATAATAATACGTACGCTCGGACGATTTGATCGGTTTTAAAAAGTTCCGACGTCACGTTCAAACGTAAATTCGAAGGAGGGAGTATCGACTGATCTGCAGCGGGAGATTGCGTGGCGGCGGCGGTGGCGGCGTCGTAACGTATCCGCTGGCGCTGGGAATACCGGTACGGGGGTATTCGGGATCGCGGCCGATAGCGCGCGTGCGGGCCGCCCTAACGATCATAAGCCGCTCTTGCTTGGCCCTCGTTTCGAGCTATTGTCCACCCTGACCCTTTTCACTTGTGCACCGCGCGCGTCTTTCAACCCAGTAGCCCTTTCTTCCTTTCGCTTGCTTATCAGTGATTCCAATGAGCCCTCTACGCTGCCGCGGCCAGCCAGTTTCCACCCAAACGACACTCGCGCATTTTTTACTCTCCCAATATCCAATTGGTATACGTTTTTTGTTCGTGTTGCAAGCACGTGTGAGCGAACGAGCTGCTGAGCATTTTTATGTCAAACCTACAGATGAATTCTTACATCAAGTTTCCCCTTAGTTTATTCCGATGTCAAATTGAACGCGCGAGTTGTCAATGGATTAAATTGTTGTTCAACTCGTCCGCAAAGTTATGGACCCAGAGCGTGTATTCCAGAAGTGATATATACATATCGTAGAGTGAATTATGACTGTCAGGACATACGGGGCAGTTGATTGCACATCGAAGGTTTTTTTTCTTCGTTCCTGTGGTGATCGATGGCCGACCCGCAGTGCCAATGTTGCGCGTGTATTGTGTACGGAATAATGAAAAGTGATTGCTAGGGTTAAAGTACGTATACATAATATAATGCAATGCGCTCGCACGCGGGCGTAGATATAGCCAGGCTTGCGCGCGCGCGAGGTAGAATCCATCGAGAGATTGGGCGGAGTTAAATGAGAACAGTCGTACAAAGGAGCGGGAGCGAGCGAGCGAGCGAGCGCGGGGCCGAAGTTGTAAATTAGCCCTTATCATATTCGAGCCAGATCTGCAAACAGAGTAGCGCAAACTTCTTTACCGTCGAACAACAGAGCCGAGCGAGTCTTGGGCGTCTCTGTCTCTGATGGGGAAGTCGGGGGGCGCGACACTCGGCGTAATTAGCCCGGGCTCTTGTTGTTACTCGGAAAGAACAGCCTCGGGCACCTCTGCTTCCTCTCTCCCTCTCTCTATCTCTCTCTCCCTCTCTCTCCCTCTCTCTCTCTCTACGTCTCTGATGCCTTTCTGCTCATAATACTCTTCGCTGCCAAGCACTTCGCCGTACAGAGAGACGAGTCAAACTTCGCCAGCCGCTCGCTCGCTCGCTCTATCCAACTACAGATGAGCAATGGCTGCAATACTCGCGGGCACAAGAAGAAGATGCCAAAGCTGCGCCGCCGCCGCCGCCGAGTTCGCGCTCGAGTCGTTCGCCCGACGAGCCAACTTGTGCAGCTCGAGCGTCGAGTTCGCGACGAGCGACTACCCGACAATCGATCAGCCGGCTCATAATGCTCAGCCTCCCCCCCCCCCTCTTGACTCACCCACTCCACGCATTTTCCTCTTATTTAACTATTACCCCCAAAGTTTCAGCGCTTACGGTTCGCTATTCCCTCCTTGTGAGCGCCAACGCAGTCGGTGCAGCCTTTTCAATCAACCCTCGGCAGGCGACACACCTACCCTACCTCATATCCATACCTATTCACCGGAGTCATGCGTCAATTTTTATTTTCAGCCCGGATTCCAGACGTCGGGATCACGAGTTGAGATTATACGAGTACTAATAGCACTTGAGATCAAATAGAACATTTCCAAACAACTGGATCTACAAAAAAAATCTGCTCGTGAATATTTAGAAAAACAATTTTTCTTTTTAAATGTCAAGACACTGATTAGAGACGCTCGTAATTCTGACTTATGGGTGGGATCAAAATTTATCAAACTATAAAATTACTTTTTTTTTCCCTTACCTGGAACAGTTGGTTAAAGTTGAAGTAATGACACATTGTTACCATTTGTTCTCACTTGAGTTTTATTCTTTATCTGGGGTGAGTCGTATATATATGTATGTGTATGAACGGATATGGGATATCGTTGACGTGGTAGGATATCTAAGGATACAAGTGTTTGGATACGAAAAATTCATTTTGCAATTTTATTTTTTATTTACAGTGCAGCATATATCTTGCAAGAGTCTTATACAGTAGGGTGACTAGGATATTTTGAGGTAAAGAGTGAAAAAGAAGCGAAGCAATAAATCTACATTTATTGTGCTTTGTGAATGCTTTTATATGAATTCTCCTTGAGTTTTCGAAATCGTACGCTGCACAGAATAGGCTTAGCTAAATATGAAATTCAAATGCACATTCATACATATTCATGGTTGAGCTGTGCGCTGCGCGAGTAAAGCAGGCTCAGCCTCTGCCTCTCTCTCTCTCTCGCTCTTTCGTCGCAGATTTTCTTAAGACTCGTGGGCAAAGAAGCGAGAGAGGCTGGTTTGGGAGTGATGGAGCGCGAGGAGCCCCAGGCGGAGCCTCTTTGAGACTCTCTTTGAGCGGCTTCTTCCCTCGCTTCTGCTGCTGGCTCTCAACTGTGCCGCAGCCTCACGCGCGCGTGCCCTGGGCTGCTTCATTCTCCGTACCTACCCTCTATTTTCCTCCCAACTGATGAGACGAGCGAGCGAGCGAGCGAGCGCCAGCCGTGATGGATGCTCAGACGTAAAAAACTGCACCTACGCGTCTCCAGCCCCCCTCCCCCCAACCTACGCTTCAACTCCAGCCACGCACCCATACACATTCTAAATCACTCTCATGATTACTATACATTCATTCAATACAATTAGCGACAATTGTTGTGGAAAGTCGGTTAGTTCTTCCAGTAGAATGCGGCAAGATCTAGTCAGACACACATCATAATCACCGAGCGAGCTTCTTCAATCCTTCAATGACTGACCGTGTGGTTACGTTGAATTTACGTGGTCGTTTTAACTATTTATCCAGAGAATATTTTTGATCAAACATAGTATACTGACTGAACAAACAAATCATTATGTTAATGAATAATTGGATATTCGTTTTTCTGTGCAAGTTGTACAATCCTTGATAGTAAATGATATAGCGAGAGAGAAAAAATTCCCCTCAGTATGAATTCTAATCACCAACCACACTGACCTCTGGTCAATTGCGCTGCTACGTATAAAACATTGAAGTATTATCACTCGGTTGACCGAGTATGAAATATATAAATGATAATTGAAAATTTTCGATACTCGATCTCGTTGTTCTGAATTTTGACGTACTTTTAATTATAGCCAAAGTTCAACTCTATCGAGTTTCTTATTGATTAGAAGACGGCTGAAACAAAAACTTGTTAACTTAAAGTTAAATTGATTTTGTTATACTGAAATCTATTTTTCGAGTCTAACAATGGGAAAATTGAATATATGTACATAATGGTACAGTTCATTCATACAGGTCACCATTGTGACCTTTTCTATCATATATGTTTCTATAAAAAAATACAGGAAAAATTCATCCACGGAGTGTGAAATATCCAATAATTTGAATAGACAGTTTCCGGTCATATCAAAACTGCCGGAACAAAAGATGGAGCATTAGCAAAACGACGTGACAGGCTTCTACGTCAATACTTTGAAGAGAAAGTACAAGAAGTTGGAGGGGAAAAGAGTGGAGGGGACAAGTAGTTTTTTCCTCGATACTGTGTCGAATTTTTCTGCTGGATGTATGCACGCGTGATTGTCGGCTGAAGAAGAGGAAAAGGGGTTGTCGAGGGGGGGGGGACGTAAGACGGGCGCGCGCTTGAGCGAGAGCTGAGCCGGAGGGTTGGCTGGGCGGGGGCGTGGTCCCCAGGCATCGATCGCGGCCTTAAAAGTGCCGAGCGCTTGCGCCCCCGCCGCGACGCGGGCGGCCCCTCCCCCGCCGCGCAGCCCGTCGCGGCGAGGCGCCCCCCTGCGCCCGCGCCCTGTAAGAAGCCGCCCGCGAATGAATATTCATAAGCTCCCTGCCGGCTCCGGCTTCTTCCGCCACCGCCGCGCCCGCGCCCCAAAAATACCACCTCTCCCCCCCCGGCCATCGCTGATGATGCTGTCCCCCGGAATACCAAACAGCTCCTGGCAGCTCATATAAGACGACCAACTCCACTCGCGCGCGATCCATCCTCCTCCTCCTCCTCCCTCGTTCTGCTCTTCGCCCGAGGTATATGCACCTGCTATTCCAGTGGAACACGTCAACGTCTCGCCGTACAATACCATACTTTCTTGGCGCGCGCGAGACGCGTTTCGAAATACGATTCGTTCGTTTATTCTTTGGCGCACTGACGACAAGAGGCCGCTGGATCTTACTGAATATCCTTGGATGCATATATGTATATATGACGCCGACAAACATAATCTGAACAGTGGACGGATATTCGACTTGACGACTTGAGATTTATCATACTTGTAAGGCTATAGGCGCGCACGAATGTATCTGGGATTTTTCAATTGATCAACAGAGCTACAACTCGTTGTTATAACTAGAAAGAAAACCATTCATACCAGTTGGGGTGAGACGTGGGTGCGTGGAAAAATGACGTCGAGTCGCGTATAAATCAAATCGGGGAGAAACGGGTGTAGACGATCGAGCCAATTCAAAACGGGCAGAGTTGATTTTTGTCGGTCAACTTTGGAATATTAACCTGCTTACCGATAGCGGGCTCAAGTTTTGCCGTAGGTAGAGGGGCGGCCAACGAGAAACAATTAAAGCAACGCGGCCGGAGTTATCGAGAGTCGGGCCGTCGTTCAGTGATTATAATACCGGGCGAAACTTTGAGCCGCGCTGCTCGTCAAGTTTGAAATACGCGGACTGATGGGACAAGGGGCCGGGGAAATCGGGAGAACGCGAGAGCCTGCGCGCGCGCGCACACACACAGTTCGCTCGAGTTCGTTCCAACTTGGCTGCTCAAACAGCCGGTAGATTATACCGACTGGTGCGCGCGTTTGTTTGCCCAATCCCGCGAGCCGAGCCATTTGGTTGATTGGGAAAAACAACGGGGATATCGCGAGCCGGAGCCTCGGGGCGGCTGGAGACGCGCGCGCGAGACACGCCAGGCCATCTTGGGATTATTAGAGTGAGAGCGGCGCGGTGTGGTAGGTGTGCTTCCGCGGTTACCGAGCCAGCGCCTCCGTCCCACCGCCACCGCCGCCGCCGCCGCCACGCCGCTCGGGGGATTTTGACGCACCGGCTGAATTGTAATTAGTGGCGAGATGCGCGCAAGCGTCTCCCGATGGCTTTGTTATATTGCTTCGCAGCTACTCCGGGAAGAATCGCGGTTTCGACACGCCGATAATCACGCGATGCCAATATTCTAACTACCCCACTCACACATATACTCTCCGTCACCTTTGACTCTCCCACAATTACGTCTGAACCTGTTGCCATCCGTGACGAGTCCAATGGGGCATTTTCTTATAATCGACCGATTTTAAATGTAAAACCTTACGGTTTTGGGAAAGAGACAACGAGTTGTACGTTCGTCAGCCACCAATCCTAAACCGGATGAATTTCAGCTGAATATATGCGTAGATGATTTGTTGATATTTGAATCGATAAAGAAAAAAAGACCAAGAGGGTCGATTGCGAAGCCGTGTCGTGGCAATCTCGGGTAAGACGCTCGGAGGCTTTAGGAGCCGGAGCACTCGGGTTATGGGTCTTGGGGCCCGAGCGTCTCGCGAATCGTTAGGCGATAGCCGGGCACGTTAAATCCCGCGCAATGGCTCCATGCCTGATTTACGCGGCCGTTAAGCCTCCCGATAAAATACAATCCTCGCGACTGCTTTTACGGCCGCTGCTCTTGTGTATTATATACACAGTCGCAGGCGCGCGCGCGCGAGCTGCTATCGTCGTTGCGGCTGCACAGAGCTACGACGACTCTAAATCGCGCGCGCGCGCGACGCGCGCCCCACCCATTTCCGAGGTGCTTTCGCAGCTCCAACGCCATCACCTTCCATCCGCCCGTTAGCCCTTTATTACCCCGACGTTTTTTCTCACCCCTCCGGCAACGGCCGACTCGTGTTTAGCCGTGCTCGTCACGAATTCCCACGCAGGGCATTCGTCGTCGCGAACTTTCGTATTCCGGCTGACGGTTCGAGGCGCGCTCAAGTAGTCACGGCCAAGTTTGGCGAGACGGAGCTCGATGGTTCGATAGACTCTCCGGACGTCACTGTATTGCTGGCCGTGAATTACACGCGACCCGGACGATGATGAAAGAGCGATGGAAGAAACGGAGCCGGCTTAACGAAGACGAATGGGGCAATTAGGGTTTGATTACGGCGAGTGTGTGTTTGTGCGGCTGAAAAATAACAGCGACGGCTCGCGCATCTCGCGCATCTCGCGCGCATTTATAACAAAGTAACAAGTGCAGATGAAATATGGAGTTGCACGTGCGCGCGCGGCGTATCACGAAGACGGAGGGGCTGGCGGAGCGCGGCGAAAGAGAGGCAGAGAGGCGGAGAGGCCGCGCACGTACGTACACGGCTCCGCCAGAAGTATAAGCTTTCCTCGCGCAAATGAGGTAATATATATACAAAAGCTAATACGCCCAAAAGTTGCCAAGTTGGATGAGAGAGAGAGAGAGAGAGAGAGAGAGAGAGAGAGAGAGAGAGTCGGGAGCGGGGTTGCCGGAGTACAGTGCCCCCTCCCTCCTTCTTCGTCTCTATTCGCCACGGCGCCCCGGTGCAGGATAAATATTTAAAAGCAGCTCTCGGCAATCGTGAGCGGCGATGGCACGACTACGGCTTTTGGGACTGGAGCCACGCGCAAACTCCGCCAGCTGGCCGCAAAAAGATAAACAGATCAAACGTGGATTAGAACCGACTTGAAAAAGCTCGCCCACAGCTTTTTCAAACTGCCGTGAAGCCATCGGCCGCTGCACTAATCCCTGCGCGGATTATTCGGGTGTGCGCCCAACGCAAGTTGGTTCGGTGGAAACACCCGAAAAACGCCCCCGAGTTCTCGTGTGTATCGTTACAAGAGCAAACAACGAGATCATTGCTCGAGTCTGAGATCCATCCGGTTGTGTTCGGCCGGATTCATTAGCGTAATGTTGGTTGTAAAATATAACAAGTGCCAAGCGCTCTATACACTAGACGGCTGCATAATTTTCCTCGCGGAATATTTCATGTTTCTCGAGAGCTCGTGCAAATTTATTTTCCACCCCGTGTACATTTAATCTAAATCTTTGAGTTTGCCGAAGAAACTTTGAACGAGCAAAGTGAAAGGGCAGTTGTATTCGCGATAGCACGAATGAACGATGAGTCATGACTCGTATATCCAGCCCGTAATCAATAACAATGAACTTCATCTTGTCTCGCGTATATATATATATATATATATATACGTGTGGCGCGTGCGGATGCGGCAGGCTCATATCCGCGGGCTTCCAACAACCCTTTTGCTGCGCCATCACTCCTCAGTTCATTAGTCAGCGCCAAAAGTGATAATGATAAAAGGCGAGAAGGTGATTTATATCGAAGGGTCGAGTCGCGCGAGAAATTGTGCTTGGTATATACTGGCGAGAGGCGGAGCTACGTATACATATACGGCTTGAGCGAGCGAGCGTCGGAGACTTGAGAGAAATCTGGAGGTAAGATAGCGCCCCATTCAATCACGGCCGCTTCTTCGCGTCATTATTCAAAACGCCGCTCTTATCCTCCGTCCTACGGCTCGTCTATCCTCTGCGTCTCTCTGCCTCCGGCTCCCCGGCTCACCGGCTGCTCCTTCGATATTCATCAGGAAGCTGACGCACAAAATGCTCGTCCCAGACACGCGCTGAATGATGCCTCCTAACAATGCCTCGGCTTCTAATAACTTTTAGCCCCCGGCAGCCGGCTCTCTGTCCTGCGCCAAGGCTGCAATTACAATTTTGATACATTATTGTGTGTCACGCGTGCGCACGCATTTAACGTTATTACATTAATGATACTTTGCCCTAATTCAAAGTATACTTTGAAATAAGATTCTTGAAATATTTTTGATGACTCTTCGACGCTGGATCCGGACTGGTAGATTAAGAATACTACAAGACGCAAATATTCAAATGAATGACCAAAACTTTTTCAACCTGGAAGAATTATCAGACGTAGTAGCTGAACCTATGGTTATTGAAGAACAATTATTTATGCAGAAAAATGTTGTTAATGTGTCCCAGCAGTTTTTGAATGTCATGGAACATCCTATGGACGCAGAGAAAACTTGGGCAATCGTGGCCACTCTGTATTCTCAATGATCTAATTGATATTCTTATGAAATTGCTCTTTATTTACAAATTTTATGAAATTTTTTTGCAATTATCATACAACTAGTTCCTTACAAAAATTGAGTACTGCTTGTACAAAACAAGGTGTATACAATCCATGTACAAATTCCGGTATAAATAACTGTTATTCGAGGAAAAATCGAAGTATTCATTTCAATTATGATTTCGATGATTATTTGCGATGAGGTAATTGCATGCAACTAATGATCGGTTTGAGAGTATCTTAACTTCTTGTTCCTTCCAAATAAAAACTGTAATCTGTTTCTATATTGGAAACTTATTTCCACTATCTGACACGAATCATGAAAAAATTACGAACCATTCGGATGGCAAGGAGACTCGAGACAGCTCGAGTTTTTGAAACAAACTTGTATAATTATAGAAGAGAGACGTAGCGAGATTGCTTGTACGCGAGCGGTGAACTGAATTTTGTTGCAAAGGTGAAAATAGAAAGAGTATAAATTCAAATTACATTGAAATATGGTTGAGAAGAGGGAACGGCTCGGTCGCTGGAGAGGCGTCCGTTGCCCATGAAATTGTCAAGGGAAATTCAAAGTGTAGGGGCATCAAAGAAAATTCTATATTAAGGAATACACTGCAGCGTCGGATGAATTTTCTTGCTGAGCGACGTCTAAAGGGAGGCTTGTTGCTGGCGCGCGCGCGGGCGCACGACAAAAAAGCCACTCCTAGTCAAACGAGAGGGAGCTGTAAAGTGATTCGTTTCAAAAGGGGTTGGCCGGGGCCGCGTGTCGTTATAAAGGTGCCCCCGCGCGCACACGTAGATGAGCACACTAGTTGGACGGGGCTAGACGAATGGCGGGCGGCGACGCTCTCAAAAGACCACTGACAAAATGAGCAAAACCGGACGAGAGGCGAGCTTTTGATATTTTTAGACGCGAGCCAAGTGACTCCCTCTCGGAGCTGCAACGAATTCCACCGAGTCTCCTCTCTCGGCAATGAATTATTCATGAAAATCGTAAAACGACAAGATAGCCATTTCACAGCGTAATATTTCATCAAAGGCCAACTCCGCCGAAAGAGTGCATTCATTATTTTTACGATGCACGCGCGCGTCGACGGGTAAGTCGTACGTCACTTTTGCAGCTCATTTTTTCCCCACTTCGACTACGCTTTCAAGTGCGATTTAATCACACTCGCGCGTCCCGGAGCAGTTTCGTTAGTCGGAGTGAAGCAGCAACGCGTCAGCCGACTGATCCTCGAGTCGGATCCATCTGCGGGCGAAAGGATGGTCGCGCGGGCGAGCTCGGCGAAAAGCCTCGTCTCTTTCGCTCGGCCGCGTCCATAGCCAAGCGAAATGTGATATAAAGCGAGTCGCGCGCGCTTGTGTGTGTACGGACAAGAGCTGAGAGACGGATCGAGAAGCTAGACAAATGGCGCCCAACGCGCGAGCTGCGAGAGAAAGAAAGCGGGCAGATATCGCCCCCGTTCGTGCATATTGGACCGGAGCAAGGGGGCGACGGGCCAACGGGCGCGTGTGTACACAGCAGCGAGCGGCGAATTCATTATGGACGCTTGATCCTGAGCTGCTGCGCGTACATCTAGGATATACCCGCCCCCCCCCCTCCCGAAGGCTTGATGGCTATTTCAATGGGAACGAGGCAGCTCGGAAAGACGCTGCGCGAGTAGAAGGAATCGCAAACTCGAATATCTTTGCGTTCGATCGTGGGAGGAAGTTGAACAGGAAAACGGCCAGATGATTGTCGGATACATGCTGACTTGGGCCAAAGTTGGGGGCCAAGTAAAAGGTAGATGCCGCCGCGACTGCAGCGGCTGGAGTGTAGGAGTCGTCGCCGTCGTCGTCGTCCTCCGGTTCCGGCCCGGCCTCTCATAATATCCTGCACGTCAGACTTTGAAAACTCAAACAATTTCCTCTCGCCGCCGGACGAGCTCTCCCCACCTGCCGCGCGCCTGATATAGCCTCGCGAAGTAAACGGAACATAGAGTTCGCGCGAGCGCGCCAGCGAGCCCCAACTTCGAGCAGAATCAATAATTATAAGCAGTGGCAGAGGCGCCGCCGCCACTGCAGTCCGGCCACCTCAACTCCTGAGAGCCCGAGTGTCGTTATATTCGAGAAGACAGCTATTTACCTGACGGCCACGCGCCCGTCTCACCTACGCTCAATTGCCGCTCCAATGAACCTCAAGCAACAATCGCACAGATTAAAAATGTATACTAGTGAGCGTACTGTGTTGCTACGCTCGGAAAAATTGAATCCTGGTACAAGAACAATAATCAGGGTTGACGAGGTGTGACGAGCGAAGATTTATTCCCAGCTCTGCTGAACTGTCTCCTCTAGGATCGAAAAAACCGCTGCCAAGTGCCTTAGCAGTATGCTTTCTCAAAGAGGCTTCAACATCATCCACAAACGCGTCCCAAACCTGTATTTTCACCTTTCCACTAGCGTAGATACTATCATTTATTTTTCAAAGATTACAGAAAAATTATTTAATCAGTTCAATTCGTATCTTTGTGACTGTGTAAAGTGTCGTTCTTTTTCAATTGACCAAACTATGTTGCGAGTGTTGATGTCTGCCCGGGCTCTCTTATTATTTGATCAAATGCAACAAAGCAAACGGTTCTAGGTTCTACACGATGCGAGACATTTGGACCTGCATATTTTTTCGATCAATTCATCTTGTAACTGTCATACGGTTTAATGGTGGTCAAAATCGATCCGCCCTATTTTGATCATTTTCGACGGCAAAAGACACCAAATTTTTCCAATTTTCTCTATAGTACGTTGAAAATACTGGAAACGAAACTTACATCAATTTTTTTCCCCATTAGCAACGGTTGCTAGGGCGGTGAGCAACGGTTGCTAAGGAGCTAATTGGGAAGATTTTGTGTCCTTTGCCGTCGAAAATGATGGAAATAGATATTAAATTAATAATTTCCAACCTTCATAACGGTTGCTAGGGAAGTAAACAACGGTTGCTATGAAAAAAATAGAACAATTCAGTGTCCTTGGCCATCGAGTGTGACTTAAAACTGGTTTTCCGGCTTGCCCCAATGAGCACTCATAAGGATTTGTGAGAAAACACGTTAGAAACGGTTGCTAAGGAAATAACCAACGGATTTTGCTGAAAATTAAACTCGTGATAGATCTTGCCACAACTAACCGGTGTGCAAAATTTCAAGAAGATCGGACCATTTCTTTGAGAGTTATCGTGGACGAAAAAAAACGTTACACACATACATACATACATACATACATACACACACACATACATACAGACACTTTTGGATTTCCATGTTTTTCGACCCGTAGATTACGAAAATCGAGGTCCCGAGGTCCGATTCAGTGGGTCGATTTTTGCCCCATTACAAAGCTTTCTCTTTGAGAAAGCAAAAACCGTCTTAGTCGTAAAGAAACAGTATTGAAACAATGGAAATAGAGTTAAAATATATATATCACATTTTACGGCTTGGAATGAAACAATAGATACCGACGAATAAATCAATAATGCGCAAGTCGTCGGTTACTATTTTCTTCGCATTTTTGATTCAGCACATTTTCACGAAAAATGATTGAGAATTGAGTATTTTGAAACGAATAAGAATACTTGAAAGTCACCTGCCTGCTCTGGTAAATGATGGTATTGATCGAATTTAAGGATCGATTTTAAGGAAGAATATATAACATAGAAATAGAAGTGGCTGGTCGTTGACTCTTCGGGTTTCCTAAATAGCGACTGTCGAATCTAAGATAATTTTCTCCCGACCGAACAGTCGGTTATTTTGGAGCGAAACTGAAATATCTAAATCCGTCCGATTTCACCAATGTAGTAGCATAATTAACGTTGGTTCAGCATCAAGAAAGTGGAAGTAAAAGACGGGGGTGTATTATATCGAGTGAACTAGGAAGGAGGGAAGAGAGGCGAGGGCAAAGGTAGTATTTGATTAATGCGAGGGGTAGTTTCTTATGTGAGCATTAGTTCAGCCCGGATATCCGGTTACAATGGCGGCCTTAGATAACGCCCAAAGGATTATAATATGAAGCTTCGCGGGTTAACGACTGTCTCGCTTTTCTTCCCTGGCGTATATACATGTATACAGGCTGTGTCGCACCGCTCGGGGGGTATGTATATGCATGGGATAAAATGAATGTTGTTGCGTGACCGGCAAATTCATCAATGGGAGAGAAAAGGGAGTTGGCGATGTTAAAACTGGATCGCGAGCGCCTGGGCGACCAGTTGTTTGTTCGAGTATTGGTCGCTTGCGCGCGGCGCACCCCACGGACACTGACCACTTCCGCGTCGCGCGCGCGCGCGCGCGAATTGTCGTCAAACCAGATTTTTCGGCGAACCGGACCGGTCCCTCTTACACAACTCGACCGGCTAGCGGCTCTCCGGCTTGGGCAATCCCTAACGTGATTCCGCAGCTGAAACGTAGATCCGGTGTTGGCGTAACTTTGTGCTCTCTCTCTCCCTCCCGTCCACGTCGCAAATCTAATGCCGCGCGAGGACACAGCCTAAGTCGCGTGGGTTAACTTTTAATGCACGGGATTTGGCTTCATAGCGGAGCGCCCGCGACCCGATGCATCCACACGTAACCCGGCTAACTTGAGTCGATGGGGACGGATAAGAGGCACTAATCAAACTGCCATGCCTCGAAATTGGTTTTTCTCCACAACTCCGCAGCCGGCAATGCGTACCCGGAGACAGGATTACGGGCCAGACTGACACGGTCGCTATGCTACCAAGTCGCCCCTTTTTATCTCTTGCCGCGCGCGAGCCCCAACAGTATGGACATAAACTTTTGCGCGCACTAGACTTTTTTTGCACTGTTATTTCTCAAAACATCCTCTGTCCAGTTTGATACCCAACAAACTTTTACGCTCCAGAATGTTAATAGAGTTCAAATTATTGCTTTCGATGAGGAAATTAGCGTTAGCAATGGGGTGAGAAGCGATCTTTCGAATTGTGTAATCGAACTTTCAATTTCGTTTTGGAATATACAGCTTGAATTTTGTTGATAGGGAATATTACGTGTATTCAATACTTTCAGAATGAGCTAAGTCATATTAGATTTGGACCTTTCTACGATGAAAAATAACAGTTTAAAAAAAGCATCGTTTTCCCGGGAGATAAACCCGCTAGTGTACCCAGTAAAAGCATCCTGATTTTAACAGACTTAGTGCTTATAAAGCGACATTTTTAATGCTGCTTGTGGCAAATGGAAGGCTCGCATAAGACCTCCAAAGTAATCTAAACTGCGTCCAGACTTTTCCAACTTTCCTACGCTGAGTAATAACATTTTCAACAGAATTGTCTTTTTTGGTCATTAGACTTGTAAAACAACTTGTAAATGATGACTCAATAAATACATTAAGGAAAAAAGTATGATGAAAGGAAAATTGGATGATGAACGTGAAATGTTCCAAGGAAACAAATAGTATGTTTCTCGATCCTTGTTACCCTAGGCTAGGAAAAATTCTCACTCGCTTGAAGAAAATCATATGAAACGTGAGTCGGAATTAGTAAAAAAATGAGCATTAAATGACCTGTTACAGTTTAACGAGAATTTTCTCGACCGGTCAAGATGTTTGTTTTTGTCATTAATTGTGTAACTCCAGCTAGTTCCCTTAGCTAGAGATGAAAATAGTGAGAGGATTACAATGTAACGTCGACAATTTGGAAGAATTTTTAGTTCACAAGGGCTCTGCGGAGAAACTCAACCGCCAATTCACTTTGACAGTGGGTTTTTTCTTTCGTAAAAAATCACACAAGCCGAATTGAATGATTTCATTAGGATTTCGCAAGGAGATAATTGGAAAAAGTGAGTGGTTTGAATTTGACTTATACGACGGACGAGTGAGTAATTTACATGGGATAAATTGAGGATGTATACATAAAATATGTAAACTCGATGAATGAATTAAAAATTGGTTAAAAGCCGAGGTGGGCTGAACAGATTGCCGGCTGAACGAGGCTCCTGCTCTCCTGAATCATTTCGTAATTACGAAATATCCAGTGGTAGGGACGGGTGGTCGAGCAGAGACGGGCGCACGAAAGAATCCAGGGCAAGCGGTGCTCCCGTCCGGCTAACAAGACATAATCCGGCCGCGATAAAAATGCCAGGATATTAAGAGGAGTCGGACGGCCGGCCAGTCGGGTGGAATATTGAAAAGTAAAGTAAAAAGAGGGGATTAAGAGGTAGAGGAGGAGGTGGAGGGTCTCGGTGCTGGCTCTCAGTCAATTTGGTCACCGCACGCGGGTCCGGGTAAAAAGAGCCGGCGGAAAAGACGGGAAACAGCTTAACGGGGTTAAACCCGACCCGACTCTTGAGGGGAGAGGGTAAAAAAGCTAAGCGCTGTTTTATAGACTCAACAAGCGGCAGAGGAGGCAGAGCCGGGCCACGGCCGGCCGGCCGGCCGACCCTCTTTTTACACCCTTGTTGGAAATTAGAGGCTTTTTGTGCTAAATATACCCAGCCGGCCGGCCGGCCGGCCCCGGCCTCTGCCCCTCTCGCTCAATCTCGTTTCAATTTTCCGCCCAAGGAGAGCTAACTGCTGCTGCTGCTGCTGCTTCTCTCTATACTGGACACTCGACCGGGCACGTGGCTTTTAAGAATTTCGCCAGAAATGGGACTGCTTTGACAACTACTCGACCGGATTGCGGTTCGTTTTCAAACAAAATTAAACCGATTGGATGGTAGCGTCTCCCTCTTGATTCGAACCGACCATTTTTTCTTCTCGTCAACGATTTGACATGTGGCTACTAGGCCGTTTGAAATGTCACCCTGATAAGCATTTGCGTTATTCCAACGAGCGCGAAATTTATTCTCGCAGCTCTACTGGATAGTTTGAATTTGGCATAGTTACAGTTAGATATCGGAGGAAGGGCGACTCGACGCGTGTAGCTGGTATTGAATGGGTGGAAATTGAGTCGAATCACGGGTCAGTGGAGGGGGGGGGGGCGGCGAGTGGATTAATTGCGCAGGAATGCGTTGAGAGGGAGATAAAAAAAGAGGAAGAAGCGGATTAGGTAATAAGCAAGAGTGGGCGAGGGAGAAGGATAAACGGGGAATCGGTGTTTTTAACTGGAGGGCAATGTGGGTTCGGCGGCGGCGTTTAAACAGCGAGCCGCTGGTGGTGGTGGTGGTGGTGGTGGTGGTGGTGCTGCTGCTGGGCAGAGTGAAAATAAAACGGGCGAGCAGTCGTGCAAGAGAGCGTGAAACGAGGGTGGCGAGTGAGCGAGACGTAGCCGGCATAAATTAGCCCTCAGTCGCACGCGCGCGCGCGCGGGCGGGTCACCTGAATGCAAAACATTCTCGTTTAAAACCGCAATTCCACGCGCCCTCCACAGATTGATGCGCCACAAGAGCGCCCGACGCGCGCCTGACCTTTTTCCCAGGCTATTTTTCAGGCCCGCCGTGCGTCCGAGAGACAGAGAGGGAGACAGAGAGAGAGCCAGCTTTAACTTCAAGTAGTCATCTCTGATTTCCGTCAGCCACTCGTTCCCAATCCCTCTCCGTTTACCCTCCTCCTCCTTCTCTGCTCACACGTGTATACTCCTCGCAACTTTAACTTATTTTCCTTTTTTTCTTTCTTATCTAGGATTTTGGCGAATCGCATCGCTGTTACGTGACTTCTTCTCACCGATCGAATCACTTTCTCTTTACCAATTGTATTTTACGCTTTGAAAAAGGTGACATTTTAATGTAAATTTGGGATTTTATACAAGAATTAAATGGAAAAATTGACGATCCGTACCAGAGGGTGGGCAAAATAATGACTCTTATATCAATTCGTACTCGATAAGGCAGATACATTGCAAATCATTTCAACTCTAGATTAAATTTGTAGATTCTACCGGATGGATGACGTTCCGGTTCTTATTCGATTCAAGGATTGATTGGATTAGCGATACGAGACTGACATTTAGGTCTCCAATTTAACTCAAATTTTTGAAGCTAGTTCGATATCGAAAATGAGGATATTTCCAGTCGATCGTCAGCTAACGTTTCAATTTGTCGAAAAGCATTGCTGATTTCAAGCAAGTATGTATGTCTGTATTATTGTGAAATGTCATGCGTATATGAATAGATGACGGAATTTATGTTAGGGGCAAGGTAATGTTGGAATGAATAACTGGAGATGTTTATCTGTTCGGCTGTGTAAGCATAAACCTGCTGGAAAAGCCCGAGATGTCCGAGAGGGATCTGCAAATGTGTTTTCGTGGTGAAAAGAGTTGGTTTCCGAGCTATCGTGTATATTAATATCACGTGGTAAAAATACATAGTCGAAATAGCTCACGTTGAAGGAAAACGGGAGTGGTTGGAGTGGAACGTGGCAAAGATCAGTTGGGGGTCGGAATGTATCTGATAAGGAGGCTGGTTATGGGAGAGGGCGGGCAGGAGGGAGGGCAATAAGAGGAGCGCGCGGGCGCGCGCGCGATATCTCGGCTCGGCGGGCGGGCGGGCTGGCTTTTCCTCACGCGCGAATTTATCGCACGGCTCGAAGGAAGCTCGGTGCAGAGCTGGAGCTGCCGCGAGTATAGAGGTAATATCTGGCGCCCGGGGCAATCGGCTCCTCCTCCCCGATTCGAGGCACGAAGAACCGGCCCGGCCCCGAGAGTGCCGGCGTGCAAAAGCGCCTACACACAATACACACACCTTGGGCTTATCTAAGAGTCGGCCCGCCGCCGAGCAACGGCCCCCCCGGGGCCCAGCTAAGAAATGATAAGCGGCGTTTTCGAGTTATATTGCCGCGCGCGCGCGCCCGCTATCGCCCACCTCCAACTTGCTACTGCTCTCCCACCCCCACCCCCTCGGCTCCTCTCTCTCTCTCTCTCTCTCTCTCTCTCTCTCTCTCTCTCTCTCTCTCTCTCTCTCTCTCTCTCCCACAGGGGGCCAACCATCGATGGGTTCCAATGAGACGCAACGTTCGATTCGCCTTTCCACCAAACTCCCGACGAGCCACGCTCGCTGTTACGTGCAAGCGCCCGATAAGTATCGGGCCATAGCCACCAGCACCGCTTGATTTATTTTAATGGTCTATACCCAGCCAAGGAGAGATGCTCTTCTGCTCTCGGGGATGCTGTTCTCTCTCTCTCTCTCTCTCTCTCTCTCTCTCTCTCTCTCTCTCTCTCTCTCTCTCTCTGGAGCCAGCCGAATCATCGGATATCTTCATCTTCCAACGCGTCTTGCTCCGTTGTTCACGAATAACGGCATATTCAGACAAAGTTCTTTGCTTCGCTTCCCCGAACCTCTTCCGCGTTGATGCTTCGAAAATTATCCGTCCCATTCCCATTGTGTATATACACTTGTAACTAGAAATATACTCCTTACCGAAGGTAGATCATGCTCATGAGATATAAAAAATTAACAATATTCACCAAATAACATGAATAACCGATTCAATCCCTAAAGTATTCTCAGTAATTGCTATGATATCATTATCAATCGAATCAACTTTCAAACCATTGAACCATTTAACGCAAAGATTGAGACATGAGGTCAATTGATAATTGCTTATTTTAACCCCTTGCCTATTTTAACGCAACTTATTTATTGATTAATAGTGTCTGGAATTTGAATTATTGTAATAAGTAAAGCGATTTGTTGCAGATTTTCTTAAATTATCTTTAACTTCAAACGTTGATGAAAAGTTTGAGAGGAAACATTTCAACAATGTAATCGTGCCGCCTTTATATTATTGATATATTTGTCTGTACAAGAGAGTAATTAATGATCGATTAAAAATCTCAACCGTATTTTTAAGGATTTGGGGATGATGCTTTGTGATCTGTTTCTAACATTATTCAGATTTTTTCGATTTTATTTGCTCGCCAGTCCATAATGCGAGAGGTTTCTTACTCGCACACTCCCAGATAGAGTATCATAGAGTTCTTATGAAGTATACAACTAACCAAGATGAACAAAGCACAATATGTTTATGCTGACGAAATGAAAACTCGAATAGTATGAACTACTAAAAAATAATGGAAGTTTTAAATGAGTACTCGAGTGGGAAGCCTCTCGCCACAATGCCTCTTAGTTGCGGTATCGAAGCGAGCTTTGCCGATTCACTCCAGTGAGTTTTATCAGGTGTCTTTCGCGAAGCGCAAAGTGGCTTCCCAGAATTTTATTCAATTTTTCCCGTAGACTGGTGCAAAATGCCGAGTTGCAAGTGCAGCCAATGCCGACAATCCAATGTAAAAATCCGCACCGTACGAGCGTCAAGATGGATGAAAAAGAAAGAGCTTGGATTGCGACGAGCTCGGAGTGATCGAAGCTGGCGAGACGACGACGACGACGACGACGACGACGACGAAGGTTCGCTAATGCGAACGAGTGCAAATGAGCTGGCGGTTGGGGGAGAGGCGCACTGACTGATGACGTCATTACTGTCGGGCTTAATGAAAATTTCCGGAAAGTTAGAGGCTGGGCGAGAGCCGAAGAAAGCGGGGCGGCGGCGCACGCGAACCGAGAGCCGCGAGGCTTCCGCCCAGAAGAAGCTATATACGTGGCGCGAGCGCGCGCAACCCCGTACGGCTGAAATTTTACGAGAATTTCCGAGACTAATTTCTCCGGCGCTAGAGCAGCAGCAGCAGCAGCACCACCACCACCACCACCACCACCAGCTCGGGGCGTCGTTAATTTCTGACGTTAATTGCTAAACGTGAAGTTTGTAGAAATTTCAGAGCCAGCGAGCGTGGGGAGCTCGCCCGCGTCTCCCGCTCTGCCGACTTTTAGCTATACTTGCAGCCCGGCTGCGCGTATAGCTGCGTCCCCCCGAACCCCTCGCTTTGCCCACCCCTCCAACGCCCCGGCCTTATCCGGCTCACTTGATTTTCTAACGTCGCGCCGGGAATCGGGCGCATTATTTACGGGGACGGTTCGCTCGTCGGCGCAAAGTCGGCGGAGAGGCGGCGCGGCGCGGCGCGGCGGCGGCGGCGGAGGTGGGGCAGCTCGCGCGCGCGCGCGAAACGAGTGCCTGCAGTCGGACGTGAGACGGGGAAGGGGCGGAGGGGGGCGCGGCAACGACGACCGCCTCGACGTGGGCCGAGTCGAAAGGCTCGCGCCTTCTTTTTTTTCCCCCGTTCCTTCCGGCGCGATCGCGCCTCCTCCGCCGCGCGATTTTCCTCTGCCACGAGCCGCGGGCCGCGATATTCGTTAGAGCCTCTCTAGGTTCGCAGCAATAAACTCCCTCCGATTCGCCATCAGCGTCGTCGGGTATTACTTTGATGACTCGGCTGCTACTCGATAAATCCGGAGATTATTGAGAATTTGAACTTGATTATTCGTTTTATAGCTCGAGGTGGTTAAATCTCTCTGATCCTATGGTGGCGCGATGGGCCGATTCAGTCCGTTACTTCCCCACCTGCCATTTTACTATTGATTTACTTTCCGCCTAGAAAAATATACGTTTAGGCTGCCACATTGGCCTTACCGTTAGGAATTTTGGTAAAATGACCACATATTCTAAAAAATCCCAGTTTTTCCTTTCGGGAATGATTAAATGCGTTCTGAGCTCGGGTCCTTATTTTCCCAGGTGAAAAGTATTTCGATGTTAAAATAAAAGGCTCGGAAGTAATCGTTATGAATCGTATAGACGACTCGCGAGGGAAAGTAGTCGGCTCAGGAAAAGGAGATACATTGGACGGTGCGCGAATCGAGATAGTACAGATGGGGAAGAAGGCGTTGCTTTTGCAGGAGCCGCGACCGGGAGCGGAGGGACGGAGTGGAGGAAGGATATGAGACAGGGGATTCGGTCGGGAGGCAAGTTGGTGTGTCGGGCCGTCGTTTTCTCTCGTGTGCCGCCGCCACCAGCACCACCACCGCCGCGCGCCGCCGCGCTATTCGACCCGGGCAGCTGCAGCGCGAGCTTGGCAAATATCGCCTTTCATATTCCTTCGAAGGAGGGAGTCGCCGGTGGCTTGGAGCGCTTCGGAAAATCGTTACGGCGCCGCATGCGCCGGCTCAGGCTTGGGCGGGCTTGGTGGGGATGGGCCGCCGCCGCTCGCGGGCGCACCAAGCCAAGCCACGTAAGTAAGCGAAGTCTTCTCCTTCGTGGCTCCTCCTTTCGCCCGGGCTGCTGCTGCCGGCGCTGCCGCTGCTGCTCTGCAGCGCTGTGCTAGCCTTTTCGCCCGGGCTTTTTCGCCACGGCCGGGTGCGCCACCAGCCCCTCCACTCCCGCGTCCCGCTGCTGCCTCCACCTTACTTTCTCCACCCTCCCACCCACCCGCCATTACCTCCTCGACTATAACATCACCTCGACTCGCTCCTTTTCACGCAAAGCCGGCCCTTTTCCCTGCTACCCTTCCCCTTTGTCGCAAAAGCACACACACGCACACAGTCTACTACTACCACATCTTCTTCTTCCGACAATCATGCCCGCGTGCTCGGATCCCCGTCAGAAGCAGCCAGCGACACGCCAAGATTTCTCATATACCTTGAGATTATTACGGCTAGAAAAGCTTGGGTCATTCGCCGCGCGTTTTCAAAAGACTCGCGTGTGCGATGTATCGATCGATTGATCCGAATCCCTCGTTTAATTGTAAGGAACATCTAAGGTAGATATACCCAATATACGCCACTCTTTGTGTTTCGCATCTAGAGCTGCTTCGCGATACAAAGAGTTTTCTCAGAGTGGCACATATTAGGTACACTCAGATTTTTTTCCGGAAAATATTTTTTTTTTCAAAGTTTTATTCCTCAGCGTAGAAAAGTCCAAATTGCATACGACTCAACTCAGCATTTCCAAGGTTTTGAGTAGATATGCCGCTGGGCATTTTGAAAAATTGACACTTAACGAGGTGTAGTGATTTTTTTCGCTTAGGTGGCGTGTATTGGGTACTTACATTTTATGCATTAGTAAAAAATTACGTAACGGATTAATCATGATGCATATTCGCCGGAGAAATAGTGAAATAATTATTATATTAGAAATTATTGTTTTTTTTTTTACTGAAATTTCACCTAAGCATTCACCAAAACTACTTTTACATGTCAAAGTAGTCATTAGTGATGTTAGGAAATAGAAAGTAATTTTTGAAATAGTGAATTTTCAATGTTAAATAGTCATTTTTAATTATTTTTAATTTCGTGTTGAATTCTCATGATTGTACTAACGTTAGTGACATTCAAGTTTTTGTATTGTCGACATAAACGCATAGTGTTTTCACAAATATCCTAATCTGAGCTGATAGTTTTTGGTTGATGTTGGCAAAAAAAGAAAGTATTATTCGTCCGTCATCCCGCAGGACGCCATACTCTGTAAATTTAAAATAGTAAAAATGACATAACAGATGAATATTAATAAAATTTCAAAGTGAATATTCACGTTTAATCATTAGTTAGGCGATTTTTACTAATAAATAGTAGTTTTTCTGACTATTTTGAATTCAGAGAGTAATAAATCCGCGGTACTCCCTGTGGGTACTGCAGTAAGAAACCCCTCGAATCAAACGGAGTTGATCAAATTGCGAGCCGGCTATTCACTAGATTGGAAAGGAAACAAGATCAAGATGACGAAGAAAGAAAATGGGAAAGAGACAAAAGTGGACACGGAGGAAAAGATGAAGCGCAGAAGGACTGATAAGAATTGATGACGTAAGAAACAAAAAGACTCGCAGAGCCGCAAATGCTTTGAGAAAACAACTGGCGGGACGAGCTGCGCGAGTATACGTGTACGTATATATGCGTATATATAGGAGAGCTCGAGCGAAAGAGGTAATAGAATGGGGCGGGTGTAGTTGAAAGGCGGCTTTCTCTCTCTCTCCCTCTCTCGAGCTGTGGCGACTGTTGCAGGCGGCTGAGGCTGCTGTGGATGGCTAGGCGCGTCGCGGAATAAGAGAGACGGAGTCTCTGTGCGCGCGAGCGCGGGCGGCAATTCGCTCGCTCCCCGAGCCGGAGACTTAGAGTTGGTAATTAAATACACAAGGAAGCTTGCTTTGCTCGAGCTATCCTGGCTCTCGAGTGTGTGTGTGTGTGTGTGTGTGTGTGTGTGTGTGTGTGTGCAGCCGGTTGGGAGCGGCCGTTTCTTCTCGCTCGCCAGACAGACGTTCCGCCGCTAATTCGTTGCCGCTGCTTCATTCGATTTTCTTCGACTCGAGTGGCGCGCGCGCGGCTAACGAATTTGCAAAACTTTCCCCGCCGCAAGTTGAATTGGCCCCGTCGCCGGATTCCAGCGCAGCGTCGCGTGAGCAAAGCCGCCCCCGCCTCCAAAGCCTAATCGAAATCTCCACTATCCACCTGCTGCTGCTCGTGACGTTGTTGTTGCCACTTCCTTCGGGCCATCGATCCCTCGCTCCCGTGCTCATTCAAAACCAATCTCGCTGGATCAAAAGCCGAATTTTTGTCCGCGGAAACCTCGATTATTCGCAAAGATGAAATGGCTTATTGTCGAGGATCGCGGGGTACATTGGGTTATTGGCCGTGCAGTGGGTGATCGGTGCCGCGGCCCGAGGCAGCGTCTCGCCGCACTGCACTTTTTGCCTGTGGCCCGCGCTTGCGCGCGCGCTCGGCTAAATCAATTTCGCTGTATCGTCCCACTGCTCGTCTCTGCGCGCGCGGGCGCGTGTGTGTGTGTGTGTTGGTGGCGCGCTCGCGCGCTTGTGTGCGCGCAGCCATGCCATTATTGGCAATAACAGCGTTACACCAGAGCCCATCCACGGGCTGCTCCTGTTGCTGCTCTTCCTCTATTACCTGCCTTTTCTCCCGCTCTCCCTCGCTGCGCCTCGCCCAAACTCAATTCCCGGCTCGGCTGGCCCGGCCCGCGCGCGCACACACTTTGCTCTGCTCTGCAGCTCCCTCCCACCTCCTCGTCCTCCCGCCGGTCGCTGCGCGCTGCGCAAGACGAAATTTCATTGCAGCTCCCCTCCCCCGCCACCCCCGCCCCTGCCCCCCCGGTAATTGTGAGCGCGCCGAGAGAGCGAGCTCCAAGCCCGCGAGCTCCAATAAAGCATGTACTCCGCCGCTCGGCTCCGTCACGGCCGACGAACCGACGAAAGAATTCTATTCCCACGAGACGGCAGCTCCTTTTTCTAAGTTGAAGCGCGCGCGCGACACTCGTTGAATGCCCTCCGGCGCATCGATGCCATACAAGCGATTCCAAAGGTGAGGCGCGCGAGAAAGCCGAAGGAATAGCTGCGTAGCGAAGCTAGCGTTGGAATCGCGTAGATCGATTCGCAATTGTGGGCTGCTGGCTAAAAGGAGCGGCAGGGTTGGGCTGCATCGGGTGCGGTGAATGAAAAACGAGGCAGAGCTCCGGGGCGGCGGTGCGGTGGCGCATTACGAGATGCAGCACGTAATACGGAGGGCCCGGCCTTTGCTCGAGCGGGTGTATATGTACGGTGTGGGAAGGCGCGCGTTGGCGAGACGGAGGGTGTGCGCGCGAGAGGGGCCACCTAATCTCGTTCTAAAATCTAATTCCGCCAACAATTTCTAAGCCCGCGCGCTCCATTAAAATTCTAAGCAGCGCGCGCTCGCTCGGGAGGAACTGCTCGCTCGCGGCGATTCCCACCCCCCGCTGCCGACGACGGGGGCGCACTGCTACGGAGCGGCACGGAGCAGGGAGGAGGAGAAGAACGAGAATTGCGCCCGGCTCGCGAACAATAAGAAGCCGTGCGCGCGCGCGCGCGAGCTGTGCGCTCTCTCCCTTTCCTCCTCTTTCGCGCCGGGGCGTAAAAGCTCGCATTGGCTGGGGCGTCTCCCACCCCCTCAAGCGAACCCAGCCAGCGAGACAGAGGCAGAGAGAAAAGCGTCTTACATAGCCAGGCTCACCCGGCGCGAGGCGAATCTTTCGCGCCACCCCGATATAATTATCGCGCGCAGCTCGCATTGTACCCGCGCGCCACCCTTTGGCTTTTACTCCGCGACACCGCACCGGCCGGGATCAACGTCTGCTATGCTCCGATCGCTTCGGTTCGATCCCGAGCGACGGAGAAAGGCGTGGAGGAAGAGTTGCTAACTGCGCGCGCGGGGCAATACACGTCGTCGGGCGATGAAATGCAAATGAGTCGGGGGGAGGAGGGTTGGCTGATCAAGTCTCGCGGAGCAAAGCTCTCAAAAGCAAAGACAGCGCGAGCGAGCGAGCGAGCGCGAGGAAACTTGGTCGGGCAAAAACTTTGCCGCTCCTCCCGCTCACCAGCTCTCGAGCGAGCGCATAAATTCAGGCGGCATTAATTCTCCGCGTATGCCGGTGTATATACGCACTACTCGGGGGCGGCGGCGGCGGCGGCGTCTTCGGGTTCGCGGAGAGAGAAATCGAGGGGGCGCCGGGGCGCCGGGGACGACAAACGAAACGCGGCTGGGGCGCTGTTTGAGTTTGAAATTAGCAGGCGGCTGCGAATTTATACGCCGCCACCCCTGCTCTCTCGAGCTACCGACAACTTTCGTTTATTCGAACGAAAAGCACCGAGATAGAGAGAGCCAGAGAGAGGCAGGGAGCAAAGTCGTGCAGCTTCGCACGCGCGCCCGCGACAAGCTTCGCAAGGGGCCAGCAAAGACGGCTCCCGGCTCTCGCGCGTATCCCCGAGACCAGGGTGGCTTTCCCCAAAATCATAACCACCTCTTGCAACTCTGATTGTTCTCCCCGATGGCTGGACCAGCTACGTAACAGAATGAAACGCCAAGTAGAGTCGCGGCACGTACGTATAACTCGATTCTGATAGCTAAAAATGAGCTCTTATCAACACTTGGATTTTTGAATCTCGGCTAACGATGAAAGTATATATTGAGAGATAGTTTTTCCCGCATTCACAGTCGTGCAAAAGCGATCTTGAGGTATACCGTTAGTATGTACATGGAATCAAAAATCGACGAAAATCATACGAAACTGTATATGCATCTAACTCGGAGATGCTACCTGTCCGGCTCACCAATCGCCTACGATAAAATATTACGAGCTGGTGTTAGAGATCTTGCATGATAAATTCAACTTGGAGTTTGTTTTTGTCAAGCTTTTAAAAATATTCGACGCGGTTTTTTTGTTTTTCGATTTCACGAAAATCACAGGAAATACAACGGGTTGAAAATCTGTAAAAAATTAAAAGCTTAATCAAAACAATCAAATGGAATTTCTATATCGATTTCATGCACGTTTCCTATTCGCACACATAAAAACTACCACCATAGAGATTATATTCAACCACGCAAGCCAACGTTTTCATTTCCCCCACCGAGATTCTATCCAGGAATATTCGGAGAAATTCGTATAAATATATGGGCTGTTCAGTTCCATAATGAGTCAAATCCACTTTCGAAATGTTAATAAAAAATTATTCTGAAGTCGGTGTGATATGGTTCGATCGATCATCAATTGAGGGGCTGCGTGGAATAAGGGCCCAACTCCCATTTATTCCACATGGAATAAGGGCCCTTATTCCACGCAGCCCCTCAATTATGGTATTCGAATAATAGTTCAAACAATTTAATAGACAATTGGTTGTCATAAAACATCAAATATGTATTGATTCATAATTGAATTAACCATATCGTGTCGACTTCAAAGTAATCATTTACGTAAATTTCGATAGTAGATTAGACCTGTAATGTAACTGAACAGCCCATATGTATACATATGGTGTCTATAGACGCGTAGTTCAAACACTTGCTATCGAACTATTTTGAATAATATATAATTATTTTAGGTTGCTAAGACAATGAGTGTACAGTGCGTATGTAACGTGATGAAGGAATATTTTAAAGCGAAGCAAGGCGCAGATATGAGATCGAACTAACAAGCGAGAGACCGTGAGAGCATCCTGGGTCACGGATCATTATCAAACTACTACAGCTGAGAGAAAGTTCGATTGTAATTGGTAACCCGAAGCTACTGACCTCTCCTCGCGATACCTTCGTCTTCGCCCTTGCTTAACTTCACTCCTCGATAAGCTTCACTAAGGTATTCGCCGAGTCCCGCAGGCCTCTCCCGTCATAACACGTTTATTTCCATGATCGCGTGGTCACTCGTATTCGGAATGTTGAAAAAATGTATTTGTCAGGGCTAAAAGAGTCGGTTGCGCGCACCAATCGCTCATGACGAAACTTTGCCGCACAGGTGTTTGTTGGGTCGCGCGGCCAGTTAATAGCTTGGCTTTTCGACCATACATTAACTAACGTTTCAATTTCTCGCTGAGATATTAGCTACTGTCAATAATTATTGATTTTAAGCGTAACAGTACACATCTCAGTATCACATCATACGATTGAAGAAATAAATACATAGATAAATACTGAAAATGCGCGCATGAAATCGGATAAATTGGCAAAGTATTCCAGCAGGAAATCGAAATATTATAATTGTATGCTTATGTGCATATACATATGTACATCCAAGAGCACCGCAAGTTTCGGAGAGAGGTTCGGTACTACCCAACCTCTCTCCTATGAAGAATAATATTTGTAAAAAGTAGATAGCGACTACGCTTGGAGCTAAGTGGGCGGCGATGTTTTTTTGAGGGGGGGGAGGGGGGGCGCGAAAGTTGGTTGGTTCAAACGTTGTGATTGTGTGTACGTCTGGAAGAGCTACCGCAGACTATTGAGATTCCGCTTGCGCACGAGAGGCGCGCGGGCTTTCCCAAAAAGATAAAACCCTTCTTGCGCGTAATGGGGGGTGGGGTAAGCTTTTCTGCAACGTCGCTGCATAATAACCGCGCGGTCGGAAATGGAGGTTGGTCTAATCGGCTTTTCTACATGCGAAGACAGAGAGAGAGGGAGGGAGAGGGAGAGCCTTTTTCCAACATTTCATTAACTTAATTAAACGGCGTTTGTGCATGGCCCAACTTATTTATAACCAGGATGAATGAGCGCTTGTGCTTTTTCAAAAATAATACACACGCCGTGCGATCCGCTTACTAATTAACGGCAGAAAACTCGCATTAATTACGGTAACGAGCAGCGCGGTTGGATGCGCGAGCAACACAGCCTCTGATGCCTCGCGGTTTCCGTATGGCGAAAGAAGAATGGAAGATAATGTATACTGCAGGGGGAGGGAATTGTTCGTCGGTGAATCCCGAACTATTTTGAAGTAACGTCGACTTGCCGATGACGAGGCAAACGATATATAGACAGCGGGTTTACGCTGGATAAAAGAGTCGGAAATGAAAAAGGAGGGAGGAGGAGGAGGAGGAGGAGGAGGAGGAGGAGGAGGAGGATCGCGGCGAGCTTGGAAGCGACTCGGAGGAATTGTGTGCATGCGCGCGATTGAGTGTTGAACCGAATGAAGATGGGATCGGGGAGGCAGATTGATTAGAGTCTGGCGCGGTGCAGCTCTCGCTTGGCGTCGGTTCAACTGACATAAAACTCATCAGCGAAGCTCGCGAGCTGTACAGGTATATCGATCAGAGAGCGGCTGCACTTGTGCGAACGAACGCGTATCTATAGGTATACCCGCTCATATATATATATATATATATATATATATATATACATACATACGTATACGAGCAAGTTCTAGGGTATATAACGAGTGCGTCTTTGCCGTCGCGCCGAACCTTTGCTCTCCCCGGAGCAGCCAACTTCCTATACACACCAGTCTACTTCTCATTTGGCATTTTCGATCGCAGCGCGCGCGTGACGCGTCTTTCCTCCCACCTCGCGTCTAACTCGCCCTGTATACCTATATATCAGTAATACACGAGCTGTTCTCTTTCTATCTCTCTCTCTCTCTAGCGTCGATTCTGACACGAGCGCGACAAGTGTGCGCTGGGTACGAGAGGCCACTCGCATGAACTTGCCGAACTCTGGCGCGCGCGCGAGCCTGAGACAGGCTACTTTTGCCTGGTATTGGTCTTGCGAGTTCAAGCGGCGATAATACGCGCGTACAACATTTTGTCACGCGTCGCGCTTGACTGTGTGACAATTTGCACGAGGCAAGTTGGTCGATGATGACGATACACAATGACGAGTCGGGATTACGGATTGTCCAATAGCTTTGTCTCGTCGGACTGTAGTGTTTTTCCGACGTCGACGTCGCGTCGCGCCGCGACTAATGCGAAAAAATAGACGGAGTATCGACAGGCCGCGGAGAGTAGGGCAGCGACAATGACACCTCAACAAAACTCGGTTTAATTTCCGTTCGTCTCCCCTCGCGCCCGTGTCTACTATCGATCCGCGTTTTATTACGTATCAATAGAGGAATTTTAATGGGTGTGTGTGTGTGTGTGTCGTGGGCCACCCGCGCGTCTATATTAATATTCTCGAGCGATGCCGCATTATATATATACTCGCGCGAATGTGTGTACGCACGTATAGGATGTGTATACCCGGAGAGGAGGAAAGGAAGGTGGAAGCGGCTGGGCGAGGGGGTGGATCGCGCGCGCGAGAGAGTGAGCGAGCGAGCGAACTATCAAACAGCTAAGCCAGGGAAAATTCCTCTCGCTGAAGCGCGGAATATCCCCTCGCGCCGGCTCGAGTTGTATTTGCCCGGCCGCGGCGCTTATTGTGCGCCGCGCGGCAACTTGAAAACTCGGCTGTTTCGCGATTATAATTTAACGACGCTGCGGAGCACAAGTTGGCGGGCGGGCGGGCGAGCGCCTGGTGCCGGTGGAAATCAATGCCGGAGACAAAAGCCAAGCAGCGCGCGCCAGCGGGGGCAGGGAGGAGGCTGCTGCTGCTGCTCCACAGACCCGTGCGCGTCGATGTTTCGGAGAGAGAGAGAGCTGCTCTCCTACCCCCGCCGAGGAAAGAGAGTCGAGAGCGCCAGCAGGAGCATATAAGTATACGCGCGCGTCCCCGGCCGCCCCCACACGCACAAAAGCCTCTCCTCCAATGAGCGCGGGAGACGCGAGCGGCCCCCCCCCCCCGACATGTCGTATTTCCCAACGAGAGGTAATGCAAGCCGCGACCCGAAACCGACCCTCTTCTTCTTCTTCTTACGTATTCGTCATTTCCCACTCGCTCTGCGACTGATGGTCGTCCGACAGCCCTCTTTTCGAAAGCCCGCTTCTCTCTGGTCGTCCGGGCGCACGTAATTTCCGATTCACGGAGGGATAGGGTGATTTTTGTATAATCCACGACGAGCGGATGCAGCCGGGGAAAGAGAGAGCGAGAGCCGGGGCAGGGTGAAAATGTGGAGCGGGGATAGGTCGTCGCGGCCGGACGGACGTGACCCGCGAGGCCGGCATTTGCGGTGCGGCATTAAGAAATCTCGGCGGACGTTTGGCGCGAGGCCAACATTCCCTCGCTCGGCTCTATCGCGCGAATTAAAATGCCACCGAGCGTCTTGTTGCCCCCGGTATATCCAGCTTCACCCGGCGATTACTCGCCTCGTGCTTTTTGCCGAGTACTCATATCGCGCTGTCCGTCTATTTTCCCTCGTTCCTCCGTTCGCTTTGCCGCGTTGTTGTGCGTACTCGAGCTCCTTCCGTTTCAACAGCTTGGACATTGATCGGCCGAAGGGATGTTGTTCAAAACCATGGATTAACAAATTGTGATGAACTAGAAACTACGTGGAAAGATAAGCTTGCAACAAACATACCGCATCTACCGAATATATTTTATCAGCTGATTGAATAACGTGGTGGAGTGGCTAATTGGGCCAGCCAGCCAGCTGCAAAACGCCCGGCTATTTTTCGTCTATTGTGAAAAACGTTGGGGGATTCCTCTAGTTAACCTATTGCCACGCGATAGGAGGAAAAAAGCCCGTCTCCCACCAATTGTGTTCCTTCTAAATGACAAACGAGCAAGTTGCTTTTTTCCCCAGCAACAATACTGTTTTTCTAGCAAAATTTCGGTCTTTGTGTCTGCTCATTTCTACCCCTCAAACCAATGCGAAAAAGTGTAGTATTATATTCTGGTGAAATTTTTGCCATAAAGTAATTTTTCATATGTTTCAACAATTAACATATATCTGGAGCTATGCGTATAAAATGAAAATTTCCTATCTTATTCCATACCACTTCTCCTAACCGGGTCGTTTTACCCAGCACTTAATCTAAGAAAGAGGATTTGACGTTAATTTATCTGATAAAAAATTATTCTGGTATGAAAATTCACTGGGAACTTGTAGAACACTTTCGACTTGATGCTACGGAAAATTTTCAACACTTCTTCTTTTTCATGTTTAACGCAATTTTCATTCGCATAAAAAGTTGAATTATTCCGACTTGTAGAAAAAAAAGGTAGAAAAAGATGCACTACCAACATTTGAAAGACATTTAGAGCATAAAAAAAGAAAAAAGCTTCAAGACGGTCACTACAGCCGATGGAAGATTGTAAAAAAACACTGCACAATTGAATTTCTACAAGGCTAATTAAATAAAAGCACAAACATAAAAATGTAGATAAGAAAATGACTACTTAGTAAAAGCAAAGTATGTGTAGTGCGTGAAATAACTAAAAGCGTAATTCGTACAAAAGGAAAATGAAGATGCATCACAGGGACGAGGGAAAGTGCAATTAGCCAAATGAGATCAATTGAGATAAAGCAATGTACTGGTGGAATCGATGGGAGAAGGAAGCGGGTTGCAAAAACTATAATAGCGATTCCGGAGTTATCATGGCCGAATATACCTGAATATATTACCAGTGAATCTAAATCATTGGTTTCTCGATGGCTAGGTGGTATCGCTGGAAGTAAAATAAAATAAAATGACGTATTGATGGGGAGGTGTAGTGATGGGAGGACAGGAAGACAGGATCGGGAGTGGAGGGCTGTCCGGAGGTATGATGATGTAAGGGGCGTTGGGGAGTAGTGGGCAAACTACGGAGAGCGAGAGAGAGCGAGAGAGAGAGAGAGCGGGAGAGTGGGAGAAAACGAGGCCAATTAACGGGCTTGCGTGTAATTACAAGTAGAGTCGCGCAGGTTGGCTGGAGGATCGGAGGAGCGAAACAAAGGTTGCGCGGGGCGCGCATCTCCTCGGGCAGCACCAGCCAGCAGCCAGCCAGCATCTCGAAAGCGGGCTTTTTATCCGGAGCGCGCGAGACAGGGCCGATCGAGCGAGCTATAGCCCCCGAGCAACGGCGCTCTGACGTACTATACATACATATATACGTACATACATACATACAACACGGCTCACTCGAACAGCGACGCTGCTGAGTGAGCGAAGAGACCGAGACGGAGACGGAGACAAATGCTCGCAGCGAGTGAATGCTGCTTAATTTCCTTTGAGCCGGCGCTCTCTTGGCTCTCTGTCTGTCTCTCTCTCTCTGCTAAAGCATGTATATATATATATATATATATATATATATATATATCCGACGCGACGACTCGCAAGTCACCAATCGCACCTCTCGCTTTCCCTCTTCATTCTTTGTCTCTGTCTCTGTCTCTGTCTCTGTCTCTCAACTCGCGATCGAAAAAACGGTAAATTCGCGAGACGGAACACTGTGATTGTGCCGGTACGCTTGGATCCGTCTTGGCCGCGTGTTCTGCCGCTCGGAGCCAACCCCCGATCCTCTCCGAGCTGCTCTTTCTCCGATTTTCCAAGGATCCAAGGCTGGAGATCCTCCGCCAGCCCTTATTTACTGTAATTTCGTTGACAAATTAAAGGGCCCTCGCAGCCACAACTCGGGCGCCTCGCGCGCACACTCGAACGGTATATACCGAGCCACGCGTCGTCGTACATATACACACACGTCTAACGCGCGTGAAAATGAGGAATAAGGCTTGGCCGCCGCGTCCCGCAGCGAGTGATAATTGGCCGGAGAGAGAGAGAGAGAGAGCACATATAATGCATCGCCACCGCCGCCGCATCCGCATATTCGCTCGGGGCCAAACATTCGATGGCTGCAGACCACCGACCTCGCCAATTATTACCTCTCGCCTCTCTTGCCCCCGTACACAACAATTCCAAAATCAACGACGCGACCCTCTTCTTCTTGGCCGTTCCACACACCGCGAGCAGCCCGTCGCGTGTTCTAACGTCACGATTAATTCGCAGAGTAAGATATCCTCTCCCTCCCAAATGATATCCGGAGTAAAGTCGCGATTTGGCAAGAATGAACAGACAATTTTACCGGCGCACTTTCGGCTATTCTTCTCTTTAACTGATGAACGAAATTATCGTTACAAATTTTTAAGAATATCAAGTCCGAATAAATTTTGAAAGTCGATGGGAATGTGCATGTTTCTACTGTATTGGCAAAATTGAAGAACGGGTGATCAATACTTAGCTTTGCACACTCAGGAATTTTCAGCAATTTTCGATCTTCTATACTGACAAAAAGTTGATCGCGGATAGAAATATATGATAAAAGAATTCGGGGTTTTCACAGCAAGAAGGCGGGGACGACATATCGAGCGAAGAACTACAGTACTCTTGAATAGAGGTCTTTATGCTAAAAAGATTTCATTCAGTATTAATTTTCATCCGATAAATATTTGATTAAACGAAACATTGTAATTGATTATGTATTATACTTATAGCTCGAAGTGGTCGACAAAATAATATTCTGAATAAACTTGAACTCAACCTGGCAATGGAGTCATTTAAAATAAAAGTGGTAATACACAATGACTGGTAAATTTGCCAAGGATAGAGTTGTTTTAGTCGAATACCTGTACAGAATTTGCTTATTCACGCGTACTTGAGAATGACCTCGGAAAATTTTAGCCAGACCCGTGGCCCCCAGTACACTGTACTTTCCTTTTCGGATAGTAGAATGCTTTATCGATTGAGGCTTTGATAGCTAAAGGGGAATTTCGTCTATTTTAAGCGTAGTAAAGAGACCGCAATGTCACGCGAGGTCCTTCGACATATTCGCAAAGAAGCATAGTGATAGATTTGGTAAGCAGAAGAAACACTACTGTTACTGCGAATCGTTGCTTGCGAGAAGAGGCGTAAAAAAATAGCGAGGCGTAAGCAGATGATGCGAGCAAAGCAAAGCGTGAAAGTACAAACGCGAAGAAGGAAGAAAAAAAAAGCGTTTAAGGTGAGAAAAAGGGTGAGCGAGGGAAAAAGGTTGGACCATGTCTCGGGCGAGCGCGCAGGAGTCTCAGCAGCAGCTCGCGCGCGCGGCCAGGCATGGCTCGTTTTTCATCCCTTATTTCGCGAGCGCGGGCGGTCGGGCGGCAGGCTGCCGAGGTGGAGGGGGGGGGGACCGGTACGCGCCTGGTAAGACGGGGGTGGCAGCATGGCCGCTTAGCCCGGGACTCCGCCCTCGAGTGGCTGTGCTGGGGTACCCCCCCCCTCCTCCCCGCCTCCGACGACTGCCCCGACTCCCCCACCACGAGGCGAGCTCGAGCGCTGAGGGGAGCCTAGACAACTTGGAAAACCTCGCGTACTCCAGCTCCTCGTATGCATGTAAGCGCCCGCCCGCCCGCGCCTCTACAAATTTGCATTAATTTCAACCGTAAGAGAGTTTAATTGCGTTTCTAATAAGCCCGAGCGCCTCCCAGCCCATCCCGGCCCTCCTAAGAAATCTATTATGTGCGGCTGCAGCTCCGCACACCGCAAATCAGGGCCGGTATTTTTTCAGCTTATGTTATTACCGCTGTTGCTGCTGCTGCTGCTTCTGCTGCTATACTGCCGAGTTGCGAGCGCTTCTCGTGGCAACGCCAGTTCTGCCGGGAGATTCTGCAAACTTATAGAAACAATCATCCGTTCCAGGGAGTACGAATCGTTGAGTGCAAGCGGGATGTAATGGTAATAGTAGTCAAAGGAGGCTGGGAAGGCGGCAATAAGCATGTGAAATGAACTAATGTATGCACAGATGAAATAAAAATAATATCAAATAGATCAAGCGAGATTTTGCAAAGTATTTAGAGAAAATTAAAAACTTGGCGGAATCACAGCAGCCCACGAGAAATTAGTCAAAGCATGAAATTAAAAATGATGGGAAAATAGAGGAGTATACGTAATGGAAGAGGATTTTTTCACAGCAGTACTTCCAAAAAGAGTACTATGGAATCTTTATGGATTATTGGGGATTTATGGACGAATAATACTCATCATTCTTGCCAATATTAACCAGAAGCTACTCCTCTGATTCGGACGCTTTTTCGAAACTCTATATGCTCATGCTGATCCTTATATAAAAAGTGATGGGGGTCAAAGTGAAGCGTCTTAACTCGTGATTTGATTGGGGTAGACCTAACCACGTGACAAGTCGCGGAAAATATATAGATATAGATAGTGAATGCAGGCAAGCAAGAAACATAAGACGATAAGTTTTGAGGTTGTAACAACCAAATCCTTGCCAGATGCTTCCAAAATCCAAATGTAGGTTTCAAAATTGCAGATAATAAGAATAAAATAAAATTTGAATGAAATATGAATGAAGGGTTCAAAAATGCGAATATTGTGAATGAATTGATGAGTAAATGGAAAAGATTATCGTAGGTGAATGATTGGAACATAATTTTGAAACGCACGAATGTAGATCGCGCGCAGCGCGTCTGAATGTAGCTAGTCAGATAAATGATTGAATGCCATTGGATTTGGTACCATGGAGTACTAAGAAAATTGTGGGAGTAACTTAGAAATTTGAAAAAAGCTATAGTGAGAAGCTCATTGGTAATAGCGGTTGCAAGCTTGGATTAAATGCAATGAAATCAAGCAAAAAGACAGGATAGGTAGAACTATAGCGATTACTGGATTAAAAAAAAGCAAAAAAAGCAAAGCGTTTAAAAGCAAAAATAGTTCAAGCAGAGAAAGCCAAGAAAGATCGAAGAGAAACAAACAGCACAGGGTGAAGGTAACAAATTGAATTGAAAATAAATAAACATGCAGTGCAAGCGAAGCAATGTTATCTTATGCAAAAAAGTACTCGCTGCGAGGTCTAACCCAAGCAAACCGGTAATATATGCAGCCAAACTATGCAGAATAAAAAATAAGCGGCGAAACACCAGAAAGCTTGCGTACCTAATATTTTAGCCAAATTTAAGTTCGAGCATCGTGAAAATAAAGAATTATAACAGCGAAAGGAAACGTCGCGGTTTCGAATAATTCAATTTCCATCGATAAAGGAAAAAAAATGATATTGAAGTGCGATGAAGCGCGAGCAGGGCGACGCTCGAGACGACGACAGAGCTTACCTTTGGCAGAAGCGGATAAGTGAGTCGCGGGCAGTGTCGTCCGTGCCGGATCAAAATCACTAACTGACCAGGCCGCGGCGGCCGGCTGGCTCGGGGCCGTGTGCTGGTCATTGCGCGCGGGCTTCCCCCACCGGGGCGCGCGGCCCTCGTGGGCCTCACTCGCTCGGCCGCGGCCCAGTTGACCGATAGCCCATCGGCGGCCGGTCCGGGAGCACGTGAGAAAGCAAACCAGTTCTCGGCGACCAGCGAGAAGACGAGTCCAAGATGGACAATGCGCGTACGTGTGTGCGTGCGCGGATCGGAGGGTCAGCCGATGAGCGCGTGCGAACCTGTTTTTTTTCCTGCCGGCCTGACCTACTGAACGTCGTGCCCCCCTCTCATTATTATTTTCGCCCCGATCATCCCGCGGGGCGAGTGCTTAACGAGCTGGCATACATCGCTCGCCGCGCTTCCGCCATCCGAGATTCGGCCCACGTGGGTGGCACTGTTTGTTCGCCCCCGAGCAGCTGGCCGCCAGCTCCGAGCTGATTTGCGTTCTCTCTTGTACGCGACTTTATCGCTTCTCGCTCGACCAAGCCCACCTTTTACACGCATGCCAGCTCCTCCGTAAATAATTCGCGAGCTGTATCTTAGAGGTGCTTACCAATAATCACGCGAGTGTCATTATCTCTGCGAGACTTTTCATATTTCCTTTGTACGGCATATAATGCACGCGTTCGCCTAATGAACCACGCTCACTTTTGTCTCTGGCACATTGTACACTCTGTACCCCCGGCCGGGAGAATCAATAATGATCGATTGAAAACAAAACATGTAGGTCGCGCGAGAATCCATTGAAAAATCAACACACGCCTCGCTGGGCTTCTTCAAATCTTCCGCATCTTCCGCAAAATCCATTCACGTACAGTCGCATACATATTGAATTGTTCATTGTGCTTTGAAATTTCTTTTTCAAGCCTAGCTCCGCATAGAAAATAGCCGCGCGGAATATAATGGCGCAGTTGACTATGAATGCCGTGTCCACTCGTCTCGACAATGAGTCATGCGTCGCCGTAACGGGGGAAAATCTTCTTGGACTATATACTATGTCGAGGGCGAGTCAAAAAATGCCCGCCAAACTAGACGCACTCTAGAAAAAGTATATATATATATACATTTTGAACAGAACAGTGTCAGCTTGAGTGGAGTGGGGCTCGCGAAAAACCGCTTTTTCCAGCGCAACGAACCCTACACGTGTATGTGTAAGCTGGCAATATTCGCGCACGCGCACCGGACCGTTAGTACAAAAAGGTGCGCGCGAGTGCGATAATAGAATCGGAAGATCGGCGAACCGGTCGATGCCGGAAGCGCGCGGGGCAAATACAATCGGCCGACCGGTCCGACTGGTGTGTCTAGTACGGGCGCCTCGCTCGGTGTGCGCGAAGGACAATGTCCGGCAGATGCTGCCCGCCGAATTTACTTCCTCATTCAGACGTCGCGTTTGGCGGGCTCGCGCGCGCGCGCGTATGTTTTTATCGCCCCGCGGAGCCGAGTTACTTTTGCTCACCTGTGCGTCTTGGTATCCCGGGCGAGGCCGACGAGTGAGAAGGGGGGAGGAGGAAGGAAAAAAGGGAGAAAGAAGCGCGCAGGTCCATTCTCCTGTCGCAGATGCGTATCTGCCGCGACTTTTGTCCGCGTTTTAATCGACGCGCCGCTCGCGCTCGCTCGCGCGCGCGTCTCATTGTGCGGATCGATTACAATGGCCGTAGGAGGATGAGGTTTCAATTTGTTCGCCACGCCAGATGCCCGCGCCAGATATACATACATACGTAAATGCTTTCGCGCGCCGCCGCCGCCGCGCCGCAGCTCCTCTTTTTGTTACGTCGATATTATATTGTCCGCTTCGCGAGGCAAGATTAATAATGCCATTCTCGTGACTTGCTCGGGTCGTGCGCCAGCCGACGGCCAACCGAGCGGCACAGCTGATACACGCTTTACAACTTTCAAATATGCTGATTGCACAGCTGCACACTCGCACGCGCGCAATTCTTCTTCTTCATCTACTTCCGATCGATCCTGTTTTCGTAAGAAAATTATTTCGTTAGCAGAGTTTTACACAATGTGAC
Organism: Aphelinus atriplicis; assembly: GCA_020882685.1. Taxonomy (NCBI): domain Eukaryota; kingdom Metazoa; phylum Arthropoda; class Insecta; order Hymenoptera; family Aphelinidae; genus Aphelinus; species Aphelinus atriplicis. Next base: position 43,841,142 of record CM037076.1, on the reverse strand, counting down.
TCGTCTACGGATGTAAGATAAAACTCATTGCACGATCAAAGAATATTATCGCTATTTTTATCCGTCACATTGACAAATGTGCGACGGATAAAAATTTTGTTCCAAGTCGAAGCATTGAAAAGCATTTGGTATATTTTTCAGGCGCGCGTTTGATTGAAATGACGCTTAAAACGTGCATGCGTTGACGAAAACAGGCCCGCTCTTTCTCTCATCCTATTGAGTTGGTCTCGGCTTGATGTCGAACAATGAGTACGATACAGTCGAGCGTCGAGCTGTTGAGCGCAAAAGTCGAAATGAAAGAGAAAGCCGACTTGGGTGTGGAAAGGTGTCAGGTGGCTGGGGATACACGCGTGAAAGAGCCGAGCGAGCCGGGCATTAGAGGTATCGTGGGGATGGCTTTGCAGAGGGGCTGAATGAAAAAGTGTGCGCCGGCCGGCGGCCCGGACAATGTCTCGCATTCGCGGTCAGTTGGCCATTAACAAGCAATTATTCGCCGCGTCATTAGGCCAAGATCGGCGCGAACAATCGCGGGCCGCAGCGCCGGAGGCGAGAGCAGCCCCCCGCGAGAGACACGCACCCGACTGACCGCTGGTCACTCGCTCAGCTCGCTCTCCGCAGCCGCTCGGCCGGAAATCATTACGCGCGCCCGCTGATCACTGCTGCTGCCGCTGCTGCTGTTGCCGCTGCATAGTATGGCTGCACTCGTTTGGCGCACCTTTGACGCCCCGAGATTGATTAGATCCCGGCTCGAGCTCGCCATTGAGTTATTGCCGTGCGCTCGGGCACTTTTTCACCCGCCTCCCGTTCGATTGTTCCCAATTTCATGCTCGACCGCCTCATCGTCGGCTGTAGATAACTTATACGCGCGTATGTTGAGCAAACAAAAGACAATACTATTTTCGCGCTTAATGACTCGACGTGCCCCTGCAGCATGGCCTCGCGCATCGTTTATACGCTTATTTTAGCGAACTAATTCTGATATTTCAACAGCAGAAAAGAATCATTATGGTTTGTTGAATAACCCGGATAGACAAATTTCCATCGCCGAGGGCATTTTTTTCAATTGTTCGATTCACTATATTGGATCCGCTGTTTGGGATTTCTGAAACAGGCTAATAGTTAATTCATGTGAATTGTGAACGAAGTACAAGTATTCAAAATAAGATCCAAACTCCCACAAGATCTATTGATTGTAAAATAAGCTGCCCTGCAAACGTTTTCAAAACTGCAGCAATTTCTATGAATTATTTCACAAAACACCTTAGTAAGGTCAGAGTGCTAAATAAGTTTCAATCTCTGATAAAGCCAAACGCGGGCGTAAAATTAATTAGCCACCCTGGAAACATTTTATAATGATATCAAACATGACCTCATTACATATCGTGCAGTTTGGATATTTACCAGAACTGACGTTTTCATCAACCCGTTTTGGTGAGAATTCAACGAATGAACAAGATTGGATGATTCAAAATTTGGTAGAGAATCTATTTATCTTTAACATATATCTAAAATGACGATTGTATAAACATGATATATAAAATATAAAAACCGCTGCCAAGTGCCTCAGCAGTATGCTTTCTCAAAGTATTGCAATTGAACCTCAATTTGCATTAATCACCACTCTTTGAGAAAGCAAAATGAACCTCTAACTTATTTCCTCCACTCCATAGTAACGGTTGCTAAGGACGTAAACAACGGTTGCTATGGTAAATATCCGAGCTTCGGTGTTCTTACTTCTTAGTCGTCAACAGTTCCGAAAATGGACCTCTAACTGACTTTTCCCATTCCATAGTAACGATTAATAAGGACGTAAACAACGGTTGCTATGGTAAATGTCGGAGCTTCGATGTTCTTACTTCTTAGTCATCAACAGTTCCAAAAATGGACTTCAAACTGACTTTTCCCACTCCATAGTAACGGTTGTTAAGGACTTAAACAACAGCTGCTATGGTAAACGTCTGAGCTTCGATGTTCTTACTTCTTAGTCATCAACAGTTCCAAAAATGGACCTCCAACTGACTTTTTCCATTCCCTAGTTACGGTTGCAAGGGATAGAAACAACGGTTGCTAGAGACATCAACAATGGTTTCTACGGGAAATGTCTCTTTGATTCTTATAGAATCCCATAAATATACAAAGCCAAATGATCATTTATCATGAATTATATGGGAACTTATCAAAAACATGATAGCAACGGTTGCCATGGAAATAAACAACGGATGCTCCTAAACACGTTCACATCTTTCGGAGACCGACCTGTGTGCAAAATTTCAAGACGATCGGACTATTCTTTCCAAAGTCATCGTACGACAAAAAAAAAGTCAGTCTGAAGCTGAATTTTGTATCTCCATAGCAACGGTTGTTAAGAGAATAAACAATGGTTGTTCCAAAATGAATGTCTTATCGATTCTCATCGATCGTCGAAAGAATTGGAGACCCATCGTGCATTGATGATGATTTTTGGAGCTTTTATCAAAAACACGTTAGCAACGGTTGCTAGAGAAATAAACAACGGATTTGGCTGAAAATTGAACTCGATTGAGATTTTGTAGCGACTAACCTGTGTGCAAAATTTCAGGACGATCGGACAGTTTCTTCGAAAGTTATCGTATGACAAAAAAGTGCACGTACATACATACAGACATTTTCGGATTTCCATGTTTTTCGACCCGTAGATTACGAAAATCGAGGTCCCGAAGTCCGATTCGGTGGGTCGATTTTTACCCCGTTACAAAGCTTTCTCTTTGAGAAAGCAAAAATTTTGAAAAAATTCAAGTTAATGAGAAATTGCTCTAAACAACGAAATATAGAAAATAAATTGAAATAAGAAAAAGTAATTTTGTTCAGTTTGACGACATGATAATCATATAAATGTATCACAACAGAATGTTGGGCAGTACGTATAAAACTGTATTTGAGGTAAAAATTCCTTTGAAATTTAAAAATTCAGTTATATTTGTCATTTATTCAAATCAGGATAGTAATTTTGCTTTCTCAAAGAGAAAGCTTTGTAACGGGGTAAAAATCGACCCACCGAATCGGACTTCGGGACCTCGATTTTCGTAATCTACGGGTCGAAAAACATGGAAATCCGAAAATGTCTGTATGTATGTACGTACGTACACTTTTTTGTCGTACGATAACTCTCGAAGGAATGGTCCGATCGTCCTGAAATTCTGCACACAGGTTAGTCGCTACAAAATCTCGGTCGAGTTCAATTTTCAGCCAAATCCGTTGTTTATTTCTCTAGCAACCGTTGCTAACGTGTTTTTGATAAAAGCTCCGAAAATCATCATCAATGCACGATGGGTCTCCAATTCTTTCGACGACGATCGATGAGAATCGATAATACATTCATTTTGGAACAACCATTGTTTATTCTCCTAGCAACCGTTGCTATGGAGATACAAAATTCAGCTTCAGACTGACTTTTTTTGTCGTACGTTAATTTTCGAAGGAATGGTCCGATCGTCCTGAAATTTTGCACACGGGTCGGTCTCCGGCAGATGTGAACCGAGTTCGGTGTTCAGCAACATCCGTTGTTTGATTCCATGGCAACCGTTGCTAGCGTGTTTTCGATAAGTTCCCATATAATTCATGATAAATGATCATTTGGGTTTGTATATTTATGGGATTCTATAACAATCAAAGAGACCTTTCCCGTATAAACCATTGTTGATGTCTCTAGCAACCGGTGTTTATATCGCTTGCAACCGTAACTAGGGAATGGGAAAAGTCAGTTGGAAGTCCATTTTTGGAACTGTAGATGAATAAGAAGTAAGAACATCCAAGCTCAGACATTTACCATAGCAGCTGTTGTTTACGTCCTTAGCAACCGTTACTATGGAGTGGGAAAAGTCAGTTTGAAGTCCATTTTTGGAACTGTTGATGACTAAGAAGTAAGAACATCGAAGCTCCGACATTTACCATAGCAACCATTGTTTACGTCCTTAGCAACCGTTAATATGGAGTGGGAAAAGTCAGTTAGAGGTCCATTTTCGGAACTGTTGACGACTAAGAAGTAAGAACACCGAAGCTCGGATATTTATCATAGCAACCGTTGTTTACGTCCTTAGCAACCGTTACTATGGAGTGGAGGAAATGAGTTAGAGGTTCATTTTGCTTTTTCAAAGAGTGGTGATTAATGCAAGTTGAGGTTCAATTGCAATTCTTTGAGAAAGCATACTGCTGAGGCACTTGGCAGCGGTTTTTTTCTATGTTACCGGATTTTACTTACTATTTTTTTTTAATCAACCTTCATTGAAATGTTACATTACGCTCATGAAAACTACATAAAAATTATTACATATCGATGGCTCTTACGAAGAAAGCCACATATCGCAATCTGTTCGCGAAGAAAGACTCATGTCGGAATTATTCTCCCGTGAATATTAACGAAGATAGAGTTTAAACCGCAATCGAACTGTAGAAAAGGATTGTTTTGCTTTCTCAAAGAGAAAGCTTTGTAACGGGGTAAAAATCGACCCACCGAATCGGACTTCGGGACCTCGATTTTCGTAATCTACGGGTCGAAAAACATGGAAATCCGAAAATGTCTGTATGTATGTACGTGCACTTTTTTGTCATACGATAACTTTCGAAGAAACTGTCCGATCGTCCTGAAATTTTGCACACAGGTTAATCGCGGCAAAATCTCGGCGAGTTCAATTTTCAGCGAAATCCGTTGTTTATTTCCTTAGCAACCGTTGTTAAGGTGTCTATTTTTTCGTTTCTTTCGTCCACGATAACTCCCGAAGGAATGATCCGATCGTCTTGAAATTTTGCACATCGGTTAGTTGTGACAAGATCTAGTCCGAGTTAAATTTTCAGCAAAATCCGTTGGTTATTTCCTTAGCAACCGTTTCTAACGTGTTTTCTCACAAATCCTTATGAGTGCTCATTGGGGCAAGCCGGAAAATCAGTTTTAAGTCACACTCGATGGCCAAGGACACTGAATTGTTGTATTTGCTCCATAGTAACGGTTGTTTACCTCCCTAGCAACAGTTACGAAGGTTGGAAATCATTAATTTATGACCCATTTCCATCATTTTCGACGGCAAAGGACACAAAATCTTCCCAATTAGCTCCTTAGCAACCGTTGTTTACCGCCCTAGCAACCGTTGCTAAGAGGAAGAAAAATTCATGTAAGTTTCGTTTCCAATATTTTCAACATACTATAGAGAAAATTGGAAAAATTTGGTGTCTTTTGCCCTCGAAAATGATCAAAATGAGTCTTCAAGTGTGCTAAATACGGACCGGATCGATTTTAATTTTTTTCGTCCTGAAATTTTGCACACAGGTTAGTCGCCGCAAAATCTCGGTCAAGTTCAATTTTCAGCCAAATCCGTTGTTTATTTCCATAGCAACCGTTGCTAGCGTGTTTTTGATAAGTTCCCATATAATTCGTGATAAATGATCATTTGGCTTTGTATATTTATGGGATTCTATAAGAATCAAAGAGACATTTCCCGTAGAAACCATTGTTGATGTCTCTAGCAACCGTTGTTTCTATCCCTTGCAACCGTAACTAGGGAATGGAAAAAGTCAATTGGAGGTCCATTTTTGGAACTGTTGATGACTAAGAAGTAAGAACATCGAAGCTCAGACGTTTACCATAGCAGCTGTTGTTTAAGTCCTTAACAACCGTTACTATGGAGTGGGAAAAGTCAGTTTGAAGTCCATTTTTGGAACTGTTGATGACTAAGAAGTAAGAACATCGAAGCTCCGACATTTACCATAGCAACCATTGTTTACGTCCTTAGCAATCGTTACTATGGAGTGGGAAAAGTCTGTTGGAGGTCCATTTTCGGAACTGTTGACGACTAAGAAGTAAGAACACCGAAGTTCGGATATTTACCATAGCAACCGTTGTTTACGTCCTTAGCAACCGTTACTATGGAGTGGAGGAAATAAGTTAGAGGTTCATTTTGCTTTCTCAAAGAGTGGTGATTAATGCAAATTGAGGTTCAATTGCAATACTTTGAGAAAGCATACTCTTGGCAGCGGTTTTTTTGTTAATTATAACTCACTTATTCTAAACTTTATTCCATATATTTTTTTACATCGGAAAATTGCAGGCAGACCCCACATGTGTCTTTCTTCGCGGACAGATAGCATTTGTTTTTCTTTGTAAGACCCATCAATATGATTGCCGCAATTGAATTACCAGTAATAAGGTGGGAACCGATTGACATTTTTTTTCTACATGAACCATTGTTTACTTCCTTAGAAATTTTTGCTTTGGAGAGAGAAAAATAGGTATAATGTCCATTTTTAGAATTTTCGACGACTTAACGTCAATGTTCAAATATTTTCAGAATATTATATTCCATACAGAAAACGCGCCTACCCCTAATAGCCAACGTTCATTTCCTCAGCGAACGTTGGCGAGAGCGAGAGGAATTCAATGTAAGATCAACCCATTTCCAAGAATTCTTAGTTCACAAAGCGTTATTGAGTGACTATACCATCTAATGCACACCGAGTTACAGCCCTACAAAGTTATGCGTGCGTTATCTTTTCAAAACTTGAGTTTAAATATCGTACAAACATGGGAAAAAAGATTTTATTTAATAATGCCGGCTCCTATGTTTCTTCCTCAAAAAGAACCTAAATGATTACAGGTCCGTAAAGTGTGTACAAATTGAAAGTTTATTTTCCAGAATTTGATGTCAATGAGAATCCGACGAATTACTGCGCCCAGGAAGACTTATCTTGGATATAAAAGGAGAGGTCTGTACCATTGATCTTACCCAAAGATGATGGAATTTTGATGTTTCAGAATCTGAAAATAAATATAGTCGAGGGTTAATTGAAACTCGAGGAGAAATCTGTGTCGGCCAATGTATCGGCAGCCGTTGATAAATCTCGACGCGATGTTGGCGGTGTGCGCGCGCGCGGATTCATACATCAATATTCGGAGCAAGTGGCAATTAAGCAACATTAATTACTAGCAAAGCATCTCGAAGCATCAGCGCAGCCCATTATTATTCCCATTATTATTCCATTAAGGGTATATAGAGAGCGAGCGAGCGAGCGAGTGAGACCGAGTGGCGGGGGGGGGGGCGAAGTAAGTTGTACGCGCAATATCTCGGCGAGGTATTTTTCGCCAAGTTGGCCTAGGCTTTAATTGAAAGTACATACACACGGATAGACATAGAAAGACAGACAGAGACGCGCGGGTCGAAATAATACTGTGGCTCCTCCTCCGGTGCTGGGTGCGGCGCTCGCCTCGCAAGACCTGATATAGCGCGGAGGCGGAGGCGGCTCGTGCGCCAGCGGGAGGAGGGCATATTTATGTGCGCGTGTTCGTTCGAACGTAAGTATGATGAGAAAGGGATGAGGGATGAGAAGCCAGCCAGCCAGCCAGCCAGCCGCGAGCGAGCGAGCGCGCATGCGGAGAGAGTAGTCGCAAGCCCAAGCTCAAGCTCGCGAGCATATAAGTAAAGTTTGTTCGCAACTTATAATAGGGACGCGCGCGCGCGCCCGCCGACGAAGGATGGGCCGCAAGGTTTGAGGTTAGCTCGAGCTGCCAGCCCGGCTCGGAGCCCGGAGCTTTTCCTACCGACCGAACCCCCTCCTCGACCCCCCCAACTTGCGCCAACACGATAATAGAGCTTGCAGCTGCAACGCGCCGCGCTACCGCTAATTGAAAAGGCCACCATACCCGTCCGTCCCGCGCTCGCGCATCGGCCTCTCTCTTCTACGATTCTCTCTCTCTCTCTCTCGTCACCACGCCCGTCCAACACTTGCTTCTTTCACATTTTCTCCAAATCATCTTTGGCACTGCGTATAGTTGTTGATTAATCTGATTTTCCCCGAGAACTTTCGACGTGTCGATTTCTCTCAAGTTCATCGGGCCAACCCGATGACGTGTCGTTCTGCTGATATCAAGGCAAAGCTGATTGAGTATATTAATCAAAAGAAGACAGTGATAATGACCGACAATACGCACTGGACGACGATAGATCACGAAAAGCAGGTCGAGAATACTTGTACCCAAAAATGATCCAACAATGCATTCGATAGAAAATTAAATTATCCTTAAAAATTCTTTATGTATAAGATGACGTCCATGTGGGTTAGTATTGGAGCCCATATGGATTACTATAGAGATTTTGTCAATGACGATGATGTAGCTTCGAATAATTAAAAGTAATATGAAGCAATTAATGTCAAATATGCGAGTCGACCCAATTTTATCGAGTGCGAATAACAAGCCTTGAGTATTCAGCTGCATTTTCTTCATTATTACATCATCGTACATCGATGAACTTGAAAACCGTACTAAAAATATCAATAGAAAGCTGTATCGATCTAAAATTTTACTGACAAGGAGAGAACATTACCTCCGGGTGTCCAATCACGATGAAACTTTCTGAGATGGTTCATGACTGCAGCCGAATAGCTTATATCTGCAGCCACGCAGTCCAACGTTTTCCTGGCGATATTCTTGAACTATTATTCTTCTGCATATACAGTATATCTGTATATTCAGAAACCCATATATATATATATATATATATTATATATATATATATATATATATATACTGTACGTGCCTAAAATCAAGTGTTATTCGTGAATATCTCCAAGAAAACAAAACGTTGGACCGCGTGGCTGGAGATATAAGCTTTTGGGCTACCCATGGACCATCTCACAAAGTTTCATCGTGATTGGATACCCGGAGGTAATGTCTTCTCCTTGTTAGTAGTGAAATTGCAAAATCATAACTCTGATTGATGCATTACTACCAATGTTTAGTATCGTGTATGTCTACTGTGGGATGGGTGGAGTTTGAAGAAAAAATCCTAACGTACTTATCATATATATAGCGAAAAATTATATAATTTTTGTCCAGAATTATTAACAAAAAAATAATATTTGAGAATTTAAGAGAAATCGAGTTGTAATGTTTGATTAAAATATCCCGATCAGAAGGATGCTGGTTCGAATTCAACCCGGGGAGCCAGAATTTTTTCTCTTCCGCAATCTCACTTTTTTAATAATAAGGAACGGTCCACTAAGCCCGATAAATCAATATTTATTGTGAAAACTCGCGAACGTGAAGAAAATTTATTGTAATGTTTGATTATTCGCTACTTCAATAAATAAATAAATAATCTATTCTTACAAAATGTAGCTTTAAAATCATCAGCAGGGACCCTCTAAATTGTGTGATAATGAATGATTCTTATCATGCAAGTCAGGTGGTTCACAAAAGTCACGTAGATACAAGTCGCGCTAACCTTGGTTTCGACGAAAGTATTAATTTAGAATTTTGTGAGTAATGATAAGTACATCGATTGAATCCAAATTAATAACCACTGATGCAGAAAATTATATTTGGATTTGTGTTAAACAGAATGTATTTTGTGAAATGTTGAAAATATAATTAAAGATGTTATTGTATTCAGTTTAAAAAATTTGCTGCAAACACATAATAATAAAACTTTATACCAGATTACTCACCGTCACCCTTGGCAAGTTCCATATCCTCACGCAATTAACGTTACAGCCGTTGTAATTATATAACACTCTCATAATCTAACAATTTCTAAAGCTCCAAAATTTCTATAAGCATGTCTTTAGTACTTATCCGTACTACTGGGAGACAGTTTGACCCGCGAGTGGCCAAACAGCTGATATATAAAGTCATACAGGCTAACATTTCGATTTCCTACCGAGATATTTCGAGTGGTTCACTGATGAAGCATGCATACTATATAATAGCCGTGACTTATCCACCTCCAGCTCACCAATAACGATATGATGTGAATCAAAAATAATTCTATGTCTCTTCTACAATTCTATAGACATTTAGAGTCTACCTGTACACATTGGCTATTGTACTCGTATAACATACACTGAGAAAAAAACCGCTGCCAAGTGCCTCAGCAGTATGCTTTCTCAAAGTATTGCAATTGAACCTCAATTTGCATTAATCACCACTCTTTGAGAAAGCAAAATGAACCTTTAACTTATTTCCTCCACTCCATAGTAACGGTTGCTATGGTAAATATCCGAGCTTCGGTGTTCTTACTTCTTAGTCGTCAACAGTTCCGAAAATGGACCTCTAACTGACTTTTCCCACTCCATAGTAACGGTTGCTAAGGACGTAAACAACGGTTGCTATGGTAAATGTCGGAGCTTCGATGTTCTTACTTCTTAGTCATCAACAGTTCCAAAAATGAACCTCCAACTGACTTTTCCCATTCCCTAGTTACGGTTGCAAGCGATATAAACACCGGTTGCTAGAGACATCAACAATGGTTTATACGGGAAAGGTCTCTTTGATTGTTATAGAATCCCATAAATATACAAACCCAAATGATCATTTATCATGAATTATATGGGAACTTATCGAAAACACGCTAGCAACGGTTGCCATGGAATCAAACAACGGATGTTGCTGAACACCGAACTCGGTTCACATCTGCCGGAGACCGACCCGTGTGCAAAATTTCAGGACGATCGGACCATTCCTTCGAAAATTAACGTACGACAAAAAAAGTCAGTCTGAAGCTGAATTTTGTATCTCCATAGCAACGGTTGCTAGGAGAATAAACAATGGTTGTTCCAAAATGAATGTATTATCGATTCTCATCGATCGTCGTCGAAAGAATTGGAGACCCATCGTGCATTGATGATGATTTTCGGAGCTTTTATCAAAAACACGTTAGCAACGGTTGCTAGAGAAATAAACAACGGATTTGGCTGAAAATTGAACTCGACCGAGATTTTGTAGGGACTAACCTGTGTGCAGAATTTCAGGACGATCGGACCATTCCTTCGAGAGTTATCGTACGACAAAAAAGTGCACGTACGTACATACATACAGACATTTTCGGATTTCCATGTTTTTCGACCCGTAGATTACGAAAATCGAGGTCCCGAAGTCCGATTCGGTGGGTCGATTTTTACCCCGTTACAAAGCTTTCTCTTTGAGAAAGCAAAATATGGTAAACCCTACTATATTTTTACTATATTATATGAAGGAAAAAGGCGACAACCATACGTATATGGCGAATTCTACTATGAAAAATTTGATTATTCCAGAAATACGAGAATGATCTAAATCTGATTTCAAAGAAATATCTATACCTCATTTGAATGTATTCCCTAGAAATCTCGGTATATTACGGTCTTGAGAGATCAAGGTCGATTGAAGGTTGGATTTTCATAACAATATTTCGTTAAAATATTTCAAAATAGTCCTGTAATCATGTGATTATCTAGTTGCATACTCACCTTTACATCATCCTGATCTAGGAAGAAGTTTGAATAATTCTGATAAAACTGTTTGTTCAAGATAAAAATGTACACATTCATTTAATTGGACATTCAAAAATGCCACAGGGCATCCAAGTAGAAAAAATCTGAAACATTCAGAGAGAATAGATATATTCATGTTTCTTTAATATTGACATATGCAGTCATTTATATTCACGTCTCAAATACTAAAATTGAATGTTATACGAATCAATTGATTATGATTCAAACCCGAGGTTGCAAATTCAAAATGTTCATGAACTGATATCCGTGTACTCATACAATTGTAAGAACCTCTACTTTATAGTACTTACTAATGTGTCTGCGAGTAATACGGCCGTCTTAAGCAGAAATTAATTTTTTTAAGTGGTAAATTTGAATTCCCAAATTTTTGTGGTGCAAGTATCAAACGTAAGTATAATTTTAAAAAGTTGTTTTTTCCCGGACCGTAGGTGTGAAACGACCACTCCACGCGCGTTGAGTTTGACTCGAATTAGAAAAATTCCAGAGTGATTTTCGTCCAAAATAATTTTTTGTGCATTAAAATTGCGTCAACGTGTACTAAGTAAAACGGCAAGTTTGGTAAAAAAATGTTATAGTGTGCATGGCCGTTCATTTGCGAAGTCAAGGGAACACATAATAACAATCATTTTTGAGAAAGAATAATACCGGGATATTGCAGATTAGGTTGAATACTTCAATTTCACGTTCCCGCTCATTTATACGCATGGAAATTAAAAGTGGTTAGAAGTAGGTTCAAAACTAATATAGAAAATTCATTTTAAGTATAAATTGTAGTTGAGGGTTAAATTATTATCAAATAACTCAAGTGGTTCTCATATTCACCGGTGATTTGCTCAAAAATTTCGCCGCATCTGTTTACAGTGAAACAATTCACTTTCATGGAGTGTGTTTTTGAGTAGTAATGATTTATTACGACAGTACGTACCACAAGAATCGACTATCGCAGATATTCTGCTCGATACGTGGTATTCAATACAAAACATACGTGGCTATTTTATCTGCGTGGCCGAATAAAACAGCCACCACTTTAAGTACATGAGTGACGATTATAAACCTTACATTTTCATTTCTTACAGTTGCATTTATCATCGAGGAATAAATTCATATTCAGAAATATGTTCTTAATTATATTTTTATCTTTTCAGTATGCAATATTTTGTAAGTAATGCACTCCAATATCAATTCAAAAAAGAATTTATCTCCATTAACATTATTTTAATGAAATATTTTCTCACAGATGGACAAAACAATTTTGTGACTGCGACATTCATCCAGCGTTATAATGAAGGAGATTCGCAAAACATATATCCATTCATTGTTTCTATTAATATCAAAGATGCAACTAAGTTTATAAAAGATAACCATGTCTGTGGTGGATCACTTATTTCAGAAAGACATGTATTAACCGCGGCACACTGCATCGAAAACGAAGTTGAAGAGGACATAGAAATAATAGCGAATACTTCAGATTTGAGTTCGCGAAATTATAAAATTTTTAATGTTAAATGTTGGTTAACGTACAGAAGCTGGTCTTACAAAAATGTTAATCCTCATGTACATGATTTGGCTGTTATTACTGTAAATTTCTACTTACTCTCTATTATTGAAAAATTGAAAAAAATCGCTTGGTAGCCCATATTAATGAATGAAATTAAAATTTTTCAGTTAGATACGGTGAATACCAATATTTTACCTGTCATCTATTTATCATCTGCTAAAGCGAAGAAATTCAAAAAGATACATAACTTACCGGTTGTACTTCCGGGTTGGGGTGTATCTAAAACTCATCGTACGATCCCAGCAAAGATGCAAAAAATAAATCTCATCGCCATATCCAAAGACGATTGCAGAAAGAAAATCAAACTGATTAATCCAGGATCCAAGAATATGATAAAACGCGAGGCTCTTTTATGCACAATCCCATTTTCCGATTCTACAGTGGCAACATGTGTGAGTATTGACGATTTTTTCTCTATACATACACTGAGAGCAGTTTGTAGTTGGGCGAACTATAAATCTACTATAAATATAGTTCTATTTTGACCCAGCTATGAGATATTGTGAATTCCACTATACAAATTTCACTGATTTATTATCCATATAAATAGTATTATTTATACTATATTTAAAGTAGATTTTACTCTATATATAGTACTTTTATTTATAGTAGATATGATTGAGTGGACACAGTTGACTATAATTGTGGTTCATTAAACAATAATTACTGATGGATGAACAATAATCAAATAGTAATTGAGCATTGTTGAAAAAACTATAAAACATGAGGGTTATTTACACAAATAGAGTTAATTTAACGATATTTATACTAGATTCTTCTATAATTTCGTTTACTATATCATATAGTAGGTTCCGATAAGGGAATTTTTCTCAGTGTACACCGAGAGAAATATATAGTGATTCCTACTATGAATCAACTTTAAATATAATAACAGTTTAGTCCAGCTACCACTTATAGTAGATTTAGTCTAAAAAATATAGTTATTTTGAATATAAAAATATAATCGTTTTTACAATTCATTTAGTATTCCTTACTAAATTTGTATTATATGTTACTATGCTCTTATTGTGTAATACTATAAATCTCTATTGTCTGAGAACAAACCGTACACGATTCAATGTTGAATAATTACCCGTAGCATTGCGTATTACTTTCTTATTTTAATGGTCATTTAGACCAACCTTTTCGTAAAGCTTCAGAACTACATAAAAATTTTTCATTTCTGGATAAAAACGGGAAGCTTTAATATTTGAAAAATTGGAGGAAATTATACTCAAAATTACTATAAATGTGGCTGAATTTACAAAATATGTGTCGATTTGACTAAAAGTATAAAGAATATAGTGACTATGACAGAATATCGATTTTACAATAAATTTAGTATTTCTTACAAGAAAATAAGTTGAAACTACTATTTTTCATCATACTATGTGACATAGTAGATTTTACAAGGGCGATTTTTCTCAGTGTAGTGCTATTCAAGAAATGGTAACCCTTGTCATTATATCGGCAAAAAATGAATTGAAAACTTTTTCCAGGGATACAGTGGGAGTCCAATTCTTGACGAAAATAATTATTTAATAGGCATTCACCTCGGGATCTGTCGAACAAGGCAAGAAAATCTAAGCATCTTCTCAAGACCCATCGAAGTACAAATCGAAGCTGACATTGGATATTATAACGATTTCATCCTGTATGCCATGCAATATTGTTAAATAAATTATACTCTAAATCTAAAATATCAAAAAATCATCATCAATTAGTAGAAATTGCATAACTAATGAAAATAGTAAATATTCAACTAAAAAAACTAGTTAAATTTTACTAATTTTTAGTGAAATTTAATTAATTTTCGGTTGAATATTCACTATTTTCATCAGGCATGCAATTTATACTATTTCAATCTTAGAGAGTACATACAATATACAACAATCTCGGGATTTTCATTAACGGATTTTGATGAACTTATTTTGTTAATTTTGATTTCTCATTAATGCTTTTTCTCGCAATGAAACTAATACTTTTTCTTGAAAATTTTTGAATTCTTAGAGTTTTTTCATAATTATTATTATTGATGAATCTGCAGATGATCAATTTTTTTGAATCGTCTGCAGCTTGAACGTATGGTATCTTTCGTCCAAGTAACATGTGAAATATACGACGAGTATTAGTTAAGTAAGAGCTCAATAAAATGCAAAATAACTCACCAAAATAACGATAAATGTAACTCGAGTATGCTTATGTATCAGAAATTACATACTACATTTTTTTCGAATTGTTTCAATCAGGTCAATATTTGTACAGTGGAAAACATCAAAGTATGGCAAATTATTGGGAAAAAATATGAATTTTCGATAATTATATTTGTTGGGGGGGAGGGAGCTGTTTTGGGGAAAGTATTATATAACCTCTGTACACCAAGTAGATAATGAGATTAACATGCAACGCCAGAGTAAACAGTTCAAGAGTCTCTTGTCATAATGCTGAGATCCATTTTATTCTAACATTAAACAAATGAATACATGCACGAATAAACTGAAGCGAATTGGAGATATATGAAAGACACGATTCAACTACCTAAATTCATGCGACCTATCCTCATGTGCAAGAGAATTTATTCGTATTCTTTTATTTTGTTATGAGTGAAATACGAGGCTGACTCTGCAGGTGCAGTAATATATCTAGGAAAATAAGGAAGAAAACAGAAGTATAAAGTGTATTTATTTAGCTCTGCCGAAAGGTAAATGAGTAAGGTAATACATGACGTGTCGAATATGCTATTCCAAGGGCAAGACACACTGTCCGCATTTCAGGCCCCTGCACGAGGATATCCATCGATTGCAGGCTAGAGAGACGAGTGCGATCGCCGCGGGGAATGAGCACCCCTACAGCAGCCAAGCAGAGCAGTACGGCCCATGAAAAGGCGAAAAAAGTCACTAGACGCACGTCAGTAGTCGCTCAGCCGTTGTTCCCTGTGATTTTTGCCACGAGTTACCCTTGCGCGCGTTTTACCCGGTCGATGCACAGGCTTGCGCGACCCCTCGTCAGATGGCGTTGGCTCGTTTGGCCGGCGAAAAAGGGTTGAACGCTTGGCCGGTTTGGAAAGAACGTCGGTAGATGGGGCGCCGGCGCCGGCCGATTGAAAAACTCGTTCCACCCCCCGGACGGGTTCTTTGTATCGGCGGCGTTTTTTCCCCTCCTCCCTGCCCTGCCCGGCGATCCGCGACCGGTGTCTAGATTTGCGGCTCGCCCCATTGTCCCCGTAGCGGGTCTATTTGCTCTCAGCCCTCGATACACGCGTGACCCACAAAAACACAACGAGGGTACAGGCCGTGACTTTTTTGCCGCGACCCTCACCGTCGCTTCGGGACTATGGAGAAAAAAAAGGCTACTCCTCGTTGTGCGGTCGAGCCACAACAAGCTTGTTACCGCGGCTGGAGGAGGGAAAAAAGGCGCAAAGTGCCGCCGAGTGCCTTCGGATAATGCACGCGCAAGTGATCCAGCACGCGGGCGATTTTCGAACGATACCAGTCGCTCGCACTCGTTCGGAATTCAACAATTGAGTACACATATATATGAGCGCGATGAATGCAAATCGCGCAACTTGTACAAATACAACTGATTCGCACAATCGCTACTTCCGCGCGCATTTAGCGAAAGTTAATTATTATCTCTCCTCTCTAACCCAATATTGACTAAATTCAGTTTGTTCTAATACTGCGAATTTACAGTGCGAATGGATTGCATCATTCGCTCTTTATCATCCGGAATAATAGTACCCTATTATGTGTTAATTCACAATAGTTCGCAGTGGACTTTCCTACAATCGACTGTTAATGTAATATTATCGGATGTATTATTGAAATCGGATTCCCAAAAACAACTACATTTTCATGTGCCCATGAGGATTGAATTATTCCTAACCATAAACTAACTGAGCATGTAACTTTATATCAATTTGAATGACGATAAAAGAAAGTCTGATGCTTTTGTATGAATGCTGCCAAGAACAAATGCCATTTCATGATGCCGACCTAATCGAATACACGATTTCATGTTGTATTTGAGAGGTTTCGCGTTATAGTTCCGGTTATCAGTTGATTGAGCGTATCGAGTGAGAAAGTAAGAACAGCGATTAGAGCGTAATTTGCATCGACTATGAATGATACACAATTTCAGATAATCCATGATTTCGATGCGTATTTGACGAGAAGAATACGTTGGAGTATATAGGCCAGTTCATCCATGGGATTCCTTACTGTTGTTCTGATGATAATTCCGCTTCATTTATAGTGGTCGAATTTCTCATATCCAATTTAACGTCATTGAAACGTGAGTTCAAAATAAGTTAATAATATTTATCGACATATATACACTCAACAATTTCCCAGTTTTTCATTGATTGTGGTAAAAAATACTGAGCTCTCGTGTAAAACAACGTATATCGAGACGTGGGACGATGGTCGCAAAGCGCCAGTGAAATTCTCGTTTGCAGGAACAAAATAAGCGGAGGCTACCCTCCGGACGGGGCGAAATTTCTTTTGCCCAATTTGAGGGCGCAACTGCAGGAAACTCGCGCGCTCGGCATTAAGATAAACTGCCAGCCGAATGATTTGATCCGTAAACAATTCGAGATAAGGTTTTTATCGCTTGAAAAATGTCTATCCCAGAAAAACCGACGGTTTCGCGCAATAAACCGCGGATTACGTTTGAAAATGTTTGGCGCGGGCGAGTTGTAAAAATCGGTGGAGCGCGTCGTTGGGCTCGCAATACTCGCCGTTGTTAATCAACAAAGCCGTAATATACGAAACACAGAAAGAGAAACAGAGAGAAAGAGACAGCGAGCAGCATTTGCTTTTCATCTATGCAGGTTTCGGGGAGCGGAGCAGAGAGAGAGAGAGAGAGAGAGAGAGAGAGAGAGAGAGAGAGAGTAGTACGCGCGGGTGCGCGATTTTTGCCCAGTTTGCCCAGGGTCTGCTTGGCTCTCTCTCTCTCTCTCTCTCTCTCTCTCTCTCTCTCTCTCTCTCTGCCCCGTTGCCGTGGCATTTGCCGAGCACAAAAGCGCGCCCGAATATCCATCGCGTCTCGGACACGCTGCGCCAGCTCAGCGCCTTCCACCTCTTTTTCGTCCTAGCCGTAGCAGACTCGCGCGCGCGCGCCGCCGCCGGAGCCGTATCTCCGCGCGGAGCCGCCGCCCCCGCCGAATAATTCCATTTTCTTTCTCGCGAGTACAATTTTGCTTTCAATTTATTTTCCCCCCTTTTTCCTTTCTCCGTCTTGTTCTTTCTTGGCGGCCCCGTTGTTCGCCGGGGCGATTCTCATTCCAGCCGAGGGGAACGCCTTGTCTCTCTCTCTCTCGCTCGCTCGCTTTTTCCCGAGCCCTCGCTCGCCTCGCCTTTATCTGCTCGCGCGCCCGCGCTCCGTCCGTTCATTATGTCCTCGCCAGGCTTCGCGAAGCGACCGGCCGCCTCCGCTCCTTCCTTCCTCCCTCCTGCACACCCCTCTCTGCCCGCTCGCTCTGCTCCTCTCCGGCTCCTTATTTTTCCCTTTGTTATTGTTCTTTTAGCCAGCCGCCCAGCCAGCCGGAGCTCACTTTCCTCCTCCTCCTCCTCCCCCCGCACGCCCCTGAGCCGAGCCAGACTCGCTTCCCGCACCGACAAAACAAAATCAAGTACGCTCAAGATTCCTCCTGCAATCTTTACCGTCTTCGCCATGCATATTAATTGATATTGCCTACTGATTAATATTGACGCTCTGTTGATGGACGATCTTATTCACGTGAGCCTATCGACGATTGCGAATCTCTCGATTCCTTAGCTTGTACAATTCGCGTTTATTTTGCTGTCTAGAATGAGTTGATGAAAAAAAAAACAAGATCAATTGTCGATGATCGGAAACTATAGGATTTTCATGCCAAGACAAAACTTGTCGGGTCGGTCGGGGCGCAGTGTGTCGGGCGAACTTTCGGGGCTATTTTTCTGAAAAGCATCGGAGGATGCGCGGAACGGAATCGTCAAGCTTGCGGGGAAAAAGAAGGAGCAGGAGTAAGACGTAAACGAATAGGAAATCGGAGTAGAGGCGGTGTTGTGCGATGACGAGGGGGTGGTCTTCCGGCCTGCAGATAACGTCGTCGAGCGATTTTCGTTTGTCTGCCGGGGTCGGGGGAGGGGCAGCGACTCGATTCGCAACTTTGATCGGGACTTGTTTTATTTGCCCGAGCTCGAGCCGGGTGAAAAGTAACAAACTTCCTATGGGCTGGCGATCCGCGCGCGCGCGCTTGTTCTCACCGGCGAGCTTGCGAGAGCCGCTTTTTGTATACTTTGCCCGGATACTTTCTGCCGATTAAACTTTGCATTGTTCGACGGGCGCCTTTCATTTCGCTTTTTTTCCCTCCCTCTTTCTCTCCCTGAACCCGAGTTATCAGGAAAATTCAATGCGCTTCGTTAAGGCGCGGCCTGCCTCCCCTCCTCCGTATATCATCGTTTTAAAAAGTTTCCCAGCTTTATGGGCTTTGAAAAGTTTGAAAATAAGTACGGTATTGAGGTTAATTTCCCCGCCTCCACAGACGTCGAGATGTGTTTTTCTTTGCGGGCGGCCGCAGATTATAAATGTCACGCCACAACGACTCTGGAGCTACGCGCAGGTACGATTGCAGCTGGATCGGAGAATCGTGGATGGTGCGCGAGCTGTAAAATTGACCGACGGACGAGATCGCGGGCTGCAAAATGACTTGTCGAAGGTGCGCAAGAGGTAGCGGCGAAGACGAGGGAGGAGGTTGTAAGGCACGGGCTGCGCGAGCTCGTGCGATCGAGTGGCAAAGGAAAACATCGCGGGACGTACAAAGGGCGAGCGAGAGAGGGCGACGCGGCGTGTGCGCGCATCGGTTGCGCAACCCAACCCCCGAGTTGCGCCGATAATGGCAATTAACGGAAAATACGACTGGGCTAATTATATTCCCACGTGCTCTCTCTCTCTCTCTCTCTCTCTCTCTCACTCAGCTGGTGCAGCTGCAGCGCGACCGTAAGTACGCTTCTCCGTGGGATCGCACGCGCGCGCGCCCAAGCAACCCAATCTATGCACGCACCGCGTCTCCTTCGCTCCCATTAACCCACCTCTCTGTGTACCTGCATGCGCCCTAATGCGTCTTACGTATCGGCTGCGGGCTACCCCTGGGCCGCGTTTTTCCCTACCCCTTCCGCGCTTCTTTCCTACGATCATCGCCCTTGTGTAGTCGAAGCGCGCACCCTACCCTCTATGGCCGGCACATTTTCCATATTTCGCGGTGCGCCCTATATCGCGCCGTCTCGTCTATACATTGAATTATTCGGGGCACTATGTTTGAGCGTGTAATAGCATCAAGTTCGAGGTTGATTGCGCGTGCCCACGCGCCTTGCTATCCGCATATGTCGTTCTGTCCGACCCGCTGCGCGCCGCAAAACAATAATCTTTCGAAGATGTAACAACGCCAAGCGTCGGCACGTCGCACAGGGTGGCATTCGCATCCGCAGTTACTACTTGATTCTTGTATTTGTTTTTTTTTTTAATAACTCGTATCACACGGTGATGCTGAGAAATTTTTCAAAAGTATTCGTTGTAGCGACCTAATTGTAGGTATTGGTTTTGGCCGTGTGTTACACTGCACAAACGACTCTTTGATTCAAGTTTCACTCGAGCAAATTCTACTGAAGTCTAGTCTCTATGTTTACATGAATTGAAAAATCGTTTTCGCAGTGTACAAGTTAAAACAGATGAATTGCCCGTTGCACAAATATAACGTTCTCTCGTGGCCCTACAAAAATGTTGTACACATGCGGCGATCGGGCGTGTACAGCTCGAGATACGATATGGGAAGGAACCCAAGAAGTGGAGGAGGCTGAGAAGGACGAGGAAGATAAGGGGCGAGCGGCCGTGGGAGGGGGAGAGCTAAGCTATTCGAGCCACGCACTCGCGGCGGCGCTAATGCATACAAACAGACGCGGCGGCGATCGCGAATAAGGTCGCCCCCGCATACATCGGGTACATGCGGGGCAAAGGGGCACACTTGGCCTTTTGAGCTGCGAGTCGCGCGCATGCACTCGCGTACGTGCGCTTATCTGGCCACCAAAGCCAGTTGGATGTGCTTATCGAGAGACCCCCCTGCCCCCCCCCCCTACTTGCCCTCCGAGCGCATCCCTGATTAGCCAACCCTCTCGATCCAGCACTCGATTCCCTTCATATTTCCTCCACGATCCGTCTCCCGATCGAGAGCTGCTCTTCACTTTGGCTTTTCTCCCGTCTCCCGATAGGCTCTTTACTCCATGTCCATCATTCATTTCATCCGTATACAGCATATACCTATATGGATGAAGAGTCTATCGTAGACCGCTCACGTCTAAAATCAATAATGATTCTCAAAAACTGCATTCACAAAAATTTAGTTATCTTGGTTCGGAAACCTCGTAGATAAGTTCGTTTAGCAAAAGAACAAATCTCGTACACTGAGAAAAGGTTGATTACGACAGGCTACTATTTCAATGTAGTAGAGTAAAACATAGTAGTCGTTACTATAGTTTATAATTCAAAGTACTCTTTTCTAATTAAGCTTACTCCCTTATACCATAGTAAAATCTGATAATACCTCTTACTAAGTAAATTATTGTATCAGAATATTTATATACCTTAATCGATGCAAACAGTTTCATGATCATTCCAATCATGAAGATTTTTCTGTTGTTGTACGAAATTATGATAATGTTGATGTTGATGAACATTGGCAGCTCTTACAAGTGCAAAAAAGGAAACACTCTAGCTAGATTTATTTCAACGATTACAACGTGATAACACTCATTTTGTACGAATAAAAAAATTAAAATTTTCATGATTTTATTCCTATTTCTTTAGTGATAAGTTGTCTGCGCCATACAATATACATACTCCATATGAACTCTTATTGGTCCATTTTCAAATATAATAATTTTATACATTTACTAGAAACATAGTAAACTTTACTATACACGTTTAGAATATCCTATAAATATTGTACTGAATAGTAATGAATCCTACGATTTCAACAGTAAAGTTTATTAGTATCACCTAGCCCTCACCCTATTTTACAAAAAACACTGTGAGAATATAGTAACCATTACAATACTTTTCTTCCTTCGTAGCTGATATTTTAGCATTTGAACTGAGATTACATTTTTGTGTATCCCCCACAAAGCACAAAGTTCACGTGGATCGCGGAGACCCACAATTCCTTAGAATTATTTAGATATTCAACGGTATTCCTTGGCATTCCATGGTATCCTATGATTTTTTTTTGGAACGCACGATTTTAAATACTGTTGTGAAAATATTTTAAAATGTAATTGTGATCATATTTCCACAACTCGTGCGATAATCTGATTTCGACGCTTACCAAATCACTAATTTCAAGCATGTTCTGAGAGTGTGGACTAATAACTTATTGAAGTGCTAGCAAGGATTAAAATGAAAAACATATATTTATGTACAAGTATGAATATATATTATACATATATAACCAGAATAACTGTTATCATATGGCATTTAGTATTCCGTAGTATTCCATGGTAATCAATAGTATTCTTCGGCATTCCTCGAGGGAGTACTTCCGTGAGTCGCCCCTCGGATCTGACCCATATAGGACCTGGTAACGAGTATGAGAATAGTCAGTTGAGAACATTCCGCAAGAACTTTTCGTATTCATTTCCGCACTTTTCCAATCCACGAGCTCCGAATTATTGTCCACTTACGGAAGTGCATAAAAACTAAGAAGCAATATGTTATATATCAAATTCTTCCTCACACACACACACACACACACACACACACACACATACCAACACAGACACTTATTGAATTATGATTATGCTAGATAAATAGCGTGTATAATGAATTGGCTGAATCGATACAAGCTCGCGTCTCCGTCGTCGATACTTGGGTCGGAATAATTAACGGAGCGTTAATCGTTTGGCTTCGGATCTCGCGCGTATGAAGAATCGGCCGAAAATAACACAAAAAATAAGCTCGCCGACGGACATTATACGACGATAAACACAACATCTTCCCTCGGCCGCCGCGGCAATTTCTCATGGCTGGTGTGTACACGAGCTGCGAAGGTGGTGTCTGTGCGATAACTCTTTGGTGGGCCGCTGTTGCTGGAGAGTGGCGTGCGGCGCGCGGCGCAGCGATCGGCGACGATTCCCCGCGCGCGCGCGATATCGTCGTTTATTATCGGGACTCTTAAAAGCACGTCATGTCCGCTCCGCTGGAAGAAGATACGTCTTGCCGCGCGAGGGGACATTAATATATTTTCCTCCCTTCGCCCGAGAGACCGAAAGAGAAAGAGTAAGAGAGAGTAAGAGAGAGTAAGAGAGAGAGAGGGACCACTCCGCTCCGCTAGCCCTCCCTTCGACGTCTTTGTCCACGCGCCACTAAAGTTGAGCGAGACAGAGACGTAGATTAAGAGAAATAAAATTTTCCGAACTGTTCTCCTCCGAATGGGGGTGGGGAGATCCCATTGTTTCGAATTATTCGAATCTCGCTCGTCTCCCCGTCAATTCATTTCAATTTCCGTTTTCGAAATAATCATCGAGTGTCGGAGCCTTGAGCTGCGGGGCTTTGAAAAGATAACGTGTCAATGGAAGCAGCATAAAATTGAAAGCAGTCGAAAAAGCGTAGCGTGCCGTAATGAGAGCGGATCCGAAGCAGGTGTATCTATGTATACAAGCAGCCGGAGGGAGCGAGAGGCGCGGGAAAGAAAGCATATCGAATGGCTGGGTCGAGATCAGCGAGAGGAGCGAGGAATTGAAGCAGCAGCAGCAGCGGCAACAGCGGCGGCAGCCGGGCGTCGGGAGCCGGCGCTTCCATCTTGCCGATATTATTGACGTTTTTTGCCACCCCTCTATTTTTCCCTCGTCCAAAGCAGAGCAGAGCAAAGCAGGCGGGGGAGAAAGAAAGAGTGGAAGTCGAAGGGTGGGCGGCAGAAGGAGCTCGGGGCTCGCTCGGGGCTCGCTCGGTCGCGGCCAAGAAAGCGGAGGGGGCAGTAAGACGGCTCTTATTCGCGCGGGCTTTTTAGAATACTTTATTGACTGAGCCGCGCAGCTCGCCGGGCTGCCGCGGTGGCAGGGCGGGGGTGGGTGGCGGGCGGCTCGCTCGGGGGGGGGGGGAGAGGCCCCGCTCGGCAGCGCGAGAGCACTGAAAACGGAGGGAAAAACATCGGCAAAGCCGGGGGGTGGGTGCGCCGGGGCTCTTTTGCTCTCGTTTTTGAATTTAAATAGCGCCCACCGCCACCAAGCCGTGCCTCTGACACTGTCTTTGCGAGAAATTAATGAAGCCGAGTGCCAGCCCTCCCCCCCATCCCCTCTAGCCGTGTCTTGGTGCTTTTCCGCGCCTTAATCTTTATATATATCTGCGGCCCGCCGCCGCCGCCACCGCCGCCACCGCAACGTCTTGAGCTGAGCGTTTTTCTTTCACTTGTCGGCTCGCTCGAGATATGCCAGTTAGTTAAACGGCCAATCAGCTTCGTCCGATTTCACCTTCAATAGATGCGTATATATTCGCTGCTGAATCCTCCGCTGCTTCCTCGCCCGAAGCCTACCCTATTATGCCGAGAGTCTTGGAGAAATTCACGCGACTTTTACAGCTATGAAAAACGATAGTATATACAGCTTCGAAAAAAATCGCCCTCGACATGGGACAACACTTCAGCATTAATCAGAAGCTTATTATTACGTTTGATCATTAGCACTAATTGAGAATATAGTGGATGTATTGATAAACTTTCAGAGTATTACTGGATGTCTGTAGCTCAACATAGTCGGACATTTCCAGAGTTTTGGAATATGCTTGTATGTGGAAACATAAATGAGCAAAGCGAAGGATGAATTTATAAAATATCTTGGATAGAATTATTGCAAGTGAAAAAGAAAGGCGTCAGAGCCTTTGAAACTAACGCAGATATCATACACTCATTCGTGTTTACGAGACATAAATAAAATCAAAGAATCATTTGTATAGTCAAGTTGCATTCTCGCTAAATTTCTTACAGTGTACTAAAGTGTACTACAGTGAATATTCACTGTGAATATTCACTGTGAAGTACAGTCAAAGATTGCTCATTGTATTACAGAGAAAAGTCACTGTAACTTACAGTGAAATACGGTAATTTTATCTGTACTTACAGTCAAATTGTACTGTATCACAGTGAACAATTCACTGTTAGTACAGTGAAAAACGTTTTTACTGAAGCTCACGGTGAGATTTTCACTTTAAGAAATTTAGAGACTTCATTTTATTTCCTGGCCTGATACGCGAGTAATTGCTTGTTAGGTGAGTGCAGCCAATGTGACATGAAGGAAATGTGTCTTCCCCCTCCGATACTTTGCATTTCGAGTGCTTTCTGGGTATCAACGGTGCTCGGATTAAATTGGTCATTCTAGAAGAGAATATTCGGTGACTTCCTCACTCATTTAGCACTTAAAACCACTGTTTTACAACACTTTCAAGTTTCACTTTCAAGTTTCCTCATTCTTTTTTTATTTCCCTCTGCTAAGTAAAATTACAAAAAATGAGTGTAATTATTCTTATTTCTTCGCATGTCACTGCTCTTTCTTACGTAAAAACATCCTGACATCTTCCATTTGGTCACTTGTCCTCAAACTATTATCTATCTTACTAAAAATACTCGTAAATATCTCACATGTTTGCAATCCGTGAATAATTATCAGATGTCTTCGAAGAAAATATCAATGTGAGTCGTTTTACCATACCTCTGAAGGTGCAAAAATGAATTGATGAAAATGAGCCATGCCGGGACAAGTATAAGAGGATTGAATTATAAGGTAGACGTATTGACCATACTAATTTTAAAATGCCAGATTTGAGTTACTTTGGATATTCAACATTTTCAATGCAGTAAAATGGAAAAATAATGATTGTATTAGTGCGTTCTTACAGCTTTTAAACTGTACCCTTTTAACATCCCATTCGCAAAATTATGAAATTTTTAATTTATATGGTTATGTTCTCCAAATTAACTGTTAGGGGTGCTTCATTGGCTGTACTTACATTATATCGACGAATAAGCAAATAGTAAACGTAGCGCACGACCCAATTTTCTGGCGTGCATATTTGAGTATAAAATATTCCTTATATTTCTAACGGAGTTTCAGTAGTCGAGCGATAATGATGAGTTGAAAATTTCGCTCGATCTTCACTACTTTTAGAATACTTTGCCCGTGCAGTTTTCCTTTAGCTACGCTAATTGATACAGTTTTCTCAACACGACTGCCGATTGAATAATAAAATATTGTGACTCGGCAATTATTGCACTGTTCCACACACGTCAAGAGGAAAAAGTGCGACAGATCGTACATGGTTACATGACGGTAGACGTATAATAAAAGAGTGATTAATCCTCAAGAATTGGTCATCGTGCGGCGACGGGCCAACGGCCGTAAAAAACTATTAGGCCGTAAAACGCGAGCCCATTGAAATCTCGTCCTTCGTCTCTTTTTCCGACACCACCATATGTCGGGTAAAACATACAGAGAGAGAGGGAGAGTGACCCCTTCTGGCTGACCCTCGGGGCAAGCGGCACGCACACGCTCGCGCACCAGCGGCAGCCGAAAACCGGTCACACATCTATACACATAGCTATTACAGTCCGGGCCAAAAATCTACCAGCCTAGATCTAGGTATGCTCATTATAGCTCGGGACGAGGAACAAGCAAAAGAGAAAAGCGCCCGCGCGATATCTCCCGTGCCATTCTCTCATCTGGTATATAGACGCTGGGAGAAAAACGAGAGCGAGAGAGAAGGACGGAGGAGTCGGAAGAAAAGTTGAAAGAAAGGAGAGAGAGAGGCAGAGATGGAAGAAGCGTCTCGGATGCTATATAGCCCAGCAGCAGCAGCAGCAGCAGCAGCAGCAGTGGGTGAATAATGAATTTTGCCCGAGAGAGCTGGAAGGAGCAAACGTAACGTCGATTTCGTTTTTCATCGGTTCTTTGAAAATACTATGGCTCGGATAAAAAGACAGCGATCTTCTTCTTCTTCTTCTTCTCCCTCCTGCCCGTCGTCGTCGACGTCGTCTCGCCGACGCGAGCCACCCCATCTCGGGAGCTGCAAAACTTTCTAATCGAGAATTATCAAAGTTATTTGGCGTGTTGGCGAGGAGGAGGGTCGCCCCGCTCGAGGAGAGCTCGGCCGTCAGCTAAGGCAATCGGAAAAAGAGAGGAAGAAGCAGCTGCTGAGCACTGCCCGATATCTGTATTCTCCGCGCTGATGTATATTCGCTTGTCGGAGAGGCAAGACCGATTCGCGCGATTCACCCTCCATTCTTCGTTCGCGATACTTATTATGAAAAAGCAAAAACGTCGTTCTTTATCCTTTCTGCGTCATATTTCATCAGATAGTTCAGTCATTTTGTAAAGTCGATTATGCCTGGCAGACTCTTGAAGAAAAAAAACATGACTTTTATCAATTGTTCGAAGCATGCCATAAACAATCATTATACAACACCTATCGAACACGAATTTCGGCGATTTCAAGGCTACAATTATGATGTGGGTTATTAGCTTGCAGCAGTTATTGCTTTCTTAAAGAGAAAGCTTTGTAACGGGGTAAAAATCGACCCATCGAATCGGACTTCGGGACCTCGATTTTCGTAATCTACGGGTCGAAAAACATGGAAATCCGAAAATGTCTGTATGTATGTACGTACGTGCACTTTATTGTCGTACGATAACTTTCGAAGGAATTATCCGATCGTCCTGAAATTTTGCACACAGGTTAGTCGCTGCAAAATCTCGGTCGAGTTCAATTTTCAGCAAAATCCGTTGTTTATTTCTCTAGCAACCGTTGCTAACGTGTTTTTGATAAAAGCTCCGAAAATCATCATCAATGCACGATGGGTCTCCAATTCTTTCGACGATCGATGAGAATCGATAAGACATTCATTTTGGAACAACCATTGTTTATTCTCCTAGCAACCGTTGCTATGGAGATACAAAATTCGGCTTCAGACTGACTTTTTTTTGTCGTACGATAAGGAATAGTCCGATCGTCCTGAAATTTTGCACACAGGTCGGTCTCCGGAAGATGTGAACTGAGTTCGGTGTTCAGCAACATCCATTGTTCATTTCCATGGCAACCGTTGCTAGCGTGTTTTTGATAAGTTCCCATATAATTCGTGATAAATGATCATTTGGCTTTGTATATTTATGGGATTCTATAACAATCAAAGAGACCTTTCCCGTATAAACCATTGTTGATGTCTCTAGCAACCGGTGTTTATATCGCTTGCAACCGTAACTAGGGAATGGAAAAAGTCAGTTGGAGGTCCATTTTTGGAACTGTTGATGACTAAGAAGTAAGAACATCGAAGCTCCGACATTTACCGTAGCAACCATTGTTTACGTCCTTAGCAACCGTTACTATGGAGTGGGAAAAGTCTGTTGAAGGTCCATTTTCGGAACTGTTGATAACTAAGAAGTAAGAACATCGAAGCTCCGACATTTACCATAGCAACCGTTGATTACGTCCTCATTAATCGTTACTATGGAGTGGGTAAAGTCAGTGAGAGGTCAATTTTCAGAACTGTTGACGACTAAGAAGTAAAAACACCGTAGCTCGGATATTTACCATAGCAACCGTTGTTTACGTCCTTAGCAACAGTTACTATGGAGTGGAGGAAATGAGTTAGAGGTTCATTTTGCTTTCTCAAAGAGTGGTGATGAATGCAAGTTGAGGTTCAATTGCAATACTTTGAGAAAGCATACTGCTGAGGCACTTGGCAGCGGTTTTTTTCAAGTCAAGGAAGACATCTTTCCATTTTCCCCAACATTCTTCAATTACCAAGTGAAATTATTTTTGCTTTCTCAAAGAGAAAGCTTTGTAATGGGGTAAAAATCGACCCATCGAATCGGACTTCGGGACCTGGATTTTCGTAATCCGTTGGTTATTTCCCTAGCAACCGTTTTTAACGTGTTTCCTCACAAATCCTTATGAGTGCTCATTGGGGCAAGCCGGAAAATCAGTTTTAAGTCACACTCGATGGCCAAGGACACTGAATTGTTCTATTTTCTCCATAGCAACCCTTGTTTACCTCCCTAGCAACCGTTACGAAGGTTGGAAATTATTCATTTATGACCGATTTCCATCATTTTTGACGGCAAAGGATACAAAATCTTCCCATTTAGCTCCTTAGCAACCGTTGTTCACCGCCCTAGCAACCGTTGCTAAGGGGAAAAAAAATTCATGTAAGTTTCGTTTCCAGTATTTTCAACGTGCTATAGAAAAAATTGGGAAAATTTGGTGTCTTTTGCCCTCGAAAATGATCAAAATAGATTTTGAATTGATCATTTGCAACCTCAGCCGTCGAAAATGATCAAAATGAGTCTTCAAGTGTGCTAAATACGGACCGGATCGATTTTGACCGCTATTAAACCGTATGACAGTCACAAGATGAAATGATCGAAAAATTATGCAGGTCAAAATGTCTCGCATCGTGTAGAACCTAGAACCGTTTGCTTTGTTGCATTTGATCAAATAATAAGAGAGCCCGGGCAGACATCAACACTCGCAACATAGTTTGGTCAATTGAAAGAGAACGACACTTTACACAGTCACAAAGATACGAATTGAATTGATTAAATAATTTTTTTGTAATTTTTGAAAAATAGATGATAGTATCTACGCTAGTGGAAAGGTGAAAATACAGGTTTGGGACGCGTTTGTGGGTGATGTTGAAGCCTCTTTGAGAAAGCATACTGCTAAGGCACTTGGCATCGGTTTTTATATTTAATATAATAGATTTTGACGCTCAGCATATTGAACAAGAATTCGAAGAATGGTTAATCAGTAGGATCGAATAGGCATTTTGAATATATGATCTTCGAAGTTGTATTTTGCGAAACTCGAAGAGTACATCTAGCGTGGAGTTGAATATACGTTGCCTGACGATGACACCAGCTTCGCGAACTTCGGGATTTCGACCCGAATTCGATCCTGACAAGTATAGCACAGCTTCAAAATCATCCACAAACAAGCAGGACAAGCTCACGAGTGTCGCCTTGAAAAAATCAGCGCACTGTCCAGCATAGATGACCGGTCTCTAATCGGTATATAGGATGGATATATATCGGAGCCGGAAGCACTTATTGCTCAGGTTCGCGCGCGCGGATAAGTTGGACGTAGACGGGCGAGACGTGCCTCGGGGCTGGCGGCGATGCGAATTAAAACGCTCGCGCCATTTTGGCGAGTTTCTTATTTCGCTCCCACTCCCCTGCCTCTCGACTCGCCACTACTTTTTTCTTTTATACGCCTCTCTGGAATTCGTCGCCTCCGAGGCTCTGATTCGGCTGCCCGTGAATTTTCATTCGCATTTAATTTGTTGCCGGAACTCGAAAGGAACTGCGCGCGTGGGGGATTCTGCAGTGGCACGGATTTATGAGGATAATTGCGAGGGGAGAAAAAGCCTGTCGACTCAGATTTTTACAGCTTTATCTTCGCCTCGCACCTCTTCGCTTCGGTATTTGGATTTATTTTTTTCAATTAAATTACTGATTTCGTGACGCAATTATTGTTGACCGGCAATATTTCAAATTCATTATATACATATCATTGTCAATAATTGTAGTTATCTCGTGTAATTCACTATAAGTCCGCTCTGTTCGATATTATATTCATTTTCACAGATCCAACTTTTTCCCATGATTCTTATCTCAACAATTTTATTTTTTTTGGATCTATTCATCAAATCCCGAGGCACAGAGGATCTCGATTGTTTCAGGGCACGTGCACAGGGTTATTACCATCTAATCCGGGTCGTTGTTTCCTTTTCTTTTCCCATCTGTATATAACTGACAAGGGAAACCACGTCGTGGCCCATCAATATACTACGGTGTGCTACTGGATAAGATTCGAAAAGAAACGCAAGACCGTTGCTAAGCAACGAGCCATCTGCCTTCTTTACTACTCGACTGAGATCGAACCTCAATTCTGATTAAGAGCAGAGCAGGTATTAGGTCGTGCCATTAATATATTATTATTCTAATAAAGTGATTCTCGCTCATCAATTCATCCCTCGATATCATTCGAAATATAAACTCCAAACAATGATATAATTTAACGTATCTCAATCATTCTCAGACGCGCGAGAACTTGCAGTTGGTTTTGCAGTCGGTTCATCCGAGACGCGCGACTCTATGAGACGAGTTACGGCTATTAATTTCGAATCGAAACGAAAATCAAGTTTAATATAGTTCCCCGTAATGTCTCGTTAGTAGAGAGGATAAATTATTGGCCGCGCGCGATGTTTCCTGCATCGGCTCTGACCTTGATGTGTGTGCCCTAATGGAGGTTAAAATCAGCGAGTGTCGCGGCGCAGTTGCGTTTGACAAGGCCTCGGCAGTTCTTTCTCTCTCTGTCTCTCTCACTCCGTCTGTCTTTCGCTTGGGCTGTTTCTACGGAGGGGTGGGGGTGGCGGCTGGAGGAAAAAGAGAAAGACGGAAAGAGAGAGAGAGAGAGAGCGGCCGACTAAGACAGATTAAGTATTTTAAATTGAACAGCGAGGGTCGAGTTGGCGGCGCGAGAGAGAGATGGGGGGGTTGGGGTGGGGTGGAGGGCCGGGCTAGGGTGGATGGGCGGGGGTGAGAGAGAGAGAGAGAGAGAGAGAGAGAGAGAGAGAGAGAGAGAGAGAGAGAGAGAAAGATCTTTTTCCTTCCTTATCTATAGCGGGCGGAGGCTGCCCCACGGGTTTGCCCGAGAACGCGGCCACCCCCGTCGCTCGCCTGCTCTCCAACTGAAAGACCGGAGGGAGAGTCGAGTTTTTATAATAAAGGGGCGTAATTAATGCCGTCCTATCTCTCTTTCTCCCGCTCCTCTCGCTTTCTCTCGCTCTCCCACCCCGCGACGTCTTTTACCGCCCACCCGCCGCCCGCTCCGGATCCATCTTCCCCCAAAGCCGACTCTTTTTCTCTCTCTCTCTCTCGCTCACTTTTTTTTCTTTTTCTTGTTTGCTTTATAGCCAGCCGCTTTCTTCGTGCTTTATTGCGGGCGGCGCACTCGATTCCCGAAGCTTTTTACCCTCCCCCGCCCCTGGGTTATTACTCGTTCCCAAGATCTGCCGTGGCAACTTTTTGTATATAATGCTTGTGGCTCGATACACAGCCGAAGTGTATACGATGGTATAGGGAAAAATTCAGGCTCGCGTGCGCTTGGGTGTAACGTTTTGATCGTAGTGGACGTGATTACACTGTCTTGAGGATGGATCGGATAAAAAATAAAAGGATAGAAAATCAATGGTTTCGTGGCTCGCGATATCATTGATTCAAAATGCCTTGGGAACTCGGCGTTTCGGATTACTCGTTGCCAATCCTCGGTGAACTCGAAGCATAAGTCGTACGATCAGAGAAAGAGAAAGAGAGACGCGGGGAAGTGGCTGGAGAAACGTTATCGCTCGTTCCAATGAACACACAGAGCTCGCCGTGTGTATTTTTACGAGGCTGATAATTTAATTCGTCCACGAAATACGCGAGCCAAGGAGTATAAGTTACGGTAGCTCTAACTGGGGCTTCGCGTGTCTTTTTCCCTGCCCCCTACTAACGCGCGCTCGCAATTCTCTTTTTCTTCTGTAACTCTAGCGTTCGCAAGCTCGCATTTTCTCCGTTATAGTTTGCTCGGGTTCTGCTCGCGACTCGGCCGGCCTCTATCTCTCTCTCTTCTCTCGTTTTTTCCCTCTCGCTCCTTTCTCTCCGTCCCTTTA
The DNA here is from genome assembly GCA_020882685.1 of Aphelinus atriplicis. Lineage (NCBI taxonomy): Eukaryota > Metazoa > Arthropoda > Insecta > Hymenoptera > Aphelinidae > Aphelinus > Aphelinus atriplicis. The sequence continues at coordinate 43,808,563 of CM037076.1, read as the reverse complement.
CTTTTCTCCCAGAGCCCCTAACTCGCGGCCGACTGAGAAGTGCACAATTTTCATTTAAGCGCTTTTGTAATGCGCCGACGACTACGAATGAGAACTGCTTCTCTTACTTTTAAGTAGGCTCCCTCAGCTTCCCCCTCCTCCTCCTCCTCCTCCTCCACCTACACTCCTCCTCCACGTGATATTGTTTTTTCCGCTCTCTCTCTCTCTCTCTCTCTCTTTCTCTCTCTATCTCTCTTTCGTATTGTTATCGTTTGTCTCTACAACCACCCCTCCTCTCAACCCATTCCCCCAAAGCTTTGTTTACCATAATTAAATGAATCTTTATTTGCATTTCGTTCTATTTGAATGTACTATTATTTACAAACTCTCCCACTGTCTCGAATAATTTATCATTTGAATTCAATCTCTCCTATTCTTTTGATTTTTTTTTTATAATTTTGCATGCGTTTGACATGTTTTCATATTACGTTACCTAAGGTGTACTGGATAAAGATTCGAGTATATATACTGTAATACAGATGTTTTTGAATGATTGAGGGACCACTGACATCTAACTATTGTATATTCGATCAAGTCCAAGAGGGTAAGTAAGCATTCGTGGGTTTATTTGTGTGAAGCGAGCTTTGCGTAAAATTTTGTCGATTTGAACTCTGTTAGATCTTATTCATTGCGATTGCGAGTACTTGTTTGTTACGTATATAAATCAATCAATGACTTGAACGATCATTAATTGGAACCCAAACTTTATTATTAAGGGGGGGTCATAAACAAAAAAGTAACAATTGCCAAGAGGAGCCCTGCACTAATCCCCGTCACCTGCTGTCTCAATAATTATTTTACTTGGGCGATATTCTTCATTTCTCATAGCTCATGTCAACCCTTTGTACAAACATTCCCATAGGTCTGTCTTATCCCCGAAGAGTATGATTGAATATCGATATGCGAGATGGAAATCGAACTCATAATAGTGTGTCATAATATTGTTTCTTCGAGTGTTTCGGATTAAAACTACCGCGAGAACGCTGGAAGACATTCGGAACGAAAAATAAGAATGAAAAATACAGCTCGGTTGGTGTTGGTCAAGCACCGGCGCCGGCGTTTGTTTCGGACCGAGCGATAATCGAGCTCTCGTCGGGATGATGATGTTCGGCGCAGTGGTGAAGTAGCGCGCGCTCGTGGACGAGGAGGACGTTTAGCCGTGTATACATAGTTGCGGGCCGTATTGGCGCGGGCCGAGATTGTCCGATTAATCGTATGCTTGTGTGCCGAGGCTCGCGCCGGTCGGGTGGCGTAACGGCTGACGGCGGCGAGAAAGAAGAGAGAGAGAGAGAGAGAGAGAGAGAGAGAGAGAGAGAGAGAGAGAAAGAAAGAACGGACAAAGACAAAAGTGGCGTTGGGGTACCTGGGTTGACCCTTGGGGATCCGGTAAAAAGCGTACTAGCCGAGAGGGGCGCGCGAATTCACGGGAACCGGTTCCTGCGATTTTTACCGGGTCATCCGGCCAAAGAGGGGAGGTCAGCATGTCTGTTGGCCGTTGCTCGCTGCTGGCGCATCGAGGTCAGCCGGCCGCGTGTACTCACAGCCCTTCGTCGCCCGTCGAGCGCCCGGCCGCCAACCCCTGCTCCCGGATCGAGCCGGCTCGCTTGCACGGGGGCATCTGGTCATCGCGAATTAAAAAGCGCGAGAAAAACTTACCTGACCAGTTCCCCCGGCGTTCGGCCGCGTTCGGTCGCGTTATGCTAATGCCCCTAGGATCGCGCGCGCGCGACCGACCCTTCTCTCCGCCGCCGACCCTTTTCTCTCCCTCTCTGGCTGGCTGGCCCCGTCAATAGACGCGCACGTGCGCCCGGTCACTCTCCCCGCAAGGAGGAAACGAGTTTCTCGCGCTGACTTTTTTTTTGTTTCCTCAACCGGATGTGTATAGGAAGCCGCGGGAGGGGGTAATTGTAGCCCAACGGCCAGCTCAGCAGCAGCCAGCGCTGATTTTGTGCCCGACTCGATAGTGCAGCCAGCACCTCCGCGCTCGCTCATTCTTCCACGGCCGCTTCTCCGATTTAGTTAGCTCGCGAGCTCAGCTTCGTCGTCTCCGTAACCCGTGCGTCTCGTTGCATCTGTGCTGTTTACCGCCATCACCGCCACCGCTCCGACGCAGCTCTCAAACAACGACTACAGCCATATACATTTTGTGTCATCAGCTTGAGATCTTGCGTGTGCACTCCAACGTTTGCAGTGAATTATCCTTGAATCGTCTCAGCTCATTGATAGTGGTGCATCAGTTATATATCCACAGTTCTCTTTTTCAATGAGCCGGTGTATACATTTCACGTAATTTTATTACGCCAATCAAATATTTCTCAAAGTTCTGACGCATCAAAATAATTTACCTTCGTCTTTTATCCTCTTCGTCAGTTTATCCATTTACGTTTCTAATAGCACCGCTAGCTTATAACTTATATGATATACATCTTTCATTCATATAAACTGATTGTTCGTCGAGTTTTCCCTGGGAGCAAGGATAATTCACACAGAGTTGCGAAACATTTTATCGGTAGTGATTTTTGTGAAAAACTGCTCAATCAATTTTTTTTCTCCCTAGTTTCAATTCACGAAGGATCGACTTTGAAGTTCTCCGGACGGAAGAGAAGAAAATGGGTAATTGTCGGGAGGAGGTTGGGAATTTGTCTTTTTGGACCAAGTCAAGAGGAGGCAAGCAAGATGGTGCGGGCAGTTTTGAATGGGCATCCCGCGGTCGTCTCGCTGCGGTCGCATTGACAAGCCGAAACCAAGGAGGAGCCGGTCGAGTTGGGTGGACGGTCTGAACGGATGCGGAAATAAGAAGCTCGCAGTCGAATACACGGAACGGCGAAGGATCGCGTCTCGGGCTTTGGACGAGGTGAAAAAAGCTACCCGTCGAGTTGCCGAATGAAGGATTTCTCGCGGAGGGGCTTGGGGGGGGGGGCGGAGAATTATTTTTCCACGAGGGGGCCAACTAAAATGGCCGATTGCTCTCTCGCGCCGCCGTCTTTCTCCGTCGCGCCGATGCGCCCATGTACGCAAGGTCTACGCGAATAAGCCCCGCGCATAACGAGTATATATATATATTTGCCGGCTCGGCTTCGTTTCCTTCGACAGCTGCCGCGCGAGGGTCGGCCGGCGGGGCAAAAATATACGTATATACGTGGTGCGCGGGGGGGGGGGGGGGAGGGGGAGGGGGTCGGGAAGATCTGTACTAATCTTCGGGCCGTGCAACTTTCGTTGGAGGGCCGCCCTTTTTGCCGGGCCAGCTCGGCCGCTCGGCTTTCTTACTCCCCCGGCTAAATAATTAAGAATCGCGCGCGGAGCGATGGCCCGAGGACGCGAATTTGCGTTTCAATCAACCAGCTCCACGCTCTGTCTCTCTTTGGGCGCCCAACGGATCCAAAGCACAACCGAGAGCGATACCCCTCCCGTTTTGTTTGATTAGATTTTGAGTCGAGCGGCGACGCCCAATTGGCCCTGCGCGCGCGCGTCTTTCCCGGATGATTATGTGTACAAGCACTGGTATACCGTGTCATTTCGTCCTCACGGCTCGCGCGCTCTCGTTTTCATTGAGGGTGAACCGGCTGATACGACCTTCTCGCGCTTACGCGGTATATCCTCGTCGGCTTTCTCCCCCCCGGATTCCCACTCCTGTACGCGTTCTCGGCTTCTTACACCCGCGATCTTTGTCGTTTTTTTTTCTTACGATGCGAATCCCGGGTGAAGGTAGCCAATGTTGGACATTCGGGCTAAAATCAATTAATCGTCCAGTAAACAAAAATTTTAGTTCGATTGGAGATAATTATGCGCATTCGCGATGCGACCAAAAATGTTCCAAATCTCTTTCGGGTTACGTTTTGTGTACGACAATTGAATCATCATGGATTTGGAAGATCCTCCCTCGGATGAATTTGCTTCCACACCAACATACAAATATTTTTAATATCAATAACGAACGCATAGATATTGTCGAATCAGACGTGGCGAGCAAGTGATTGTCTCATCCGTGGATAATAAAGAAGCGCAGCGCAGCTGTGCAGCAGAAGCAGGAGGAGAAGAAGAGTGGGTCGGCTTGGGCGTCGAGTTTTCAGTTCGAGGACGTGGCTGGGTTAGTTTTTAAATAAACAAAACGGACGCGCGTGTACGCGTGCCGGTGCCGGAGTGCGGCGGCGCCCACTAACCGAATTTTGAATGAGACTCCGGCAAAAGTTGGCGTGCCGGCGCGCTCGAGACTTTGCGCGGATTGAGTTTGCCGTTAGCACACCCGCCAGGCCACCCACTCACTGCCATAACGTGTATACACATATACCTGTGTTCATGTATGTTCTCGCGCAAGCAACTGCCACTCAGCTGTGACGCGTGTTCGACTCTCATACTTTAATATCTCGTTATCGCTTTGATCTGCGCACCGATCAGCCGTCTCTCCTCGCGCCGCATTGGCCTTCATTTAATTTGCCGGATTCCGGTCGGGGGATTATGCCTTGCCATCTCTCTCTCTCTCTCTCTCTCTCTCTCTTTCTCTCTCCTTCCATGATTCGCGCGCGGCCGGCTTTTTGAATTCCGACAGACCGCGCGCCGATCCATTAATTAGATTCATTCTAAATCGAGCATATCGCTGAACATATAATTTTATGATTTTCCAGTTGGGCGTCCGATCGGATTGTAGAATTTCTGGTACAGAAGACCGGGGTTTCTTATTCTAAAGAAAACAATGTCAAACGTGTCTTTGGCAGAGTAGGAAGCTTGTAATCAGCTAGATTAGATCGCGGCTGATTTCTAGGAGATTGCAGGTGGGGAGGGAAAGAAGGGTGGACGAGGTTTGATTGAAAAAATCGATCGAGTCTTGTGTGGGAGCTCGGGCGTCTTCGGAATAATGCCGAGACAAACGACTGAAGCAGTGCAGAAGATTCGAGAGCCGAGAGAGCTGGAGCACAACGGGTCGCGCATAATCGTCCCCGCCCACCGAGAAGAATCGTCCAGAGGTGGAATTGCCAAGGAAAATCGCCTCCCCCGACTAAAAAGAAACACTCGCTTCTTCTGTCTCTCCCTCTCTCTCTCTCTCTGGCCGGGGAAAATGTGCTTAAGGGCAATTTGCCCCGGGAGCGTCCGCCGCTCGATTCGTTAGGCAAACTTTTTCTCTCTCTCTCACTCTTCGCCGGCGAAATAAAGGCAATTAAAGTTGAAGGCGCTGGCTGGCCCTTGCTCCACTCTCTCTCTCTCTCTCGCTCTCTCGCTCTCTTTCTCTCGAGCTCGAGCGCGCGCGCGACGAGCAGCTAAGACGAGCGCGCACCCGGCTGGCTGGTTTTTGTCATTTGAAATATGCCAAGGGGCTCGAGCGGGCGCGACGAATGATAAAATGGCGTCTCCCAGACAAAGCCTCGATTTTTCATCGTCCGCCCCCTCGCCAGCCCCCCCACCCCGCCACTCTTTTGTTCCTGCGCCAGCTGTAATGAAAACCGCGCGAGCCTCCCTCCCTCTCTCTCGACTTCGGGCGGTATCTGCATTAACCCCGGCGTCGTCGTCGTCGTCGTCTTTTTCCCTCACGATCGGCTCGCGCGAGCTGCACCACCGGATTCATTGCCCGGACAACGAGCTGCTGCTGCTGCTGCTGCTGCTGCTTCCTTCTTCTTCCTTCTTCTTTCGACAGACCCGGCCAATCGCCGCGGCCCCCCACCGACCTTCGACCAATACTCCCAACCTCGTTCGCTTCGTTTACATTCGGCCGATGTGTACGCGCGTCTTGATTTATCCCGTTTGTTCGACCGAATAAAATCACGCGCATACAGAGTCTGTGTGCGGCTCGTCGAGAGTTTGAGAATATTTCAAAGGGAAAATAAATGATACGTAATATAGTATTCGCGAAAATTGAACTTTTCTTCCACATCTTCGGAGTGGATCAATTTATACGAGTTGAGGTTGCAAGAGGTTTCCAATGAGTTCGGTCGCGGTAAATTGGTGGGAGGTCTCGATCGAAAACGTTGAATTTTCAAAACCAACGATATTTCTATTTTTTGATGATGATTTTAATAGCTTCTTAATTCGTACTCGTTTAACCGAATAACCGAATCACGATTGATGAGGCATGATAAGAATAAATAATAAGAGAGCTGTCGTCGAGTCAAACATGCTTATGGTGGCGTACGCGATGATGTATACACGCACGCGCGACGTACGTAAAATGGACGATCGGGGCGAATGAAAAGTATACGCCAGGCGGCCGAGCAGTAACGAGCTGGTGAGCTCGGCAGTGCTATATAAATGCACGTAGCAAATAATCCCCTTTGCGTCAATTTAATCGTCGGCATCAGTCGTCCGTTCTCGGCGCGGCGGGCGCGCGAGTCCGTAGCAATTCAAGATTGAATCGTCGCTCGCGCGATACGATTTGGAGCGTTAGCTCCGAGGAATCGATCGAACGGCCCCGGAAATCTCGTGAAAAGGGCAATAAAACTTGAGCTGAATAATCCGTTCATCGACGATTTGCACTTGGCTCTCGCTCCTTCCTGCAACTGGCCTCTATCCAACGTGTTACGCTATCGCTCTCTGTCTCTCCCGTGTAACTCGTTGCACACAAACATTTACACGTACACACTCGTGTTGTCTCCGTCGAAATTCGTCGTAATTCCGGCTTTCCACCGGAGAAAAAGACGGAGAGACGCCAAGGAAAATTTATTGCAATTCAGTTCGCGAGCACTTTTTATATGCGCCACCGCCCAACCTCGTCTCCGGGGCTTCGCGATTTTTCATCTCTCTCTCCTTCTCGTTCTCTCTCTTTCTCTCTCCCGCTTTCCGTCTTCGTTTTTTGCCCGGCTTTCTCAGTACTTTGATAGACTACTTAAAGTTTAATTTGAGAAAAGCAGCCATTCCGGCGCGAGTCCATCACAATAAAGTTTCCCAGCCCGAGAATAACCTCTCGTAATAAAATGTAAAATATTCTCTTGTCAAGTTTGCTATCATTGATTATTCATCGTGATACTATATACACGTATACGAGTTATTTCCATCAATCAATATCAAAATCCCGGGGCAATCGGCATTACGTGAAAAAGTGAAAAAAAAAATAAACACGTAGATATTTGCGTATATATTCCTACCGTGGAATTCCCTCTCGACAAGCTGGCCGCGTCGATTTGAAGTGAGAAGCAAAGCAGAATGACGAACGAATGCGGAACGCGCCATGGCACAAATGGCGAGAGGAATTTTTTCATTTCATTCGTCGTGAGAATGATCCTCGTGAGCATTCGTAAAATGTTGCAATTTGCCGGGCTCGCGACTCGGTCGTGGGGGGTGAGGTGAGGCAGAGGAGGAGAAAAAACTGATTACCAGGGTATTCCGTAGGATAAACGTTGCGCGCGAGCCCGAATTATACGAGATTGTGGGCGCCCGGGCAATGGGCGAGCCGTTGCGATGAGGAATGTTGGAAGGTAAGGGCTGAGAGTGGCGTCGCGTTTACGCGAGAGAGCAAGATTCTCATGGCGCGCTACGGAAAGAAGCAATTTGGAGGAGCTTTGCGCGCGTGCGGATACAAAAGAACGCCAGCCATGGAATGATTCAGCCCGGCTCCAAGGCCGCGCGTCGTTGTATTTTAAGATTCACCCTTCGGCTCGCGCTCCTTATCGACCAAGGGCGGCCGGATTTTTCTCCCCGATCGAGCCACCGCCGCCGCCGTCGAGGGAAGCTTCCATTCCTTTTCCCCCTCGGACTTTAGGATATATTTTGTGAAGGAGGGGGGAGGTGGGGGATAGCGGGGTTGGGAGCATTACGCGCGCGCGCCCGATCGGTCCGCTAGCTTCGCTCGCCCCCGATAAATGATAAAAAGCCAGCGGCAGAATGGCCGCGCTGGCCCGAGCTACCGCGAGCGGCCCTATGTATACGTATACCACCCACCAGCGCGCCGGTAGTTTGCTCTCGCTCCTTGGAATTTTGCCGCTGGAATTTCGGCCAGGTTTTTGGGGCAGCGCTCTGCTGAATATCTCAAGAGGTAAAAATGCATGAGCGGGAGAAAGAGCCGGAGAAATATTACTCTTGCAGCGAGCCTGGGAGAGCGAGGGAGGGCGGGAGGGAGGAAGAGTACCGGCGGAGCGGAAGGGAAAAAGCAAAAGGCAAAATGGAGAATGAGAGGGAGGAAAAAGAGAAGAGAGGATGAATATTCTGCATTTCTACGAGATTTTTAGAGGAGAATTGCTCTCTCGAGCTACGGCTCCGCTGCTCCGCAAGACGCAGTTGAATATTTCAACGGGAAAAATTATCCCCGTAGCTGAACTTTACAAATTGTTCCGAGTGTTTTTCATTTAACCTTATTCTTTTTCTTTCCACCCGAATATTACGCTCGCGCAAACGCCCACTATAATTCAGCACTATGCCATTAACTTTTTGCGCTTCACTTACTTTGGACGAGACAATATATACTTAAAATGGAATGCATCTCGTATTATCTTTGATGGGAAAAGTATGCTACGGTTAATTCCACCGCTCGTGTCAACAGTCAATTATTGAATCTTTAGGTAGAGGTGGAGGTAGAGTCCGAGATAGAGTCCAATTATCTTGTGGCCATCACATACACATGTATGCTAGGTAAATTCTTTTGCTCAATTCTTGAACTGTAATTACGAAAATTAATTAATTAATCAATCGATCAGTGAATCGTGCTCTTTACTCAATTTATTCCCTGTGTGAGGTCAATTTCCTTGAATTGATTCTCGCGCGAAAATTCGTACCTCTCAGCTGTCGGTCAAATAAAAATGCGCGCGATTTTTTCCTGGGCGATTGCCCTTTCAAAAGCGCACTCCACGCTCAAGTTCTCGCTAACGCTATACACACGATCCAGAAGTGGCCGTGGAAAAAAAGTGTTTGAACGCGGCGGCGCGCCAGTGTACAGCTGCAGCAGCAGCAGTAGTAGTAGTAGTGGCAGTGGCGGTGACGGCGCGCGGCGTGCGGCGGCCACGTCTCTCGAGTTCAGTCAAGTGAAGCGCGGTAAACACCGCGGCCCAACCGCGCGGTCAAATGTTTGTGTTTACGTATATACATGTATATGCAGACGCGCGCATATATGTATATACAGCCCTTGGACACGTGCTTGCGCCCTATTTCGATTTGAGAGTTCTATGAGTAGCCTTGAAATCGAGCTGCGAGGGTCCGAGACACGAGGTGTCCGCCCGCGCGCAACTTCAACTGATTCTAGATGCTGTGTTCAACACATCCACGCAGCCACTGCTCCTTTTCTCCGATTTCTTTGCTCTTTTTTTTACTCTCGCTTCTCTAACCGGCGTATGCGGCGAATCGACATCAAGCTTATCAGAGCCAGCGTCTTGTGAGGGGAGTGAGTGCCCAAGGCCCTTAGTCGTCCCCGCATTGCATACGAAATCACTTCGCAACTCATTCTACGCCAGCTCAACCTACATCTGGAATGACGTGCCGGCACAAATTCGCCACATCAACTTTCGTTCGGTTCATTTAAATTCTATTTTTTTTCAGGTACCCTATCAAACGTCCTCTCATTCGTCTTTCATAAATTCTTTTCTTACTATTTATTTGTAATTTCCCATATTTATTAATCATTCATTTCACTTTATAACTTTTATTAATTGTACACCATAATATGTATATAGAATAATTAATCGAATTCTCGGTATATTTAATCTCTCTTTCTCAGTACTCGAGTAATTCATCACTTCGCTGTTATTCTACTGATCAGGCACTCGGCAATTTATTGCATTATCGATGAGCTTTGATGTTTAGTAGGTATTGAAATTCATGAGGGCATTTGAAGAATCAGCGTTGAGAATTGACAATCAAAAATTAAAAATCGTAACTATTCATTCGAGCCGACTATTCTGATGAATTTCCTGATATTCGTGGAAAAAGTTTAGATGCACCTAAATTATATGATTGAAATATATTACAAGGTAGATGTACCCGATATGGACCATCTATGAGCGAACATAAACACTACTTTACGTTTTCAAAGCGAGTTCTCTTATGCCCGTTGTGGCGGATGGAAAACTTGTATGAGACTTTCAAAATGCATATGCCGCATCCAGACGTTTTGGACTTTTCTAGGCTGAGCTAGACTGGTGAAATCGAGACCAAAGACAATGATTGAGGAGGGAGGGGGTGTGTTTTGAGAAATATGGGGTTCACTTAAAAATAATTGATAAAGAGAACGTATGATAAAACAAAAAAGGTGTTCTACGATGTAAATGAAATAAAACAATCGGAATCTAATGGTATTTTATTCGCCTTATCTACGTGGATTTGAAAATTCTCACTCACCGCAAAATTAGATGAGCGAGACGGAATTACTGATGAAATGCAGAGAATGACTGCTGACAACCTGAAGAACAAATGTTTTGTTTTTTTCGTCATTTGTACTACCAACAATACGTCGTGCCACGGCACTGCTATAGCAGCGCGTATATATTATAAAATCCAAAAGGTGGCCCATATCGGGTAGACCTACCTTATACATCTCAATTTTAAAGTGCACAACAGAAAGAAGAAGAGCAATTGGTAGCAACAAAAGTAAATATACAGACTTTGTCCAATTGCTGAATGGTAACCGAACGTTCGCCACGGATCACTACTCGGATTTCTCTTTCTCATCCTTTCCAATGGAAATCAACCAAAACAAACGTCACGATGCCAAAGTGTCGCGCTCGCTCCGAGCGCGACAAATCCGTTGACTAGCCATGAAAAAAAGAAACGGGAAATCGGTTGGGTTTGCACAGCTCAGCGAGGAAGCAGATTATTTTCAAAGCCTCTTTGGCTTTGGTAAATTTATCAGAACAGAAACGACTCTTTTGCATTTTTATTGATTTGAGTCGGGTGGCTGGGGAGGGGGGGATCGAGGGGTGGGGGTTAAGGAGCAGCGCTCGAGGAGGGGCGGCGGAATTAAGGGGGGCGCCTTACTCCCCCACCAGCCGCCTGCTCCGCCAGCGCCACCACCATCGGCTCGTCTTCTCCTTCGCCGATTTCCCACCCTGTGTCCCCCCCTCCTGCCCCTGTCGCCCCCTTCCCCCCCTCTCTCACGAGCCCTCGGCCCCGAGCGCGCGCGCCTTTCAAGAAAACCGCCCGCACACCTAAGGAGACAGCCGAGCTTTTCGATTTATATCGCCGGATTCGTCTGGCGATTTACGACTGGTAAAAGTCGGAACAACAACTTTGTCGATCGATGCCCTATCCCTTACTTTTTGCAAATTCGTACTCCACGGAGAAAAAGCTCGAGGGGACTTTGACAGCGTGAAATTAGACGGGCTGTTCATTTGAAAATCACTTGTGATTTCTTATATCACTTTCTTTCCCCTTTATTTGGTACGACGCTTCGGTGCGATCCCTTTGCGTGAAAAAAAGTTCCAGATCGACCCAGTCAATTCAAAACGAGGTGCTGTTCACTCTAGAAACACCAAACGTGGAAAAAAGTCCACCAATGATTCCGGAATGAATATAGCTTCTTGGTCAACAATCAACACGTTGGAATACGCAGATCAGCCAAGGTTTGGAAGCCTCACTAGAAACCACCACTTGGCATCTGAGTCTCTCCGCTATCTCGTCACTAAATCTTGCGGAGGTGGTTTATATGCGCCTACCCAAATAGATGGAATATATAGAGTCATTCGTGAGCTACCGTTCTGATTTCTCAGAAATATTGTAATATTTTTACACGAATAAAGTTATGAACGGTGGTAATGTTAACTGACGATAAGTTATATAACATCTGTTTGGGTATAAAAAAACGGTATATCTGGTAAGAGTCATATTCAAATGCTGATCGATTTGTCCAACTTAGCTTTGCTGCCAGGACGTAATTGAAAGATTTTTTTTTCATAGTATAGAACCATGAATCCGAACTGCGAATGTATATTCAAAGGGATTCAGTTTGTCCGATGATTCGCAAGGGATATAATTCAACAATGCAAACACGTGGATGAATTGAGCTTAATTTCATGGGCGCTCATCAAATATATAACCGTCTAAACAACTGTAGTGGGCCGCAAACGAATGAATGGTGTACACACGAGTTTATCTTGCTCGATAAATTGAGCAGGGATGCAATAAAGCGCGCAAATGTGGAACGACGGCGAACTCGGAGGGGGTGTGAGAGCAAAAGAGGCGTGAAAAAAGCTCTCTCCACTCCATGGAGTTAATAAACCGTTGGGGAAAAAAGGTGCGAAGCGCATCGGGCGTAATCGCGGAGAATACTCCACTGGGCCGTGCGTAGCAGTTTGGATAAAAATCCCCCGGGACCCGAGGCTCATGGTTTTGCCGCAGCGAAAAAGAGCGAAAGAGTCGAGCAGCAGCAGCAGCAGCAGCGCTTAATCAGCGTTGAACGAGCCGGTGAAAGCGGAGATCCGGCGAAAAAGAGCGAAGAGAGCGGATAAAAAGAGGAGAGAAAAAGAGCCGGCCCCCGGGGGTAATGGATAGCCACACCACCTGCTGAAAAAGCTCGGCCGAGCAAACTGGAGAGAGAGAAAAAAAGGAACAGGAACGACGACCGCGAGGCAGCAACCACCTGTTGGAGGAAAAAATCCCGCTCCGTCACCCGGTGGGGAGAGGTTGGGGCGCGCGCGTGTCGCAGGGGCCGCTAAGTGGCTCGCATTTTTTACACCCGGCCCGAGAGCAGCGCGTGCCGCAAAAAATATTTGGGGTGCGAGGCGCAGGCGACACACGAGCCACGCGCCGCGCCACATTATCATTATGACTCTGCGCGCCGCGCGCTCGCTCAAAAGCGCTTCATTATGTAGGTAAGCACTTTTTCACGGCTTGTTTAGCCGGTACCAGAGGCTCCCGCCCGCCCCTCCCTCACACACACACACACACACACACACATACACACCAAGTTGTGCTCGCCTTTTTATGAGCGCTAATTCATGTCGTTACACGCTTCCTAATATGTCTCAATTTGCCCGCACTTTAATAATTAGCACACCCGAGTGGATCTTCTTTTTCACCTCGTTCGCGCCTTTTCCCCTGTTTTCTGCCATCTCCACCGAAGCTCGACTCTGAACTAACGAATTTTTAAAAGCTTACCCGAGGGCTATACACTTGTTGAGTTTTCATATATTCATAATCATTAGTGATTCTGCTGCCTCACACCCACCCATGTAATTCATCGAATTGACACTTGAACAACTTGGTAAACTTTGTGGAGGCGTTTCTATCAAGTGTGCTTGCTGCATTTCCCAAACCTTTCTTATTCAAATACACGTCGACTTCATTTTATTCAACAAATTGATGTCTTTAATGCTCTTCAAACGATGCGGAAAATCTTCTGTTAATCTCGTCGAGTTCCCTTGAAAATCCTCGGGGGGTGTATAACCATTCTGTGCGACACGGATACCTTCGCAGAGATCAGCTTCCGCACATTTATCGAACTACATTCTTGCAATAGCACCAAAATCTCACCTCACCCATATTGTTTCAATCAAAAATGATTAACATTAAATTTACTTTGATCTTCTTATTGCATCTTTTAATATTCAAACAATTAGTTTTGCTACTCTTCTGCCGAACAGCCGAATTACTTAGACAGTATTAACGTAGACACTAATTATTTTATAAAAAGTGACATACCACTCTGCACCAGTCTCTCTTCCCGATCATTCTTGAAAATTTACAGAAATTACGTACCCTTAAGTAGATAAAGAAAATAATGCCATTTTCATTGAGATTGCAACCTTCAGAATTTTATAGTTGATTCTGTAGAATTGAACCTATCAATAAAAGACACCTAACCAATGCAATATTTTGAAATATTCACTCAACATGATCATCTATGAAATAGCTAACAGATTATAATACTAGTTTTGATTTCTGCTATACGTTCCTGATTAGAACTGTATTCTTAAGAATTATTATATTTATTATCATATTTTTATTCATCGTTTCGTTTGAAATTACGATTGAAAGAATTATTCAAACTTTCATTGATAATATGAATTTGAATAGATGCGAAAGTTTATTTGACAAAGTAAGTATTTGGGATAGGAACGGAATCTGTAATTGGTGGTGAGCCGGCGGTTCTGGTTTTGATCTGAGCTTAGCGCGGACGCAAACCACCGGTTGAAACGGCGCGCGGATAATGGTGCCATCAAGCGGGGGGTTGAAGAACTACGCTCCGGTAAAACTACACCAGTGCATCATTTTCCCCTTCTTTAATCATCCCTTAGTCAGTGTAAAATATTCATCAAAGATAAATTGAAATTTAAATTTGTCATAAACTTTGAGACTATTCATCCCGAATCTCAATGTAAGAAGTTTGATATTTATCAAGTAATTGCTATATAAATATCAAATATCCTTTAACAGCAATGTCAATCGACTGGTTTATTTTGAAAATTACTCAAGTTACTTATTATTGAAAATGCAATCGTACATTTCAATAGATCATTTTTTCTCAATATAAAACAAGATATATCATCCTCACTCACCAATGATCATCCGGAATGATTGAATTTTTCACAAACATACTTGATTTACAAATTTATTACAAATTATTACATAATAGATTACGGTATCTGAGCCCCACGTCGTCACTTCATTATGTCTTGAGAAAATGAAAATTGTGATGCAGTTAAATTTTGAAGTGCTTTCAATATACCATTGATGTATATAAAAAAGAATCCCGAAGAAACTAGAAAAAGAGAAGAAAAACGTATTTGACTTTCAGTGTATTAAAAGTTATCCTATTATCCATAACAAATGAACACCGAGATCTCTATCAACATTTTCGAGAGAATTTCATCGATATTTTTTTCAGGAGGAGGTTCAATTCGCGGCTCCTGGTATAGTGAAAACTATGGTAGGGAATGTAGGAGACAGTGGGTTCATCCTACCTAGGCGAAATTTTTCTACAAAATGAATATTCGACAATAATCCAAACGAGAAAAACGTTGTACGTTCGAAAATTCGTGGAAACCTTGCGCATGTGCGCTGAATACCTATAAATTTGCTGTTACATCACGATTACACAATAAGCCGATCGTTCAATCGCTGAAGCTCATCTGTCCCGTAGCTGGTATTCGCGTGCAGCAACCAAAAATCCAATCGTCCAAAGGATGCAGAGTAATTTTTGTGAGTTGGACGAAGCGTCAGATGAGAAAGGCAATTGGTTGTGGATGAAGTGTGCGGTAGAAGTATGCATGGAGTCGTGCTGCCTGGCCTGGCCTCGTCCGATCTAATAAATTAGTAAAACGCAAAGTGTGTCGGGGGTTGGCGCTTGTTGACTTAAGCGAAACAAATGTCGGACGGGTGGGATGGCGCTTAATGTACAGGTAATCGGGTAAAACCGTGCTTACTTATCTGCGGGCGAGCAGCCTCGAGTCGAGGAAACGGCCTCCCGCGGAGGCATTCGCTTTTTAACGAAAATTAACGGCCCCCTGTCCGAGATTCTGCAGATGCTCGCGCGTAATCTAATAGCCGGCAAAGTTATGCGCCGGGCCGGGCCCTCGCGGAGAGAGCAGTTCGAGCTGCACTTTGTCCCCATCAGCTTCCCCACCCCTCCCCACCCAACAGCTTTTTATCATTCGTCACCCCGCCCTACCTTTTTCTACTTCTCTCCGCTTTTTCCATTTTTCAGCCCGATTGCCCCCCCCCTGCCAACCCCTCCCTCCCCCTAGCATTTCATTTTTCACCGCTCCTCTTTCGAGCTGCGTTTCCACACAATTCCTCATTATTACGATTGTGCACGCGCCTGTCTCTATTAATGCGGGAATGCGGCACGGCTTCATTCAGCTACGTGTTGTTACTCCACAACATTCATTCACTATATCCGCTGCGGGGCGAAGTCTTTGATCAATCATTTTTGTGCGTGTAACGACGCATTGAATTTACTCGTCGAATATTTGTCGTATTCCAGTGAACGCAACAGTTGGAGTTTTGTATTTAATTCTCGTTTGTACACACACACGCGTGGGTCAGCCATTTCAAAAAATCGTAAGAGACAATTCTCTCAGTCTTGATACTTTGATGTGCGCGGGAACGCTATTTATTTCTTACGTCTCACCAAAATGAGTCTGAATCAAATGAACGAGAAATGAACATTCATACATTATGGTAGAGAGAATGACTGCCCGATTGATAAATTATATGCCTGAAAAAATTAGTTTGGATTTGGACTGACAAAGAGAGTATCAGACCTTTGGGCCTCGGATCTTGCTGAAACTTTGAGAGATGGTTTTTGGGCAGCCAAACAGGTGACGTGTACAGACATAAGGGCCAAAGTTTCATTGTCCTGGATATATTCATAAAAGTTTAAGCCACAATCAAACTTTCGAAAAGGCTTTTGTCTTTTTGTCAATTATAACCTACTCATTCTAAGCTTTCATTCCATATATTTTTTGACGTCGGAAAATTGTGGGATGTGTGCCATGTATCCTTTTTGCAGACAGACCCCCACATGTGTCTTTCTTCGTAAGACCCATCGATGTATACATGGGTTTCTGAATATACAGATATATTGTAGTCAAGAATGATTCATGAATATCTCCAAGAAAACGAAACGTCGGGCCTCGTGGCTGTATACCTGACCTGTTGGACTGACTAAGAATCCCCTCAAAAAGTTTCAGCAAGATTGGAGACAACCAAAGGTCTGATACTTTCCTCATGAGATCATTTAGGCGTAATCAAAATAAAGTTTATATGGACGAGTTCTATGCCCTATATCTCTAACTACTAAGCTTTCACACATTTATCGATGATTATGTATCTATTATACTCAGATAGTTGATGCAAAGAAGATATTCCTCCACAAAGTGTACACAATTGGTATTCAAAAACATCGAATCAAAAGACATTGATGAGAAAGTATTATGAATCGTTGATTTTTTATATCTTGCTCTGAATTCTTATCCAAATAATTTGTGAATCTTCTCTCATGTAATTGAGCAGAAATGATATTTATGATTGAAGTTATAGCTTTAATGTTTGGATGAATTCACTACTTCAAATTAACGTGTACACATAACTGTTCCAGAACATCAAATCGACTAGAATTAATCGAAGAAATAATTTATGATCCGGTTGTTTATCAATGTGATCAATAATCAGTTATTGCAGAGGAGAAAATTGATTCTATAAAATTTACAAACGAATTCTTCGTGTTTGTCAATAAATTCGTCAATGAATTTCGTATGAACAATCTATGCATTATTATCTATGCTCAATAGATAATGAATGAATATCTCGGACTAATTTTCTAGCTATAATTAATGCAGAATTTGCTTATTAGAGGAGCAATATATATGATCTAGGCATGATCAGTGCATATATAGTTCGTACATCTTATAAATGGCTGGTCGTTTTTGAAGCATAGATAAGGCATAGAATATTCATTCATGCGAACTATACGTCTTGATTACGTCCAGGTTAGTCGATTTTTTAGCATAGTTTCGTCTGTATAATTTATACAAATTTCTTCCGCTTGTGCTGTGACAAAGCTACATAATATTGCAATTCGATGGACACTGCGAGCGAGCACGGGATAAAGCAAGCGCGCGCTGGGAATTCACACGTCTGACCGTATCACTCCCCCTTCTACTAGTTTCCCACAAGGGCGCGCGAATCGATAGCTCGTTAACTGTCGCTTAAAATAGCACGTCGAAATATTTTTTTGTTTCGCGTGTCGCAAATAACTGCGGGCGTGGGGTTGGGAATGGGGGGGGGGGAGAGGCGGATAATCCTTGAGAGGGCGAGTCGTTAATCAGGGGCAGCTCGTAACATCAGCAATTCCGAGTAATGACCCAAACGCTGAGCCGGGCTCGCGTCGTTGAGGAAGAACTGGTCCCGCGCGCAGCAGACTTGGATGGCAGGTTCCGGCGCTGCATCGGGCCATTAGCTCGCCGGCGGCGGCGGCGGCCGGCCGATAGCCTGTTTACCGTCGCCACTACGAGTAGATATCGTCGCGCGTGCGGTCTGGCCCCATTCGACGAGACGCAATAAAATTAGCCGCCACCAACGCCACGGCCACCGCTCGATACACATCGATGCGGCCGCATCGTGCCACGCCAAACTCTTATTCGCCGACGCAGCTATACTCGTTACGAGGACAATTAGCCTGACCCCGACCGACCATCCTTCTCAAACGCTCTGCAGCGGAGCAGCTCTCCCCCGCCCCCAACATTTGAAATGACGATTAGGCGGGAAAACAAAGCTTATTTCAGTCTAATCATGTTTTAATTTTAATTATCGAATCCACTGAATATTACACTGGCTATCTCGTACATGACTAATTACTGTTGCATTACAATCTTTACTATTACTTGCAACGATGTTTAATTACGAGTTGAATCGCAATAATTACATACATACATTTTTTATTCATAGTACATGCATTTATCTTAAATAATTATCTTTACACACGCACATAGATAAATGTTATAGAGGCAGTATAGCTCTTATACAGCACGTTCAATAAGATATGATTCGATACTGTAATTCTATTCTACTTATTGTGGAATTCACAAGAATCACACAACACTATCTTGAGAATGAAATTTGATACATATTCTATAGGTTGAGAATACGTAGGCACACGCTTTCGTTGAGAATTGTTTATCTATGCAACAATACGAAACTGATTGATAATGGCGAGGATAAACATTATTATCTTACATAATAGGCACTGAACTGCAACTGGAGGCTCGGAAGTTTAAAGTTTCTAAAATATAATAGATTTCTGCTCCGGTAACAAACTCATGCATGTGAGTCTGTATGCTATAGAGTTCCGTCAAGTATTAATCAGAAAATTAATCTATTTCGATCAGCAAGCCTAAAATGGTACATAATAATTATATTGGGATACGATGAATGGGGACGACGCAGTGATTAAATACGATCTGTTCTATAAATACGCCCCTCCAAGATTTACAGCCAATTTTGTTTGAATTCATGCTTCTTTTGTTCATGAGTGAAGATTTCGTGGGCTGTATAGAAAGAGAGTGAGGGAGCGAGAGAGAATTTGCTAAAATGGAAATTACACGTAATAGACGTTCTTATATGAATCACAGAAAGGGCTGCCAGGAATATAACAATGTCAGAGATAAATATAACGTAAGAGTAGCTGGTTGCGAATGATGCCTTGGTGCAGTATAATTCTTGTACGCTCGAAAACCCGCCACTTGGGTAGAGGCAATGAATACGTTTACATACGCCTCGGAGGAATTATGTCGACGCTCAAAGTGTTTTACTCGCTGATATTGATGAGGCTACATCGAAAATACTTTAAAGGCAAGATACATCTCATTTCAACATTTTCTTCCCGCAATTTTTCAGCCTCGACTCAATCAGCATTTTAGATTATTCCGTTCGAACGAGCTGCAAATGAGCTATTAGAGAAGTAGGAAAAGTGAGATCGAGATAAGGAATAAAGTGAGATTCGTAGACGGTTGCGCATGTGTGTTATCCGGGCGGGACGAGCGGGACGTTAAGTAGTAAGGGACGCGCGTAGGTGGGGCAAAAAGGTGAGTCGGCACCAGAGGGGGGAGAGACTCGGGCGTGTTTCATTTGTCAAGTAGTGCAGGCCTTGTCTCGACTTGTAATTTTCTTTAACAATGAGTGTATTTACGTGTGCGTGCGCGCGCGCGTGTGTGTATTAATGCAAGTACGTCGCGCGCGCGAGCCGTTGCGCAAGCACTCGTGTATATTCGGCGGATGGAAACGGGGTCTCCGCAGGGATATGGGCGCGGCAAAAATCATGCTATTGATTTTGCACGGTGAATAATAGCGGTTGATTTGCGAAACGAGCTGATGGAGAGTCGCGGTCGCGCGCCCAATCGTTCGCCCTCTCCTACCCCCCCCCCCTACCGCGCCCCCTATTGATTGAAGTATTTGCAAGTTTTCGCTCGCTGTATATTTGCGAAAGGCATTCATTTGCCCCGCGCGTCGACTGTTTAATAAATTACGACGGGGGTTGGCCGCGGATAAAAGGCCGCGCGCGGGGTCGCGGGGAGGCAAAATAGCGCGTCGCTGCAGCACGGACGGACAATGCAAATTGTCGCCGCAGTGCGCGCGCGCACGTATGATGTTTAGGTCGCGGATAAATGTATCTATTGCCGGATCATTTGACGGGCGCGCGTGAAAACTACCGCGGGATTATTCACGAGCGGACGGATTATAATATCGCGGCAACTTTATTATCCGTCCGCAGTTGTATTCCCTTCGATTTCGGAATTATTCGTCGTGCTCGCCCGCGTATTTATATTATACCGTTGGATATACAGCGGACGTGCAATTGATCCGTCGCGCGCGCAATAAAACTATGCCGTTGTGTGTGTACACACGGCGGCGAGTGTCAATGTCCGAATCTCGGGGAGCCGTTGAGTCGGAAAAAAAAGGCGGCACGCGATAAACAAGGCGTCGGGCCATCCGTTGCGGACAAGTGGAGCACGCGAGATGAAAGCGACCGCGGGCAGCGATGAATCATAGCTGGAAGAAAGCCATTAGAGCTGCGGCCGGTGGAAAAACGCGGGCAAAAAGAGGAGCTCGCCGCCGCGCCGGCCGGCCGCGTAATAAAGTAATTTTATGAAGTGGTCACACAGGGCGGCTCGCGCGCGCGCTACGTCCGGATGAAAAATTGCCCGGGCCCCTTCAAGCGACAACATACTGGCGCTGGCAAGCTCTCCCCGGGCTCGGCGCGCCGGCAGCCGCGGACAAAAAGCCACGGCATAAGGAGCGCGTCGTCCGCCCTGGCCGCCGACCCTCGACAAAACACCCGCTCTTTTCGCCAGCCATCCATCCATCGCCTTCCTTTTTTTTCATCGTGTCGTATATCTCCGTTACACTGAGAAAAAAAGTCAGTCAAAACAACTGCCACTGCCAATGAATACGCACAACTGCCGCGGTGCCATTGATTTAACAGAAAATGATATTGAAACAAAGAAGTATCAGTTGGACTAATGAGTATTTAGTTAATCCAAAGTATTTATGTATGTTGAATTGACTGAAGCGAGTTACTTTGATTGAATAGGTGAGGATCAATTGTAACAATTGATTTTTTTGGTTAAAATGACAAAGTATTCGTTGGAACGATCAACGTATTCGCGGGTTGATCGTTCCAGGGTTCCAGGGTTCGCGTCTTTCTCGCAAGTGACGGGAAACGAGGACGGTTTGTATATAAGGCCGATTAAGTATATGGCCCTCAACACGCGTATGCGAACATTATAGGTGTATATATGTACATGTATCTGCGATGTGTCTCATGTCAGTATTGCGACTGCGTTGTAAGTGCGAGAGCGAAATAATATCAAGATAATTAATAATAGTAATGATAATAATAACCAATGTATGTAAATAGGCGCTTCTTTGAATTTCTGGTGATTCGGCTACCTTACCGAGTCTAAGGGCATCATATATATATATATTCAACATTTTTCCTTTCAGTCTTGGATATGTTCAATGGTTGTATCAACACTTTATAATCGTCAAGTTAACTGCCACGTCCATTGAATTGAAGGAAAAAAATCATTGTGCATATTTATTGGCGAATGGCTGTTGTTTCAACTGACTTTTTTTCTCAGATACATGCACCGATATTTGTTGAATTGAAAAAAACTGCAATAATGACGTGGGAACTGTAACGCTTCAAATCGACACGTCCTGACGAAGAAAAGAACATTTTATAATCTTCTGACGAAGAAAAGCTTATTCCAAATCTCGGGCTGAAGAAAATATGCACATTTTTCACGGGAGTTTTTCTGAGCTTGACATACGTGTAATGAACTTATCTGGCTCAATTGTTCCTGGATGTATTTATCGTTTGTCATATGTATTCTTGTGATTTTATCCTCGCGGAATTCGAGTATGTTGGCTAAATTCCGTGAAAAGCTGTCAAAAGCTCACCACGTGAAATGCGATTTTTTGCACGTAAAAAATAGAAAAGTTTCTTCTTACCCCAAGATCATTTTACTGACAATTTGGATAATTTTGAATGAGAAAGCTCCTTGTACTGCAGATTTTCAAATTTTCGAATCACGATTTTTCATGAAATGTGTTTTTTTCCGATGGTCAAAATAAACTCACGATTCAGATGCGTCTGATATCGTACCCTCAGATTAAATAAAAATCCATCGACGGTTCATTTTACTTTTTAATTGTGCGCGGGGCGAGTTTGCTCGCGTTGATCAGAAATTAAAGTTAAATCGGGGAGGAGCGAGCGGGTGGGTAGGGGCGCAGATAGCGAGGCGAAGAAGCGCGGATAGCCGGAGGAGGCTCGAGGATCGGGGGAGGAGCTGGGCAAAGCGAGAGGGAGAGCCAGCTGGAGGCGTCCGGGATTGTCACGTTTTAAGCGGCCGCGCAAGAGCGTCCCGGCCAACTTGGCGCGTCTTAGCTCCGACATTTTTCGGGGTTATCTTAATCTGCGTGGATTAGCGCGCCCGAGCGCGCGACACGACCCTCTCATCCTTCCGCGACTTGGAGAATAAGTGCCTCTCTCTCCCCCACACCCCCGACTCCGGGCACGCAGCTCTGCCTCCGTGTTATTATTCTTTGTTGCTCCCGACTATTCCTCTCGTTTCTTATCAACTCCCGAAGTGTTCGCGGGCGTGTACGTATATATATTTTTCTCTTTATTCAACAGCGAGGCTATGTATACGCCGCGATTCGAATCGATCCGTACAGAGAGACGTGAGCTTCATCAGGTGTAATAAAACTCGCGCGCTCGCACGGCTTTGAACAAATTACCAGCGATTTTCACCATCGCAATATCGATTAAACACGTTTGGACGTCGCGCTCCGACCGAGCGTTTCTGTATTTCCGACCCGAATCGTGTTCAACCAGTTTTTCTTTTTTTTTTTCGGAAATTGTAATTCGCGCGGCGGGCGGGCTCGCGAGCGGAATAATAAGGAAGTCTCGGAAATTCGGGTGAACGGCTGGCGTGTAAAAGTGCATCCGCGTCCGAACGGGCGCGGAAAGAGTAAACTGGCCCGGAGCGAACAAACACGCAGCTGTAATGCGACATTGTAATGTAAATTCATTAAGCTGCAGTGCGCCGGGATGTCGATATACACATACACACACACACACACACACACACACACACATAGACATCGGGAGCGATTTAAACTAATAAACCAACGGCGGTAATCACATTGTAATGTAAATTGATTACAAGCTCGGCGGGCTCGGGGCTTTTTTCCCGGGGCTCGAATCGTGCCGATAGCGGGCGCGCGCGCACTGAACGGCCGCGCACTCAAAGGACCAGCCAAGAGCTATTGGTTGCGTGTCGGTGCGGTAGGCTCGCGGTTTCCCTGACCGCACGCTGCTGTTGCTTTTTATCGTGGCGCGCCAGTGGTCGGACGCGCTTTGTTGTACCGGAGATCCGCGCCGAGGGTTGGCTCGATCGACGCCCAAAGAGTTGCGGACTTGCATCTCAAGTGCAACACACCGGCGTAGTGTGTGCTCTTTTGTTCTCTCGTTTTATCCTTGTCGTGTTTTTTGTGCTCGTTATCACGCGTTGAATATTTGAACGACGGATATTCGTTGGGCTGAATCAACACCATGGAATTGGATGATCCACTCGAAAGTACGAGCAGTAAAAGCAACTGATGCGATCGATTCACTCATCGATCGACGCTCAAATTACGCATTTCTCATTACTTCGGAAAAATTTGCGATGCCTGCACGGCGTCATTTAGCTCCTCCAAATCGATTCCTCTAAAACGGATCCCTCGTGAATAACCCATCAAGAATTTCTCTCCGTTTATAGTATTGAGATGGATAACAATTAGATTGTATTCTAATTGTGTATCCCCAGGCTAATATCAACCTAAAGATGAAAAATACTCATTTCTCTTCGTCATTCATCCATGAAGAGAAAATCAAGAATACAGTTGGTTGGTGAGCGACGCAAGAGTTTTTGTTTAACATAATTTCCGTAGTATATACGTAAAAACAATTTAGAAACATGGGAAACAAATGGAGAAGCGAAGATTGAATGTGCAAAAAATAATTCGTTAACGAGGAATCTCGTAGTCGTTTGTAAATACAAAGCTAGCGCGGGCCGGGCTGGTTGGAAAAGTACGGGCGGCCAGCTGGACGAAGGGGGGCAGCTTGCGGCAGCCGCGGGATCGAGCGCGGAAGGGAAAAATTAGCGGGATACAAAAAGAGCGGGAGCGGCCGGGCGAGCAGCCGGTCGGATGATTTCTCGGGGCGGGTCGGTTTTTCCGGGGGGTGGCGCGGGAGCGTGGCGCCATTTTCCGCGCGCTCCGGAAGCAGTAAATAATTCCGGCCGCCCGCGACTCTGCTGGATGATTGCGGAGGGGCAGGGGGGCTGGATGGGAAGAGCCGGGCTGTGCGGCGGCGGCGGCGGCGGCGGAGATTTTGCCCGCAGAGTTATAGTGAAAGTTCGGGGCATTTGTTTCGCGAATCTGCATACTACGTCCGCCGCTCGGCGCCGCTCGACCTAAGAGCCGTGCGTCTTGTCTCGTTTTTCCCGGGAGGCGAAGCGCGCGCGACCGACCGAGCCCCGGCCCAGGCGCTTCTTTCGCTGCCTCCCCCCCCCCCCATCTCCTCACTCCGCCTTTGTCCTCGAGCCGCGCCAACCCCGCCCACCCGCTTTTTCCGTACACTGGCACAACGCAGCCATTTGCATTTCTTGCTCTCTCTCCCGCTCTCTCTCTTTCTTTCTACTTTAATCCCGGGCAACTGCGAGTAATCAAACCGTCATAGACTCGAGTCTCATCAGCTCTCATTTGAATGTACATAAATTTTTTATTTATCTCATGACATTCTTATGTACTAACCGAGAAGGCGACGAAGATTCCAGTACAGATGATTTTTGCATGCGAGCGTGAAGTTTGTCGAGAATTTTCACTCGCGCAAGTATCGAACACTCGACGCTTGCAAAATTCGATTCTCGTGCGCACAGGGTATTGGAAAAAAGACTTGGAGATTTGAATGATTCTGATCATTTCCAAAACAACGGATAATTGACAGATAGATAGATTTTGTCTATCGAACTAGTGGGAATCGATTTTATCCTTGGAAAAAATAACCTTTTCATCAGCTAAGAGCACACGTTAACATGATTGTTTCTTACCACTAGTTCCTTCAACGCTTTATTCGTTTATCATCATTTCAGGACGTGCTAGCACTTTGTCGACTTCAATAATCCTCCTAGAGACTTTTAACCGCGAGTTGGAGATATCCTTGACACACGAAGAGTAACCGACCAAACCTATCGATGTTTGAAAAGGTCCCGCCAATTTGCGACAATGAACTTCGGGGATGAAACGTACAAGCGGAGAGCGGGGACGAGCGAACAAAATCGCGGAGAGCCGTAAATCGCAGGGCGGACTTTTCGGCGCAGTCGGTTCGTTCTCTCTCTCAAGCGCGTGTGTGCAAACTCGGCCAATAAATAAAGATGGCCGCGGGCAAGTGGCGCACGCGGGGGTGGGAGTCGTAATAAGAAAAGGCGGTGGCTGCACCTCGTGGGCTGGTTCGGCGCGTCGAACTTACCCGGCTCCAGCGGCGGAGCGAGACTTTGCGTGCTGGCCGAACAATCGGCGCACAGACAAGTGCAGATGCCAGAAAGATATGGTGCAGCGAGCGCTAGTCTCTACTCGTTTGGTTCCTTCGCCCCGCGACTCGCGGCTGCCGACAAAATTTACGACGAGCTCCAAACTCCAACTGCGCTTCTTTCTTCCCGCGCTCTGCTCGCTCTGCGCGCGCGACTCGGGAGAACTCGCGCGCGCCCGCAGCCAACTTTCAAAATTCGGGCTATAAAACTTTTGGGGTGGCCGCCGCCGTCGCCGCCGCCGCGCACCTCGGCGTATAATGCCAGAGGCGTACGGGAGAGAGGCTCGTTAAACGGGAATCTCAAAGACGTGCCCCGCTAACCTCGCGATATCAAACGACACTTGCAAACCTCCCCTCGCCCTTCCTCCCGCCCGAAGACACTTTTTCTTCAGCTTTTATCCAGCCGATCGAGCGTTCGGTGAAACGGGGCCCACTTAACAATGCCATATATATCACTCGCAAGTCGTCCTCAAACTCTGTCGACCGCTGTCCTTGGGCACCCAACTGATTTTATTTTCAAAAATATCAAAATATACAATCAAATTGTCGGTATTGGTGAGCCAATCGGCTAGAAAAAGAGATTGCGAGAGAGAAAGTATCAACGCTGTCCAAGATAGATTTAAACAACCAACCTACAGATCTCCGGTCAGTTGCACTGTCGGATCATCACATTTGGCGCATGAACTCGTATCTGTCGGATTTAATAACAGATCGTTAATTACCTATACCCCCGTCCCTCAAAGCCCATCTCTTCTGCATCTACGTTATTGCTTGATCCGAAGTAGTATTCTAGTAATTCTAATAGTTAAGTTTTTGTAACATTCGTCCGACTTTGATAAATAAATAAATTTAAATGGCCGGTCCTAGTGAGCCAAAGCTTGTTTGCTGGACAAATGAGACTGCGTGAGAAAAAATGCCAACGCTTCTCAGGATAGATTTGCCGGTCAATGAGGAATGCGTGACAATAAGAATAGAATGAAGAATGAATGCAAAGGACGAGCTGACTAACCATACTTTCGTCTCAAACCAAAATATTGTCCTGCAAGGGTTCTCCAAGGACGTCGTCGTGTCATTTGAAAATGACCGACTGTGTTTGCAAGAAAAAAATTGACCAAGTCAGCAGAATCACCTAAGAGAAAGGATAATTTCACCGAAATAATCGCGCACTGGATCGGATCGAATCTCCAGAGCGGCTCGCAGCCTGTGCCTGCAGCGATCGAGCTCGGGGATAAGAAAAAAAGAGACTCGTGCAAAAAGGGCAGCCTTGCAATCCCGTTAATCTCCACGTCTCGCGTACTTACGCTGCAAATACGAAATGTAGGCGTGCGCGCTTGTGTGCAACGGCCGGTGGTGTGTTAAAAAACCGTGGCCCGAGCACAATCTGCGCCCACCGATTAGCCTCTCGCACTCTCGCACCGGCTGCCGAGACACGTGCTGCTGTTACGGCCTCCGCACGCCCGCGAGTATCTCTCTCCGCGCTCACGATCCTTCCAACACTCCGACAGCTTTGATCCTTCACGTGCCTCGCCAAAAACAGATCTTATATACTCCTCCCGTACGTTACGTATACTATTGTTCGCGAAATCCTCTGCTGCAGTCTTCAGTACAATCGAACGTTGTTCCGTGAGAACTCTTCAACAACTGATTCGCCACACTCACAAAAATAAAGTCTTGGCTCAAGAAGAAAAATCGGTTTGACGCTATAGCAAGAAGATTTATTCTTGTACTGAACAGATTCATCTAGAATCCAGAATATAGTCTCAATTCTAGAGGAAATCTTCTTGCTATAGCGTCAAACCGATTTCTCTTCTTGAACCAAGACTTTATTTTTGTGAGTGCAGGAAATAGGATACTCACAAAATTGGAATCTTAGCTCGAAAAGGAAAACCTGCTCGACTTCATAGCAAGACGATTTTTTCTAGGATCAATAAGGAAGTTTTGAGGTCCGCTTAGCTGGAAAAGAGATTATCTTGATGTGGCGGCAAGAACATTTTTCCTCTTCAACCAAGATTCAATTTTTACGAGCGTTCATAAATATTGCCTATGCGTTGATATACATTCACAAAAGTATCTTCTTATTCCCAGAGGAATTAGGCCTGAATAAGAATTTCTCCTACTTCCAATTAGAATCTTCTTGAGAGAAGACTTTTCTTTTCTAATCAACAATATAGTATGATTGAGAGTAGTGGATCTCTGTATGAGGCCTAATTACTATGGGAATAAGAAAATACATCTGTAAGGGTAGAGCAACATATTTCCCGCTCCGTGGATGTATTAGCATCTAAGCATGGATTCTTTTCAACGAGCATTCATTTCTTCTTGTGTCAAACTATATATGACTATCTTTGAGAGTTACATCACAAATCTATTGATTTCTGTTCAGTCAAGTACTAAAGGTCAGTACAGACGTACCACTTTGACTTGAATTTGCAGCTAAAAATTTTTGAGACAGAAATCCTCACCCTCACCCAATCATCATTTACCATGAGACCAACCCACGTTCGGGACTCTCATACTTTGAGGGAAACTTTTGCATGTACATAGTTTCTTGATATACCTGCACAGGTGATATTATTCAGTTACCTTGATTTGATTTTCCGGAAGTATAAACTCGTCATTGTTTATTCAAAGCATGTAATTTACATCTATACATACGATAAGCATACGCAGTATTGTATACTAGCTACAACAAACGCGCTGCGCGCGATCTATACATGTGTGCGTTTCAAAATCATATTTCAATTATTGTTTCCACGATTCTTGACCAGAATAGTTTTGACGTACATCTCAATTCATTTCATGATGCAAATTTCTAAAAGCTAAATGAATAACCGAACCCTACATTCTTACGATCCATGTAAAAACTATATAAGAGTATTAGATAGAATTATCGAGCACAGACATCTTCTTCTATTTAAATAATCCTGAGCTATCGACACTTGAGCTCGCAAGACGATTTCAGATTTTTAACACTAAACGATCCATCAAACCACATAACACATAAAACTTGCAAATCAGACATCTTAACCTAACAGAGTTATCCTATCCGGCAACTGTTGAAAACTAAAAGGCAGCCTAAAATATCCACGTACCATCAAATTCACATACCTACAATTATAGTTTTGAAAATAAATTGTCGAAACTTATGACAGCATCGCGAACGAAACTGACTATCCTAACCTATATAATATCATGTCATCGGCTACTCTCTATCTATATATGCATCTCACACTATATCTATATACACCCCACTACAAATCACGTGGTTAGATCTACACCAATCATATCACGAGTTAATGCCATCACTCTAGAGGCCATCACTTTTCATATGAGGATCAGAAGGTGAAAGAATGGGATGTTGGGAAAATCAAAACGTTACGTTGAACGACAGTAGATATTGTCTGTTTGTATAAGCGTAAACCGCCTCAAAAAGTTTCAGTAAGATATCCGAGCGACCCAAATCACCCAAGTGGTGTCCTTGATGGATGTATATGAGTTAAGTAAATACTGCACCCATTTATAAAGCGATTGTATTTCAACAGGAGGCTCGTGCGAGTCGGATGCCCAGGGAAAATCCATGCGTACACGTAGCTGGATGAATGAAGAGAAGCGCTGGCACGTCGGGGAGGGTATACATGTGAAAGGAGAGAGAGAGAGAGAGAGAGAGAGAGAGAGAGAGAGAGAGAGCGAGCGAGAGAGTAGGCCAAAGGGAGCCGAGGCATATACTTACGGGGGGAGACGGATGGAGTGAGTCGCGCGCGCGCTGCGTGTGTACGGCTTGTTTACCTCCCACAGCCACAAACCACCAATAAAAACATTAATGACTAGTGTTAACGCAGCTCTTTCTACATGTATCCTTATCAACCCCTATTCTCTCTATCTCTCGCTGTTTACATCAATATGAGCAATTAATTCAATTCGTTTTTCTTTTCATTTGTTCAATGTTTTTTTCACCATTCGTCATGATGACAGTGAATACATTCTTATTCGTCGCTGATGAGTTGAAAACGAATCATCGATTCGTTTTCAAACTGCACGAATCATCGATTCACGAGGACAGGAAGAACGATGAGGTATTTTTCGATGAGGAATCAAATCTTGCAAGAGACCAAGAAGATGCAAGGTCGTGCGCTCATACGCGTATTGTATTTACCAATGATGGAACGTGTGGTTTGCCAACTATCGGAAGGACGTGTCGTTTGACTTTCGTCGCGGGTGCTGAAACAAGCTGATATATACATACATATTATACCGAGCGGCGTGCAGGCTGGTCGCGGTAACGGCTCGCGGGCGAAGCTTTCAAGTTGTCCGTGGCGATAGCGCGCCCGGAGAATGCACCTCCCCGTTTATCCAGCGATTCCCCGGGAAACTTTGCTCATTTTTGGCCCCCGACGGCGGTGGCGGCGGCGGCGCCGGCTCTCCAGTTCCGGCCGTTGCACCTGATATTTTCTTATCTTCTCATTACTTAATTTTACGATTGGCCCTGATAGCGTGGCGGTGGTGGCGCCGGAGGTCCGTTGCCATGGCTACCCCGCGCCCCCACCCCCGCAGCTCCTCTCTCTCTCTCTTAAGTGCCTCATAAAAAGATGAAAGGCACGCGGGCATATTGGCCCGAGAGCACTTGTTCCTTCGCTCCGGCTCTTTGAGCGCGCGCGAGAGCAGCCGATGCCCGGGGCTGCCGGTCAATCGCTCTGCCATACCTGCACACCAAACCCGGCCGCCCATCTAGACCTCCATCCGAAACCCCCAGCGAAATCTCATGAAAAATTCATGCTCAAAGTGCACATGTGTGTGCGCGCGCGCGCGCGCGAGGGTGTGTATTTATGCGCGATATATGCCTCTCGTTGAGCGAGCCGGAGTGCAAACATACTAGCCGCCAGCTAACTTTTCCAAATGGCGAAAAATATCCGCGCATCTGCGCCATGGGGTCGTTTACGATAAAAAGTCCGCGTATACTGAGCCGCGTACCACAGGCCCTTACGATATAAGCTAGAGCACAATTTTTTCCAGCTGTCGAGCGTGTGCTCGCCGGCAGGCATACTTGCTTGATACTTGGTTGAATTTTTTGTATAATTCAGCTCGAAGATGCGGAACAAAGGTTGCGAGTAAATCGAAGAGGAGGAGAATGTTGGTCGTGCGCGAGACATATCGTCGCGTCGTCAGGGTATAATGACCGTTAGTCGGTCGGCCGCGCGCGCGCGAGCCAGCGACCCGGCCAAGCAAAAACAATGCGCGCGCGCGCCGGCATGTGAATTGGCGCGTATCAATCGGCGCCGGGGGTTGCGCGTCTTGAGCCATCCAGCCAGCGCCGCGCGCAATAAAGTACGGGCCGCTCGAATCGTTCCGCTTTATTAGTCTCGGTGGTGGGTATCTCGGCGGGCACCGGAGGAGCGGGGGCAGCTGCGCGTCAAATTAATCGGGCGCGTTGCGCGAATGATTCCGAATGATTAAGCCGGGCGTCGCGTCTTTAATCGGGTATATAGAGCCCCGGCACCGGCTCCCCCGCGCATATCCGCCGCTTATCCGCTACGTATCTATCTTCATGTTCTTAATCGCCCTCCCCCAACCCGCCGCCTCATTCTTGGATAGCGCGCGAGCGACTCTCCCGGACGGAGCTGCTCGTTTCGCGCCGCTTTTCACCGACACGAACACCCCACCTTAGCCGGCTGATACTACCCGGACGCGGCGGCGGCGGTGGCGGCGGCGGCGGCGGCTGCAGCCAAGATGGCGAGCGCTGCTGACGAAGACGTATTACCCGCTCGGCAAACTTTGCGAGCAGAGCCGCCGAGAACCGGCAGCCCGGACATCCTTTCAATTTCAACGCTCACTTTTCAAAATCCCAACTCGCTTCCCCACCCCTGCGCTGCGCTACATGCATTTTTCACTACACCACCTACGCGCTGCCTAGCGAACGTTCGAGTATGATCTTTTTCTTCGGCCGTAACCCGTTGATCGTTCCTATCGTTTCGAAAAATAGTGATTCCGCATGATCATTCCTTGTCTGTGCCGCTTACCTTTGCAACTCCCTATCACACACGCCTTATGCCCTGCCATGCTTCATACCGGATCGTTCGATACATTTAACTCATGACAAGCATGACAAGCAATAGTCTGCAGTGGTTGATATTAATATAACTATTTAAGTGATTTTATCTTAGTATGTAATTTCCAGTCATTCTTGT
Organism: Aphelinus atriplicis; assembly: GCA_020882685.1. Lineage (NCBI taxonomy): Eukaryota > Metazoa > Arthropoda > Insecta > Hymenoptera > Aphelinidae > Aphelinus > Aphelinus atriplicis. The sequence continues at coordinate 43,776,859 of CM037076.1, read as the reverse complement.
ATTATAAAAATATATATTTAGCTTTTATTTTTGTATGTATTCAAATTTTAACACAACGTAAGGTTGCACTGCATCCAATGTGCCATCGCCTGAGGGTGTTTCGCGAATCTAGCTATGATGAAATTGGAATTTCATATTTCCGTGTTGTGTTAAATATTAGCTCAAGACCCATCAGAAACCATCCCTATAATCATCATTTATCCCCATTAGAAATGTTAATAAACTAAAGTCACTCAAATCGGGCACATTTGGCATACGTGTATCCAATGTGGGACTTTTACATTACTTGTTACAACTTCTATATGTCTACAGGGACGATCAAATTGTGATAAAACTAAACTCAAAATCATATTTTCATTTATATTTATACAAAACTTTTGACATTCAACTCAAAAATACATATCTAAATCATTACAATATGTCTATAATAACTTGACGTTAATTTCTTGAATATCGATCCATTTTACTCGGTCTTTCGACTCATAATCACATAAACGGATACATTGGGTAATATAGGAATTGGATTGGGAAAAGTGCAATGACCAATTGAAAGACGAGATGATTTAACATAAGATAGAGTAGTCACATGTAAAAAGAAATAAGAATGATATCACTTGATTTAATAATTGAGTTAGCAGAGTGAAATAAAAAAGAAGACGGAAGAAGCAAGGAGTAAAAGTTAGAACTCTTGTGTAAGAGAGTGGTCTTAAGCGCTAAATGATCGATGAAGCGACTGAAAAATGTTCGTTCAATACTCTGAACGAACATGTCGAGCGGCAATGAAGCCCATATAACACCGGGCATACGAAATATGAGGACACTACCTCATTGGTCATCTTATACGCAGTGAACAGTTTCTAAATCTGAATCCTAATTTAAATGTATCGTCTGTATCGACAAGTCTCGAGGTATCGAGGAACCACGATTGAAAAAATTAAATGCGTATGTATGTCGGATAAAAAACGCTATTCCTAGCGAAATCTTGAAGGAGGGACGGTGACGAAAGGGTGCTCGAAGATAATAACATAGACGAGGCGGACGAACGAAGCGTCGGGGACGAGTCATCTGGCAGCCGCAGAGCGAAATCGAGCGAAAATCCCGTTATACGCACCCGCTTGCAGCCCCCGTCTCCTTATTAATGTCGGCCATCAACGATCAGCTCCCGGCCGATCGGCCCGGCAGATATATCGGATGTACTCATCACTGCAGCCTCGCGATCATCGCGCCAATTAATTTGCCAGCGCGCGCACGCACCCCCGAGATAATCCGAGCGGCGCTCACACACACACACACACACACACTTGGGGCGGAGGGAAGCGAATGTGGGACAAACGATCGGGCCGGAAGCCGCGCGCGCTCGCGCCGGACGACCACCTGTTCCCACAGTTGCCTCTGAGAGCTGCAGCCTTGATTTTTACCCAGTCCCGCATTGTTTTTTCTTCCTTCTTCTGCCCTTCCTCTTCTCTTTTCGAGCTCCTTCTTTGCCCCGATGGCTCGTCCGCGCGAGGGTATAACGAGCCGCCGCCTGAGCCTTGTATACACTGACCTGCTTCGACGCGCAGGTACAGTTGCTCCCGAGTAACGGTCTCTCCACCAGTTCTCTGCTACGCTTTTTTTATTTTTTGTTTTGCGTCCGGCCGCATATAACGGAAGCCCGGGCTCGCAGCTCGCGCATTGTCGGCCCGGCTCCTATACAATGCCCGATGCTAATGAGCCCCTTGCGCGATCCGCCACTCCAGCCGATACACGTGCGCACTGTAAAACCTGTTTCTCGCACTACCCCCTTGCATTGTGCCCTTTACCTTGCGCTCGCTCGAGTTCGCATACGCGCCCGTGATCAATGAGATAATATACCTCCGCGGGTATCGCGCAACACACGTGCTCCTCCAATCTGCATTGCTTGCTTGCCCCCCTCCCGCATCCGTTGACTCTCGCAGCCTGCGACGGAACACACGCAGTTGGCGAAACGACGTGACAAGACACGGGGGCTGCGCCCGAATAGAGTCGGAAAAGTGAAATTGATAATGTGTCGGGACGAGCCGGGGCGATGGAATTGAAAATGAAAAACTTTATTAAAAAGCCACCCGCGGCTCGTGCCGGCGCGCGCCGGCGTATGGATGGCCGGGGTCGGGGGGTCGGGGGTGGCTGCGCGGGCAGAACAACCACCCTCGGTCTGGCGCGTAATTTTCTTCAGCAAAATGTACGGGGTGCCCGGGCGATATCGGGGCTCGGCACCCCCCCGACCACTTGTCTCCGTCTCTGTTTCGCTCGCTGCCGCCGCCGCCGCCGCCGCCGCCGCTCGAGCTGCGACGAAGAAGGAGAAAACGAGTCCCGAGCGCGCGGAAAGTCTGCCGGGCTCTCTCGGCTCGGCAGAGAGGTAGGGAGGATGGAAGCGAGGAAGAGAGAGAGAGAGAGCGCCAACTTTCCTCCGCCCCTTCTTCTTCTTCTTGTTCTTCTTGTTCTTCTTGGCGGGGCCGCCCTCGGGGTGACGGGTGGCTGGTTTCCTTAGCTGGCTGCAGCCGGGGGTCGCGCGGGCGCGCGGCCATTTTCCCCCGGCGGAGTTCTTAATATTTTCATGATGGCGGCCGGTGGCGGGCGGTGCGGGGGTGGAGAGTGTAACGGCCGCCTCGTCTTGACGGCGGCGGCGGCGGCACTCCACGACCCTACGAAGGGAGGGAGAAATTAGAAAAGGGGAGATTTAAATATCGCGCAAGCCCCCGAGGAGGTGGGGGGTGGGGTGGCGCGGCTCCCGCGCGCCCTGCGCTCTCGAGAGCTCGAGCAAGTGGGTGAGAGAATAAAATTGCCAACTCGAGAGAGCTGCGCAGCGGCCACGACGTCTTGCCGGCGCGCGGAGAGCCATCGCAGCCCCCCTCCCAGCCCACCGTCAGAGCAGCCCACGGCATAATATCGATCCTGCATTATCAAGCCAGGGCCGGCAGCTGCAGCTCCGCCACCCATCTCGCCCAACGCCGAAGCTCCATTTTATCACCGCCCAGTTCCAACATGCAGACACCTTTGCGCGTCTCGAACGGCTGCAGAGGCAATCGCTCGTCCGTTTGGTCAGAGATTCGTGATGATAATTGCATTCGGAGAAGGGCAGACGCATGTGGTTGTGTCGAAAAGCCCGTGGAATCATTCAAGAATCTCGAGCCATGTGTGAGAGTCGGAGTAGGATTCGCGAGGAGACGCGTGCGGCGACTGAACAGGTGGCAGCTGTGCGCGCACGCGGTTTCCCTATATATACGTGTATGTACGCGTGGCCCGCCGCGGGAGAGCACGTGTGTTGCAAGCCCAAGCCCGAGCTTTGTTTGAGTAGCGCCGCGGCAACCTGTTCGTCGCCGTGCTCACGCATATACCTCCGTCTCTCTCTCTCTCTCTCTCTCTCTCTCTCTCTCTCTCTCTCTCTCTCTCTCTCACGACTCTCTCGCTCGTTCGCACTCGTGTCCTCATCGCACACTCGACACACGCGGCCCTAGTCTGATCGGTCGCGCCTGTTACTACTACTATCGCACTCCTTCCGGAACTATTGCGCTCCGAGAGTTGGTCGGGACGAAATCTCTACCGTACATCATTATTCGCGGATTGCACTCATCCGATTCCATCTTGTTCGGAGCGTTTTTCCTCCGACATGACACTCGGTGGGAATTGTTTTGAATCGCCAGCTGCGAACGCGCGCCATCACAGGAATAGATTCGTGAATATTCAATGACCGCGGGAGCGTGAAATCTTAATGAGATTTACGAAAGAATATACGCAGCTGCCGGTTGGATGTAGGACGTGCCGAGAGAGCCCCGAGAGAGCCCCGAGCCGTATATAAGAAACATCCGAGCAATGAATAGCTAGGAATTCATCCATAAGATCCAACAACGACGACGGCGGCGGCGGCGGCGACGACTACGACGAGTCTCCCCGTTGGCTGGCGTCTTGCAATTATCAAGAGTAGCGCAGGGTGGAGGGAGAAAAAAGCCCAAGAAATTCGAGGGATCTGTCATGCAAATTCCTCGGCGCGTCTCAAACAGAAATTCCCTTTTCCCTCGCTCGCGAAAACAAGGAACAGCTAACGAAGTAAATGGATGAATGCGAGGAGGAAAGAAGCGAAAAGCCTGTGCGAAACCCCTCCTTACACCCCCCCCCCCCCCCCGCGCCAATCCTCAGGATCCAATCCCCTCGAGCTCACTGCGCGCGTTGTTCGTTCGCAGTGAGCTCGAGAGCCGGAGCGAGTCGGCGAAAGAGATGAACGTCGGAGAACGAAAGCCGATACCGAAACACGAGAGCGTCGCCCCGTTGTTCTGCTCTAGCAGCCCAACCCCGCCAGCTCTTTCATACCTTCACAAACATCCAACAACAACAACAATAACAACAATACATTCATATTGACGCATTTATATTGTGCCATCAATTACGGCGGATAAGAGGGAAAAGTTGAAATAGCGAACCCATCAAAGGCTTAGTCTTTTATGGTCTCGTGGAATCTGTTTGGTACCTGACGAGTAGAAAACAGAGTCCGTCAGGAGTATTCTCTGCGCTAGAATTTTTCTCCTCGAAAAATATGTCAAATTAGAAGCTAGCTTTTATATGCGGAAGATATAGCTGGGAGCATCGCGTTTGTGGAAGTAGCTAAAATCGTCGATGATCTCTTAAAAGAGAAAATTCTACGAAGAATCTTCCATGTCAATGATGATGTTATTGATATACGTAGTCTTATAATTATTCATTAATTTTACTCATTTGATATAGTAGTGTTGATCAGATGCTTACCACGACAATAAAATTCTTGGACAACATTTATCTACGTTATCTTCTTCGCTTGGAAAAATTCAGCATGGCTTGTTATTGTAAATAACAAGCCAAACCAACTATTCTGGACCAACTATTCAACCCAAGTCGCTAGCTCAATGTCTCCGGAATATTTTATTCAGTTGACCTCGCCGTATCAATAACAACCAGTCTCGGGAAATTTCTTCTAGTGCAGAAGATAATGTAAGGAAATCGCCATTCAATTGCCTTAAGGCTGACGAAAAATAAGATTGTCGTAGTGAGACTCTAAAGAGCACTGCTAAATCACTATATCGAATACGTAAAATTATTGAATAACTATTATACTATCTATACTAATAACATCGCAACCAAAGAAGTGATCCTCACTTCACCAGCGTGTCGAAGTGAGTAGACCGATTGGATAACCAACGGAGAACTAGCTGAAGACGCGAGTCTATCCAGCCACTTCCACCAGCCATGCATAGAGTTCCCAGCTAAATTGTCCCAATACAAAGTCTAGCATAAAGTTTGTCATCAAATTTTATCAGATTTTGAGAAGTAAATAAAGTCAGTGCAGTGGAATATTATAAACTTTCACAAGACTTCGAGTGCCAGATTACTGCCAGTATTCGGCTAGAGTCTTTTTCCATCCTGATGAGGATGTGGATCAGATGAAGATTTAAATAGAAACATATATGTGCATCAAATGACATGTATTATTCAAATTTAGTTCGAAGTGAGACTTGAAGTAATTGAGTAGACGATGCATAATATATACGATAATAATCGTAAAACTTGATGAGAAATGAGCGAGAGAGAGATGCTAGCAGCTGATGCCTGAACGGGCAATGACGGAGTGAGCGGGGGAAGTTAGCTGGCGCGAAAGGAGTGGCTCGAGGAAAATGTCTCGGGAACAACAAAGTCGTTGTGTACGCGCCTCCCACCTCCATACTTTGCGTATCCGAAATAAGTGTGCGGAGCAGTAGCTAGCGGAGCGTGGGAGCCAAGGGGGCGCCGCCCCTTCTTTAATTACGTTCGGTTCCCCTCCTCCTTCTGCACCGGCGCTGGCGCTACTCGCCGCTCGCCGCCCTCCTCGCCGCGTTATAGATATACAGGAGAGTCGCGGACTCGCGCGCGCTCGTTTCATCTATTCATCCTCAGCCGCCCCTCCTTCTGTTTTTAGAGAAGAAAATTTTAATTGGAATCCGGAGACGCGCGGGCGCACTTCCACTCTCGCCGCCCTCCCCGCGCCCGCTTCTCTTCTTCTCCTTCTTCTTCGCTCGCTCTCGTTCTTGTCACCGGGCTTTTCTGCGCCGGGCTTTATGCGCGCAACCCGCCCGGGCCAGCTCGCCTCGCCAGGGACCAATAATCCAATTGTTCTCGGCTCTGCTTGTTTTCCCGCGAGACGAACAGCCAGCCGCGCGACGAGCGTACCTCCACGGCTCGGATGAAATTCCAACCGAAATACGTGGCCGAGGCCGCGCTCCGACACCTATGCCTCCCTCCCCCCCCCCGCGCCCCGCTGCATTTCTACCGATGGTTTTGCTTTCTCAAAGAGAAAGCTTTGTAATGGGGCAAAAATCGACCCACCGAATCGGACCTCGGGACCTCGATTTTCGTAATCTACGGATCGAAAAACATGGAAATCCAAAAGTGTCTGTATGTATGTGTGTGTGTGTGTGTGTGTGTGTGTGTGTGTGTGTGTGTGTGTGTGTGTGTGTGTGTGTGTGTATGTATGTGTGTAACGTTTTTTTTCGTCCACGATAACTCTCGAAGAAATGGTCCGATCTTCTTGAAATTTTGCACACCGGTTAGTTGTGACAAGATCTAGTCCGAGTTAAATTTTCAGCAAAATCCGTTGGTTATTTCCCTAGCAACCGTTCCTAACGTGTTTTCTCACAAATCCTTATGAGTGCTCATTGGGACAAGCCGGAAAAGCAGTTTTAAGTCACACTCAATGGCCAAGGACACTAAATTGTTGTATTTGCTCCATAGCAACGGTTGTTTACCTCCTCACCAACCGTTACGAAGGTTGGAAATCATTAATTTATGACCTAGTTCCATCATTTTCGACGGCAAAGGACACAAAATCTTCCCAATTAGCTCCTTATCAACCGTTGTTCCCCGCGCTAGCAACCGTTGCTAAGGGGGAAAAAAATTGATGTAAGTTTCGTTTCCAGTATTTTCAACGTACTATAGAGAAAATTGAGAAAATTTGGTGTCTTTTGCCGTCGAAAATGATCAAAATAGATTTTGAATTGATCATTTCCAACCTCAGCCGTCGAAAATGATCAAAAACGAACTTAAGGGCAGGGCGGATCGATTTTGACCGCTATCAAACCGTATGACAGTCACAAGATGAATTGATCGAAAAATTATGTAGGTCCAAATGTCTCGCATCGTGTAGAACCTAGAACCGTTTGCTTTGTTGCATTTGATCAAATAATAAGAGAGCCCGGGCAGACATCAACACTCGCAACATAGTTTGGTCAATTGAAAAAGAACGACACTTTATACAGTCACAAAGATACGAATTGAATTGATTAAATAATTTTTTTGTAATTTTTGAAAAATAGATGATAGTATCTACGGTAGTGGAAAGGTGAAAATACAGGTTTGGGAAGCGTTTGTCGGTGATATTGAAGCCTCTTTGAGAAAGCATACTGCTAAGGCACTTGGCAGCGGTTTTTTCTTTTCTTGATGTCAGCAAACTGCGACCAAATTGACGAGCGTCATTACCAATCGATATTACGTGAACTCAGTTGGGACCTCGAGTCGCGACCAACTTCTAACGCACGCTCAATCATTTTCTCAGTAGATAAGACTACCATCGATCAGACCTTGACATTTATACACAATCCAGCTCCTCGTTCACTCCAAAGTTAATTCACCAATTCGACGTGGAATAATCATTCAATGCCGCCACTGTTTTGTCGTGAAATTTTCGGTCGACTTTCCGGAGCCATCGATAACCTTTGATTATCGGGAGACTCTGGAGTTTCTCTGGTTCGAGAGCTCGAGCCAGATCCCCATAAAATTTTGTCCCTATATCAACTCGTTTGCGAGTCGAAAAGGAAACGAGTCTTTCTGAAGGCAAAATTTTTTAGACATCTCGCTTGAGCAGTTGAAATGGAGAGACACCAGAGTCTAGCAATAACCAAAGATTATTATTCATGGCCTCGGGAGGTCGTCAGAGAATTTTCCCGATTAACCAAGTATCGAGGAATAAAATATTGCCTCCAATGTTTCACTTCGATTTGGTCGCTTTGATAAAGTAAACAAGTGCCTGTACGTCTGATGAGTTTGTATATCTGTGGGACTAACGAGGGAAGAAAGATTTATACGTAAGAACTTGGGGCTGATCGAAGTACGATTGAACGGATAATGAAAGGGACGGGATGTATTGTGGAGGGACAATGATAATAAATATAGAAAATTTCACGAAGACGCAATATCCGCCCAAGGTTCGGATGACCTTCCGAAATGTCTGGCATTGTGTGCCGGACGACAGTTGCGTTGAGCGCGGGCTCGTTTCGTAACGATAAACGAAAACGGGCTAACTCACTTTGACATTGAAATGAAATGAAGGAAACGAGAGGAAACGAAGGTAAAGGAAAGGATTCGCACGTGGCGAGGCCACCCGGGACGCGAACGCAAACAAAAAGCGTTAATTGTGCCGTTCGATGGAAAAAGACGATCGTCGATTGGGAGTCGGAGGAGAAGGAGGAGCAGTAGGGGCAGAAGAGGGTTGCCGGCGATGTGTATACCAAAGAGACGACGTCGATGAAGCCGCTCAATTTGAGTTGGCTCAAACAGTTTGCGCGCCGCTGCGGTCCACCGTAATTAATTCGACTACATCGGGCGCGCGCACACTCTTCTCTCTCTCTCTCTCTCTCTCTCTCTCTCTCTCTCTCTCTCTCTCTCTCTCTCTCTCTCTCTCTTCCTCGCCGCGCGATTCGCGCGCACTTTTTTCACGCTCCAACGCTTCGCGAGCAACGGTTTTCACGCTCGAAAAAACGAGGCGAAAAAAAAATTCGCTCGTCGCGCCCATCAATTGTAATGGACACTCGTGATTCGTTTTTCCTCGGCCAATGGTTCGGAAAACGCGTGGATCGCGAATGAATCGAAACGTTTTTTCAAGCGGATTCCCTCTGGTATGTGCGAGCGAGGAAATACAGCCGCGGCCGGATCGGATTCGAATGGTACGAGTACGCGCCAAGCCGAAGCTCCGTGTGAATTGGATGAGTACACAGAGCGTATGTACACTCATCGGGGGGGATATGGCCACGGAGAGGATCTCGCGCATTAGCTGGCACGGCGCCCGGATTCGGCTGTCTACGATATCGTAAGCCGGTCAGGATGGAGAAAACGCCACCGCCGTCGTCGTCGTCGTCGTCGTTTCCACCGTTATCGAAGAAGAAGAAGAAGAAGAAGAAGAAGAAAGTGGGGGAGCCGGAGCTGGAGCACGAGACTCGTCCCAGGGCGAGCTGAGGGGGATTAAACATGGCCGCGGGCCGCTGCTCTCGGCTCCGCTGCTCCCTTTCACACTTTCTTACGTGTGTAAGTACTTTCGCGCGCGCAGCCAGATTTTCTCTTGGCCCGGCTCAAAGCCGGGAGGCGAACTTTGCCGAGGCGACATGCGCAGTCCTCCCCCTCCTCCCCACACGAATATAGCCCACCGACCAACTTGCCTAACTCTCCTTCCACGCCCGACGACTTTTTGTTCCGCAAACTTGTTTAATGGAATATAATATCAGCCGAGCGAGAGACCTTCCCCCCCCCCTCCCCCGCCCCTCGTTATTCAATTTACTTTTTATTTTTTATTTCTCAACGAGCAAAAACGCACGTGTTATATCATTGTGGCGCTCCATCGAATCACTCGGAGCCCCTGTACGATTAATGCTTCGGCACGCGTGCAAGAGGCGATTATTTTTATTTTGCAGAATTTTGCCAGTAATATTACGCATTTGATTGGTGTGTCATTGACCGATGCGAAGGAGAACAATCGGGAGGTTCGAGAGTTGAAAAACATAAATGCGTAAAAATTATAACTGTATATTTTCTTCACGAACAACTCGAGAGCTGCCAAGATCTTCAGACGGTATTTCAACAAAAAGGTAAAAAATTTATAACCACTAAAATATTACGGAAAAAGAGATCAATTAGTATGGATCGTTTGTATTGTAGAGAACAAATATTTTGTAAGATTTTGAGAATACAAGGTTTATTACATTAGAAATATAACCATTCGAAAAATAAACTTTGCTATTTCATATGAAACATGTGACTGTGCAAATTTTGATACGATATTCCTGTCGATCATTAAAGGAAATTAAAAAGATAATTGACGTTTTGATTACGGAACAATATTTGAATTGCAAATATAATGAAACAATAGTATATTATGCGAAAATAACAACACAAATTACACATTACTATTTTGTTACAGTGAACGATTTTTTTTTTTTTATTGAACAACTTATGAAATATGTAGGAAGTGGTCCGTAGAATATGTTGACGTCGATTTTCGATTTTTTCTCGACTTGGCAGGTTTTGAAATCCAACACCTCAATTATGACTATTCTCGGAAGGATCCAGCTCGTAACATGTGAAGTTTGACTTGAGGTTTTTCAATGGATGCCATGACTCGATGTGATTGTGGCCGAATATGCACAGAGCTATACAACGATTATGTTTATTTGTTCACTCGAAATAGGAAAATTCGCTCATTTGTTTCGAACTGCACGATTGGTCGGGGGAGTCTTGGAGAAAGAAAATAAATCGGATAAAACGCGATCCAAAGCCTGTCGGCGTAGGGTTGAGGCTAGCTTAAAAAAGCACACGTTCAAGCACGTAGGAGAATAGCTGCGATGCTGTGGGTTGGGTCGGGGGGAGGTCGTATATCTACGGCGCCTGCAGGTGCACGCGCATAAAGATAAGAAATGCGCCGTCTCGCAGCTGGGCTGGCTCGGGGGTTGGGGGCGGGTTGGCGTGTCGAGGGGGGTGGCGGCGGGGAAGAAGCGCGAAGAAGGACCGCCAAGTGTGTGTGTGTGTGTGTGTTGGCGTGTTGCGGCGTGCTGGTGTAGGTGCGGGTGGCCGGTGGCTTGGGCGCGCGCGCACGTCCGAGGGCGGCGCTCTGAATCAATAAGAAGTGCCGCGCGCACCTCCCCGCTTTTCTCGCGCGCGCGCCCGCGCTCGCCTTGCCCCGCTTTTTCCTCGGGCGCGCGCGAGCCGGGCTGGCTCGCTCCTCCCTCCCTTCCTTCCCTCCTCCTACTCCAAGTCTTGGCTCGGCGCGCGTTTTTACCCCTCCACAGCCTTACTCGTGCCCCGTCCATTTCCCACCTTCCCCCCGACGAAAAAGCGATCGTTCCCCAAACAAATCTTGCTCCAAAAAAAGTGATATTTCATCCCGGCCGACGCAAGGCTCCGCCAGGAGACAATTTCATTTTATGCAATTCCGCGACGTCCCGGCGAAATCGCAATCTTACGTCACTATGCGTTCGATGCGCAGATCTTCGCTGTATCCCAGTTGGATCGCGTGGAAATTTTGCAAAACTTGCCCGCGACAATCGCGCTTGAAATTCGTATGTTCTCCGAGCGCAATTGTAAAAACACTGTCACCGACTCGCTCCAAGTTTCCCGTGAAATATTGACTTTATAAAAGGAGCTTGCGCGAGCGAGTTGGAATAAAATTTAACTCGTTCATTTTACTTCTCGAGAAGCAGCCTCGAGAAGTTTGCCCGAGGAAAATTATAAACTTATTTAATAAGTCCCCCTCGCGAGTGAGTCCGCGCGCGCGCGCGCGAATTGTTAATATTTCAATAATAATCATCAAACTGCATATTATCCAAGTTTTATATTTGTTTCGACGGAGCGCGCGCGGGTACTTTGGCTAACTAGTTTGTCGTGAAAATGCCAAATTCTAATGAATATAAGATTTGAAAGCCCCTCCCCGCCCGTTTCCCCGCCGAACCACTATATAGCCCACGAAACTTGCTAATGGAATTTCGTATCACTCTCGTTGCGCGGCGTTTTTACGGCTGCAAAAAGAGGAAAGCGGCCCAGGTAAGTTGAGCCGGCGCTTAGTTTGCCGAAGTCGCACTGCAGAGACGTGTGTGTATGTATACGACTACTTCGAGCGCGGGCTGACTTTGAGCATCTTGGTGTAAAGCGCGAATCAATCACTGCACGATTAATACCGGGCGCGAGTGAATCGCGAAGAATCGCTCGTGATTAGTGGGTTGGCAATGCCGGTTGATTGATGCGATTGGTATTTGCGTGGGTTTTTGAGGAAACATATTCGGGAGAGGAGGAGAGCGCGACTGGACGGGCCGGGGCCGGTGCCCGTTGATGTTGCCAATCAATCACGAGTGCCGCAGTCGCGTATTGCCCCGGGAGGAGCGAGTCGTCATCAATCTCTCGCGAGCCGCACGCGGGCAAAAATAAGCCTGGCCTTGAGGGCGACACAAGCGAACAATCGAATCAGCCGCGCGCGAGCCCGTACGAATATAGATTCGGTATGAGTCGGCTGCCGCCGCACGTGTCCGCTCAGTCGCGCTCGTGTAAATATTCCATGGGCCAAGGGATGATCGCGCGGCTGCGCGGAGCCACTATCGCGCGACCAAACCCTGTGCAGTTTTAATGGGCCGCCGCCGCCGCCGCCGCCGCGGGGCTAACAAACTGCAAAAGGCGCACACACTTGGATGATCGCATCCGCTGTCTCTCTCTCTCTCTCTCTCTCTCTCTCTCTCGCGCGCGCGCGAAAGCGGCTTCTTTCGTTTCTTGCAGACGCGAGCCGGAGCTTCGACGGCAGTGCGGCCCGAATTATTAATTCCGATCGCGCAGCCTTGAACGTACGTATGACCTTATCGCATTAAATTTCGCCTCGATTACATTTTCATTCGAGTCGCGAGTTCGATAACTCGCTATTCTGTACAACGCCGACTCGTCGACCCTCGACTTATCGATTTATCACGCGTCAATTCGCCGATCTCCTGTTCGAATCCGCGACATCAAAAACTCCGGGTGAACGCATCGAGTATTGACTTTGAATTAATTACACTGCCGAGGTCACTCGACAAACTTGTCAAACTTGATCAACTCTCGAACGTCAACTTAATAATCTATTTATACATATTTCAATGTTTTCGGGCAATAAGCAGGTGGATTAAGGCTTCGATTTACTATATAAACATTCTATTGCGACGTTTTTTGTTGGCTCGGAACGTGTGTAATATGCCTACAATAGTACATTTCGATACTACAGCAAAAATTCTAAGCACACGTGAGGTTTGCCACCCGAGTGAACTGCGAGGCTGGTAATCACACGAGCCTACAATCATCTTTTGCCCTAGTTACGAACAGCATTTTTCATCAGAGTGTAAAAGACTAAAGTTTAATGGTCAACTTTTCGATGAAAGTGATGAAAATTATATTCAATCGCTCTTATGGGTGGGAAATATTTTGAAAATTGTTCAAGGTCCATTTTCTGAGGAACCTCCGTGCGGTTCGCAATGTTTTAACTTTATTAAAACTTTGAGTGCGATTATCGCGAAACTGCATTTTTCAAACTGGTGCACTTTTCTCGGCCGATTGATTTGAAATTATAGCGATAGCTTTATTTTTTGTGACCAATGAACAGTTACCTTTTCATAATCACTTCGAAGACAATTTTTCCATGAATAAGAAATTAAAAAGTTGAAGTGTATTTTGCAAAAATCAATATACGGGTAAAACCCGTGGTACCACGATAGCTAAACTCATACAGAACTATAGAAGAACTTGATTTTATCTGTTCCGGGTGCTATTTGGCAGTTACTACTCTGCAAATTGTTCAATTCCTCAAAAAAGAGACGCTATCGACTAACTCAACGCCATTTTGTAATCTAAATTGAAATCAAGAAATTCATTTCATTTTAATTCGTTGATTAATCGCGCAAGGGGAAATACTCAAAGAAGATCCCGGTTTCCCACCTCCCAAAGTCGAGTGATTTTTTGTATAATTGTTACAGCGTTATGCGAGCAACAGCGAAAAATTTTGGGGATATTCGTGAACATTCATTAGGGGAATTGTGGAAACAATTGCTAATGGAGGAGACTGCACCAAAGCAAATAAAGTATTCCGATACGTGTCGTCACGATTGATGCGTGTGTGCACGCGTGCAGTGCAGCAAGTGCGTCGAGTGCAGCGAGTGCAGTGCAGCGGAGAAGCAGCGATCCCTCGGATCGGAATCGCTTCGGCGGACGACGCACGACGCGACGTGGCATTCCGATTGGCGCGTGTGCTCTCCCGCGAGCGCCTCTCGCGCATAATAATCCCGTACAAACACGTGTGCGCGCGCGCGAGCGGCTCTCGAGCTTTAATGTAAACAGAGCGCGAACGTGCTTGAATTCGCCGAGCCGCTCGAGTTGCGCGGTTAACGGCTCGAGACCCACCCCCTCACGTGTCCGCCCCGATATCTTACGTACGCGCTACTCCTTCGCGACACACATACCCTCGCGCGCGCGCGCACGCCTCTTTAAACTCAGCTGCGCGCCGTTTCCACTTTTCCAACCGGCTCACTCGACAGAGCGTGTATCATTATTCGGGCCTGCGACAGCTACACCGACAGCTACCGAGTGAGAGAGAGAGAGAGAGAGAGAGAGAGAGAGAGAGAGAGAGAGAGAGAGAGAGATAAGTGGGACGGATTCGCTAATGAGCCGTGAGGATCTTTGCGCGTGCAGCGCGTGTTACGGCCAAGAACAAAGTGAAAAGCGAGTTTGTAAGCTGTAACTAACCAGACAATTTGTTCCGCTGCTTGGGTTTATCCGCGGCAACAGGGAAAAAAGAGTAGCGCGCGCTCGCTGGCTCCGCCACTAAAGCGCCGCCTAATTCTCTTGTAAAAGAGCCGGCAAACAAAGCGAAGCCCTTGCGGTCGCCGTCGGCGCAAAAAGACTACGGCCACTGCTCTACTGCCGGCCGGCTTTCCTATTTTGCAATTTTCCGCTCGTTTTCCCACGCGCCACCCGGTTTCGCGCAACTACCAAGCCGAGCGAGCAAAAAAACACGGCCAAGCTTGCGGTCTCTCGCCACGCTGTACGCAGCCAAGGGTGGCCCGAACAAGCGATGCGATGTATCACAGCACAGTGATTTATTGCAGCAGCTCGCTCACGACGCAAACCTCCATAATCCACCGCAACTCGGCCGCGAGATTATTTCACGCGGCGAACCTCTACGGCTCCTCCACTCGATTGCATATCCCATGTTCATTCGTTTTTTCCGTTCTCTTCTCCGAGCGAACTCGATGGATTTGCGAATGGGGTGGAAACGACGCACGGCGCGAGTATAAGATTCGCGCATACGTGGATCACGGCTCGAGGTGGGGGTGGCTCGGGGCACGTCTGACGTGGCTAGCGGGCGCGGGGGAAGCCGGATAAAAGGAAAATGGTAGAAGCCGGTGCCGGTGCTTCTTCTTTCGCGGCTGCGTCGGCGTCGGCGTCGGCAGCGGCGGCGGAGAAAGGGGCGTTGGCGATGGGCGAAGAGTAAGTAAGGGGGGCCGCCGCGGGTCTCGGGCGCGCGCATTAAAACGAGAGGCGAATTCGCAGTGGCGAAGGGGGGGTCGGCCGCCCCAAAGTTTTAAATGATTTTCGCCAAAGTTGCCTCTCGCGAGTTGGTTTATTAGGAAAAGTCAATTTGCCCAGGAAGAGGTCGGGTGAGCCGGGGGTGGGGCAGAGGGGATGAGGAGGGAGAGCCAGGCCAGGGGAAGACGGAGAAAGAGAACGGAGAACGAGACGGATCGAGCGGAAATTAGAGGAGGGTGAGTAATGCCGCCAGAGCGCCGAGCCGAGCGCACCGCCGCCGCCGATGCTTTTCTCTCTGCCGCCCGAGAGACTGCATCTGTATGCGTAAGCGCAGCCGCCCCCGCTTTCTCTCTCTCTCTCTCTCTCTCTCTCTCTCTCTCTCTCTCTCACTTTCGAGCGAGCAAAAGTCCGACAAAATTACAACGTTGCATTTCTACTGCTGGCTTGGCGCGCGCGCGAGCTTCTCTTTTGCTCGCGTCGGCCGACAGCCAGCCGCTCGACCGGCCAACGAGACGCGCGCGCCGGCAATATTCATACGAGTATATCGTTCCTGCCGCGCGTGCCACATATCGCGGCGATCCATTTTTTCCTCCTATAGGTATTGCCCCGCGAAACCCGCAATCGCCACGACAACAGCCCACGCCAACTGCATCAATCCCAGTTTATCGTTGTTATAACCCGGCCGAGTGGCTCGAATTCATTGCGTGCGTATATTCTCCGGGCACGGGTGGTTAAATTTTATCGCGTCAATCTTATTTGGCATCCTATAGAAGGCGAGCAGCGAGAAGCGAGCGGCGCACTATTATACAAAGTAACTTTAATAATTTCCCATCATACATGAAAATTAAATTCTTCAACGCGCAGTTCGGAGGACTCTGGGGCTATATCTCTTTGGGCTCACCACAGTCCCGTGAACGTCTTAATATCTTCTTTGATCGTTATACTTTTATTCGCTGCGAGTCATATCGAGTTCCCCAGATACGTACTTCCCGCGCGTGTGATCGAGTAATGAAAAATTTGACGCTCGGCGACATAAGGTAATTTGGCACGTTTGTCAGATTTTGTATTTCCGGTGCTCTCTGAGCATCAGTCGTGTTGGCGATCATGTTGGGGGTATTGAAAGAAAATTTTCGATACCTTTTACATTTAGCCCTTAAAACCACTCTCCTACAACAATTTGAAGTTTCATTTACTCATTTTTTCTCCCTTTTCTTATTTCAGTATTCACACTCAACCTAAAAAATCAGGTGTGAATAATTTTTACGTCTCACAGTGTCATTCCTTTTTTCATGTAAAAACATCTCATCTTTCGATTGGTCTCATCAGTTTTTCCAAAACTATTTTTTATCCTACTCAGAATGCTCTTTTTCGCATCGAAAATAAGTGAAGCCAATGCGGCCCTTTATGCAATTATAAATAAAAAGACTGAGTAAAATCATTGAATATTTTTATAGATATACTACGATGATTGAGATATGTATTTTGAGTTTAATGTCAAAAGTTTTGTATAAACATCAATGGAAACATGATTGAGAGTTTATTCCAATAAACTCTCGAGCTAGGGTTTGAGATGCTGTTCACAAAACTTCAAAATTTCAAGTCTATATCATAGTCAAATTCGCGAAAAACCCTTAGGGGGTGGCGCATTGGCTGCAGTTACCTTACTTGGGTATAGAATTCGATTACAGTAGTTCAGATAGATCGATCTAAAAAAAAAAGCAGGAGACTGTCGGAGACGTTCCTTAGACAACAGACTCGGCCGAGTGTGTCTCGGCTTTTTGCGAGCTGGCAAACGAAACGTGTCGGGCTGATGAAATGTCGCAACAAAGAAATACGAGACGACGGGGGGATGCAGAGCGTAGGCGGGAGAGGAGCCGACGCTCACCGAAGGCGAGAGGCTCGGCCGTAAAACGCAGCTCCTCGGTCGGGGGGTGAGTCGGGGCGACGCGGCAACGCGGCACCGTGCATAAGTAACGCCGGCCGCCGCGGCCTCCTGCTTACGAGCTCGCTCTCACTCCATCTCTCTCTTGCCTTGTTATTTCTTGTTTATGATACGGAGGCTCGGAAGCTCGTACAGAGAGCTGTGGGGCCGATTTCGTTACTATTTATTTCATGCCGCTCGCGCTTTAAAAGCTGCGCTCGAGCGTCGTCGGTGGCGTGAAACCCGAGGGGACGAGCGAGCCCCTTATATTACGCGAGATACGCCAGGCGCGCTTATATTAAAAAACGAGCGGTGGCGCCGCTGCCGAGCCAAGTGGAATTATCGAATCAACCAATTGCTCCGCCAACGCGAGCGCGCTCGTTTTACTCGGTGCGCACCCGCGGCTACACCCGGACTAGCGTCTCTGCCGCAAAATCCCTCCGCCACCTTTTTATCTCGTTCGTTCGCAGATAATGCTATGTATGTTTGTCGTTGTTCTGTTCTCGTATAGCGTCTGTCTTTGTAAAATCACTTTGACATGGTCAAGGCTTTTAGATCTCAATTAAATTTTTGCAGTTGGATTGTGCAGCAATACAAGTGTCCCAGTTATCCGCAGGCAATCATCAACTAAAGTTTCAATATTTCACTGAGATATCTGGTCATGTTTTCAAAATTTTTAAAACATTTATATCTGATGAGTTTGAATGTAGGTTATACACATGAAATCAGCAACGATCTCAAACGAATTAAGTTACGTTAGCTGACAGACGACAAGTATCACTCATTTAACCATAGCTACAAAAGTTTCAGTGGAATTGGAAAGCTGTCCAAGTAGTGTGAGGTGCTGTTTCCTGGCGAGTGGATATAATCAAGCTACATTTCTTCAATTTCGATTACTTCGATGAACTTGTACGTATTCTCTTGCCGCTCTTTGCGAGTTCAAGCTGCATTTTCCCGTAAAGTACTGTATTTCAGTATTGGATACCATTCCATACAATATGTGAACAATATGTGTCAAATGTTATACTTTCAGTTGCATAGCAATTTTGAAAATGTAAAAATGTTGTGTAAGTGAAGAGGCTGGCAGCGAGGCTACTTGGGATGGAGAAAGTATAATTTCCCTCCTGTTAAAAAATCATGGTATTCATATATGGATTAATCCACAAAAGACAGATCATTACAGTGTAAAAGTCGTACCGGAAAAGATCAAGTTATACGCATGAGCAGAGATGATTAAAACACGCGTCTAATGAGGAGCTTTCAAAATCGTCCCCGCGAGAAGAGAGGACAAATTATTCACTGCACAAGTACACTAGAGTCGCGAATTAACGTAGGCAGGAGATCAAGGGCCGAGGGGGTTTTTGAATTTTTCACGCGCTATACGGGAAGAAGCTCTTTTGGCATGGAGCATGGAAGGAGCCTGTCGCGCATGTACATATAAAAGAGTAGAAGAGCCAAGGCTCCGCCGAGGGGCAAGCAGGAGGGGCTGCACAGGTAGTATCTGCGGAAAAAGGCGGCCGCGCACCAACTTGTGTGTCGCCCGCGAGTCGCGCTCGTCGAGCGATTTTCCGGCTGGCGAAACTCGGCAGAGTCGCCTTCATTAGTAAAGTTTCGCTTGAAATTTTGAGCGCGCGCGCGAAGCTGGCGCACGTGTATATAAGTGGGCGGCAAAAACAAACGCTCGCCTCTCCGGCTCCCCCCCCCCACCCCCAACTCGATTCCAACTTTCGAGATATAATTAATTTTTCGGGACCCCGCGCGCGCGCCCGTGTCCTCTTATTTTGCCCGCTCTGAAAAGGAACAGGACGATGAATTTTTCGTATACGTATGCAAGTTGGTTGGGGCAGGAGGGGTGGGGAGGTCAGCAGCAGCCGAGTCATTTTTGCTGCTCGTACGCGCCGTGCGGCCCCGGTGCCTCGCCCAATTTTCACAAACTTTCCCCGCCGAGCTTTCCTCCGCTTTCGTTGCGGGATTTTCGCGTGATATATATTTTTCGGCTCGGCCGCTAGATAAAGTTTCCCGGAATTTCACAGCGAATTCGTTGTGATATTTTCGCCCGGCATATTTTCAATTCGCTAACAGCAGCTCCTGCCCCGCGCGCGTCCACAATTATTCTTACTTACGGAGGCTCGCGAGATTTGATTGGAACGAACTTTGTGCGGTTGGTCGGCTCTATTTTTGCAAAAGCAATCCGACTGTTGCGGGGAATTTTCCAAAATTCATATATAAAATTCTTTCGTGCCTCGCGTACCGGCGGAGGGGGATCATATAATTCGAGGGTAAAATAAACATTCCGCTAATGAATGAATCAGCTTATTACATCTGCCAACAACGAGATTTTCCTCGAGTGTTCTTCGAGGGAAAATATACTTTTGATGAAAAACCGAGTCCACTAGCCACGAGCTGAATTTTATTTTCGTCCCAGCGGCAGTAAAGTGCCTACTTTGCGTCCTGGCGTTTGCAAAGAATGGCACTTTTCTGCCACGGGGTACGAAAAATAGTATATGCACCTCGCTCATCTAGGCTATTTCGGCACGCGCAAACGTTTTTCGTGCCGAAATCGCCTAACCTCGCTCGGGTGCATAATATACTATTTTGAGAAAAAATATTCGTCCCCAAGGTTCTGCCGATGATTTTGGTCGATTTATATCAATCGTCTGGATAATATTCGAAAGGCTTATTTCACTCAAGCTTGAAGCATTTCAATCAGCGCATATGCGATATGGACGCCGAGAGAGAGAGAGAGAGAGAGAGAGAGAGAGAGAGAGAGAGAGAGAGTAGCGTTTTGATAGTACTCGATGCGTACATCGTAACCCAACTCCCCGAGAGTGTGAGAATCGGGTGTTTGCGTATACGGAGAATTGGATCAGTGGGTATAAGTCGGGTGGCGGGTTTCACCGGATCGAACGAATAAGCGAGCGTTAGCCGGTGGCTCGTGGTTGGGGGTGGCCGAGTATGTAAAAAAATGAGAAACCCGAATGTTGGATAATAAAATAGAGAGTCGCGGGGGCGTGGAGGTGTGAATTATTCGGCAAACACGGAGCTGGCGGCCCTGATTGCGAGCCGGCCGAGCTTGATAATACAAGGAGTCCGTTGTCGAAAAGATTGTTAGGCAAAAGAGCTCGCCCGGCCGAGCCGCCCCACCCCCCATGCCCCCTCTTCTCCCCCCGCGGCGCGCGGGCGGCCCCTCCATTTTACAGCCCAGCCATCTTTGCACGCCGGAGCGCGCGCGCCCGTTTTGTTTGTCCCTCCCTCGCCGCCACCCCCTCGAAGCTCCCCCGACCCGAGGGTCAGCCAACCCCTTGGTCCTTGGTCCCCCCCCCCAACCCGGCTCCTGGAGAAATCCGAAGAAAACATGCTGCCTACCCATCCACGCAGCGCATCTCAATACCAGCTCCCATGGCCACGGCTTTGAAAGATATCACTTCGCGCGCGTCCTAGCTGACTTATGGAGAGTCGGCGAAACCTGGTGGGAATCATTCATCGCGCACTATGAAACTTTGTGGTATGGTTGTTGGCTCGCGCGACCAGCCTCCTGTAACGGTCTTTTCAGGCAAAAATTCAAATAATCGTTAAAAAAAAGATAAAAAAGAAGGTAGTGCGAAACGTATCAAAAGGTACGCAAAAGTATAAAAGAAAAACGAAGAGAAAATAGGTGGGTATATGTTCCACTGTCCGTTACTCCGAAAAATCACTGTATGAAGGTGGATGACCGATTGGATGAAACTGCAATGGATATTTACATCAGTTCCATGAGACTCAATCGTTTTGAAATATTTTTCTATCAAAACTCGTGACACTCAGACGAAAAGTTCACTTGTATTACTTGCATGAAAAATCCCCTGCAGTTCCATTCAATAGCTCGTCAACCTTCTGTTTTCCCAAGATATCCTATCAAACGGGTCCTGAGCATAAACAGTTCGAATGCGCGCATAAAATCGTATGAACTAACAGAATATGTCAACGAAAAATTGAGACGTTAGTTACCGCGTGACTATAGATATAAGCTATTAGCTGGTCGACCCGTGAACCATATTTTGCTAAGTTTCATCATAACCGGTGCAGCACAAAGGTTGTACACCACATCCCTAGTCAGTTCGAAATAAGGCGTGAGCGAAAAGATTCAAGTATACAATACAGCATTACCAAGTCTGGGATCGAGTGAAATTCGAAAGAATCTCGAGCGCTATAGTTGGTGATGGTGCGATACGCGAGGCAGTGAGTGCGCGTATCGAAATAATAATAATCAGCAGCAGCAGCAGCAGCAGCAGCAGCAGTAGCAGCGGCGTAGCCCGGGTTGCTCGACGAGGGTGGATGAGCGGCAAAGAAGCAGCGGTATATCTTTGCTCGCTGGCTCGCCGGCGCCCCGGAGAAAAGGGTTCGGCCCCAAAAATCATTAAAACCACCGCCTCTCTCCGCCACCGCCGCTGCCGGAGCCGAGCCGGCCGGGTGAAAGAAAGGGGCGCGCCGGCGAGGATATTCCAGCGGAGGACAAGACGAAGAAAGCCGCGCGCGCGCGCATTGTAATCGAACTCATCCTCCTCCCCGTCGTCCAACTTTTCCGACCCTGACGGCGACGGACGCGCGCACGTATAATCCGCTCGCGCGAGTCGGATGAATTAATTCATGAATTCGCAACCGACCCCCCCGCCAACGGATTAGCACGCGTTCGCCCAAAAGCGATGAGCTCGAGCCCGAGTCAACCGGCCGACGAGAGGAAAAAAATCCACCTTTGCCGTCGTTCCACGGCTCGCTTCGACCGCGCGTTTTCAGCTGTCTCGAGCGATCTTCCAACACCTTCAGCATTCGACTGCAGCAGCAAAAAATTTTAATTGCGGCACACTGCGTTTGGATCGAGTTGGCAAATTCGAATTGGCATTTCGATACTAGACCAAAAGACGAATTCTAGGCACGTGGGAGGTTTGCCGCCCGAGCAAAGCGAGGCTGGTAATCACACGAGCCTAGAAATTGTCTTTTGATCTAGTTTCGAACAGTATTTTTCATCACGAGTGGAGAAAACTAAGGTTTAATGATCAACTTTTCGAAACAAGTGATGAAAATTTGATTACGTGTTGACGCTGAATTGGCTGCTCAAACGAACGATTATTTTTCAAACGAGCCAAAGTACAAATGTTACGGCAACAAAGCTTATAGTCGACAAGCGAGTCCGGAAGAATAGTCTAGTTCGTCCCTCGTTCGCGTTCGTGATGTCGAAATAATTCAAACGATACAACGAGATATAGAGTTACCCGAGGTTCCTTCCTCGTGCTGCTCACGGCCGTTTCACCCAGCCGCGTTATTTTAGTTAGAAATAATGTAAGGAGTCATGAAGGCAGGAAGGAAAGCCAAGCTCGGCGAGTGAATTAAAATATTCGCGCTTGGGGGGGGGGGGGCCAAAACTGCCAAAGAGATACTGGCTTGCTTGGCCGCGGGTGTGTATATGTATATATACGTATAAGCCTAAATATTCTGGGCGTATTATATCCGTTCGAGCAGCTCCACTCATTTGCCAGCTAAAATGTCGCTCGGCTGCTTGTTAATACACCCTCGGACGTAAGTGTAAGGCTTCGCTTGGCCTTTTTCCCTCCTGCAAAGTATCTCGACTGACTTATTATACTGCCGACGGGATAATGCGCGCACGCGAGCCTTTTGTCCGGAGGGAGGAAAAATCCTTTGGCGCGGGGGTGACTCGCGAGCCCTCGGCATGATGCCTAGCGCGCAACAGCAGTAGAAACGCCATCGAATCGGGTTACGTATTTTGTTCAACTCGGTCTATGGTTTTTTCCCCGTCACAGTATAGCCAAATAACGCGAAGAACGTGAAATATTCAGTTAATTTTCTAGCTGCAATGTGAAGTCGTAAATGCGAAAAAATTCCGAACAAACACGTGTTTTTTTCATTATTTTTGGATATGCTACGTGGATTGGTAGAGTCAAAAATTCAAAATGGGAAACCAATCTGGTGCATTTGATTAAAAAAAATTATATGACATTGAAATCATTTCTTTTATCATTTATTTTCGAAATTTAGAATGTTCACCATGTACGCTCCTAACAAAAGTTAACAAGGTAGTTGTAGTTGACAGATAAATTTTGTTTTCGGAGCTCCGCTAGTAATATTATTTTC
The DNA here is from genome assembly GCA_020882685.1 of Aphelinus atriplicis. Lineage (NCBI taxonomy): Eukaryota > Metazoa > Arthropoda > Insecta > Hymenoptera > Aphelinidae > Aphelinus > Aphelinus atriplicis. Next base: position 43,753,494 of record CM037076.1, on the reverse strand, counting down.
AAAATGGTGAATGATAAAGGGAATTTCTATAGAAATTTAAGTTTCTCTCGGCATTATTGTCGTATAAACTGACAGAACGGGATTATCCTTCCCAAAATAAAGTGAGCGGATCTAAGGAAAAATCTGTCTTAACTCATACCATTTTATTTATTTTTTTCACATATCAGAATAAATCCTAATCCGTTGTCGGATAAGAAAAATGATAAAAAGTTTTTTTCAGTTTTTGGTACTTTTTCAATTGGAATTCGCCATATTATTTTTCCACAGCTTTTTTTCAAACTGTGAACCCTGCCAATCGAAAGAGCGTACTCGAAAACAGTAGAATATACGAGTTTGGTTGGAAAATTTTCGCGTTCACGACTTGCCAATGTATCTCGAGAACGAACTAAAAATGTCGTGTTGTATGTGTGTCAATGATTTGAGCACGTTTCGTTTCGACCAGCGCGCACGGATATAATGGAACGCAACATTGCAGTTGATTGTTTATTATATCGAGTATATACAACTACTCGAGCTGCGGTGGAAGAGAAGCGTTAGTTTGCGGGGGCACGCGCGACGTCTTCGGTTGGGGGGGGGGGGGGGAGGGGCGCAATCGAAGCCCGTCGCGCGATTCAGATTAGAGTGGAAATTTATATTCGGCGCGCGATTGTCTGCAAGTTGGCCGAGGTAGGAGCGAGCGAGCGAGCGAGCTTTTCTCCATTTTCTCTTTATCTAGCGCCGAGCCGTTGGGGGCGGACTTTCGCTACCCCCTCCGGCCATGCTCACCCATCGACTACGTGCTAGCCGCGCGCGCGCGCGCCCCCGCTGCAAAAATCACGAGGGGAGGGTGGGACTTGAGCGTAGCCGAGCATGGCGCTGCAATTTCTATCGGCTCCGTTGCTCCGACTCGGCTCCATGCTTCCAACACTTTTCCATCACTCTCGTATTCGCGCACGAGCTGCTGCGTCTACTCACACTCCGTTTCTCCTCCCCCCTGAATTATCACGGTTTGTTTCAAATACATTATTCGGGCTTGATCTACGATCCACGATACTTTTTGCGTACGCGCGAAATCACTCGCGAATTAATCTTAGCTTTTGACGGAGACACTGTGTAGTAGATGGGAAAACCAGACGAGCCGATAAATTATAAACGATGGCTATGAATATATTGTCGATATTGAGAAAAAATAAGACAACTCATTGGAAAAAAATCTTTTAGTTCGAGCTCATCCTCAATGACGAGTTGAAAAGCATTTTCTTTTAGTCTGTGTAGATTACGCAAGTGAATGATATGCGAGAGATGCGTATGTCGATTGTTATGTTCCACTTAGGACGCGTGAGTTTTGACTAATGTACAAGGAAAGATTGAAATTGGATAAATTCGATGGGTGAAATTGCCAGAACGAATTGATGAACGAAAGCGTGAGGTGTAATGAATAAGAGAGAGGGAGAGATAGGTGGGTGTCGGGCGCACTTGACAGATGGGGCACGGATAGTGGATCGAGCGGTGCGCTCATCTCGGTGGCGTCGCGGGGGCGAGCGCACGGATAAAGAGCCGAGTCCCGGGCCTTGCAAGACGCCGCCAGACCGCAGCGCCTCAAGTATGCGCCAATACTTCACCGCTCGCGCCCGGCAGCGTCGTTTTAATGAAACCTTGAAAAATCACCCGAATCAACTGAATTTGAATGCCCGAGGGGAGGCGAGACGCGCGATTCATCCGACCTGTCACGTTTGCCCTCTCCCCCGTCGACCTCGAATGCGCTCATTTTCTTCACCCGCGTCATGTTCGTAATTTTTCCCATTGCAGTACCATCAATGTCGCATTCTGTGGCGGATTGTAGGGTCGACGAAGTCACTTGGTTTAAGTCTCGGAAAAAATAAAAGACGAAGGTGTATTGAAACAGAGATTTATTAAAATGACAGACAAGTAGAATTAAAAAAGAGAGAGAGAGAAAGTGATGTTTGATTGGGATTTGCAAGGAAACCCTGTGAAAGTATGAGAAGGTAGTTGGTACAACAGCTCGAAGAAGTAGAATTGACGATGGTAACGCACAGGACACTTGGACGAATCCGCGCTCGCGTGCTGCTCACTGCTGGACTGTGCAACTCGCGGAGCTGGAGGCGATCGGCGAAAGAGCGGATAACGCGGGCCGGCCGGCAGCGCAAATTCGCAGCGCGCGTCGATTGCGATTACGGCCGAGGAGCGACTGACTGGGTCCGCTCGGCTCGGCCGAAAAGTGACCGCTGCCCCTTGGTCGGGCGGCCGTGGGCCCCGGCTATTGTCCTCCCCGTTCGCGCTTCTTTCACTTCTCGCGTGCGAGCGGCGCGCGAGAGAAAAGCCCCCTTCCGCGGGCCGCCGCCGCCGCCGGCGAAGAAACCCCGCACCCGGACAACTGGACAAACCAGTTTGTCCTTTTTCAAATTAGCTCGCCCGGCCCGGCCCGGCCCGCCGAGCGGCCGATGTCCACTCATACTGGCATACATACGCAGGGGACCGCTAGCGCGACAGTTGACGCGCGATTCCCTCCACGCCACCACACCTCCCAACCCACTTTTTCGCTATTTCGCCCGAGTTGTTGTTGTTGTTGTTGTTGTTGTTGTTGTTGTTATTGTTGTTGTTGTTGTTGCTGTTTCCCTCCCGATCGATCCGCGACAATCTGAGAGTATCGAAATAACCCGCGCTGGACATAAATCATCTTCCGTCTCATTGATTTCACCGCGAGAACGGCACTTTTTTTTTTTTTTCTTCCTAAGGCTTTTACCTCCGGGGTATGTGCCTGAGAGCGGCACTGCGCGTGATATATATATAATATAAGTATATACAAACACACACGCCGCGCGCCGCTCGAATAAACTGGCCGTGCATTAAATCCTGATCACGTGTGCGTGCACGAGCGCGCGTATGTCACAAATTCTGGTTTATACATACGCAAGCGTGTATATATACACGCGCACGCACAAGTCCTTCTGTCGGGGCAAAAATCTAGAACACTGTTTTGCATTCCACGGGATATCTACATCAAACCACATGTATACATATATATACAATATATTCCCAGCGCATTTATGATATATTTTCCCCTGGCCGCGAGTAGCTAGCATATATCTCAACATCACGAAACGCTTGTTTAGATGACTTTAAAAAGACGACATTGCAAAACACGCGTCGCGTCGTTTGAATCAGGGAAATTTCCGAGGGGTCGAGGGTAAAAAGAAAGCATACCGTGCGGATCGAATTTTCGTACCACATCGCGAGAAATATATGCGAAGTGTATATGTGTGTGTCGCAGGTGAGTTTTATAAAAGTGTTCGTCGTTGTCCAAGGACGCGTTTATACAAGAGAGCATATGAGTATACGAGCTCTCGCGCGGATGTTTGTTGCGAACTGCGACAGTTGCGGCGGTGGCTATGGTTTGCATACACACACACACACACACACACACACACACACATGCAAGTGAGTTAAGCTCAGGTGTGTAAGTGTGTGTGTGTGTGTGTGCGTGTGTATCGCTCGAGCGCATCTCGCGGCTGGTTTGCAGCTCGAACGGGGCTGGCGGGCTGGCGCTCATAGTGTTTATGGCGCGGCTCGCGGCGGCGCATCAGCTCGATATATATACGAGTTGAACTGGGCGCACTCTTCGGAACAATGGGCCGAAATAAATAGCCGGCGCGCAGCTTTTGTCTTTTGTTTCTTGGGCCCCATTGTTGGCGCTGGGTTGCGCGCAGATAAGAAAACAACGGAGGAACGACGAGCTGCAGCGCGAGAGTCTCGCGGGCGCTGCTGTTTACGAGAGACGCGCCCGCACGTACGTATGTATACGGCGAGCTTTTTGCATGCGCCCATCCCTCTTGCAGCCTCGCCGCGCGTCACCTTCCGCCGCTTGCGCCAGCCCAACACACTTGCTTGTGCGCGGCCCGCCCGCGGGTTACTCGCGCTTGCGCGTCCAAACGATTTTTACGTGTAACCGAGCTGCGGGAGCAGTGGCGCGACGCGAATGGCACACGCACACTCGAATCCCTGCTGATTTTGATGTTTGTTACAAATTTATTAATCGCGTGGCGGCGGCGGCGGTGGCGGCGGCCAGCTCGAACAAACGCGTCCTGATTTAGTTTCATATTTTAGCCCCGCGAGCTCTCTAATGGAATGGACCTACTCCGCCAGATTAGCTAATATTCACACTCTAATTTCGTATCGCACAATTGCACAATACTCCATCACGCGGCTGGCTATTTATATGTGTATACATACACCGTACAAATCCAGCCCTATCCGCACACGATCCTCTCTCTTTACTATTATATTTGGCAGCTCTGGATTCATTGGGAATTGCGAAAATTTAAACAAGCCCGATTACTCACACACGGCAATCGGCAGTCACAGTATCCGACAATCTCCACTCGCCCGAATATATTACAACTTGATATCTCGGAAATGGGCACTTGAAACAACCCGAGCATCGCCCGTTACATCGCGGAGCGAAAATTGAAAGAGTCCCGTGATTGGCGGTGGACAATTTCGAGGAATCCACGGCTTATACACATATCCCCGGCCCGAACACCAACGCTGCGGTGCGCGCATTTTCGACATTACAATCGGGCTCGAGGTTGGTTTTTTCACTGCGAATTGTTGGCCGTTGCGAGCTGACAAACGAATGCACATTAACGCGCGAAATTTAATACGAACGCATTATCAATTCGGGGCGTTTCGAGTTGCCGCCGCTGCGTGGCTCGAGAGAGAGAGAGAGCCTTTGTCCCGGGCGCCGGACGGCGATATATTGAATTAAACCATGTTGTGAATTAAATCCCGCGTGCCGATCGTCGCGCGCGAGGCAAAAAGAGCCGCTTTATTATTTAAAACGCAATCAGCGGCTGTGGGGCAAAAATAAACGCCGATGTATGCGCGCGCGCGTGCGAACGTGAATATAATTAAGGCTGCGCGCGCGCGCAACGTGCTGCACGCTCTTGTTGTTTCGGCTGCCTCGCACCAACAATGTCAGTTACACGTACGAGATCCGACGGGCATTACGCGCATTTATTGTGCCAATAATCACGTGCCCAACTCGAGCATTTTTTTGTTTCCTTATCGGCGCTCAGGCTTCACACCCTCATACTCTGGTTCACCACAGTCGCAAAATCGCGAGGCGTTAGATACTCGTAGCGGCTCACGAATATATGTGTATCTCGCGAATTCCTCGCCCTATTAGCTATTGATATACGCGTTGAAATTTCAAATATTGGTATCGTTGATAAGTTGGAAAAACAATAAAAAAATTTGCACGGCTACTGTTGCTCGCCGAGTTTTCGAAAATACACGCGCGGCCTGAAAATTGCACGTAGGCAATCGTTGATTATACACTTTGCGCTAAAAACGCATGAAAATTAGAAGCCCCTCGCGGGACGAGAGCACACACACATGCACGGCCCCCGCCATCAATATTAGCTCTGAAAATTCGAAATTATTCGGCTCTTGCGGGTCCGCGGCCAGCTGTAACTCAACACTCTCGGGCTCGAGCGGCGGTGTAAGAGCTCGCGAATTCCGCAAAAATCGATGAGCCCGTGGCAATAACATAAAATCATCGAATACCGCTCGCGCACGGTGTCGAAAATTCCGGGCGTGGTTGGGGCGAATTTCATCCTTTTCATTGGCGCGGAATCAATCGTTGACAGGGGAAGATTGGCGTAAAAAGCAGCCGGGCGGAAAAGCAATTTCGGAAAAACCCGCGGCAAAAAGCAGCCGAGTCAATATATCCAGTGGCGGTGGTGGGTCGGTGACGGCGGCGGCGGCGGCGGCTCGGTTTTTGTTGGGAATTAATTAAAATTTGGTTGGAGCTTGGCGGGGCGGCAGGCGCGAGCGAGAGACTGCCGCCGAGCCGAGCCAATTTTCCAGCAAGAAAATTCGGATTCTAATTTCATGCAAATGGCCGCGCCGCGCCGCGCCGCGCCCCAGTCGCTCGCGCATTGTGTATATATACATATATATATGTATAAGGCAGGGCCGGATATCTCGAGCGCCGGAGAAATAGGACGAAGGCTCGGTTTTCCACGGCGCGGTATACCAAAAGTAAGGGCTCGAGCAATAGCCAACTTGTTCGTGCTATAAATCTCCCGCGCGCGCCTCCCGCCATTATTTATTTCCAAGTATTATACTCGCGAGCGCGCAGAGTATAATTCGACCCCCGCGAGGTACGCGCGTCCAATCGCGCACGATCAAACTTTTCCGAATAGATTTTCGACTGTACCGAAAGCATACTTACGTGCAGCTCGATTCTCCGAAGATGTTTGTGAATCATTACCAGCATCGTATCAATACCTATGGGTACTTCTGTGTATATACTGTAGACGCATGAGAATCAATAATGATTGGAGAATATCTCAGGTTGAAAATGAGCTGCGGTAGCTGGAAAATGGCTGCAGATACATGTGTAAAACAGCTATTCGGGGTAGCCTAAAATTATCTGCAAAAGTTTGATCGTGCGCGTGATTTGTCCCACCCTACGGCCAATTACGCTCTGCTCGTCAGCTCATTTCGTTTTCCTGTTGGCCAGGCTTGGTTCATTTTTTTTTTCGACGCAAACTCAATTGTGAATATCCATTGATGAGTCGCGCAAGACAGGATTCTACGCACTGTTGCATTTTGTTCCAAACGAGCAATCGTATAACGAGAGACATTATCGACGTGTCTTACGAAGAAAGACACATAACTGAATCTGTCCGCGAAGAAAGACACATATCCGAATCTGTCCGCGAAGAAAGACACATATCCGAATCTGTCCGCGAAGAAAGACACAACTCGCAATCTGTCCACGAAGAAAGACAAATGTCGGAATTATTCTCCCGCGAATATTAACGAAAAAAGAGTTTAAACTGTAGGAAAGGCTTGTTTTTTTTTGTCAATTATAACCTACTCATTCTAAACTTTCATTCCATATATTTTTTTACCTCGGAAAATTGTGGGATGTGCGCCATGTATCCTTTTTGCGGCCAGACGCGAGTTGTGTCTTTCTTCGTGGCTAGATTGCGAGTTGTGTCTTTCTTCGTGGCTAGATTGCGAGTTGTGTCTTTCTTCGCGGACAAATTGAGATGTGTCTTTCTTCGCGGACAGTTTGAGATGTGTCTTTCTTCGTAAGACACGTCGTTATATCCTCGACTGGTGAGAGTTGAATAACGCACACGTGCAAATTTCGTTGCCGCGGCTTCGCTGACCAGTCTTTAAATGTTCAAGCGCACCAGTTATATAATATACTATTTCACCACTGTGTGTGGAAAAGTTGATGTTTGAGAGCTGTTTTTCCACGCACCCGTGATGAAAAGAATCATTCGATACAGTGGCAAAAGCTGATTGTACAGGCTCGCGTGATTACCAGACTGGCAATTCGCTCGGGCGGCTAACGCCACACAGGCCTAGAAATCGTGATTTGCTACTGTATCGAAAAATCCTATTGACTGTTCGAGAATCCGATACGTCATGATTAGAAACTGTACGAGTCAGGGTATAACTGAAATTCAATCAACTAACAACATATAATTCGCAATTATTGCACTGGTTATTGGCAATGAAAGGAATGGAATGCCATTGTACCATGGAGTACAAGCCAATTAGAGCTAATTCGATTATGTAAATATGCGGGCAATGAATTAATGTGTAACGTTAATGGAATCTAGCATGGGATACGTGTGCGTGTGTGTGTATATATAAGTTGTTGATTAAAACAAAAGCAGCAGGAGCAGCAGGAGCGAGCAGGTTTGCCGGGGAGGTGGAGCGGAGCCGAGGCTGAAATACGCAGTAAGAATCTCATCAGGGCAAAATGAAGATATAGCTGGGAGTGAAAAAGTGAGTAAGCACGAGGGAGTGAGGGAGACAAGTGAATCTCGTAAGGAAGAGTTATTAGAGAAAGAGAACGGAGAAGAAGCGCGCGCGGAGAGGGCGGCAGTCGCTCTGGCTCGCTCCCTCGCGCTCCCGAGCGCGCAACTGCGGCAACTGCGCGCGGCAGTAGCAGTCGCGGCGGAACCAAGAAGAGTGACAAAACAATGGAACGAAATTTAAATTATGCCCCGCAAAATGGCGATCGTATGCAAAGCGGAACGCCGCCGCCGCAGCCGACGACGAGCGCCGTGGAGGAGGAGGAGATATAACTCGGTGCTGCTGCTGCTGCTGCTGCTGCTTCTTCTCGCTCGCGGCGAGGAGCGTTTGCGAGCGACAGTGACCGAAATGAACAAGTCCGATCGAGATTACACTGGCTGGTTGGCGCGAGCGCGATAAATATTCACGCGCGCGCGCGAGCGGGAGAGTCGAACGCGGGGCGCGCGATCCTCCTCGTGCCCCGGCCACCGCCGCGCCGCGACTCCCCAGATGCAAATCGCCCCAGACACGCTTATATATAGACACCATTCATTCGTTCTACCGTACAACCAGCGCTGCGCGCGACATTTTTCCCTCTTTCCTCTTTCGCTGCTTTGTTACGCACGCGCCGTTCGGCTCGATCGTCGAGCGAGACGTTGCATCACTCGTGCATACATCACTCGCTTCGGCATGTCTCGACGGAAGCCTTGTTTTTCATGATCCGCCCCAAAGAAGTCGAATACATTCCCGAAAATCGAAATCTTCGCGATTAATGAGAATTGCCGGTGTGACAAGCGAGCATTTCTACTCCCGCTGAATAAACTTTTTTTTTAATCGTAGAGAAAATCTTGTCTTGTTATAGTTCGTTTAACTGATTCTTTTTTTTCTTCTTCTTCTTCTTCTTCTTCAGCCAAGATTCGATTTTCTTCAATGAGTGTAGCTCTGAGTGGTCAACAGGTGTCAAGGTCGACATCCAAAGTTTTGAAGAAATTTGCGTATTGATAACGATTGACATTGCGGCGTATATACCGTCCTATGAATATTCACAAGCGCAATCGTCATCGCCTTAACCTATCAATATTCCAATAATATTTCGAGCAATCACTCGATGAAAGCACACTCCCAAAACGTATCGTTCAAAATTTCAGTTTCGAAATTATTCCAATTATTCGAGCAGGTTGCAATTGAATTGAGGACTATAGTTTAAGCTGACAAAGATGGAAGATTGATTCATCGAAACGAATTGAGTCACTATTGAAGAAATGCCTCACACATGACGATTTATCTACACCACAACGATCTGGTCTGATTCAACCTGTATGAAACGAACGTGGATTTTTCCAATTAAAATCTGTAGTGTTGACGGATCTAATCAAACGAACTTTCAATCTGTCTCTGACAAGGAAAAATTAAATCGAAGGGATAAGGGCAATCGAGGCAAGGGAAATTTTTCGAAAATATATCACGTCGATGCTTTATTCAAGTCACGTGTCGAGTGTTGCCGATCCTCGTCAACTTCTTTCCCGGATTTTCCCCGAGTGTTCGGCTGGCCGAAAAGCCGTCGCTTCACTGGGCCTTGGTTAAACACACCATCATCTCACCCGGCCGCACCGTTCGTTCAATACTCGAGTTCGAAAACATCCGACCCCTCTACTACGCTGCTGTTCAAATTGATGTACAACCGAAATTGAAATAAATCTGAACGCGGGATTCACGTGCGCGAATCCCAATTTCATATCTGGGACGGGAAGCCACAGTTGCCGTGGCACTCTTTAGATAAGCAATTGACCGCGTCGATCGAGACACAATCAATAGCTTCTACGAACATGAGCGAGAATTTCAAACTGGAAACATCGAGTTGGATTGTCACGGTCATAATACGGATCGTTCCAGCTTCGTTGAATCAAATACCACGACGATCGACTGAATTTCCCTCCATTTTCTTCCCTCCATACGTACCAAACGCCAACTGTTTTGTTCATTCTTGAAATGATCTCTCACTCACTTAACTCGGTCGCGCAAGACACTCGCCGGATAGGTTTAACTACATAATACAAATTTGTTCGCGGCGTGATGCCCCTCCCCCACTCTTGTCCTCGTGGCCCAAGTATATGAATTATTATTCTAATCGATAAAACACATCCGAATACACGCAGCTGGTATACATATATATTGGCGTTATCTCATCGGGGTATATCGGGGCAGTATAGCGAGCCGCGCGGCCGACCCTTTTGACGCGTGTCGCTGATGCCTCGTCAGCTCTCGCGTCGAGCGCAGCCCGGAACGATTCGAAAACAGGCTCGAAAGGCATTCCTATCAAACGTGCGGCCCTCACTTATGAGCGATTCGGACTCGTGTATGCGCCTTTTTTCCTTCGTTCCCTTTTCCGAGGGGCTTTGATATCGTCGGTAGCAGGACGAAAAAACAAATATTAGTTGGATTCCCCCCCCCCCTCTTGGACACACATGCACGGGAGAGAAAGCCTAAAGGAATCGAAGCGCAGGCATATATGTGAGTGAGCGAGCGAGAGAGAGTCCGTGGGAAGTTGGCAAGGCTGGGCCCGGCCGTATACACACACACACACACACACGCAGGACGCGCGCGAACTTCGACCCATTCTTGAAGCGCTGACCCCGAGAGAGAGCGAGAGAGAGAGAGAGAGAGAGAGAGAGTTGGAGAGGGGCCGGGTCGGGTCCCCTCGGCCAACGGCCAACGGTCAGCGAACCCTCGAGCGCTAGCTTAAAACCGGTTTTTCGCCGGATTTTCGCGCACGCGAACCCGTTCGACCGGTCATCCCCGCAGATGGTCACTTCCTGATGGCCACCCCAGTTTCGGCCTCAATTATGCCCCTCGTTACGGGCCCGCCGCCACCTTCCCATTCACAATGAAACGCGCGCGCGCGCGCGCGCGGCCCCGCGCACCGGCCAATACATCGCGCACTCGGGCAAGAGCCCGGGCCGATTCACGCGGCCAACCGATCAAAATCTCCGGGAGCTGGCCCGCGACACGCACGTATACATGCGCGGTGCCCTCGCCGAGCGCGCGGCTCTCATTGTCCACGGCCCAAGTCGCCGTCTGCAGCCCCGCGGCTGCGCACATATGTATATACCTGACCCTCGATACACACGTACTGCGTGTCTCGTTTTTTTTCCCGCTCGATCTGGTACACGCGGCTCAATTATGACATTCCCGCTAGCGCGTGTTTTCCCACTCATCGCTGCTTCGCGATCCAAAGCTGCGCGATGGAAAGTATTCTCCACCAGGTATTCCGTGCCATAAGCGTGTAGCTGTAGTGAAAATGAGCTATTCGAACGCATGTTTTAGATCGTCTTATTCGCTGAAAATTCGCGATAAATTGAAAGAGAGTTGAGCCAGTAATTGAAACTCGAAAATGTATTCAGTGAGAGTCGTTTCCAATTTGTTCAATTGGCCAAATTGGATGCAAACGTCTCACGATATAAACGGAATATTCCTCGAGGCCCAGGCAGGCTTGTAGAAAAAAAATCAATTCCGCCATTATTCCGATGTGAAACAGCCAGTAAAATGTGTGTTGGATCTTGGTATCGGTACAGCTGGAATAGACCCCCACCCGAAGACCCGTGTGAGCTTGAGCGAGTGAAGCGAGCAAGCGAACAACAGCCAATCCGTCCGAAGCGCGCGCGCGAGACGGGGAAAAAGCCAAGGCACTGCTCAGCTGCCCGAGAAGCCAAGGAGCCAGTAAATAAAGTGCAAATCAGCTTGACTGCGTACATCTTGCGCGTGTTCGACGTTTTACATGGACACAGTAACGGGAGACTGGTGGAAAAGGCTCACGAGAGCTAGAGAGAGAGCGAGAGAGCGAGGGAGACAGACAGGAAGGGAGAAGCTGTTTTGCGGGTCGAGATGTAGTGTGCAGCGCGGAGCGCGGCGAGAGGAACCATCCGTCTTAGTATCTGGCTGGCGGGGGGCGGTGAAATATAAGCTAGATCTACGGGAAAGATAAATGAATCCGCCCCCACTCCATCCCCCCTCGGGGCCCGCAGCTTCTTCTGAAAGACGAGCTCGCGAAGCAACCCCCAAGACAACGTGTACGCGCGCGCGGATCGACCGACTGACGTTCATGAATCCAGCCGGATAACCACCTACCGCCAACCCACCGCTTTGCCTCCGCCTCCGCCACCGCCGCGCGACGCTCCGAATAAAACCAATCCGCGACAAACTCGACGACGACAATTGCACGCAGCTTCCAACTCGAATACGGTTGATAGTTATTTTTCGGAAAGACAGTCATCGCTAATGTCATGGTTGTCGATGAGGAATCGGGTGGTTGCGAAAAGAAACGCGAATATGAAAGTGGTGAATATAGGGCCAGATTGGTATGCCCCGACTTTGTTAATCCATTGTTGTCGCTGGCGCGCAATTAATGCCGCGAAGATTGAGGAGTTGCGCGTGCTGCAAAGTACGTAGCAACACGAAACGTATATATATGTATATATATATATATATACATACATATATATACATATATATACACAGGATAAGAAACGGCGCATCCGAGTGTTAACGCGGCCGTGCGAGCCTTACAATTGCACGTTGGCAAGAAGTGGCAAAAGAAGGGACGCGTCGACAGGTCAGCCCCCGCACGGAAAAAAAAGCGCGCGGACTGAGCCGTTTGGCCGGCGCATAAATTACAGGGGGTGTCGATAGAGAGAGAGAGAGAGAGAGAGAGAGAGAGAGAGAGAGAGAGGAAGAGGAAGAGAGCCGAGCTGCTGGTCTGTTGGCCCGGCGCGGCCGGCCAGACACACTCGGCGAGCTGCTGCGCGCGTCCGCGCGCACGTACTTTCTTGTGTAATCCGCTCGCCGAGTTACGAAACGAGCTCGCCACCAGCCCGCCGGCCGGCGGTGGACCTTCTTCTCCTCTCGTCCGCGTCCCTCTCTTGCTTTCTCTTCCGGTGGTGTGGGCAAAAAGCCCCGGACGCGCGTCTCTCGCGCGATTTTTCACCGTCAGCGGATATACCGCAAGACGTGAATGATAATTGGCTCGAGATACGCGATCACGGATAAGATTCGTTGCCGCACGCACGCACGTGCGGCCACAGATTCACCTATTCAAATTAGGATTTTTTCCATTTCTGATTTATGCGTTATGTGCGGTACGAATTATATTATGTAGCAAGCTCTAGGTTGGAGTCGAATGTCATACGCACAAATAGATTGATTGATAGTTCGGGCTCAGGAGATGTATAGTTATTTCAGAATGATAATACGCACGTGATAACAGGCGAGAGTATTTGAAAGAAGCGAGTGATCTAGTTGGAAGGATGGAGGAAAGAAGAGCTAATCCAGAAAATCAGTCGGCCGTATACATGTAAAGATGCGTCGTGGCGTGCTGGATCGTCGTTAATGCCTCCGCGAGATATACCCTGCGATATGTCGTTCCAGCTCGAGAGCGAGAGAGAGAGAGAGAGAGAACACTGCTCCGCGCCATCTCGGCCCTCGTTGATTTATCGCGAAATAATTGATTCACCCTGCGCCGCCCCGTCCTCTCCCCCGCCGCGCCGTCGACCCGCCAATTCACTTGCCTCGTCCCTGATCGGTGAGTATTGAACTTGGAGCTGTTCATCACGAGTGCAGCAATGCCACGTACAGCCGTATCACGCTTGTTCATCCGGCTCTCCATATTACACGCGAGTGGATCTGCTCGCGCACTTTTTCTATTTTCCTCCCCCCAATTCGACGAGCTATCGATCTTTTTAATTCATAGGCACAGCGTGGCTGCACCGGAGGCGTGGAGCTCGACTCATCCATACTTTGCGCTTTTGAGTCGTCAATTCATAATGTGAGTAACGGCTATATATGTATGCGCATGAAAAAGAGATAAAGCTCTCGGGTGAACCTGGGGAGCGAGGAGAAGAGGCGAATAACGAGAGGGAGATGAGGCCTGGGAGCGAGGGAAAGATGAGAGCCGAGTGATTTCATTCAGATTGGTAACTGTAGAAGATCAAGGTGAAAAAGGGGCAAGAGAGAGAGAGAGAGAGAGAGAGAGAGAGACAAACATCTGACGTGCTTACTCGCGGCTTTCTCTTATTCCTCTTCCGTCTTGGCTCTCTTGGCCAACTCTTTCTCCTTTGGGCCAGCCGGCGTCTCCCTCGCCTTTTCTTCGATCCCGCCCCCTCCCCCCTCCCCCACTACGCTCCTCGACTTGGCGCGCGAGTCGCCCCCCTCCCCCCATCCACCCTTTGAAACAGCTCTCGCGGGGAGCTGCGTTCCCGTTTTAATATTAATGGAAAGGCTGATGGGAAAGCTGAAAGGAAGGAAATTGAAGGAAAATAAAAGGAAGAGACCTGCTGGTGCTGGTGCTGGTGCTCCTGCTGTTATACCTCCTCTCTCGCGGCCTAGGATAGACTGCTGGCTCCATCCCCGTTGCGCTCAATCTAAAAATGGCCTAGCGTAATGAATGGTAAACTGCGCGCCTACTCTTCTGAATGTTTTATCCCAGTGTTGACAGCCGAGTCCTTTTAATGAGCTACGAGGGAGGTACGATACCACTGCAAAAGGAGAAGAATAAATTACTTCGGATGGATCGATCATTCTACTTTTGCGCTCGATGCACTATTTAACGTGTGTCCGAAGATTGAACGATTATATCAGGCTCAGCGCGAATATTGATGGTGTATTGGTGGCGTGAGGGAATAAGTAACGTGCAAGTGAGCACGTGTAGTTGTAGTTGAGGACGAATAGGTGGAGAGGAAACGGGGCAGTAAATGCGGTCCACGCGTCGCACGGTCAGCCGATCGCCGTGGATCCGTGGCTATAGATGAAATCCAGCGATTCCCGAGATTTTTTCTTTCTTTCTTCCTCCGGAGGTTATCCTCGCCGAAACACGATCGAGTCGGGTGGCGTCAGATCGGAGCCGCGTTTAAAGAGTGAGCGAGAGGGGCTACTGGCGCGCGAGGTGGCTCGCTGGCGCTGGCTGGCGCTCCTTCGTTGCCATGACGACCGGATGTGATTGATAACGCGGTATATATAATTAATTTCAAACGCCCAGGCGAGCAGCTAACGAGGCGCTTGTATGTATAGACGTGCCACCCGCCACTCTCCTCCTCCTTCTTCTTCTCTCTTCTTCGATTTTGGCTTGGAGATGCCGAGAGAGAGAGAGAGAGAGAGAGAGAGAGAGACGATGAACCGCGGCTGGCCCCACTTTGCCACATGGCACACAATCATCCGAAATCCCCGATAATCTTCGGCCGAGCACACGTGTCGCACATTGCGATCCCGCATCGGCTCGTTCTCCATCTTTTTTCTCCCGCCTTCGATCGAATCAACTACCGCGATTGGATAGCTCACTGACGTGGAACTGTGAGCAATAACGGCAAAAAAATGAGTGTGCATGTGTGGAACTATATACTTTGACTATGCCTCCGACATGCCATATATGTGATGTTTAGTACTTTTGCATATTAAGTATTCCTTTGGAGTAAAATATCCAATGCATACTGCCGAGAGTGAAGAAGTAGTTTGTAGTTCATCTAAGGAGCTAAAAGTATTAGCGTTACTTTATTCCACGCAAAACAGCATGTTTAATACTTCAAGAAAAATGCTTTGATCGATAGCTTCATTGATTTGACTAAATATCAAGGAGAGTCACTTTTGAATAGTGTCGTCTAAAAAGTTATGCATGCAAGTGCAAAAAGATGCAAGGCATGGCAACCCAAGTACACCCGTCCCTTGGATTTCAAAGATTCACGCGGCTATTCTATACGCTGTTGGCAACGTAATAATGCCGGAAGAGAATGTTTGCTGCGCACTCTTTGGATGGGATAAAATTTTTTCTTTCTTGGGAACGATTTTTCTTTTTTTACGTGCTTACTATTGAATGGTCTAATTATTGAATTTTATTCTCTATCTCACAAGTCTGACCACTTTTTTCTTGTTCCAGCTCTTCATTGCCACCGAAAACTAATTAGACCGGAAATGTGCAGTTTCATTAGTATTCAATTTGATTATTATTCTGATTCGAGCTTCCTACCGAACAATATGTAATATTACCGGAGAACGTCGCAATTGGACCTCTTTCATTTTCCATTCCCGAAATAGGTGATTTTTTTTCAAAGTGCCGCATCCTCAGCATAAGTAGTTAGGTTCAAGTCTGATGCGGCTAGGCTTATTTCACATGACTTGAGAAGACATTTTATTTGCCGAATCACGTTGAAAAACCCACTTGTAGTGGAATTCAGTGGCTGTGTGCAACTTAGCTTGGTCCATTCGTTGGGTCTCTGCGTCTTTCATTGTAATCAAGAGGACAAGTAAATAGCGTCTCAAAATGCAAATTGAAATACGCCATCGAAGGAACAAACGCAAATGTCGGAAAAAATGTGAAAAAAATTTATGAAAAATGTAAAAATGTGAAAAAAAAATTGCGCGAAAGGAAAAAAGAGGAAGAGGAAAGAAGAAGGAATGACGAGGGGCTAAAGGCGCGCGGGCGCGCGCGTGAGTCGGCCGTTGGTGGATGATAGGTGGCGAGGCAGGGGGGTCGGTCGGTCGGTCGGTCCGTGGAGGATCGGGTGCGCGAGGGCTGTGAGCAGAGAGACAGAGAGAGCGAGCTCGAGCTGCGAGCGGGCGGCGGGCGTCTTATGGAGCGGGCGTCTCCTGGACGACGCCTCGGATCAATACCAGACGCCCAGCGTCTCATTGGCCCCTTCTCTTAAAGGCTCGCTCGCTCGCGCGCCAGCTCCAGCGCTCTCTCTCTCTCTCTCTCTCTCTTTCTCTCTCTCTCTCTCTCTCTCTCATATATATACCTAGCTACCCTCTCTTTCTCGCTCGCCCGCTCGCCCGCTAGCTCGCCCGCCGCCCGATAGAATCGCCCCCTCCCCCCAGACGATGACGGCCAACGCGCCCCTCCTTTCCGACCCTTTCTTCCCGACCAAGGAACCCGGCGACCCCAGAGCTTTTCCCAACGCGCCAACACCACCCAATCTATCGTTTTTAATCCACGCTGCCATTCTTTCCCGCGCCCTGCAGTCTCCTCGTTTTTCCCTCTCTTTCCCATTCACAAAGCGACTTTTTCCATTGGTCAATTTTGAGCTGCGTGTGACCCTTCTCCGCGCTCGGCCGTGCCGACTCCATTTTACTCCGTTTCATCAGACCTGCGCCACGACAATTCAATCAGCCATCTACACACTCGATCGATCACTCAGCAGTATTCTTTTGTCTCCCGATTCCAAAGGCATATTCTTATTTTACATTTATGGTTCTCCTGAAAATCCTTTCGACTACGAGCTGCATTACACGATCACCACCAGCCAACTACAATAGTTGCATACGAAATAAAAACTAGTTCTTCCGCAAATTCCAGAACTAAATTATCAAATCAGTAACGTATATTCTCACGCGATACAGCCAATATCATTAATATTTGAAATACTTTGGCTGTTGACTGAAACTGAGAGAAATTAATTTACATCTATCTAATGAAAGTTTCACCATTGATATATAAATACTACAGTGACAATTGAACGTACCGAGAATTTAAAGAGGATTTAATGAGTCATTTGTTTTTAAGAAACATTTTTTATTCTCAATATTATCGCAAACCGTAGCATGGAATTGCTACGAAAGTAGGGAGAAAAACGGTACTAAGCAGAGGAATATACCCGCGACATTTTACTGCAAGCAGTGATATTTTAAGAGACCATTAACATTACGTAACGATGTATATTTTTTATGTTACGCGTGTAAGTATTTTTCCAGATGAGATGCTAATTTATATTTTACCCTATGGTATTAAATATGTGGGTGGAATTAAGATGAGAGGTACATTTGTCAGCAGTATCAAGAAATAAATTTATCCGAATAGACCAGTCGCTGCTACCGTGCGGAAAAAAAAGCAAAAGCTGAGTCGATTGTTCAAGATGTGTCACGGGAACAAACGAAGTTATTTGTCTAATGAAATCGAGGGCGAAAAAGGGCATTCGGAAGAATAAGACATCCAGCGAAAGGGTATGGGTGGCGGCACGAGTAATTTTCTCGGCGCTGACCGCAAAAAGTGTCTTCCGATCGGAAGGGAGGAGGCGGTTGGGGGGCGTTTTGCGGTGCGATACCCACGCTCACACACACACACACACACACACACACACACACACACACACACACACACACACACACACACACATACACATACATCGACTATGGCGTTTAGATAGGAGGGCGCGCGAGAGCGGGTCGCGTGCCTCGGATCGTCCTTTTTTCTCGGCCGCATAGCTCGTCGTCGCTCATTACCCATTCCCTCGTTTTTTCCTCGTTTCTCCTTGGCAGCGCTCCCGCCGGCCGCCGGGGCCGGGCCACATTATTAGCTTAATAACTCTGGGGGGACCTTTTTTAATCCCGCCCGTACGGAACACTTTAATTAAAAAATAAACAAGCAGAAGCGAGCGCGCGCGCAAAAGAGAGATTTAAACAGCCCCTGCGGGGGTGTTGGACCGCTATACCTGCCGCCACGCCGGGACATTTGCATTTCGATTCGCTTCCGCGCGGGGATTGTTTCTTTTTCGGCCCTCTTAAATGCCCTCTTCCTTCCTCGCCTTATTTAAAATGTCCCGCTTACTTTTCTTCTTTTTTTTTCCCCATCGGCTTTACGCTTTGACGGATGAATCTTGGATGAGAAGTGGCGCCCGCTGTGCTCCACTTCAGAGTGCCTCGCGATGTTTTTTCACGCTCTTTTTATGCGGGATTATAAGGTGTGGAGCTGTATGGTGACATATTTCTGTTCGGCTATAAAAAAATCGAACGAATACAATATATTATGAAGTGCGTGACGGATGACTAACGGAGTCATGATCTCTCAACAATTTTGCACTGGGTACGATAATTTCACGCGGACTTATTGCAAATCGAATCATTATATATATTTTATCTTAGTATTCAACTACTAATCAAACTATTCGATTTATATTCTGCATTGATCGCGTCTTTTTCCATATAGTACGCTTCGCTCGTCATATTATTGCCGAATCATCAAAATGCGACGACTGATAGTTATGCGATTTCTTCAATGGAGGTGAAAGACCTGCCAACTATTCGTCGACGGAAGAATGGGAAGCAGCCGAAGGGAAGGAAAGCCTGACGTTCTGCAGATGAAGGTACTACGGCTGCTGAGAAATAGACGGATTAAGCGACGTTGAAGTTGGTCTAAGGCGCAAATGATAAATCGCTTCTATTCATTTCGAAAATGTTCTCCAGCCACGTGTTGGCTCAAGGTATTTGTTTATCGTTAATCCCCTACAATATTCAACTCAACTATATTTTCATCTTACTAAATTTCTTTTGAAAAATTTCCAACCTTTTTCCTCTTGATTTCTCTATGATTTGATATTCTACGTAAAAAGTTACAGTAAGGTCTATTTTTCATAAGCGATTAGATACGAAAAATTTGGTTGATCCATAACACAAAATGTTTTTATCAAATTTTTCAAGTTCTGATGAGCGGCCGAGTATTGGACAAGTCTTCATAATATTTTTCTCTTCGAAAAATTATGCATTTCAAACCTATTCCAAACTTTGTTCGTTGAAGAACTCCTATGGCCTGACATTTCTACCTTTTGATTTAGGAGTGACAATTTATGTTTACTATACGCTTCACGAGAGAATTTATTTCTATCAGCAACACTTGGTGGGAGGCAAGCTGTGACCTTCCAGGATGGAATAGCTACATGACTTGCCTGACATCTTTTACTAAGGACTTCTGATAATCTTCATTAATACTTGCTGAAATCGAACCAAATCTGATTCCAAAAGTTAGTTGATTTCTTTCTATTTTTTACACATTGAATCGAAATGATTTGATTGAGAATTATTATTATCTGAAAATTATTATGAGGGAAGCAAATAATCACCATTAATACCATTCAACATACTATAAAAACTGCTGTTTACAAAAATACTAAAATATTACTAATATCCTAGTAAATTAGTAAAAGTTTAATATTTCTTTTTATTAAAATTTCTTTATTTTCAAGAAGAGTAGTACTATTTTTATCAGTTGTGCAGGTTGCACTATAAAATATTCACTTTCTACTATTTTATATTTAGAGAGTAGATTACGAATATAAGAGTCCGGAAGTCTGATTCGAGAAGTCGATTTTCGACCCATTACAAAGCTTTCTCTATGAGAAAGCAGAAATTATCTAGGGAATCTAATTACAAAGAGCCAGACCATGAACGATTTCAATGCTCAAATACCATCTTCCGCTCAAAATAGAATCTTTTAAAACAGTGAAAATAACTCCCTAACTCGCATGATATTTGAAATCAATTTCAAGTAATAGTCAGAACTTTACACGCTTATCATCAATAATTCTCTGTATCTGTGCAGCTCCTCGGTGATCCAATGCTCTTATTGATGCTGGTGATAGTGAGACCGTAACCAAAGGCCAGGGAGAAGATCACTGGACGATGCTATTATTATCGCATCTAATGTATATTCGTGGAACATTGTTTACAAGTTATCTAATTCAATAAACTGATAAATACATCCCAAAATACCTTTCCCTCGTCAAAGACCTATTTTTTCCCCGTTATATATTGTTGATGAAACATATCATATTTTCTGTTACTTATTCAATATCCATCCCGTGTATTGGCAATGTTTCAGAAAAGATAATTGCATGGACGATTGTCAATATATGGGATATATATTGGATACTGTAGTTTGCCGCTGTACTGTCCACATATTGGATAACGAACGATGCATTATATTTGCAATATGCTGTTAATTTTTATGGGTAATATATTGCATATATATATTCCAGATACTTTCAATATATTCACTTTATTTAAATAGCACTTACAAAAATTGATCTGTAAATTTACATATTGGCTACTATATGCGTGTACCTCACCAAAAGACCACTTCATTTGTCGACCTCCGTTCTCACTGTATCTATTTGTGTAGGTATAATATGACTTTTTCGTATTTGTAGATTCACGGTTAAATTGGAAATATTGTATATTGAAAATTCAGATAAATAAGAATTTTACTATAAACAACTGCAGATATCACTTATTTAGTTATTCAAAATCTACTTCCAAAAGTTTCAGCCAAATCGGAGTCCCAAGTTTAAGATGGTCTCCTGATGAGACTATACAGAATATATCACTCAATACCATGAAAATAGTATTTTTTCATAGCGAAGATAGAATTATGCGAGTGGCTTCTCACTATAGTAATCTCTCAAAATTTCCAAGGTACTCCCATCGTTTTTAGTACTCCATGGTACTCAAGTTTATGGTACTCGATGTTTTTATCTCGCCAGCATAAACTTATTGTGCTTTGATAAAGCATCTCCATCTGAAAAATATCCCTTGGTTAATATTGGCAAGAATAAAAAGCACTTACGTCTTTAAAATCGCAGCACTCGATCAGAACTTCATGATACTTGCTCTGGGAGTACTATAGTGAGAAGCCCCTTTTAGAATATGGGATTCGTCATATTCGAATTTTCTTCTCGATTACTTATTCTTCGGTATGAACTCAAGCTTTTCGAGATCGCCATCATTTTGCTTTCTCAAAGAGAAAGCTTTGTAATGGGGCAAAAATCGACCCACCGAATCAGACCTCGGGACCTCGATTTTCGTGATCTACGGGTCGAAAAACATGGAAATCCAAAAGTGTCTGTATGTATGTATGTGTGTGTGTGTGTGTGTGTGTGTGTGTGTGTGCGTCCCGTTTTTTTTCGTCCACGATAACTCTCGAAGGAATGGTCCGATCGTCTTGAAATTTTGCACACAGGTTAATCGCGGCAAAATCTCGGGCGAGTTCAATTTTCAGCGAAATCCGTTGTTTATTTCCTTAGCAACCGTTGTTAAGGTGTCTATTTTTTCGTTTCTTTCGTCCACGATAACTCCCGAAGGAATGATCCGATCGTCTTGAAATTTTGCACACCGGTTAGTTGTGACAAGATCTAGTCCGAGTTAAATTTTCAGCAAAATCCGTTGGTTATTTCCCTAGCAACCGTTCCTAACGTGTTTTCTCACAAATCCTTATGAGTGCTCATTGGGCAAGCCGGAAAATCAGTTTTAAGTCACACTCGATGGCCAAGGACACTGAATTGTTGTATTTGCTCCATAGCAACGGTTGTTTACCTCCCTAGCAACAGTTACGAAGGTTGGAAATCATTAATTTATGACCCATTTCCATCATTTTCGACGGCAAAGGACACAAAATCTTCTCAATTAGCTCCTTATCAACCGTTGTTTACCGCACTAGCAACCGTTGCTAAGGGGGAAAAAAATTCATGTAAGTTTCGTTTCCAGTATTTTCAACGTGCTATAGAGAAAATTGGAAAAATTTGGTGTCTTTTGCCCTCGAAAATGATCAAAATAGATTTTGAATTGATCATTTCCAACCTCAGCCATCGAAAATGATCAAAATGAGTCTTCGAGTTTGCTAAATACGGACTTAAGGGCAGGACGAATCGATTTTAACCACCATTAAACCGTATGACAGTCACAAGATGAATTGATCGAAAAATTAAGCAGGTCCAAATGTCTCGCATCGTGTAGAACCTAGAACCGTTTGCTTTGTTGCATTTGATCAAATAATAAGAGAGCCCGGGCAGACATCAACAGTCGCGACAAAGTTTGGTCAATTGAAAAAGATACGAATTGAACTGATTAAATAATATTTTTGTAATTTTTGAAAAATAAATGATAGTATCTACGCTAGTGGAATGGTGAAAATACAGGTTTGGGATGCGTTTGTGGGTGATGTTAAAGCCTCTTTGAGAAAGCATACTGCTAAGGCACTTGGCAGCGGTTTTTTTTTCATCAATCATACTTGTTTTTATAATTTTTCAGCTATTACGGTAATGACACATTTTATGGATCGATAACATAATCATACATTCAGGATATATTTGTTTCTCAATCTCATATAAGTACACTAGATACAACGAAAAAACCGCTGCCAAGTGCCTCAGCAGTATGCTTTCTCAAAGTATTGCAATTGAACCTCAACTTGCATTAATCACCACTCTTTGAGAAAGCAAAATGAACCTCTAACTCATTTCCTCCACTCTATAGTAACGGTTGCTATGGTAAATATCCGAGCTTCGGTGTTCTTACTTCTTAGTCGTCAACAGTTCCGAAAATAGACCTCTAACTGACTTTTCCCACTCCATAGTAACGGTTGCTAAGGACGTAAACAATGGTTGCTATGGTAAATGTCGGAGCTTCGATGTTCTTACTTCTTAGTCACCAATAGTTCCAAAAATGGACTTCAAACTGACTTTTCCCACTCCATAGTAACGGTTGCTAAGGACGTAAACAACGGCTGCTATGGTAAATGTCGGAGCTTCGACGTTATTACTTCTTAGTCATCAATAGTTGCGAAAATGGACCTCCAACTGACTTTTCACACTCCATAGTAACGGTTGCTAAGGACGTAAACAACGGTTGCTATGGTAAATGTCGGAGCTTCGATGTTCTTACTTCTTAGTCATCAACAGTTCCAAAAATGAACCTCCAACTGACTTTTCCCATTCCCTAGTTACGGTTGCAACCGATATAAACACCGGTTGCTAGAGACATCAACAATGGTTTATACGGGAAAGGTCTCTTTGATTGTTATAGAATCCCATAAATATACAAACCCAAATGATCATTTATCATGAATTATATGGGGAACTTATCGAAAACACGCTAGCAACGGTTGCCATGGAATCAAACAACGGATGTTGCTGAAGACCGAACTCGGTTCACATCTGCCGGTGACCGACCTGTGTGCAAAATTTCAGGACGATCGGACCATTCCTTCGAAAATTAACGTACGACAAAAAAAAAGTCAGTCTGAAGCTGAATTTTGTATCTCCATAGCAACGGTTGCTAGGAGAATAAACAATGGTTGTTCCAAAATGAATGTCTTATCGATTCTCATCGATCGTCGAAAGAATTCGAGACCCATCGTGCATTGATGATGATTTTTGGAGCTTTTATCAAAAACACGTTAGCAACGGTTGCTAGAGAAATAAACAACGGAATTGGCTGAAAATTGAACTCGACCGAGATTTTGCGGCGACTAACCTGTGTGCAAAATTTCAGGACGATCGGACAATTCCTTCGAGAGTTATCGTACGACAAAAAAAAGTGCACGTACGTACGTACGTACGTACATACATACAGACATTTTCGGATTTCCATGTTTTTCGACCCGTAGATTACGAAAATCGAGGTCCCGAAGTCCGATTCGGTGGGTCGATTTTTACCCCGTTACAAAGCTTTCTCTTTGAGAAAGCAAAACTATGAGAATCAAACTCACGTTTTTTTGCTTTCTCAAAGAGAAAGCTTTGTAACGGGGTAAAAATCGACCCACCGAATCGGACTTCGGGACCTCGATTTTCGTAATCTACGGGTCGAAAAACATGGAAATCCGAAAATGTCTGTATGTATGTATGTACGTACGTACGTACGTACGTGCACTTTTTTTTGTCGTACGATAACTCTCGAAGGAATTGTCCGATCGTCCTGAAATTTTGCACACAGGTTAGTCGCCGCAAAATCTCGGTCGAGTTCAATTTTCAGCCAATTCCGTTGTTTATTTCTCTAGCAACCGTTGCTAACGTGTTTTTGATAAAAGCTCCAAAAATCATCATCAATGCACGATGGGTCTCGAATTCTTTCGACGATCGATGAGAATCGATAAGACATTCATTTTGGAACAACCATTGTTTATTCTCCTAGCAACCGTTGCTATGGAGATACAAAATTCAGCTTCAGACTGACTTTTTTTTTGTCGTACGTTAATTTTCGAAGGAATGGTCCGATCGTCCTGAAATTTTGCACACAGGTCGGTCACCGGCAGATGTGAACCGAGTTCGGTCTTCAGCAACATCCGTTGTTTGATTCCATGGCAACCGTTGCTAGCGTGTTTTCGATAAGTTCCCATATAATTCATGATAAATGATCATTTGGGTTTGTATATTTATGGGATTCTATAACAATTAAAGAGACCTTTCCCGTATAAACCATTGTTGATGTCTCTAGCAACCGGTGTTTATATCGGTTGCAACCGTAACTAGGGAATGGGAAAAGTCAGTTGGAGGTTCATTTTTGGAACTGTTGATGACTAAGAAGTAAGAACATCGAAGCTCCGACATTTACCATAGCAACCGTTGTTTACGTCCTTAGCAACCGTTACTATGGAGTGTGAAAAGTCAGTTGGAGGTCCATTTTCGGAACTATTGATGACTAAGAAGTAATAACGTCGAAGCTCCGACATTTACCATAGCAGCCGTTGTTTACGTCCTTAGCAACCGTTACTATGGAGTGGGAAAAGTCAGTTTGAAGTCCATTTTTGGAACTATTGGTGACTAAGAAGTAAGAACATCGAAGCTCCGACATTTACCATAGCAACCATTGTTTACGTCCTTAGCAACCGTTACTATGGAGTGGGAAAAGTCAGTTAGAGGTCTATTTTCGGAACTGTTGACGACTAAGAAGTAAGAACACCGAAGCTCGGATATTTACCATAGCAACCGTTACTATAGAGTGGAGGAAAAGAGTTAGAGGTTCATTTTGCTTTCTCAAAGAGCGGTGATTAATGCAAGTTGAGGTTCAATTGCAATACTTTGAGAAAGCATACTGCTGAGGCACTTGGCAGCGGTTTTTTTGTCAACGTCGATGTCAATTAAAGTTCAAAATTGAGGAAAACGCGATTTTATCTGTATGCTTTTATACTCAATAACATAATCATTAAAGGATAACAACACCATTAAAAATAACACCCACAAACAAAAATGATTGGAACAGAAATTTATCGATAATTTCATCAGATTCGCCAAAAAAATACATTCTATAACCGCAAAATATGAGCATGGGTACAATACTCATTTGTATCATTCTTAATTTGAGAACATTACAAGAAAGTATTAATCCAAATGACAAATTAGTCGATGACAAATCAAATAAAATCATCGATTACGAACCCAAGAACCATTTTGAAAAGTTTTGTGAGTAGCATAAGAGTATACTACTATATAGTAGTATAAGTATGTTCAACCAGTACTGACATATGATATGAAGCAGAATTAATCAACCTCACGTCTGGCCCTTGATACACAGCATTAGATAAGGCGTTAGGATAGGCATATATATTTGTCACTTTTTTTGCAAAATTCACGAGCTGTGCTGATTCATTTCCAAACTCATCATCACCATTCAATTGGTGCCGCATAATTGGTTAGAGAACTGAAGCGCTGCGAGGGCGGTCTAAATAACTATCTCAACCTGTTGTAGTAGATAACCATGAAAATAGGAAAAATCTTTCGAGACAAAGAGAGTTATTCGGATTTGCTCTGAAAATGAATAAAAGAAGTTAATTGAAATGTTAAAAACTCGAAAATGAATAAACACTGAGAAGAAAATCTAAATTTATCTGAAATTGATCTAAATTTGAGGAAGCAATTAGCCCAATGATGTTTCGACCTATTTTGGCGGGCTGTTTAACATTTCAAACAAATTACTTTGGTAACTGTTTATTGTTTGAACTTAAGGGGTAATATCCGTCAAATGCTCAAAAAAACAAGGCTTTTTTCATGATTTTTTTTAAACGACATTTGAGATCTAAGGTATATAAATAATATATCATTGAATTAAGCAACTCTTGGAGAATAGAAACAAATTTTTTATTGTTAGTTTTTTCACAAAATGGCGGCTGTGCAGCGATTGCCGTGAACCGCTTTTTTAAAAAGTTCTTCCGCGGCGAGCAGTAGAACTGAAAAAGTTTACATCCAATTGACTTAAAATTTTAACTGTAGCTTCTTCATTAGATTATCTAGTGAAGTACACATCATTATATTTTTAGAATTTTTTTTCGCAAAATGGCGAAGGTTTGAAAAAATTTTTTTTTTTCGACCAAAAAAGTTGAGTTTAATTGTTTATAACTGTTTTTTTTGTCAATCAATCGCTAAAATGGTGTGTACTTCACTAGATAATCTAATGTAAAAATCAATCAGATGTAAACTTTTTCAGTTCTACTGCTCGCCGAGTTTGAAAACATGGTTTTGAGAAAAACGCGTTTAAAGTTTCAAAATTCTATGTATCTTATACGAAAGTTGTTCAGTGAAAATTGATTTAAACGAATTTTGAGTTTAGATCAGTACTTAGGAGTTGTAGATTTCGATTCTAGGATAGTTTTAGCATGATTTAAGCCAATAAAAAAAATGAAAAGAAAAAAAAAATTTGCCGGATATTACCCCTTAAAGAACATGTCTAAACAACTATTTTCTATGCTCAAAATATCGAGGATATGGAAATGCGTACTCAAGTTCCATGAGGATGCGACCCATTTTACAAAAAAAGATGAGGAGAAGTTTTTTGAAAATGTGGTTGAGTGTAAGAGGACTAAAAAGAAGATAACAATAAAACTTACAGCGTGTTTCTAAAAATAATTTTTTTTTTTTAATCCTTTTCCTGTATCAAACTACAGATTCCATGGAAAAATGAAGCAATTTTCATCTAGTTTCGTTTGAATTCGATCAACTCCATCCAAGTTATAATGAATGAGCTCGAAGGGATGAATCATATGCCGGTGACTATGTAAAAAGCTGCCAACCCCATAATTTTTTCCTTCATATTAAGGCTGAAAGTAATCGTGGACACGCGTAGGGTGAAAAACGTGCCACCCCACCTGACGCTCTTTGTTTTGACACCCGTCGACTTTTTTCTCGTGTATACCCCTCGAGCTGTATCGGAACAATGGCACGCGCGCGGGGTACACGTGTTTTTCGCGCAGGCCTTTTTTGCGCCCACTTGTCACCCCGGCGAATAGTAAAAAAGACGAGGGGCAAAGGGGGACGGGCCTCGGATCGCTACGAAAAAACATGGGGGGGGAAAAATCCTTCGCGGGGTATTACTTTCGGAGAGGCGCGATGAAAAAAAAAACGTCCCTCGTGCGTATTCAACCTGTAATATTGTGATATTACAGGTTGAATAATGGGACAAATGAAGTATTCGTTACTTTCGATGCGAATAACAACAGTGATTCGTGAAAAAATTCTCTTCAAAGACACAATTGTTACGAGGGACAGATGAGTTTGGGCAATTTGAATGAAAAATCATCGAACCGAAGTTGGTTTCGAGGACTGTTTGCGGGATTGAAATCGAGTGACGTTTATTATATTAATATATCAAAATGTATAACAGCACCGAGCATATATAATGAAGACAAACTAACAAGCAGAGTAGAATCACGATGAAACTTTGCGAGATGGGTTTTGCTTACCCGAGTAGACTATGTATACAGTTACATTTTTTCTCCGTTGACATACTCGTGAATCTTTATTAGATTCCCAGGTACATCCGTATCTATAAATGTATTAAATCAATAAAGATATACCAAAATAAATGGGGGGGAAAAGGAGACGCTAGCAGGCTCGAGTACGGCTGTCCACGTAGCCTATATATAGTTGGGTAGCCAAAAACCATCTCGCAAAGTTCCCATCTCGATTGGTCTGCAGCCTCGCGCAGGTACATACTCTCGCTGCGTGAGAAAAACGCTGTTCTCCTTGCAGACCAGAAGAGAACAGAAGCGAGCATGTAGCCATCGTCCGCGCGAACTAATTTAACTTTTAATGAACGAGCCACGTTAATTGTCAAGGCACACTGAAAGTGAGAGGGAGGGGGGAGGCCTCGATAGTGATCTTCAAGTGGGCTTTAGCCGCGCGGTGATTGTTCAATAATATTGAAATTGCGCCGGCCGCTTAAAAGCGGACAGCGGGCATGAATCACGCCGATCCCAATTGGCAGTGTCTGTTTTTGAAGCGCCCAACCAAATTCTCTTTCTATATACCCACGAGTAGGATCAAACTCAACCAGCAACTTATTCTCGTTTTGAAGATTAATAAACGAATGAAAATAGGACTGAATCTCTTCCGAACTAGATCTGTCTGTAGCTGCAATGTGTGTACTACGTTATTTGTATATACGCTCGAGACGTATAACATTTTTTTATTCAACTACATTATAGTTTGTATGCTACTCGCTATACGTAGCATTGACATATGCGTATATCTCGTGATTTTTTTTAATGTGAAGCCCATACTGCAACAAAAACAATCTCTGTCTTCAGTCTTGATTTATTCATATTCATATATTGAAAAATGTTAGGTGGATTTGTAAAATAAAATATCTAACTAGAAAGTACACGAATATTTGGTTAATATTCCTAGTTAAAAATTGTATCTGGCCCGCAAGAAAATAAACTGAGAATTACAGCTGCTATGGTGAACAGGGATCTTGTGATAATGCAGAAACGAATTGCGTGGAGGTTACGGTACGGCGAGTTGAAATTTAATACTTGTGGGAGCAAACTGACTGGCGGATTCGAGTGTATTGTACACAAGGGGGTGAAACCGCGGGCTCGCGGATCAGAGCGAAGGAAGCAATACTTGCGAATGGTCGAAAAATTCGAAAGCGGCAAGTACGAAGAAGTCGAGGAGTCGAGTCGGGTTAGTCGAGAAGCGAACCGTCCCGGTGAAAAGTTGGGGCGGTTCGATGCTGTCATCTGCTGGCGGCCGGGCTTCGCGGTATATCGGCCGGACCGCGTGACCGTTGTCTGCCGGTCGGCAATGCAGGGACCCGCGCCGATCCGAATCCTACCTTCCGCCCCCCCCTCCCCCGCCCCGGACACATACACCCGATAGAGAGAGACAGCCTTTGTTCGCACACAGACGAGCGTCACACGTTTTGCGAACGTTGTTGAGAACGTCGTGAGATTTGACGCGCGCGATTAGTCCTATGGGGGCCCGCCGCTTCCCTATGATAACAACAATTCGATGGATCGAATGATGAGTTTTTTCTCTTCATGGAAATCTAATGAAATAATTTAACGCTAAAAAATCAGAAGCGGTCAGGCGTTACGTTGCAATTTGGGTAGGCCAGTAATTTGGTCGACGTAATTATTGGTCGCAGATAGAATATCGAGTTGCTATCTGTTCTGTGATTCGATGATAAAGTGAACCGCTAATGGCACACTTCCGAAACTTGTTCAATAGCAGTGTGATATCTTTGAATAGACGTAAATACGAGGAAATTTATTGTAAAACTTGACATTGTAACTGGTTGTTCGAATTCATCACTGGATTCTTGTGAAGATTTCGCGTGAATGAAGTACAGGGTATATCTCAGATACATTCAATCGAAAACTACACAGAAATACTCACACTGTACTATTTTTATCGATAAACTTTTGAAATTTGATGAACTTCAACGTAAACTTCGATATTTTCCAAAATGAACCAATTGATCAACGTATACGTTGACATTATCGTCGATATAGATAATTAGGAGTTTCCAAAATTTGTAAAACCAGTTTCATGATCAAATTGTGCAGTAACTGGGATTGATAATAATATTTTAGCGAATAACAATACATTGTGTTCATTAATTTTCCCATTCGTTAATAATTAAAATAATGTGTAATGAAATGTGCTTTTCCGTCGGATGTGTGCATTAAATTGGCTAATAATATTTGTAACAGTGCGCAATATACAAGCATATTGTAATCGCATCGAAATTTCACGCAGAGAAGCCAAAAATCATTCGGGCCTAATTGGAAGTGCGATTTGGTATTGAATGCGTATACACAAGCGAGAAGAAGCGCGAGTCCTTCCCCGCGGAGTTGGAATGTTTCCAACTGAAATTGGGATAATGCTGCGGGAAGGAGGGAGGGGGGGGGGAGCAAAAATTTTTGCGCAGCTGCAGAAGAGTGCGCGGGCTGACTGTCGGGCGCGCGAAAAGAGCTGCACCGACGTGCAGCTATGCATATACGGCGCAGCTTGCGTATGGTCAGTTTTGGGATCTATTCTGATCAAGGCCGCGGCTGTTGCCTCCCGCTCCGCTTTTTTTCCACCTCCTCCGGGCTGGCCGAGCTTCCGCCCCGGCGCTCGCGCGATACAACAAAATGAGCGGCGTCGGCGGCGGCGTAAAAAGCGCACGGCTACACAGAGGTAGGAGTGGTGGCGGAGAGAAAGAGAGGAAACAGACGGAGAGAGAGAGAGAGAGAGAGAGAGAGAGACTCGCGCGGCCACGGCTCCTTCTTTTCTATTCGTAGACGAGCCGCGAGCGGCTAATTCTATTCGCGCGCGCGGCCACGAATCTGGGCGAGACTTCTTCCTCGCCGTCGCCGCCGCCGCCGCCGCCGCGGCAGCCGTCTTCTTCTTCTTCTCCTCCTCCTCCTCCTACTTCGCTCTGCTTCTTATTCCTCTTTGATTTGGGCACGCCAACGTTCTTTGCCCGCGGCGCGCCGCGCCATCGCTACATTTTCTAGCTCCTTATTCGGCTAGCTAGCCTGTGCGCACCGATAATTCGCGCACCAGAGCCCCGCGCTAGACGCGCAGCTTCATTCTCCCATACGGTTCTTCGCGTCCACGACGATACGATGAATTATAGGGAAGCTTGGATAATAACGAACAGTCATTCGCAATTTGTTATTTTCATCTGCGCAGAGGTCCGTCAGCGTGAAATCGCTTCATATTTATTTCGCAGGCTACTTGAAACATCGTTATTGCTGGCGCGCAATAAAATCTGACTGATCCCATTGAATAGACTCTATGAGTTGATGATTTCTCTATTTTGTACAACTTGATAATAAAAACAACAGGCTCAAAATCAATTGAAGTTATTTGCGCTGGGCATCTTAGGCTCAATGGTACAAAAAACTTTCTTTTTGAGAAAGCAAAAGTTATGTAACTGTGTATATCATAATCTTATAAGTAAACCATTTTGAATGTGAATACTGTAGACATATTGTATAATTGATGGATTAGAAGCGTGGATATATTTCTTTATCGAGAAACACGATAGATTCAAATTAAATGCATGGGTAATTCAAACATATTCCGGATTGTGAATCCTCCGGTAAAACGACACTGACTGTTTTACCGGAAAAAATGACCAGCCACTGACAACTCAGTTGAAGGTGAACGATCGTAGATACATTTGAATAAGAATATCTATCAATTATATGTGGTACTTTCAATTGGGAGCTATGGGCGAAAAATCATCGAGAGCTATGGTCGACGTGGAAAATGAAGAGGAGCGAATAAACGAGAGAGAGAGAGCGCTCGGCCAAGTTGGCGAACAAAGAAAATCGCTTAGGTTGGATTTGGTGGGAGCGCTCGCGCGTCTGGCTTCCGGAGCGTGACGCGGGCTCTCCTCGAGTCTCTCCTCCTCCTCCTCTCTGTGCGCGAGCTCACATATGAGAGAGAGAGACTGCGTTCGCTGCTCTAGCCGAGCGCGTTGTATTGGCAAAGTCAGCCCGACAATTTTAGACGCTTTTCTCGTTCGTCGGCTTTTTATTTCGCGGGGCTGCTGGCCTGCCTTACCCGCTCGCGGCCGTTTTATTCCTCGACGCCGTTTGCCCGCTCGCTCGAGCACGCGACGCCGCACACCCGGCCCGACACACGTATTTTTAGGCGTTCTAGAAAACCGCCGCGACTTCAAACGCCGCTCGACGGCTGCAGCTACGTTTCCAGCCTTTTTCCGGGTTTGTTTCCCCCCACCCCCTCCCCACCCTCTCCTAGACCCCAAAACAATTATTCCTACTTTGTCATTTTTCAACTATTGTAATCCCTTTTCGCACGTGCAGCACTCGGAACGAGTACTTTCACGGGGGAGCGCTGAGCGAAGCAAAGCCGTAGGAGAATCAACGCTGCTTGGAATTATTCGTAAAATCGTATTTTCGTGGAGGCTTTTGGTAATGAAATGATCGTAGGACGGGGGTTGCAGATATCTCTTGTGATAGCCGATCCTCATCACGGGACGTACACCAACTCTGGCTCGTATGAAGTTGTGCGGTGGAAAGCTGCACTTGTTACAATTGATCACAGTAGCTGATGAATAGGATGAAAAATAAAATGAGACTCCGGGTATGTTCTTACAGTGGCAAGCTCTCGTTAATCGGTTGAGTAATCGAACGAATGCTGCTATAAACTGCCCAAGATATCTTTAGCATCTCCACTCATGGAATATCTACAGATTCGCGCGGGAAGACTTAGGTGTGGAATTGAACGCGTGTACAATCTGCAATGGGATTGCATAACCAACGGAATCGTTAGAAAATTGAATTTCCAATATAATCATGTCGATTTCTTATCTCGATTGGGTGCCCATATCAAAGATATTTATTGCTCGTTGTTATGTATCGTTCGAGTGGCTGTTCTATTTAGATGTTAAAAATGAAGCGTTGCCCGTTCCGCGGCGGACGTAAATGATGATGGCGCGTACGAAAGTATAGGATAAGTACGTGGACAAAGGAGCGCGGCGGACGCTCGTTTGGGAGGAGTGATTTTTACGATGGTCGCATAAAACCGAGCAGGTCGCAGGTAAAAAGAGGCAGGAGGAGAAAAAAGAGGCAAGAGAGCAGTTTGTACCTCGCGCTCGCTCGCTCGCTTTGAATAATTTCGCTAAGTTATGGGCAGCTTAAGAGAGTGGTGAAATTGGCGAAGAGAGAGAGAGAGAGAGAGAGAGAGAGAGAGAGAGAGAGAGAGAGAGAGAGAGAGAGAGAGAGAGAGAGAGAGAGAGAGAGAGAGAGAGAGAGATTGATTGATAATTGGTTTATTAATGCCAAAGCCAATTGGCCGGATGGCAATATACAGAGTTTATACAAATTTTAATAATAAAAGAAAAATAATACTTAATCTATAACTTAATATATAAAGCGATAATAGCAAATAGTACAAAAAAAAATTTTTTATTAACAATTTTTAAAAGAAAATATATGCATTCAGGGAGCGGTGGGCAAGCAGTGAGTCGTGTACGGTGTTCATTATAAGTTTCTATCAGGAAACTGACTGCTCGCGCGTTAGTAAGTAAGTAAATAGTGCAATTTTGAATAGTTCAGTCGATTCTTTAATCTTAACCTGTACCGGCAGCGCATCCCAGAGACGCATGGCCTTTATGAAAAAGGCATTCTCGTACGTTGTTGTACGTAATCTGGGATAGACAAAGCTGGACGGATTTGGGGTACGCTTAGATCTACGGTGGCTGTCATCGACGTGGTTAAACCGTTCATATAAATATATGTAGGTCTCATCAGTGTGAGAGTTTTGAACATTTGTAAACCAGTAAAATAAGCACGACGATTTTCGAGTGACAACCACCGTAATTGATCATATTTGGGGCGTAGCTCGGAATCACGCCTTAAATTGAAAATATAGCGAATAGCTACGTTACAGAGTCTTTGTAGCTTGGTAGCCAAGTATCCAGACATACTGTCGTACACAGGACACGCATAATCGAAATGCGGCAGGACGAGTGCGCTCACCAATTTTGACTTTAGGTCAACAGACAAATTTCTGTCTCTGTATCGTAGACGGTAAAGAGTTCCGTGAACCTTTGAGCAGATACTGGAGACGTGATCGTTCCAGGTAAGGTCGTCGGAGAAAATGACTCCAAGATTTTTTACTTTTTTAGACAAAGGAATGATTGTTGAGCCAACCATGATAGGATCGAGTGAACTCTTATCGATGAGAATGTGGTTCTGTCCCGAGGCAAACAGGATGGCCTGCGTCTTCTTTATATTCAAAGATAATCCGAAATTAGTGAGAGACAGAGAGAGAGAGAGAGAGAGAGAGAGAGAGAGAGAGAGAGAGAGAGAGAGAGAGAGGCGGTTCGGCTGCAGCGAGAGCCTCGCTGGAGGTTCATAAGCTGTGGAGCGTCCGCGTATCATGTCCGTTCTATCGCCCGTGAGAATAACTTTACAATATCGTGCAGTTTTCAAATGATTTCCGCTTGGCCAACTAGTATGATATCCATTTGGCCAACGCTGCTCCGATTCTGTCCCAAATTTCGTCGCAACTGCAGAGATTAGGGATCAAGGGAAAGGAGATAACGCGATGGTGTTGGACGAGGGCGATGGCCTTATTGAGAGAGAGAGAGAGAGAGAGATGTATGTGTTGGTGGGGATGGCGAAAGGGAGCTCGAGTAGAAACAGCCCGATACGCTTAGACGCGGGCACTGCGGGTGGGCGACGGTGCACGGCGAACAATGTCCGCGGTGCGTTGTCGAAAATCATCGATGGCGCAGGTGAAATTCGTCGGTGAGAACGGCCGTTGGAGGGAGAGTCGTGAAAAATCGGACAAAATCGCGTGGGGGGGGAAAAAGCGTCGCTCACATTCCAGGCAGCGCATCCGGACAGCCCCGGCACGCATGCCTGCGCTCGCTGTGGCGCGGCCCGTGTTTTCGGATGATTTCCTCGTGCGCGCATTGCCGTTTAATGTAAATCGCGCTCGAGCGCAGGTACACGCACACACACGCGCGCCCGCCCGCTCGCTGTGTGCAGAGCGAGAGAGAGGCAGCAAGAATAATGGACAGTGCCAGGGGGGAGCCCGCATGCACATTCCCGTCCTCCCACACGTCTTTTTCCCATCCCGTTGGTTGCCCCGGCAACGGTGAATCCACGCGCAGCGCCAGCCTGCACCGAGCGCATGCACCGATCCGCTCTCTCACTCCCACACACGCACACACACACACTCACTCGCGCAGTTTTTCAACAAACCATCCCGCCAAAATACACGCGCGCGCCCGTTTTCGACTCTTCCCGCGCCTCTCGCCTCGATGCACAGGCCGAGCGGGATGGATTTTTACCCCCCGGCCGCTTTTTTGAACGTATCATTTTTGTCAAACGCTTACGAAGCCGCCCCGGTGATTTTTTCATCGTGTCGTATGACATTCTCAATTTAATTCGCCGTGATGGTACGCGTGCGGCAATTTACAAGGGAGCATTGTGTACCTTGGCACATGAAACATCAATCTGCAGTCTTGAGAGTTTTGCTTTTTTATCCCCGCGGCTTATACCCTCGCGTAAAAACGTCGGTTGTAAATATTTTCGCTTCCATAACTCTTTTTCAATCTGCCCGAGATTTATAACGAATCATCGTGAGCCAATGCACACAAGTTACTGCAATCCATTACTTTTCAGGCTATTTTTAATAGCCCCCATGAAATGCCTTGGAAACGAGATGCTCCGATGAAGAACCATTCACGAACATTGATATACACGGGGATGAAAATATTCATACGCGATCGTTCCTTGTATTCGCAAATAATTTCGCGAGACGTAAAATTCAGTTTCTCGTCTCGATGGTACGATATCATTTATTGCGTGAAATAGAAAATGACCGCGTGCAGGTTGTTTTCCGTAAAACACGCATCGTCATTGAAATTGTTCGCGGAAATTAAATTCCGCATCGAATTCTCATCGAATTCCACGGCCTCGGGAATTCCATTAACAAAGGGCCAACAGCAAAAAGAACCTTTGACACTGATGATTTTCTTCTGCATCTGGCCCAAACGCGGAGTAGCTATAATTTTCTAAAATTAAAAGGAGCTTCATGTACGCGGCACGCGATAACGCATAGTCATTTGACCAAGCTGGAGTCAGGCCGAATTAATGAAGTAACGCTCAATCGAATCTGCAGCTGAATTAATAGCCGCTGGTTTGCAGCTCAAAAATAGTACGGGCAAGTTAAAACTCGGGTAAATGCGCGCAGCGCGGCGGGCGCCAGGGATATTCACGACTTTTTTTTCACCTCCCTCGGGGGTCCATCGTCTCTTTTTTCTCCTCTTTTTTTTCCCCCCACTGAACCCGAGCTCGAGGGACCGCAGAGTGATTTTTATAATCCGCAACTTGTTGCGCTCGCTCGGGAAAACCGGAAAATAGAGGAAAACAAGAGGGAGAGAGAGAGCAGGGTACAAAAAAGGGGTGAAAAACAGGACGGGACGGGCGGGCGGGCGGGCGCACGAGCGCGACCACTGCCGGACACGATCCCTCCCGTTTATCCGATCCCTCTTTCAGCCTCTTTCGCCCCTTTCGCTGCGCCGAGAGCCGAGCAGAGGCTTTTTTTCCCCATCCGCACCCTGGAACAGAGGAAAAAATTGGCTGCTGCGAACGGCTGTTACACGCTCGATGCGGCTCGTCAAATCGTCGCTTCGCTCGTACGTGCCACCGCACTTTTTGATAGCTGTGTTATTACGCTCTCTTTTTTCCTCTCTCTCCCTCCCTCTCGAGGGTTCGTTGATACGATTATTACCTTTTCAATGTTTCATTCATTGCTATTCCATTCGTTTATCGACATAGCAGCTTGCATGATCCTTTCACTTCGGTTTATTTCTTCGGCGCATCATTAATTTCTTTGCGTGAATTTCCGGGTACACTGGCTGAAACCATTTGAATATTTATACCCTAACTTCCGTATAATGTAGGCATTCTATTTAAAACTATTCGAAAAGAGAACCACGATGGGAAATTCGAATCGGTAATGTTCTGCCATGTTTGGTGTACAATTTGATTTGATCTGATAGAAACAAATTTCGTATTTTTGATCAGAATCGATCGGTTTGTTTCATCACGAGCTTTGCAAATGATCAAGTTT
Organism: Aphelinus atriplicis; assembly: GCA_020882685.1. Taxonomy (NCBI): domain Eukaryota; kingdom Metazoa; phylum Arthropoda; class Insecta; order Hymenoptera; family Aphelinidae; genus Aphelinus; species Aphelinus atriplicis. The sequence goes on along the minus strand of CM037076.1, from coordinate 43,716,268 downwards.
CTCATCAAGTTTCACACCAATTTGTCATTGAGGATGAAAACTCATATAGACTATCGTCCTGCGCATTCTGTATTTGACGCGAGTATTTGGGTGTTCGTTTGGAGGGCAAGTTGTTCTGCGCATCAAAAGAGCCGTATTAATCATCATTAGAAGTATTCAATAAAATAGCATGTAACGGTGGGGGCCTCCCCCTGGTAGGGACGAGACAAGCGCGCAGTCGAGATGTGAACGATCCCGAATGCTTCGCATCAGGCGCGTATTGGTGGTGGAAATTGGCGAGCGTCCGGCCGAGGCGGAGGGCAAACGAGGGAAAAGTTTAAAATAGACGGTATATCCGTGGAGCGCGCGCACGAGAGTAACTTTCATGCGTCTATGAAAAAATGCGCGCGCGGCTGCTCTGGCCCAGTCGCGCGCCGGTGAACTCGCGAACGAGCTGCTGCCCCTCCTACTCCCGCAGCTGCTCTAGTCCATTCTTGCTCTCGCGCGGCCGCCGCCAGACCCGCGGCGCGAGATGACGCGCGAGTGCGCAGTGAATGGACCAGAGGCGCGCGCCTTCCTCCAGACCGCAGCCATTCAATTCACGCGGAAGAGCTTTTTCCGTGCCACGCGCGCGATACGCGTCCCGATCTCGCGCGCCCGTGACTTACAACCCCGCGCGTCTCGAGAATCACGCGGCGCGAGATGCGCGTTTTCCCGTCCGACGCATTGACGGATGGGAATGACACGTACTTTGCCGGGACGACGAAGCGAATGTTAACGCACACGCGAATATAGCACATGTATATGCGTACGTGTCCAGGGAACAGCGGGATTATTTGTTGAGTTGCGGGGGTCAATCTTCGTATTCTCTTCTCCCCCTCCGCGTTTTGTCTTTGCGCTACTGCGCGGAGCTCCCCTCCACCTCGGGTTTTTCTCCTGCCCCCGCGCTGCTCGTTCTCCGCTCCGCGCGAATCCGCGCAGCATCTTTTCCACCTCGCGCTTATCTCGTATATACTAGCCAAACTGAAATAGAACGCTGCACTCGCTGCTATGCGAATCGGCTTCCCCCTCGGGCGGTTTCGATCGGCCGTGCGGAGGGCCGCGTCTTCGCCGGCACGGGCTTTTTCAAATACACGCGCGAGCCGGCGAGATCGCGAGCGCAGCCTACAAGTCCGAGCTAGCCGTGCATGTGCTCTCGCGACTCGCTAGACTCCGCTCAGAGGGGCGAGGAGGAGGAGGAGGAGGAGGAGGAGGAGGAGGGAGATCGGTCGGATGCGCGCGCACAACGCCTCGCCGGCTCGCGCTCCTAGACACACACGCTCACATGCACACTCGCTCGCGAGTACATGATATATCCGCGCTTATTCCGTGCGACCGCACGCGCCACCACTTGGCCCTCCTCCTCTCGCGGGCCGCCACCGCCGCCGCCGCCGCCGCTGCAGCCGCCACCGCCGCGGCCGTCGAGCGCGCGCTCATGCCTCGCAAAGTCTAAGGTGCACGTGCACGTACTCGACGTGCATCGAGCGCCACCAGCACGCCACCGGCCGGCCGCGAGCGCGACCCGCAATCCCCGTAGCCGCCGCTGCACCAGCACCAACTGCACTACCCAACCCCGCGTCCACGTGCGCGTCGTACCAACACGTCGGCATGCTCGCGCGCGCCACCCGATCGCGCTCCGATCGCCGCCAGCCAACGCGCGATTGACTCTCGGGGGCGGCGGGGGAGGCAACGACTCGGCGCTCGCGTTTCCCGCTCGCGCACGTGCGCGCTCCTCTGCTCGCTCGCTCTTTGCCCCCCATCCCCCGCTTCCCGCTCGGTGTCTCGAAGACGAGCGGCGGCGGCGGCGGCGGCGGCGCGGAGCAGTGAACCCCCGCGAGGTCTCGGCGACGGCGGGCCTGCACCGAGTGCGAGACTCTATAGTGAGAGACAGTGATATGTAACAGATGCGCCACCACTGCTGCTACTGCTACTGCTACCACTGCAGCGAGAGCCCGAGCTAACGCGACCCGGCCCCCCGAACTGCCTGGCCGACGCACCGCACCTGTACCGCAGGTAAACAACCCCCCCGCTTGCACGCCCGTCACCACCGATCGTCCACTTACACCCACCCGCCCCCCTCCGCGCACGCGGTATACGCCTCGCGCGCCGTGTCGTCAACGATTTCTCACCTGTCTAACCCTCGCCCCCCCCCCAACGACAACCATCCACAGCACGTGCGAATCGACGTTCTACTCGTGTGAGATGCGTGCCCGACAGATTCTTCGATATGTACGATCGATGCTCGAGAGCTGCATGTCGCGTACTCTTTGTTACGCAAGCAGGAAACAGAGTTTTTTCGTCCGAGCAACCGGGATAAAACGCTCATTCTCAAGAACCATACAGAAATGTTATATTTGTACCCTTGGCTTGATAAATATCTCGAGACATATTATGATTTCGACAGTCGACTGTTTCGGCTTTGTATTTCCTTGCTGGCCTCCCAAGTCAACTCAAATTTGGTGTAAAAGGGGGGGGGGGTGGCTTTGGTCCACGAATGAAGTCCAGTGAACGGGTATACTGTACCGAGCGACTGCGGGCAAAAAGTAAATAAGTTTATATTAATTAGTATGGAACGCGATTCAAGGTCTGATATACGGTATATGCTTGGTATTATTTGATCGCCTACTGCGACTCGACGCAACTATACAATACAGCGTAAACTGGATATTTAGCAATTGTTATTGCTTGGTCGGTTGGATTGGTAAAGCCGGTACACGCGGATATAATCCGTCCTAATTATTTCCAACTGATTTTCTACGTTTTAGCTCGAGAGCCGCGCGCGATAAATTACGGCGCATCTCGCGCCAACATCAATCACGGCCCGGAGTTTCATTGATTCCGCGAAGTATTGACTAATTAACATATCCCACCGCTCGAATCCGTATCGAGCACATGGCATCCATCTCTCTCGCTCTTGCGCTCACTCGCGATTCTTCGGCAAGCGAGCGAGCGAGGGCACCGGTTTAATTAGTCTAATAGCGCGTCACGCAAGCTCATCATTGGCGCGCTGGACCGGGGAAAAAAGCTCGCGCCAAGCGAGAGGTGGAAAAACGACGCTGCCGGGACTCGGAGAAAAGCGTCGGACGTGCATATTTCACTTGTTGCGTGTAACCCTCTCTCTCTCTCTCTGTCTCTTGACAAAATTCTTGACCCTCACCAGTCTAGCTACCGCCCGCATCACTCAACTACAACTTCAACTCTTGATCTCCTAGAAAGCATCAGAGCTGCTATTGATAAGCGCATGCTCACTGTTCTCGTATCATTTGACTTTTCCAAGGCATTTGATACAATACCCCATAATCGTCTTATTCAAAAAATGCGCGAGCTTGGGTTTGAGAACAGAGTGATCAGGTGGTTCGCCAGTTACTTAAAAGAACGTGTCCAAGCTGTCCGCTCGGACGACGGCGCTCACTCGCCTTGGATTTCGACAACATCAGGCATTCCTCAAGGTAGCTGTCTTGGCCCACTGCTCTTCTTGATTTTTATTAATGATTTGCCAGCGGCTCTTACCTACGCACTCCACTCTTTGTACGCTGACGACTCCAACATATTCCTTCATACGTTGATTCATAATCTCTTTGAGTGCATCCAAAAGTTAAACCGTGACGCGGCGGCGGTGGTTAGATGGGCGAGCGACAACGGATTAAGGCTCAATCCTGCCAAAACTACGACCATTATTTTCGGAAGTCAAGCCTACATATCCTTAATCAACTTTGAGCAATTGCCTCGCCTTTTTGTAGCCGGCGCTTCAATAAATTTTTCATCAAGTATTAAATACCTGGGTTTTCACTTGACATCAACCTTGGACTGGAACAAACAGATTAACGATATCTCTCGAAAAGTTCACGGTGCGCTTTACTCGCTACGCAAACATAGACACGCCCTGTCTTTCCAACTAAGAAAATATCTTGTAGAATCATTAATTTTTCCACATTTTGACTACAGCGCATGTATATTGACGCATATATATAATTACCAGGAACTTAAACTTCACCGTTTACTGAACTCCTGTGTTAGATTCGTTTACAGCTCCATCCCCAGATCATCTTTCGTTTCTCCCTATCGTTTGTCACTCCAGTGGCTTACACCCAAACGACGTCGAGACTTCATGGCAGGCAATCTTGCCCTCAAAACTCTTAAAACTGAACAGCCTACCCCTCTCTTCGAAAAATTCATTTTTATATCCAACGAACGACGTTCATTGAGACGTGCCCCACAGCTACTTACATACCATCCTCCACGCACCAACTCACTGGATAATTCATTCGTAATATCTACAACAAAACTGCTCAATACTCCTCCATTCCTCGACTTTCAAACAGTTTCTGTCGGCTCCTTCAAGCGATCCCTCTACAGCTTTCTATACAATCAGGACAAAAATGAATGGCTCACCAAAGCGAAGAGAAACTCCGTGGATCCTATTCCTCGTGCCCTTCAAGGGACACTCAATATATAAGATTAGCGTAAACAAATTCATCAATACGCCTCATAGAACATAAAATTCATATAGAAATGTGTATCAAATCATTAAGAGAGCTTAATAACAATAACCACTGTACCTCACTGTATTTATTTAACAGTATTGAATTTGTATTTCTCTGTAACTGCAATGCGAACAACCTATCCATAATATGTAAATACTATGTAAAACATCTATAAGGATCAAATAGGGTTATACCCCAAGATCTCAATAAACATTATTCTAATTCTAATTCTAATTCTAATTCTCTCTCTCGAGTGGAGTGAAGGGGGGAGGGGAGCCTTACGCGATATTGCTTTCAGCTCGACTCGCGTGTGTTTTCGCGCACGCGTCTTCGCGCTCCGCATCCCCCCCGCCCCCGACGCTTCCCGAAGGCTTATCATTATTTATGGAAATCAACCGTACGCTAAAGTGCTGCAACACACTCGGGGCCCCAATCGGCCAATCGTATTAGCATAATTCGCCGACGGGGCAGTCCGCGGCTAAGCACTGCAAAGCCTTTTCCATCGACATTCGACAGCTCGACCGAGCCGACCGCAACGGACACGCCGAGCTGCCAAAGATGCGCTGCACCCACATATCAGCTCCTCCTCCCTCACTATCCTGAAACACCGACCGTTACGTTTTATTTACCCTAGACACAGGCGAGTGTGCACGAGTGGAGGAAGGAAAAATCGTCAAGTTCGGAATTACCTCTCGTATTGGAAACGGCAATGGAATCATTGAATATCAGCAACTGCGACCTTTGCAAAAGTACAATAACATGTTCTCCGTTTGTTTTTTATACACTTTTGGCGACAAAGTCTAGAGTATTTTCCTCTTAACGCTGAATATAAATCCTTACAATGAAAAACTGCTGTATCGAAGTGAAAAATCACTGTAAGAAGGTCGATGAAATATTCACTGGATTTCAGTGAATTTTCAAGATATTTTCGCTGAGATTGGTCTAAAGTATGTTCACTTCACGTCATGTTACAATTTCATGTAACCCACACGAATATAAGGTGGCTGGATCCAATGGGGCACTGTATCCAATGTGCGACTTTTCTCAGACTTCGTATTTCCGGTGCTCTGAGTACCTGAAATACCTGCTTTGGGTACCACGTGCCAGTTGGGTTAGGTTGGCAGTACTAAAACAAAATTGTCGGTTGCTTCCTTGCTGCTTTAGCGCTCAAAACAACTTTCTTGCAACAGTTTAAACTTTTACTACCTGATTTTTCCGTGTTTGAGTTATTTCACTCTGCTCAATTACAATAATCAAGTGTAATCCATTTCATTTCTCCACATATGACTACTCTATCTTATTATGTAAATACATCCGATCTTTCGATTGGTCATGTTGCTTTTCCCCAAACTATTTTCTATCTTTACTCAAATTACTCTTTTTTGCATGAAATATTAATGTAATTATATAATTATAAATCGATGAGTAAAATGGATCGATATATTTGAGAAATAAACGTCAAGTTTTTATAGACATACTGTAATGATTTGTATACGTATTTTTGGCTAGCTGTCAAGAGTTTTCAATAATCATCTATGGAAACATAATTCCGAGTTCATTCGATCTCAACTTAATCGTCTCTGTAGGCGTATAGAGGCTGTAACAAGCGATTATGAAAAAGTGCCACATTGGGTACACGTGCACCCAGCCTGCCTGATTTGAGTTACTTTGGTTTATTGAATGGGTTAAAATGAGCAAATGGTAGTCGTAACGATAATCTCCGATAGGTTTTGAGCTCTTCTTTAGACGCTGTTCGCAGAATATTAAAAATCTAATTGGATCACAGTCAAATTTGCAAAAACCCGTAGGAGGTACATTGGGTACAGTTACCTTATCATATATACTTGCGCAGAAGATCAAACTACATTATCAGTGATGAATCCCACATACGCATGTTTTTAGAATTTCAAAGCATACAGCTGAACATATATAACCCAAACAATTGATTATAGCACAGTAATCATCTGCTTTTAATTCGACTTTTCATACACTGTCGCTAAAAACTTTTGGGTTCTCTCCGGAAAATGATTCTAAATCGAATGGTACATGTGCGTCAAACTGAAAAGTATGGCTTCATGTTTTTATTTTCGAAAATGTTCAAAAATCTGCATTTTTCTTTTTTCATTTTGAGTTTGTATGAAAACTATCAATCCTAGAGTAAAATGGAAGAGAGGTAAAAGTTTCGTTATTAAATTTTGCATGAGGATTAAGTATTTCGAAACATCAATCTCGAAAATTGTTGTTGCAAAATAGATACAAAGAAAAACATGACCCCAAAAAATATGCGATTTTTTTTCAAGTTTTCAAATCATACCTACGATAATGACAATTTAATTTAGAGTACCTTATACAGTAATGAAAATACAAAAAAAATTTCATTTTGATATCTCTGATAGTTTTCGCAAAATCTATTTTTTTAGTAAAAATGAAAAATTGTAATTTAGTCCTTTACGAGCCTCCCCGGAACCCGCCAATTTTTTTACGTATTTTTATAGATACTAGACCCGGAGGCTCGTAAAGGACTAAATTACAATTTTTCATTTTTACTAAAAAAATAGATTTTGCGAAAACTATCAGAGATATCAAAATGAAATTTTTTTTGTATTTTCATTACTGTATAAGGTACTCTAAATTAAATTGTCATTATCGTAGGTATGATTTGAAAACTTGAAAAAAAATCGCATATTTTTTGGGGTCATGTTTTTCTTTGTATCTATTTTGCAACAACAATTTTCGAGATTGATGTTTCGGAATACTTAATCCTCATGCAAAATTTAATAACGAAACTTTTACCTCTCTTCCATTTTACTCTAGGATTGATAGTTTTCATACAAACTCAAAATGAAAAAAGAAAAATGCAGATTTTTGAACATTTTCGAAAATAAAAACATGAAGCCATACTTTTCAGTTTGACGCACATGCACCATTCGATTTAGAATCATTTTCCGGAGGGCACCCAATAATTTATAGCGACAGTGTATGAAAAGTCCGAGATAGTAAATTTTCGAACAGATGCGCACCGTACTATAGTTCTCAAATGTATACCCAAGACTTTTGGATCGTTTTTCCATCTCTTGATCTGACTATCGTATACTCTGAAGTGAAAATATATTGAACCTGTTCAATGGTTCATGCACAGCAAATGTTAGCATGTTCCACGCTCTATCTGGAATACACAATAAACTTCTTGTAAAAACCAATTGGTATGTTTCAATTGTCTTTTTCAAAAGCTTACAGAACTCTGACGCGGAACGAGCAAGGAATGAATATACGATGAAAAGTAATGGAGTTGATTTATTTTAAATATATACACTTACTCCGCTACGTTCCATCAATAATTACTAAAGCTGATAGATCTTATAATATACTGTTTCATTATAAATATTGAAAATATTTTACGCGCGAACAGTACATCGTGGCGACACAGGCTTTACATACATAGAGAAAATTGTAATGAATCCATGAGAAATGAGAAGGACACGGAGGCTGAGCATAATGATGCGCCAGTAATCCGGGCAGACAAATCCTATCACGCAAAGTTACCTTGTCGGTTTGAGAAAATATAAAAAGAAAGCAATTGGGGAACGTTGTTACTTTTCTTGTTTAATCGCCAGCGACGCTCTGCTCGACCTAAAAGTGTCAAACTGTGCACACTTGTTGCACCATATGCTATCCACTTATCGCTTCATTAATGAATTTTCGAAATGGAGCAACCGCAACTAGTAAATTAGCTTCGTCTGGATGATCAGGTAACTCTTTGCGGCATACGCCATAGTGGATCCCTATCAGCTGTCTCCTTTTTCTATCGAATACTGGACTGCCACTATTCCCCTGGAATTGTTTATAATATCCAGAATGAATTTCGGCACACACACACACACACACACACACACACACACACACACACACACACACACACACACACACACACACACACACACACACACACACACAGACGTTCGTTTGGGTTATTCTCTGAATTTATTGAACAGTGAAAATTTAGTATAACAATGTAACTGATTTGACTGATGCTTCACTGTAAGCTCGCCAGTAAAATATCGGTTATTGTATTGCATGTTAGAAATGTATAGAAAGATCTTTAGATACATAGCACTGCACTGTAATTTCCATAGCACGAAACAGTGACTGCCCGGATGTTTCACTGGAGAGCTTACGGTGAATATAGCAAGGCAGCAACGTATCACAGTAAATTAATTTTCTGTTATCGAATAATTGGTTCTTACGGAAGATCTTAGAAATACTCACGCATGTTCCCAGTACTCTTGGATCCGCAGTGGAACACAATAGCTGTTGCTGTAAAATCTGACCTTTGATCTCCATTGATGTGTATCTTTCATTTATTTTCTCGCACCTCTCAGCTGATATAATTCTAGCATATGCTTTTTCCATTACACTAGAGACTATATCGTTCAATGACAGACCCCAAGCTGCCATACCCACTTCTAATCCTTCCATACGCTGGACTCTGATGGGCGATATAGAAATTGGTTCCACCGACTTTGCTGCCGTGCATAACTGAGAAAAAATTGAAAATACCGAGCATATATCACGGAACGCGGTAGTGTTCCATGCGTCAAGCAGAAGACACCGCAACTATATAATGTTTGAGATCGCACACTCGATTTTTACATTGGCATTAATTTAGTCAAAACAACTTTTGTTGGATGCGAAACAGGATTAAATGCTCATCTACCATCCCAATTGAGCGATCGACAAAAAGAAATACTCAAAAACTCGTTCGCAATAATAAGTTTGGAGTACCATGTCAAGCGATCTACTACTTTTTTTTCGACCAGAAATTTTTCTTCATGTTACGACCCTGAAGTTAGCCGCGGTAGCCTGATGAAGCAGCTATATTCACGCATAATATACATAACACGTTTACATGCTCTTGCTTCCCGCGTAGATTTGAAACCATGGGATTGAAAGTAAATTGTAAATGTATTAGAAAGAATATGGCAAAACTATTGGCCGTGTCCCATAGATTCAACGAAAAGTACTGCAGATTTTTTCAAACTTACAGAAGATAAGACAAAACATATCAAAATTCATTCCATGTTTTTTTTTCATAATTGATTTCACACGGGCGAATGGTAGTTTAGGATGCCGATGTCGGCGTGTCGACTTGAGTTTTATTTGAATAAACATATACCCCAAGACCCGATAATGTCCAGGTAGCTAGTGTCGCCGATGGCAGCGTCCCGAGGGTGCGCTCCTCGTATTTTGACTTGGAAAAGCTGACCCTGGACCCGAACGATGTCTAGGTAGTCAGGGTACCCGATGACGGTGTTCCAAGGGTGCGCTCCTGGTATTTTTGGTTGGATCGCCTGACCCTGGACCCAAACGATGTCCAGGTAGTCAGGGTACCCGATGACGGTGTTCCAAGGGTGCGCTCCTGGAATTTTCGCTTGAAGCAGCTGACTCTGGACCCGAACGATGTCCAGGTAGCCAGGGTTCCCGATGACGGTATTCCAAGGGTGCACTCCTGGAATTTTCGAATTTGAAGCAGCTGACCCTGGACCCGAACGATGTCCAGGTAGCCAGGGTATCCGATGACGGTGTTCCAAGGCAGCGCTCCTGGTATTTTTGGTTGGAGTGCCTGACTCTGGAACCGAACGAAGTCCAGATAGTCAGGGATCCCGATGACGGTGTTCCAAGGGTGCGCTCCTGGTATTTTTGGTTGGAGTGCCTGACCCTGGACCCGAACGAAGTCCAGATAGTCAGGGTTCCCGATGACGGAATTCCAAGGGTCCGCTCCTGGAATTTTCGAATTTGAAGCAGCTGACCCTGGTCCCGAACGATGTCCAGATAGTCAGGGTTCCCGATGACGGTATTCCAAGGGTGCGCTCCTGAAATTTTGGCTTGAAGCAGCTGACCCTGGACCCGAACGATGTCCGAAAGCCAGGGTACCCGATGACGGTATTCCAAGGCAGCGCTCCTGGTATTTTTGGTTGGAGTGCCTGACTCTGGACCCGAACGAAGTCCAGATAGTCAGGGTTCCCGATGAAGGTGTTCCAAGGGTGCGCTCCTTGCATTATTGGTTGGAGTGCCTGACCCTGGACCCGAACGATGTCCAGGTAGTCAGGGTTCCCGATGACGGTGTTCCAAGGGTGCGCTCCTGGAATTATCGCTTGAAGCAGCTGACTCTGGACCCGAACGATGTCCAGGTAGCCAGGGTACCTGATGACGGTGTTCCAAGGCAGCGCTCCTGGTATTTTTGGTTGGAGTGCCTGACTCTGGACCCGAACGAATTCCAGATAGTCAGGGTTCCCGATGACGGTGTTCCAAGCGTGCGCTCCTGGAATTATCGAATTTGAAGCAGCTGACCCTGGACCTGAACGATGTCCAGGTAGTCAGGGTACCCGAAGACGGTGTTCCAAGGGTGCGCTCCTGGAATTTTCGGTCGAAGCAGCTGACCCTGGACCCGAACGATGTCCAGGTAGTCAGGGTACCCGATGACGGTGTTCCAAGGGTGCGCTCCTGGAATTTTCGCTTGAAGCAGCTGACCCCGGACCCGAACGATGTCCAGGTAGCCAGGGTACCCGATGACGGTGTTCCAAGGGTGCGCTCCTGGAATTTTCGCTTGAAGCAGCTGACTCTGGACCAGAACGATGTCCAGGTAGCCAGGGTACCTGATGACGGTGTTCCAAGGCAGCGCTCCTGGTATTTTTGGTTGGAGTGCCTGACTCTGGACCCGAACGATGTCCAGGTAGTCAGGGTACCCGATGACGGTGTTCCAAGGGTGCGCTCCTGGAATTTTCGCTTGAAGCAGCTGACCCTGGACCCGAACGATGTCCAGGTAGCTAGTGTACCCGATGGCGGTGTTCCAAGAAGCTGACTCTGGACCTTAATGATGTCCAGGTAGTCAAAGTAGTCAGCTTCCTCAAACAAAAATACCAGAAGCGCATCCTCAGGACACTGTCATCAGCGATCCTAGCCACCTGGACATTATCGGGTATCAGGTTATATCCTTATTCAAATATTCAGTCGACTCGCCGAAATCGTCATCCTAAACCACCATTTGCCTATGTAAAAATAGTTATAAAAAAACATGTGATAAATTTTGATGTCTTGTCTTAAATTCAGGTAATAGATTAATTATTTTCTACTGATTACATACATTTTTTTGTGTATCGCTCATCCATATAAATATTTGTATTTTGGAAAAATATCTTTTTGATTTTATTACTGACGATAATGCATATACATTTTATAGATTATTATTTTTATAGTATTTTATACTCCGCAAAAAAAATTGAAATCCTCAAAAAAACCTTTTTTAGAAAAAGTAAAAATGTTGCGTCAAGCATGTGGCAGAACTAGTTTATCTCCTATATTGCTTAAAAAAAAATGAAATCCATAATAGACACATGAGTCAATTTATCATTTCATCATTATTCATTCAGATTAATTCTCATATAGTTGGAGTGTCACGTATTCTTATTACAGTTTACATACTATAGGAGACGTTGTCAACTTTAACTAACCAATTACGAAAAAACTTACCAGAATGCTCTTAGGTACCTCATCAATTATTTGAAGAACTAATGACGAACCAAATTGACGCCACTTGGTAGGCATTTTTAACGTCTTAAAAATAATAATATTTCACTAAATCACTGGATGTAAAAATTATCATAGAAATATTATAGAAATATTTATAATTTACTGAGACATATGATCAATAGTTTGAATTATTAATATTTGTCTCTTTGAAAGACAATGAAAGTATTGATAATAGAAGAATATATAAAGTTTATCTGAATTATAGGATTAACTGCATTGCAATTACGATACAAAGATATATTTGAAATAAATCAAACGATTGAGGAGAGGTTGTGAAACCGTTTAACTAGAAATAAATAAGTAATGAAAAAAATAGGTAATGAAGAATATTATATGTCAGTTTAATAAGGCATTCAAAGATATTCGATCCTACCAAGTGGCGTCAATTTGGTTCGTCATTAGTTCTTCAAATAATTGATGAGGTACCTAAGAGCATTCTGGTAAGTTTTTTCGTAATTGGTTAGTTAAAGTTGACAACGTCTCCTATAGTATGTAAACTGTAATAAGAATACGTGATACTCCAACTATATGAGAATTAATCTGAATGAATAATGATGAAATGATAAATTGACTCATGTGTCTATTATGGATTTCATTTTTTTTTAAGCAATATAAGAGATAAACTAGTTCTGCCACATGCTTGACGCAACATTTTAACTTTTTCTAAATAGGTTTTTTTGAGGATTATGATATACTTTTACAATTCGATCTTGTTTGAATTTTCAAAAACAAATTGTTCGCATGCTATATAGTTTAATCGTTTGCTAACGATCAAATATACTTTACCCGTCACAACAGCCAAGTCTTTCGTTGAATCTTTTCCTTTCGATTTTGCCCAAGCATGGTAATTCAAGTATTTACTGATATCATAAGATTTCATTAAATTGGAAATCAAGTTATAATGTCCAATGAGAACTTTGATGTCTAACAGATCTTCGTCGTCCAAACAGTGAGCAGAAGTTAACACATGCACATGCGTTATGAGCGTCCCACCGCAAAAATATTGACTCGCTCTGTCTCCAAACGCTCGTATATTGATGAAAGCTACACTGAAAGGAAACTCATTCCTTTGAACTTGGACGGTGCCGGGTCCTTCGAAGCCTTCCACGTGTGATACTCCGTACCGATTAACATCTACAAAAATTAATCATTTTTCATTCCACCGGCGATAAGTTTTAATCTATCTGGCTACTTACAGAATGCGGAAAGCAACAGAGCGAAGAATTTCGGAGACATTATTCACCAAGCTTAGAATAACAATGAGTATCTTAAACGCACGTGGTCGATATATAATTGATATATCTTATCATAGTGTAAACAACTTTTGTCATCAGAGTTATCTTCGACGATTCAGCAATCAAACTATTAGACAGATGTAAATACATACAGAATTATTACAATTCTTTCAGTACTGCTTTCTTAGAAAGAGGTCCTAGTGATGGTGGCACAAACCGATTATCAAAATGTCCGCACGCGCGCGTATGTGAGTGTGTAGATACACGTGCGCGTGTCTGAAATATTCGGATTTTGACGAAGAAATTGTGCTGATGAAATTGTCATAAAATTTTTTGGGGCAACCTATGAAGGATTGTCGCAGTTACTGGAGTGTTTTCGTACACGATGAGAGTTCAATTTTCGGGAATTTTTTTTTGATATTTAGAGTTTAACTCATACGTTAGTTTGTATTATTCCAAGAGAGACAGGGCATGAGTGAGTGTTGGTAATTCGATCAAGATAGAATGCAACCCCGTCATTGTATAAAAAAGTATCCACCGACAAAGCGCCTCTCTGAGAATGTTGGGCAATGCAAAGTACGTAAGGAATCTCAACGCATTCGCAGATTCGCTGAATTATTTTTAATATGGCTCATGTTGCTCTTGGGACGCGTCTTTTGCTATATTTCTTCTTGCCGCAGATGAAATTCTGAGTATTTCTCACGCATCACCTGATGACGCGAATGTTCTATGCAAAATAATCTTATCGAAAGAATATCACTCTTGCGAACTTTTTCCGAAAAGTAACGACACCTTTCTAAATATTGTGTGGAATTTTAAACAGCTTTGATTTGAGCAGAAATGATGAAGTGTCTCCCGTGTCTCCGTCTGGGCCTCCCCGACGTTATGAAAGAATACCCAACTATATCAAGAAATAGTAAATGCCTGTCAATTCAGTTGAGGCGTCGAGTTGCCAGTGTTGTCCAACAATACATTAATTAATCAATCGCGTGTGATGTGTGCGTGTGCGTGTGTGCGAGTGGTACGAAGAGCTTGGCAATGCTTGAACGCCACTAGAATCTTTGGCTTTTGCAGACATGCAGGGAGAGAAGGAGAGAGAGAGAAAGCATATGCGCAGCTATAAGCGAGAGCATGATGCGGCAGAGAGAAAATGAGAGAGAGAGAGAGAGAGAGAGAGAGAGAGAGAGAGAGGCAGAGTCGGAGAGGGTCAAGAATGAAGGCGCGCGGGCGGGCGGGCGAGCGAGCGCTGGTGGCAGCTACAACCCGCAGAGGTCAACGACGTCATACGCGCACTCGCACCAATGCAGCTGCAGCGCGCGCATAGGACTTGCGCGGCTATACAGCCTTCGCCAACCAACACCTACCCACCATCCGGAAATCTCTCCTCAGCCTCTTGCACTTATTGCTTCTTCTGCTCTGCTTCTGCTCTGCTTCTCTCTCTCTCCCCCTCTGCTGCTTTCGCGATTTCATCACACACACTGCAAGTACATACATCGAGCTTTCACATAAAGCTTCCATGGCTGCATCATTGTTGATCTGCATCACTATTTGGCCAAAAACCAATTCACATTCATACGAATCGATTCGAACAAAACGACAAAGATGGAAATGGTTGCTTTTCCATCTTTCTCAAAGAGAAAGCTTTGTAACGGGGCAAAAATCGAACTTCCAAATCAGACTTCGGTTCATGATCCACGGGTCAAAAAACATGGAATTCCGATAATGTCTGTACGTATGTATATGGGACGTTCCACGTCAAGTGAGCATGGTCAAAATTTTGTTCGAGATTCTGCATTGACAAATTGATTGGTATCCATCCCCAGAATACTCAAAAATTTTTTCAGATTTTTAGGTGCATGTATGTGGAAGTTAGTCTGTGCACTCAAAACCTGAATTATTCAAAATTTAACTTTTTTCTCAATTTTGAGAGCCCAAATAATCTTGTATGTGTGGGAAAATGAAAAAAAGTTGAGAACAAAAATTATGCTGAATACTACAAAGATTATAAAAAAAAATTGTTTGACACCAGAATCCTCCATCCGGATAGGCTACTCTATTAATTAAACATGTTTCAACCAGTTTGGCTATGTTCGCCCACTTATTTTTGACCTTTCAAGTTATACGTACAAACCGTTGTTCGATAGCTTGAAAATGGTCTCATACATTTTTTGGAGAAATTCCAATATCTCCTGCAATTAATTGTTTAAATCTGCAATATCACAATCGCCTTCTTGTTAGTTTCAACATATCAGGTCCACGATGAAGCTCACAGTGAGGATATCATGCCTTCCGGTCATCAATCTCAGCCAAACTCTACAGATATGTTCCCTGACACTGGATCAAGCTACCGGTAGAGTTTGGAGTTCCAGCGCTGCCTTGTTATAGAACTTTTTATGACTTTAGACTGAGGCAGCTATATATAGATATACATATCTGCCTTGATTTGTCTAAAATCCACATAATATTCATAATTTCATCAAGAAAATAATGTATTTCACCTTGTTTGGTACTATGAATGAGTATTATAACTTATGGTTTCACTTATATTGTGTGAACAGCTCTTGACGGGTGGTCTCAAATCACATGCAAGTTATTTACACATGAAATTATAAACATTAACCAGGAATGTAATTTGAGACAACCGGTCAATAGCTTTTCCAACCTTAGCCTTGCAGTTCACACAATATAAGTGAAACCATAAGTTATAATATTCATTCATAGTACCAAACAAGGTGAAATACATTATTTTCTTGATGAAATTATGAATATTATGTGGATTTTAGACAAATCAAGGCAGATATGTATATCTATATATAGCTGCCTCAGTCTAAAGTCATAAAAAGTTCTATAACAAGGCAGCGCTGGAACTCCAAACTCTACCGGTAGCTTGATCCAGTGTCAGGGAACATATCTGTAGAGTTTGGCTGAGATTGATGACCGGAAGGCATGATATCCTCACTGTGAGCTTCATCGTGGACCTGATATGTTGAAACTAACAAGAAGGCGATTGTGATATTGCAGATTTAAACAATTAATTGCAGGAGATATTGGAATTTCTCCAAAAAATGTATGAGACCATTTTCAAGCTATCGAACAAAGGTTTGTACGTATAACTTGAAAGGTCAAAAATAAGTGGGCGAACATAGCCAAACTGGTTGAAACATGTTTAATTAATAGAGTAGCCTATCCGGATGGAGGATTCTGGTGTCAAACAATTTTTTTTTATAATCTTTGTAGTATTCAGCATAATTTTTGTTCTCAACTTTTTTTCATTTTCCCACACATACAAGATTATTTGGGCTCTCAAAATTGAGAAAAAAGTTAAATTTTGAATAATTCAGGTTTTGAGTGCACAGACTAACTTCCACATACATGCACCTAAAAATCTGAAAAAATTTTTGAGTATTCTGGGGATGGATACCAATCAATTTGTCAATGCAGAATCTCGAACAAAATTTTGACCATGCTCACTTGACGTGGAACGTCCCATATATGTATGTTTCTTTTGGCACGCTTTAACTCTCGAAGAAATCGTCCAATCTTCTTGAAAAAAGAAAATCCGTTGTTTATTTCTCTAACAACCGTTGTTAAGGTGTTATTGAGAAGTTCCTTGTGATAGATATCGTAAAGGGAATCGATGTCCTAAAATTTGTTGGAGAAGAGCAATTTATGAAGTAAAACTGAATCAATATGATCATTCATTAAAAAATTGTAAAAAATGTATTTGTTTCATGACTTACAAGCATAAAGATAACAAAAATGAAAAGTTAATAAATTAACAAAACTTTTCTAAAAAATAGGCGCTGAGATTAACTTGATCCTTATTATCTATTGAAATTGATGATTTAACAAATTTTCATAGCCGCTAAGATAAATTCGTTATAATAACCAATGTCGGCTTCAATTTGTAGTTCAACTGGATTTGAGAAGATGCTTAGTGACTCCGCTTGACAGATCCCGAGGTGAACGCCTACTAAATAATTATTTTCGTCAAGAATTGGACTTCCACTAAAACCCTGAAAAATATTTTTAATTCATTAATTCTTGATGTTAATGATGTGAGTTACGATTTTTTAATAATAATCCTGCGTATCTATAAAACAGCGAACGAAACATCGATACTTACACATGATGCCAAGGTGGAATCAGAACGTGGGTTTGTGCATAAAAGAGCTTCGTAACCTCCAACATCCACGGAAGCTGGATTTAATTGTTTGATCTTTTGTCTACACTCAGCTTTCGATAACACGATGAGATATATTTTTTGCATCAATGGTGGGGTTATTCGATGGATTTTAGATATACCCCAACCCGGAAGTGTAACGACAGAATCTTTCAACTTTCTAAATTTCCTCGCTTTAGCAGGTGATAAATACACGACCGGTACAATATTTGTATTCTCTGTGTCCAACTGGAAATAAAAAAGTTCGTCATTAATAACAGATAGAAAAATATTTTTTTGCAAGCCTACGTATGAAGGCAGTGTCTAAAGCCAATTTCTCTGGACATTCATGTATTAAATAGAAAAACATACAGCAAGTTGTGATAACCATGGCAACTCGAGCCGGCTATAAGTTTACCACAATTTTATGCACACTTTTGCAATTAACATCTATTAAACTTAAGTACTTGTCGTATTATATACTATTTCGTAAGAAAGTTTATACAGCCGTTGGACATTCTTCAGACACTCAGATAGATATACGCGTGACACTTCAATAATTGATAGATGGTAAGTCAGAACTCACAGAAATCACAGCTAAATCATGCACTCCAAGATTAATCTTGTGGGAAGACCAGCTTTTATATGTTACCCAACATTTAACGTCAAATCTTTGGTAATATTGTGAGCCCAAATCTTGAGTGCCCGCTATTACTTCTATGTTATCTTTGGTTTGGTTGTCGACACACTGCGCCGCAGTTAATACATGTTTCTGTGAAATAAGTGATCCACCACAGAAATGGTTATCTTCCAAATAATGAGTTTTTCTTTTGACATTGATAGAAACAATGAAAGGATATGCGTTTTCCCGAACTTGTTCATTGTAAGGGTAGTCAAGTGTCGCAGTCACAAAATTGTTTTGTCCATCTATAGAAGAATATTTAATGGAAACAAAGTTGAAGCAAAACATTTTCTTTATTTGATATTCAAGTTCATTACTTACAAAATATTGCGCATTGAATAACTAAAAGAACTATTGAGAACATTTAGCCGCATGTAAATTTGTTCGTTGGCGATAAGCGAAACTGTATAAGAAATAAAAATGCAAGTTTTATAATCGTCATTTATATAGTACTTGAGAGTAGAGGCTCTTTCATTCTGACGAGTACGTCAAAATCAATCGATATTTTCAACTTATTTTTAATTTTTTTATTTGAGTTATAAATATGATTGATTTCATACATAAATATTGACAAAATATAAATGTATCTATGTTTCTTAATTGTTCCAGATTTTTTTATTTACTTTGATCTCGTCATCATTCTTAATGAATTATGTTTTTTATTCTTTATTCTTAATATTCATTATTCATTATCATTATTCTTAATGATTTATAAACTTAATTTATAGACCAGGATTGTTCAGTGAGCTTGTGATCTGATAATCACAGCACTCCAGAACTATTGAAATATTTTCATGGAAATATTCTCATGAAAATTCAATTAGTCATTATGGTGATTTGGATTATGGTCTGTTATAAAAATGATCCCATATCCCAGGCCGCATTTCTTCATTCATGAATTATTAAGACATAACTCATGTTGAACACTTGAAATTATGATCTCTATTCATAGAACATTGCGTTACCTGTTGTGTTAATTGTAGCAAATGTTACTGTCTTTAGAAATCTTTAGAATTATCCTTTTGATAACAATTATAAGGACTCAACCAAATAATGTTGCTCTGTCAAAAAGAAAGACTTGTGACGGGACAAAAATCAAACTTTCGAATCGGACATCGGGACCTCGATTTTCGGCGTCGATAACTCACGAAGAAATTGTCGGATCTTCCTGGAATGTTGCACACAGGTTAGTCGTGGCAAGATGTAGTCCAAGTTTGATTTTCAACAAAATCCGTTTTTCATTTATCTAGCAACCGCTGTTGAGGTGTTTTTGGGAAGTTCCTTGTGATTTCTCGTAAATTCTCGCAGGGGTCCAAATACCCGCAAGAATCAACGAAAATCAACAAGATATTTTCCGTAGCGACCGTTTTTGATATCTATACCAACCGTTGTTTGTATCCCTAGTAACCATTGCTAAAGGAGTGAAATAACAAATTAAAGTTTATTTGTTTTCGTGACATGACTAGCCATGATTGTCAATTGCCACTATACGTAATATATGACAATGAGATAAAATGCTATATTTAGCAAATTTCACAAAATACATATCATATATCATATTTCATGAGTCTTATTCAAAATATAATTTTCTGCATCAGTGATGATTGATTCGAATTCAACTAATGACTCACAAATTCATAAATTAAGACCTTATAGTAACTGATATCCAAATCAAGGTCGTACTGACTGATATCCAAATTAACGTGACTTGGATATAAGTAACTTTCTTCCATCACGTAACGAACAATGGTTAAGAGTTGTTGATTACGAAGTAGACAATCCTCGCCGATACCCTGAAAGATATATTTCAAGAGTATCTGGTCTAATTATTGGAATAGCCAACGGTAAAATACTTTAGTTTACACAGGATCTATTGAGATCTTTTAGTCTGGGAGCTTGGTATCTTTTTTAACGATAAGTAGATTTTAATTATATATCTGATGGGTGTTTGGGACTTGAATATCATTTGAAATGTGTCATCCAAGAAGTATCAAAAGAGTTGCCTCCATTATATTCATGCGTGGAGAAGAGAGATTACTTGATTTGATACCATGATCTTTGGTATTTGCCAACTATCCTGCACTGAGAATGCTTACATTGATGGGAAAATCAAATGGAAATGATGGTTGAATTATGATGGACGGTACGGTTCTTCCATGGTTCCGTAATTTATACTGGTACGCTTCATTCACGATTATTACATTTACATTTTTTATTTAACTCTAGCTCGACGTCCCAATGATTCTTTAATGAATTTCTTTGCCTGGGTGAATTAAATCAACTGATTTATATAAATTATTTTTTTGAATAGTAATATTATATTCCTTTGTCCCGAAAGCAATGGCAGGAATGCAATGTTGGGAATATTTTGAAGATCGAGCAAGTACTTCAATGAATAAATGAATGAATGAATGAATGAATGAATATTTTATTTGACAAAGGTTCCAAAAGCCAAAGCATTACGCAATGAATTACATCGCAAGAGTACTTTTGTCACTCTTATCACGTTTTCGGTTTTTCAACTTATTCCGAAAAGTCTCTACTCTGCATTATCATCAAACTTTCAGAATATTCTGATGTGCTTTACTTAGTCATATGAGCTTTTATGTAGCAGATTAAATAGTGAATCGTTGAACTTCTTCAAGGTTAAAACATTCACCGTTGGCTCATCAAATAGCTAGAATACAGGACTGCGAAAATAGAAACCAAATGCAGTTTCGAAAACAACATCTAACTAGGTTATTTTTAAGGAAACATCTCTTTGAAGTTGTAACAGTATATTTGTATTGTGATACATTATGGAGTCACAGCTTTGTATAACTTTAGTATTATTTAATGACTTACGTTGCTTTGACAATAAATTATTTCTGGATATCATATATATTCAAGTGCTTCTGATTTAAAATTGAATCGAAGTTGCACATTACTCGTCACGGTAACGAAAACGATTGCTCAAAAAAGAAACATTGCCAGTTCTGTATGCCATTCCAGCAATCTATTGAATAATGCTTCAATCCATCCGTTTAAATAATAGGATAAATTTTAACAGAGGATAGATTTCTATTTCTCGATAAATTCTCAATTCTCAAACATTATGTTTTCAAGCTCTGACCTCATTACGATACGTTGATGAGAAATAACGACGAACGTAGTTCAAGAAACAAGTACCTCTTGTAATTAGGATAATATCTTTAAATGAGAATAATAATACTGCCACAAGAATTGCCGTGGCGTCCTGAAAGAAGTGAGAAAACAGTATCTGACGCGTACACCAAATGTCCAAGGGTTCGTATCGTTCTACCTGAAGTATTTGTGAGCAAGCCATCAATCAATGATTGAATCTTGTTGTTTTATTATTCAATAGAATTATTGTTTTTGCTTGAATATAGTATCTGTAGATGCACTTTTTCAAGACTCATAAGTTGATATAATATATGTCCAAAAAACAAAGAGAATGCCGCTGAATATTCAAGGCTTATTATTCACTCTTATCAAAATTGGATTGACTCAGGTATTTTCGTATTAAGTTACCATTTTTATATTGTAATTGAGCAAAATCTATTATGATCCTAATATGTAAAGAACATTGACTTAATTCTAGACATTGTTCTATGCTTGTACTCACTAAAGAGACTTTGAACTGAAATATATTCTTTAAAATACCACATCGAACAAAATCGAGAAGAATATCATACTCAAAGCATAATCATATATTATCTGTCTGAGCAGAGTGAAAAAAATTCTAACACGTAATGACATATCAGGATTTGAATTGCAAGACTATGGTTTTTTAACTTTATAGTTCAACGATTTCAAATCTCTCAAGACATTCAAAATATTTCAAGGATCTAGTTCTACGTAATCCCATTCAGCCATGGGATATAAGACTTGATCTGCACAATTGTTCAACTTTTACTGTTGGTAAAGAAATATGTGGAATCATTGTATGGAACACAAACTAGAGTTTTCATCTGTAACATTGGATAAATCAAATCTTACATTTTCATAGTATTGCTCTCTTGAAATCATACAGTGAAAAAACAGTATATAGGGAAGTGGAAAATTACTAAATGAAGGAGGATGAGTAGTTAATTTTTCATGTGATAAAAGTGAATTTTCACTCTAGTTCCATCAATTTTGATACCAAACACTTACCGCAAATTTTATGTAAACATTTTTTCTATCAAAACTAATGGAATGAGAATGAAAATTCACTTTCATTATATGAAAAATTAATATTTTATTGTTTCTTATTAGTGATAGAGAAGACCCTGATTTGAATTATCTTAGTAGACATACATTTTATGATAGTACCTTTTATGATTTCCGTAAAAAAATATTAAAATAAATATTAGAAAAATATTATCAACAAAATATTAAAATTTTGAGAGAAGCATTTAGTGATACACTTCTGGGTCCAAGACTAGTAAGATGTAAGTAAATTGATTGGAGAGTCAATTTGGAAGAATAAACTTTTCTATGTTATATTTTATTTATACTAGAAAACTACAACTGAAAAAGTTCGTTCACGTGGTCAAGAAGTTTTGTCAGAAAGGAATTGTATGCCACAGTTGTATTAGCATTACATTACATAATATCCAATAGCACTTATTACCTTGGATTTTCTCAGATAGGATAAGATAGCGCGAATAGAGCTGTTTTGGATTGATGCTTGTATCGTGGCATATATAAGGAAATAAATAGCATAAAGAAATTTTAAAATACATTTGTTTATCATGCTTCTGATCACAAGCAAATATTTCTGTTCTTAAAATTAACGAATAAAAACGATTAGATCTGGTGTGTGAATTCTGATCAATAATGACAACGATCTTGAACGGAACCGTATCGTAAAAGGTTATCGGCACAATAAAGTATGCGCTTGGCTAATATCTATTGTACTCAAATAGTTTCAATACAAGACTTTCTTTACTCAACTTTTCGAACAATTACATACTGCACGCGCGTTGATGAGATGGTTAGAGATAAAAAAACCGCTGCCAAGTGCCTCAGCAGTATGCTTTCTCAAAGTATTGCAATTGAACCTCAATTTGCATTAATCACCACTCTTTGAGAAAGCAAAATGAACCTCTAACTTATTTCCTCCACTCCATAGTAACGGTTGCTATGGTAAATATCCGAGCTTCGGTGTTCTTACTTCTTAGTCGTCAACAGTTCCGAAAATGGACCTCTAACTGACTTTTCCCACTCCATAGTAACGGTTGCTAAGGACGTAAACAACGGTTGCTATGGTAAATGTCGGAGCTTCGACGTTATTACTTCTTAGTCATCAACAGTTCCGAAAATGGACCTCCAACAGACTTTTCCCACTCCATAGTAACGGTTGCTAAGGACGTAAACAATGGTTGCTATGGTAAATGTCGGAGCTTCGATGTTCTTACTTCTTAGTCATCAACAGTTCCGAAAATGGACCTCCAACAGACTTTTCCCACTCCATAGTAACGGTTGCTAAGGACGTAAACAATGGTTGCTATGGTAAATGTCGGAGCTTCGACGTTATTACTTCTTAGTCATCAACAGTTCCGAAAATGGACCTCCAACTGACTTTTCCCACTCCATAGTAACGGTTGCTAAGGACGTAAACAATGGTTGCTATGGTAAATGTCGGAGCTTCGATGTTCTTACTTCTTAGTCATCAACAGTTCCAAAAATGAACCTCCAACTGACTTTTCCCATTCCCTAGTTACGGTTGCAAGCGATATAAACACCGGTTGCTAGAGACATCAACAATGGTTTATACGGGAAAGGTCTCTTTGATTGTTATAGAATCCCATAAATATACAAACCCAAATGATCATTTATCATGAATTATATGGGAACTTATCGAAAACACGCTAGCAACGGTTGCCATGGAATCAAACAACGGATGTTGCTGAAGACCGAACTCGGTTCACATCTGCCGGTGACCGACCTGTGTGCAAAATTTCAGGACGATCGGACCATTCCTTCGAAAATTAACGTACGACAAAAAAAGTCAGTCTGAAGCTGAATTTTGTATCTCCATAGCAACGGTTGCTAGGAGAATAAACAATGGTTGTTCCAAAATGAATGTCTTATCGATTCTCATCGATCGTCGTCGAAAGAATTGGAGACCCATCGTGCATTGATGATGATTTTCGAAGCTTTTATCAAAAACACGTTAGCAACGGTTGCTAGAGAAATAAACAACGGAATTGGCTGAAAATTGAACTCGACCGAGATTTTGCGGCGACTAACCTGTGTGCAAAATTTCAGGACGATCGGACAATTCCTTCGAGAGTTATCGTACGACAAAAAAGTGCACGTACGTACATACATACAGACATTTTCGGATTTCCATGTTTTTCGACCCGTAGATTACGAAAATCGAGGTCCCGAAGTCCGATTCGGTGGGTCGATTTTTACCCCGTTACAAAGCTTTCTCTTTGAGAAAGCAAAAAGCTACATGGCTCTGCGCACGTAACACGCGACATCGATCACGAAACTTATCGTCCGCTGGAGATCTGAAAAATTGAGTAAAAAGTAGTGAGTTGTTGCCAGCCGGAGTATCGGATCGGAAGCTCCGTGATGCATGCTGCTGGTCCGGCGGAAAATGCGCATCCATCGGGCGAATCGATAAACGCCACCGCCGCCCCCGCCTCCCGTTTCTCTCTCTGTCTCTCTCTGTCTCTCTCTCTCTCTCTCTCTCTCTCTCTCTCTCTCTCTCTCTCTCGTTCGAACGAATTTCAATTTGAAACGGGCATAAACAAGGCTGGGCCCATCGAAAAAGGCCGTGTCAATTTTTTCGACACGTCGGTGCTTAGCAAGTGGGTATCGCTCGATGCGAACGGGATGCGCCCGTGTAAAATTATAGTTCGTTGTATTTCACGTGGTATCGGGGAGCAGTTACGCGATAGAGCCGATATTTACCGTTGGCCCGCCGCCGCCGCCACCACGCCATCACTTACCCGAGCGAGAGAGAGAGAGAGAAGGTCGTCGACGAAAAGCCGGCCAGCGCATCGATCGCCGCACAATGTATCCCCCAAGTCGCGCCCTATCTCCCCGGAGCCGGACCGTTAATAAATCCATTCAGCACTGCTCCGCTGCTGCTCCGCTGCTGCTGCGGAAGTTGCGCGAAAACAACCCGAGTGAGCGATGAGAATGGCCGGCTTCGTAATTCCTTTTTTCACATCATTACTCGACCTTTTTTCCGATTCGATCATTTTTATATAACGACGGGATGTTGGCCGGCTCCCGGTACGCACAACACAGCCTGCGCGAGCTTGTATACAGCTAACATATGAGTTGTGGATTGAACTTTGGTAAATTAAAATTTCCACCACCTCATTCGATTCTCCTCACTTACGATTGCGACAAGCGAGATCTCAGGAAAAACCTAATGCCATCGAGGGTTTAACGTACTTCTATTGTTATCGTATATATAAGCAATTTGTGTATACTTGATTTTTCTTCAAACGAAATTTTTACCGGCTGATATCCTTTACATTTTCATCATTTCTTATACACGAGAAGTGATGGCTTGAAAAGTGAAGGCCTTTCATTCGTGATTTGATTGGTTTAGACTTCACCACGTGGCAATATAGATACAGATAATGCAGGTGAGACAAATGTGAGGGGGCACAATAGCTTGGGCCAGAAAAGATAGATCTTCTGTGGTTATTGGGTAGTCGCCTTTAGTCAAAATTAGGGGAAGTTTGAAATAATGAATTTTGAGATTCTAATAACCAAATGAATTGATCGATGAATATACAAGATAGATAAAAAGATCATCGTTAAGAAAAGTACAGACAATAATCAGAATATAATTTAGAAATGCATGAAAGTAGATCGTTTACAGTGCGTCTAAATATGGCTGGTCGGTCTATAATATCTTTTTCCACTTCACTCTGGATTGGACCTCAAAAGATCGACCATTTACACAATATTTGAATTGTGGAGGGTGCACACTACAATATTAGTCTATAATATCAACAAGGTAATCTGGCGTTTAAATAGATCAGCTCTAATAATTGTTACTATTATCCACGTATATAGAAGAATTGCTGAATTGAAAAAATTTCGATGATATTCCGATATTAAAGTCTAATTCAGCAAGTTGATGTAAGGAGAAATGATTGATTCCTGAAAAAATTTTGAAAAATCTCGAAGGATGTTGTACAATTTCCGATTGCAGATATTTAAATCATGTAATCTCGGCACAGCATTTATCAAATTTCCGAATTCAACATCTCACGAGATTTTCCTCAGAAATAATATACGTGGTTGTAAGTATATACAAATAAGTACAGTAAATTCGATGAACTTGGTCTGAAAAAATCTTGTGACTAAAGAATTGTAAGTATCAATTATCCATGAATATTTATCGATGTTTCGTTAGAGGAACGGACTTGGACAAATGAAAAAAAATACGTACAATAGTGTACGTTAAATTTTTTTTTCATTAGAAATCTACGAACTTGAATTTTATCGAGAATTGATCAGCTAGGATGTACGTCCACGAATGAGCACCAGCAGAACATACTAGAATATCAGTTCGGTTTGTGTGAATCGATTGAATGATTTGAAAATGAATTGGATTCAGCTGACAATATTCGAAGTGTCCAACGATCCAACTGGGATACGTATTATACCGTTGATCAATTTGAATTTCAACAAATGATTAGTGAATCATTGAACATATACGACAAGAATATAATCAGATAAGATCGAGTCGGGCGAGGCTAAGAAGAAGGAAGCAGCCAGATTCGACTGTAATCCGAGAGTCGGAAATGCGAGCCCGCGAGCGCAGGACCGAACGTGGGTATATGGGTGTGTGCCCGAGTGGCCCGACTGACCCGACAGTGCAGGCTTGCGCGCATAAGTATAAGTATCGCTTGCGTATCATACTTTTGTCCATCGGTTGATCCGACGCGAGAACAACCCCTTGCCGACGCTTCCCGCTCGCTCGAACTACCCCACCGTGTGTGTCTATCCCTCTCTCTCTCGTATACAGTCCGCCCCAAAAGTTGCGCGAGCATTTCGGTCAAGCTCGAAATCATCTGCCTGCCGCAGGCCGCGCGCGCGTTTCATCTGCGTTTGATCGCTGCGCGTTGGACTCGCCCCCGCGGATCATCGGGCCGTCGCGCGCCTTCTGCCGCGGCGACGTTTCGTCACGCGCTCACCTGGGCGCATGATAAATTTGCCGAATCGTCCGGGATGCATTGGCTCGGACGAAAACGCACTGGCACAACGGTCGGGGAGACTCCGGGCCGATGCACACGGCGGCCCCCCCAAGTGGCCGCGCGCACGGCTCGTCGAATCAAAGCGCGCCCAGCGGCCGCGAAAAAACGCGGATCGCCCCTTGGTCATGTGGGGCGACTGGCCCCCGGCGGCTGCGTTTCCGAGAGCCGACCCTTCGGCTGCATGGTACGTGCCGGGCCGCCGCCGCCACCGCCGGGCTCCCCCTTTTTGGGCCAGCTCGCGCGCGCGCAACCGGCCAGCTGCGGGGTCAGTTTTACACGGGCGCGCGGCCTATTAACATGCTTCGCGCTAAATTCAACTGTGCGCGATAGTCTCGGTTACATATTCTCCTTTGGCCGGTCCGCGCTTTCAAAATTCAAAATCCACTCGTCGTCGTTTGCCTCCTCTGTGCCACAGTGCTGCTCGACGAGAAGAACCGATGCCGAGGACGTATCCAACGCGGGCTGCTCGGCTGCCGCGAGCCTAGACTGCAGCCAGGGCACACGCGCATAGGGAGAGGCACAAGCGCGGATCGTGATGATTAGTTTCGGCCTCGCCGATTTGTTTATCGTTGTTTCGTTGGAAATTCGTTGATGTTTCGGCTATTTTCAAATATGATACGCGCCGCCCAAGGTGATGGATCAACCGGAAACCGGTAATTGCATTATACATTAGCCAACCCCTCCCCCCCCCCTGTTTCCCGCCTTTTATTCCACGTAGCGGCTCGACGACCCCTGCAGCTCGTCATCCCAATGTTGGCAATCTGGGATAAACGCTTTTCGCCTCCGATTACAAACCGCGTGTAGTTTGTATATGATTTAGCTCGTGGTAGTTTGGCAGAAAACTAAGAGAAACCACAACTTGTTGATTAAGCTGCAGGTGAACGGATGCCAATCGCGCTCGCTCGTCGATTACTGCAGATTACCAGAAAAATGTGAGATGTGTGTGAGTGAGTGTGTGTGTGTGTGTGTGTGTGTGTGTGTGTGTGTGTGTGTGTGTGTGTGTGTGTGTGTGTGTGTGTGTGTGTGTGTGTGTGTGTGTGTGATTCCGAGGCTGCAGGATCCAAGTAGATTTTACTCCGCAGGGGGCCACATTCGCGCGTTCGTGATTTTATCCGTGAGTTGGCTCGCGGGCGGGCGG
The DNA here is from genome assembly GCA_020882685.1 of Aphelinus atriplicis. Lineage (NCBI taxonomy): Eukaryota > Metazoa > Arthropoda > Insecta > Hymenoptera > Aphelinidae > Aphelinus > Aphelinus atriplicis. The sequence goes on along the minus strand of CM037076.1, from coordinate 43,687,741 downwards.
GCGCGCGGCTCGCGTGGGGAGAATCGCAAATGCAACGCGTTTCGTTGCTCCGGCTATAGTCACTTGATTTTCAATAATCGAGTCGCGCACGCGCGCTGTATTCGTTAGCGACGCTCGCTCGCGCGCGCCCAATTTCGCTTTAGTATATTTGACGTGGCTTTCGCTCGATCGATCGGCCCGGCTTGCTTTCTCTATCTCTGTCTGTCTCCCTCCCTCGCGATGCTCTCCCGTGATGCTCTCTCGCGCGAGCTTTCCACGCGCGAATCATTTTGCCAAGCGCGCGCGCGACTGCGGCCCGAGAAGCGGCCGGACACCCTACATTAGACTCGACCGCGAGTCAGTAGCCCGAGAGTCGCGGGTAGATCCTCCAGAACTGAATTTGGTTTGACCATTCGACCCTAGCAATTGTGTGGATTATATAGAATAAACAATATTTTGAATACGTCGCTGATATGATCCTCTTTGCAAAGTCACGTTTTGTACAGTTCTTTATAACTACCGGATAATTGCCGTTTCAAATCGACCAACAAAAGGTTATCGCGGTTGATTTATTCAGGGTAAATCATATTGGAAGGCGACTCAACAATACTATAACTACGCTTCGATGATTCTCGAGTCGAGTTCATTATTAACGAGATCGCGCTGATTTTAAGTCATAGTATATTCCGGCCATGTTCGCTCGTAGCTTTGTCTCGATAGTTTGGCAAAAAAGAAACACGTCAAACTTTATTTCAAGACCGCGGTGTGTATATGCACGCGGAGATGAGCATAGCAAAGGCAGCTTGCGCCAAACATATCCAAACAGAGCCCCGGCAAAAGAGTGGGCAAAAATAGTGGAGAGCCGATCGGCTGGCGCCTTATATATTTGCGCAGATACCTTTCTCGCGCGCCCTCCCCGCCACGCGCGGTTTGCGTTTATTCTCCTACGGCACATCCAAACGCGGATATATACCACGTGCGTGATTATTCGATTGCAATCCGACTCTTGTTTTTTTTTCCTTGGCTCTTCGCGAGCTTTGATTGTTACGCAATCGATGGGCTAATCCGAACTCGACTGCAGGAATTGTGTCATTGCTAGAAATGCCAAGTGAAGATTTCATGGTTGATCGGAGTATTCGATTCTGAATGATGCATTATCCGTTCTTCAAATACCACGACGAACTTTCGGTAAATCAAATATATGTTGTAAGGGAGCAGCAAGAGTAGGAATGATTCATTGTGACCAAAAATCTCGAAGCAGTAGACAATTGTATAAAATTTCGAGAACTTGCATCAGACTGCAGCTGCAGCTTATTTTTATCGATTTGGCACCGCGAGAGGAAATTCTTTCGGATAGAGTAAATTTTGTCGGCGAGGTTTAAGTTCATCGGAATTAGCACGATCACGCTCATGCCAATTTTCGATTCCAACTCTTTTGCCCGGCCAGCGAGATCTTTTTCAACCGTATGCGCGTCACAAAATTTAAATGAAAAATGCTCGGTGTCATCTTGCAAGGTTGCACTATCTTCCGAGATACCGAGACCCTCGAGAATTTACCCGGCGAAAAAATACCAAGCGAATTCGAAAGATGATCGACGACGAAACGTAATGCGTTCGAGTACAGCTTTTATAGCAAAGGGAGAAAGACAAGGCGAAAGAGAGAGAGAGAGAGAGAGAGGGACGAGGAGGCTTGGCTGGCAGCCACGGCTCGCTCCCCAACGGGGCGCGCGCGAGCTGCGAAGAAAAACGAAGCGAGCGGGAAAAGAGGCAAGGGTGAAATGCTCTTCCTCGTCAGACGTTAAAAATCTCGCGCCCCGGCCGCCGGGGAGCAAGAAAAATAATTACTCCGGGAGGGGCCCCGAACCGGCGAGAGGGGGAAAAAGTACACCGGACAACTTTTCTCATTCTCCTCCGCGGGCAGCACACTGCCAGGCACACAGGCCAGCCAGACAGACGGACGGCCGGAAAAAACTGCTCGATGTGTATATATACGCGCCCGCTCGCTCGCTCGCAACCCAGACCCTCGCTCTTTCATATCTGATGAGGCGAGGAATTACGAGCTCTTTTGTTTCCGATACTCTGTTTGATAACTCGTGCAGCTTCTTCTTATTCTTCTTCTCTTCCTTCTCCTTCTCCTTATCCTTCTTTCACTGCATGGCTGCGTGCCTGTGTTTGCTTTACGTCTTTTTCATTCGGCTCACTCTTTCGGCTCGTTTTGATTTCTTTCTGCTGCCCCCCCCCCCCGTCCACCTTTTTTCTGCTCCATCTTGGGGAAGTAATTCAATTTACATTGGTCTGCCGCTTGCTCCTGTTCAATTACCATTCCCATCTACAGTTTACACGATAGCCTATTAACGATTAAAATTTCTCAAACTATTTTATCGACCATGTATTGGTATAAATTTTCTTTGATAGTCATTGATATTGCGCGGCGAGTGATAACAGTTTGGCCGATGTTTGGGGTCATGTAAAATTATAGAAAGTAGCCGAACCGCATAGAAGTTACAAGGGCTTCTAGTCTCCCGGCAATATATGATATACAATTTGAATTTTGAAATTAACATACAACACGCTAATGCTCGAGCTAAACACTGTTGTCCAACACTCGCCGCATTCGTCCGAATTGTCGTAGTGGCGTGAAAAATTCCACAGTTTTTTGAAAAAAGAGCCGAGGATCGCGTGGAGAAAGGTAAAAATAAACGCTATCGCGAGCGCTGATTTAATTAGCCCACGGGTGAAAAAACAAGTGGTGTAAGCAGCGCGGCGAGAGAGAGCGATAAACAAATCGGGCGCGTGGACCGGTGGAAACGGTTAAAAACAGCGCGTAATTCCAATTATCGCGATATCCTACGGGATAAAAGAAAAACAGCACTTTAATTATCGCGGCGAGCGAGCGCGCGCGCGAGCCGAGCCGCGAGAGAGCCGGGGCCGGTCTCTCGCGCAGCCGATTAATATTTCAACGGCCGCCCTCCCCCTCCCCCCCCCCTCCGTCCCCGCTATATAGCGCGTATAACGATAATAATTTAATTGTCAGAAAGCGCATAATATACACGTTTCGCCCGATCCGCCCTGCGCGTTATTTACAGCGGCCAAATCGCTCGAGCGCGCGCGCGCGCACACACACACACACGGGCCGTATTCGATAAATTCTGCGTCGCTCGCTCGTCGGAAGCTGTCGGCGGAAATTGGCTCTGCGGTCGAACTCTTTTAACGCCTCGCCAAAGTGGATGGCCAGCGGCAAAAAAGTGGATATGAACACGCGACTGAGCCAGCCACACTGCGCACCGGAGAGACAGAGAGAGAAAGCGAACTCTTTTTCATACCCGACAGCCCGATTATCGCGACGATTTTTACCACGTTTTTCCCACTGTTTGGTCGGACGCGTGTATACATGTGCGCGAGCAGCGTATATATACACATATATACCGACGACAGATTTTTTTCGCTTCCATTGTTTGCCGGGGATTGACGAGCCGATATGAATGTTACGATTTGTTAAGCGCCCAGGCGTCCCAATCATTTTTCTCCGCCCCTCCACTCACGTGTGTGTGTGTGTGTGTGTGTGTGAGTACTTGACAATTTTATCTGATTGAATTGAGCAACATTTCACGCTCCGATCGATGGGTTTGTCGGCGGGACAAAAATGCCGAATTCAGACGTGAAAGCTATTTCTTTTTTTTTCTTTCACGCGCCACGCTACACTGACGTGTTTGTTGTTCGGCGAGCGAACGAATTCATTGAATCAAAACCAGTAAATCAAGTGAGTTAAAATAATCGCAACACGGGTATACCCGCGCATTAATTATTCATGAGGCCGGTCTTTGCGTGAACTCGACTTTTTCCCACAATGTAACACGCTACGAGCGAGTAAGAATATGAAATTCGCAACAGCGACTCGATGTTCGCGTTCGCGCGTCAAACTTTCGGCCAGCAGCGTGTTTCCCAGGGAAATCTTTGATTCGAGCCGTATAGCCCGACGGATCGGCCGGAATCAATGGACGTCGCGCGTGCATTGGCTCGAAATTAAACATTCTCGATCGCCACGATTGCACCCTCCCCCGAGTTTGCCCACGGAATTATCGTTCTCCAAAGGATTCTGAATTAATCAAAATTCATCCGAAGCACAAACATCAAAACTCGCGCGCGCGGAGCATAAAAATGTCGTTCGTACCTATGTCACGAGGCTCGAGCGACAAATTATTCCTCTGTACACGCTGGAATAATATCGAATGCGCGCGGTGTCGATGAATCGGGAGGAGCGCGGCGGGGTACACCGGTCCGTCACCGTTTCACGGCTCACTGGTCGCGTGATTTTTCCTCGATTTTCCACGGAGCGAAAAGTGTTTGGTCGCGCGTTGGAGCCGGGAAGGAGGAGAGGCGGCAGTTGGGAGAGACCGGGGGGAGGGGAGACACAGACGTGCGGCCGAGGGTGGGCCGGAAAAAATCAGCCGCCGTTATTGATCAACTGCTGCACCCAAGTGGCTCTGTCGTAGGGGAGCCAGCCAGCCAGCCAGGGACATGGGGTAGATGAAAAATGGCGAAAAAAATGGACGCACTCGGGCCAGCTCGACTTGCTCCTTACATGTATATCCTTCCTTCTTCTTCTCTTCCGCGACAAATTCGCCGCTTCCTTCTGCCCATTGTTTGTCTCCTCTTCTCGCGCACCCTTACTCCTTTCACGCGTTTTTGCAGCGGATTTTTTGCTCAACCAATGGGCGGCAATTGTGCTCCGGCTCGCCGCCCAACATTCTTTACCGCACCCGATGCCGCGAATATACATACTTGTATTTGTTACGAACGTCGTCGCTCTGAACGATCTTCATCAGCGCTTACTCGTCGCAGCGAGACGTCGTCTCCTCGCAAAGATTTTTCATAGAGCAAAAACTTCCGTCCTCCATATCCCGGCTATTTGTTTATTTCCAAAACAAACCCGCGCGATCGCATCTTTCTGTTTACACGAACTTTTTCCCCCGTGCTCTGGGCGCTGGCATTCGTTCAAGTTAATTTTGCCAATTTACCTCTCTGGTCCACGTTAATATTTAATATCTGTCGTGAAACTGTAACGGGAAATCGGTTTATGTCTTGAATATTTGATCATACTACTGCATCGGATTCATTAATTATTCCATCGGTGGACCATACACGAGTGTTGAGTAATTTTATTTTCGTTCGCCATGATATAGTAATTTAGCCGGCGAGCCCGAGCGGCTCCCACCCTGTATTTGTCGGCCGCTTCTCTGTATGCATTTGACAAGGTCCGTCTGAAATTTACTTTTTACGCTCATCGCACGTCCCACGCAGCCATGCGAATTTGTCGATCGCAGGTGACGAGTTGAAAAACTCAACTTTTCAATCTGCATTAAATATGCATCGATGCTTGCCCTCGCGCGCGTCGGGCCACGTCAAATTTTTCGAAATATTTATGCATGTAACATACCTTCCTGTACAGATATTTTGGACACGTATGACTAAATTGACAATTCGAAATATGCGCATCGTGAAAACCTTACGCGTATAATACGACACGACTGAGCGAACAGTGCGAAATTGCAATCGATAAAATTTTCAATAAAATGTTGCGATCGCGTCGTTTGTTTTTATATCTTTTCAATTTTCTTCCATCGTTGAATTCTCATGGCGGGAACAAAATTAAATTCGCTCGCGAATAAATTATCTTTTGTTTAGAAATCAAAAAGGAAATCAGGATAATCGCGGGATTTATTTTGCGTCTATAGTTGCTGAAAAATCGAGTGAATTTCAATTTGTGGGGAGAATGGAAATGCAGTTTATGAGCACAACGAGTTACAATGTAATCATCAAACCAGCAACATTATACCAACGCCAAAGCGTCAAGCGCATAACTCTGGCCATCGCCACTGCCAGCGTATATACGAACAAAGCGACCAAACTCCCGCAGTAAATTACGTTATATCTTGGGAAATGATTCACTTTATTCCTGTTCACGCTGATGCAATTTTTTAATTATTACCATCCACATCCTGTTCATTAGCTTGTCACACAGCTCCGCGAACGTTTTCCCCGTTATCCGGCTAAGGTCGAAGGTTATTGTTAGCACTCGCGGCTTCTTTCTTGGATTATCAATAATTTTATCAATGAAAAAAGCTTGAGAGTGTACTTTCAACGAGTGGTACTCCTGTAACGCGAGGTGGTATACAGACGTTTCCAATATATCATAATTGAAAATGTAACGTTTCGCTCGTTTGGATTGATCGAGCGGCGATTTTAATCCGGAAGCAGTGTATGAAAAAAAAAAAGACGAATAATAAAATCAGCAGCAGCATCATCCACGTCATTCCGCGAGATTTACTCGGGTAGATTTTCGAGCTGTAATGATATTGCTCGATTGTGGATTAAACGCAATGATAAATCGCGCGAGAGCGAATAGATACTTTTCGCACGTGAAATTTCGGCTACTATTCTCGGGGCCGTTTGCCAAACGGTGGATATTTTACGGCAAGATTTTTGCATTTAAAGCGTGGACCGGCCGGCGAATTCGCTCGTTGTCATTGATTTTATGCGTTGTCCATTATTCACAATGACGAGAGCTCATGGGAACGGGAGCTCGCGCGTGCATACCGTCGAATTGAATATAAATCACGTGCACAAAAATAAATATGTTCGCGCGGCGGATGACATTTGAAAAATGCATCAAATGAGATGTGAAATATTGACTTGTTCGACACGTGATAGCGAAAACAATGATGAAAATCATAAATATGGATTTTCAAACTTTTTAGCTCGATTCATGTGCTAAATACCTTTGCGCGCGTACGCGTGATAACAAAGAGCCCTTCTCAATCGTCGAAGCATACGTTTGAAAGTATTGTTCTTCGAATATTCATCGGTTCGCTCCGACTATATTGCCGACGCCAGTCTAAACTCATCGGCGGTAGAATTCAATGAAAAAGAAACAAATTGACGAATGTGCCAGCTGCCGCGATTGTTTTGGCGGTAATACAATCACGCGCAAAAATATGTATATATATCAGAGCTCAATTGAAATGTGTCGTAACGCGCGCGGCAAAATGAAAATCGGCTCTCGTGCTTGCGCCGAATACTCATCATTCTATTTCCATCCATTAGTATCTGCGAACTGTCCAAACAAAAACTTGGCCGCGGCTGGGCGAATTTGAATATACACGGCATTACAATACGATCGAGGATCCTCGAGAGCTGCCCCCGTCAAGCCTCCCCATTATTTCTTATTTGCTCCGGCGTGGCGTGGCGCTTCTTCCCACATTTATCTGCTCGTCCCTCTCTCGCTCACTCTTTCTTCCCGCCCCGGCGAGAGATGTCTCGGGGGACTCGGCAGCCGAGTGCAAAAAGTGAAATTTTACACCAGCCCCCGGTGGCCGGGCGCAAGTTTTTAAAGCTTCCATTAAGGACTGTAGCTCGCCACGGGGTTTCTCTTTTCGGCCGCGCAGTTTCCAGCCTCTCCCGGTGTTACGTTCGACTGCTTTTAACGAGTGTATAAGTAAAACATCTCGAATGTGCGGCCCCGGCTCCTCTCGGAGCGATGAACGAGTCGGCTATCGCTCGAGTACGCCGAGTTCGCGGGGGCGATTGTAATGCCGAGATTGATCGGGCGTATTTCGCGCGCGGAGAGGACCGCGTGCGCGCGCGAAAATAGACGTACGGGGTGGAAATGTTTGTCAGGTATCGTCGCGCGGCGCATGTATTTCGAGATCAGCGCGAGAAAATTTATATTTTGTCATGAGAAATGTCCAGTGCGGTAGACTCTAGCTGCGAATGCACCTACTCCGCGACGGCTCTGGCAATTTGCCGACCGCGCGCGCGGCTCCGTCGTTCCTACGCCTCTCTACTTCCTTTTCTTCGCGTTCTGCAACGGCAACGGCCGACGCGTACGCGACTTTCCACTTATCCGACCGAAAGAATACAAAATAGCCCCGGGAGCCGGGAGAAAAACGACAGATATTCGCCATTGTATTATTATGCCGCCGGTGCGGGTGGTCCTGGCCCAAACCGAAATACCATCAACGCCTATGTGTCAGCTCGCAGCTCGTATCTCATCCCCGTTGCGAATTTCAACGGATCCATCAATCGAACGTGATTTTTTCCGAAATTAATTAACCGCTCTATTTGTCATCATTTTCCCATTGCAATTTCGACAAATTTGCTTCAGACAGTGTGATTCTTTTTTCCAATATTTCGCACCAGGCAAATGGTTGAAGTAAATGAAATTACGTGTGTGCAGAATGAATGATTGTGAGTATCCGTACTCACAAGTAGAAATATTCATATAGACGTGTGGAACAGGCATTGAAGACTGAATTCTAATATACCAACGATGGTGAGGTCCATTTTGACCCCCCGAATGCGGGTTTCTTTAGTTTCGTAGAAACTCACATATTTCTTGTTATTTTTAATATATCACAAAGATTATGAAAGTCAAAGTTTCCGAAAGTTTCTTAATTGTCGAAGAGTTATTACATACAACTGCCCATCACATTCCTACCCCTAATCTTGATAGAGTCTAGATCATTGTATGTGCTGTGTATTATCAGGTGGAACATAGACGCTCAGAAGATCCATTTTAATCGAACAACTACTCGGTTTCACCCTAATATTTCGTACTTTTGATTCAGAAATTTATAAAATTTCTTTTTTTATTCAAGATTGATTTGTCACTTCTGTCCAAATATCCACTATTCTAATTTTTCTCAATACCTATGTGTTCTGGTTATCTCCAGACACACAGTGAGTCAGATACTGTCGGGTTCGAGGGCCACGTTGCACACGAGCGCCGTCAAGTCTAGACTTGCGTTCTCACAAAAGCAAGAGAAAAATACTCTAAAAAAAAAATTTGAATTCGGGCCGGTGAATCGAAAGTGTAGATGCGAGTGGCGAGGCTCAAGAGGTGTTTCGGATGAATAGCTGGGCCGCCGCGCGCCTGTGGAGCATTGCACGGGTGAGCGAGGAGCCACGGTGGCGCGGCAGCTTTGCGCGCGATATATAATTTACGGGGGTGCATGAGCCGACAAGTGCGTGACGCGCCACGGTAAATTAGACCGGGGTCTCCATAATCGGTGCGCGCAGCCTCCGCAGCTGCCTCGAGCGATGGCCGACGTCATCGGAAAGCGTCCGATCGGAAAGTTCTAATTTTACGAGAGTTTTACATCGGCGCGAGCGAATTCCCGGTAGCCCCCGCCGCCGCCGCCGCCGCCGCTGCAGCCGCAGCCGCGTGAGTCAAGGCTCGAGTTAAAACAAACATTTTTCCGAGTGGCTGGCCAAAAATGCATCGGCCGTTGCATAACGCTCGCGCGCGCGCGAAAAATAGCCGGCCGACAATCGAGACTCGGGCGTTGCCGCAGTGCAGCTGCTAGCGAATAATTCTCCCGTACCCGCGCGCACCTACGACGCGTGATATTTTCCCCCGAACATCCCGATCGAGCAGCCATTTATATATACGCGTTAATTCGCGCGAGTATCCACGTCGTCCCTGGCTTGAGAGACTGCAGCTACGCGCGAGCCAATCGATAACAACGGGACGCGTTGTATGCCTCGAATCTTTCATCTTCGGTGGTAATCGCCTCGCTCGAATTATCCCCGCGTGCACAATCGACCCGATAAACTAACGCTCGCGCAGCGGCGAATTCTCTCAACGTTAGCTGGAAATATCGCGGATAAAAGTATACACACAGACTCGCGCGCGCACGCGCTTTCCACTTAACGGCTCCTGTCCCAAACAAAAACTAGCGCATCTTCATAATTGATGGCCGTTACAGCTCAATCGGCCGTGCGTGCGCGCCGGCACAGCGATTAAATATTTTACAAGTTAGCATATAGGAGTTTGCGTTAATAATGTATATAGCTGCGATGTAACGAAATGCAATCATAATTTCATGATACGGTGAATATTTCAAATTACAATTGTATAAATTATCGATTTTGCTTTGCGGGTATTATATCCATACAGCGATGCATGTATTATGCATTGCGCGCTAATGAATCTCGGCTCTCGCGCGAGCGCACGCCCCGGCAGTCTTTTCATCAGCTGGGCAAAGCGCAGCAGCGTCACATTCTATATCGCTATTCTCAAATCTAAATTAGCGAATTAATGAAGCGTCCCGCGCGAATTTGGCGATAAACATTATATATATATGGGCTGCCCCGGGGTACTCGGCGCACCTCGGCCAACTCGGGATAGAAAAAAATGGCGAACGTGTGGATTAAAAATTCAATCGTCGAATTACAGGGCGCGCGTCGATTGGTCGGTTGGAGCGAGCGTGCGAGCGCGCATTAATACAAATAACGCGCTGGAACAATGTACAGCGACGCGAACAACAACGCAGCTGCAGTTGGGCGAGTAAGCAAAATGAGAACCAAACAAGCCGCGAACAATAAAGACGCGCAAAAATAATAACTGGTCGCGAGGCGGGGGTGGCGGCCGATCGCGCAATCGAGTGCATTATGCGGGGAGCAAACTTGGCCTGGCGATCGAGCAGCCAGCAAATATGGCCAAACGAGGGCCGGGCTCGCGAGCTTGCATAATATTTTTACGCTCGCTCTTTCGGCGGGCCGTCGCGTGGCGCTGGCCGCAAGTAATTCTAGAATAGCCGTTTCAAAATGGTGGGTTTTTCGGATCGGGAGCGGCCCGCGCGCGCCCGCATACGGCCAGTCGATTCAAAAGCAGACTTTTGCCAAGTGCCGCGGAACGCGCTTGTCAGGGTCTGCAGCCCGACGCGAGGGTTGGGGGGAGCCAGCTAATAACCGTTCAAGGCTCGCGACCGCTCGTCGATTGCGGCTCGAGTCCAGCCCCACGCGACATTTTGTTTTCCATGGCCTATAGCGGCACCCGCCGCCCCACCCCCGGCTCGAACAGCGTCGAGCAGCCTGCACCACGGAGCACACACGCGCGATTCATTCGCTGGCTCGAGAGACCCCAAGACATTTCACCCGTACGTCGCGCGGCGCGTTCGATCGTGAGTCTGCTCGCGGCGCCGAACATCTCGATTTCGATGCGAAAAATATATGAATGCGTGCGTCGAAAGAAGCCGAGAGCGCAGGGAGCTAATACTCTGGCACGGCGACAAAGATTTGTCGGTTGAAAAATCCGAGAATAGAGAATTGTACGGGCAGACACTCTTCCCCCCATTGGCACACTCTCAAACGTCCGCTATACTCCTATACGTTCGGAATGCGAGAACGAGGTTTATTATAGACTGAAAATTTCGTCCACATCGCGAATCGATCTCCCTTTTGCATTTATTTTTTTCCTTCGTCCAATTATACATTCATCGAATTGTACAAGAAGCTGCATACAAGTGATAACTGGGGGAGATGGCCACGGCCAGGACGGAGAGTAGAGTTGAGTGGAGCGATCGCCGGAGGGCCAGTCGTCGGGTGGCGGATCTCGATCTGCACAATCTAATTTTTCACAGATACTCCCTTTGCGTTAATTAAAACAATTAAATTGATTGCGGCCAAGTGGATGGCTGCTTGGGCTCTCCCACTCTCTCTCTCTCTCTCTCTCTCTCTCTCGGGGTGCGAGCTAAAATAAATGAAAATGAAATCAATTATAAAAGTGTTTGAGGAGCGCGCGTCTCTCGCCTTATCTTTCTCTGTCTCGCTCTCTCTTTCCCTCTCAATAGGTGCCTACGAGGCCGCTCCTCCGATTCGCTCGGCTCGATCTTAAATTTTCTTAATTAAAAATCCACGGGCTTCGCTTTCAATTAAAAACCGACTAACCATTCTCTCGCCCTTGTCTTGCCCGAGACGGGCGACGCGCTAACGTTTACTCTTCACAGCTATACGAATCCATTATATACGTATATATATATATATATATATATATATATATATATCTCCGCCCGCAGAGCTACAATTTTTCTCCCCCGCTGCTCCGCCGAGCCGCGGCGGTGGCCCCACTCGACAAAAGTAAAAACCATTCGTTCCCCCGCGACGCACTCGCGCATCAGCTCAATTTTCTTCTTGTCCACAACGGATATTCTTCAATTTCATCCCGATACACAGGGTATTCGTTATGTTAGTCATTCGGCTTGATCGCGCGGATGTATCTCCGTGTTGGAAGCGTTTCGCGATGATAAATTCACTCGGACGTAGAAATGCAAGCCGAACGAATTGAGGGCAGCGCGCGACGAGACGCAAAAAAACTGTCATAAATTCATAATCTCGCGCTCACGCGGTCGCGCCCGAGAGAGCAGCGTAAAAAGCGCGCACAATGAAGCTTAATGAGGAGCGCTTCGTCTAGTCGGAGCGGACTCTTAAATCTCGGCTCGACCGGGCGGATAAAAATTGGGTAACTCTATTCCGCGCGAGCATTGTGTTGATTCCAACAGCCGCGCGGCTGTTTCTCTTACCGTTATCCGCGCGAGCACCTACCAAACACATATAAGTATATATAGAGCCCGCGCGCCGACCATTGCACGTGATTCTTTCCTCGTCAGGCGCGTTCAGGCGCGCGCGCGCGAGAGCGACCGATTTATTACCGCCCTTAAATCTCCTTCTTCTGCTTCTCCTCATTCTCCTCCTTATTCTTCGTTCTTCTTCCACCTTTTCTTTCGGCTTTTGTCTCTCCCGCCGCACTTTTACAAACTTTTCCGGGCCACGGAAATTTCATTATGGCCGCCGCCGCTGCCGCGACGTCGGCGATAAGGCAACTTGGCGCGCGCGCGCGCGCGCGCGTGAAATATCGCGGCCTTCAGAAATCTCCTCTTGCCCCAGCCCGCCCGCGAGCCCCGGACTGTAGGCCTTTTTCCGCTGCTAATTTCCGACGACAAGAGCGTCCGGATTAACAGCCGACGAATCTCGTATCTCTCGGGCGAGCCGGATTTTTCCGGCCTAAACTTTCTCGCCCGAGTATATACCTTTTCTTCCACCCCAGTATGAAATTCGCAATTCTCGCGATGGAATCCCCAACGATGGTTATATTCTCGTAGGGGCAAAAAAATACCCCTCGAACCACATCCGTTCAGCTGAATGTTGTATTCGGCGTATGTATGTGTAATTGGAATTGCAGCACATCAATATGCGACCTTCGGAAACGCAGTTCCCGATACTTTTATCGAGTAGAAAAATCTCACGGTAGCGAAGGCTTTGAACGCGATGGCAAGACGAAAATTGCGAAATTTCAGTCACCGTCTGTCGATGATTCGCAGTGATCATGCGCGCGCAACATGATACGAATAAGGCTAATGGAAAGAAGCTCGTTGAGAGCCGAACAAGGGTACCCCTCAACAATAAGCGAATCATGGATGCAAAGAAGGGCACGTTACAAAGACGCAATGTTGCAGTATCGATTCTTTGTCGAAAGCGGGAGGGCATCGTCTGGGAGCACAAAAGAACAGCGATTCCCCATTGCCTTGGAGAATTTTTTTGATTCAACCGACATACCTGTCACTTTTCGCGACTCACACATGGATTTCCTGTAGACTACAATTTTCACTGTATTGTTGCTTAACCGCTATTGGAATTCTCAAAGCGAATACATCACATGTGTGTATATATATTCATCGGATGAGACCACAGGCAAAAGGACTGCGGCTCGTTTATGTACACGCAATGACCGCAGCTCGGCAATTAACTTGTTAAAGAATAAACCCGACTCTCCAAGCGCACTTTTTTTCTCCGATGCGTTGGATCGTGCAGAATTCGACGGACGAGCGTCAGTGTAAGAAGCTTTGTTGAACCACATTCGAAGCCAGACGTCAATTGAAGAATTCCGATAGAAAAAAAACACGAGAATCGAACGAACGAACGGACTGAATGCTCCGCGCCAACTATTAATTGCCTTTGACGAAATGCCTGCGATTCAATTAACATTCGTTTGACGGCGAATCGGACGATTGATGTAACGGATTCGACTCACCAGTCTCGAACGATTTGATTGTGATTCGATCTATCCCCCAGTAGCACACTTTTCAACTGCACTCCAAAGTCGGGGGAAAAAAACTTTTCGTAATATTTTTGTTGGAAAAAAAAGTAAAAAGCCAAAAAAAGGCGATGAAGCTAGGGGGGGGGGGGAAGTGCCGGGGGAAACGAGAGGGAAAAGGCGAATAAGCGAAATAGGAGGTGTATGCTGCAGGGAGTGCAGAGCTGCGGGCGGATAGCGGCTGGCGTCGTAGGTCATGGCACCTAAATCCGCTTGCGAGCGTTTGCGGGGGGGTGACACGGAGCCGCGTGCATGCATGCATGCATACCCACCCACCCACATATATACACACACACACACACACACGTGCGTGCGCCCCCGCATATCAGCTCACGCGCGGCCAACTATCGATTGGCCTTTGGCCGCTCGCTGCGCCCTCCCAAGAAAACTCCCGAGCTCAACTTTCCAGCTCGAATCGAATCAAAACAATCGAGTTAAAAGTGTAGCGAGCTTTTGTGCCGCGCGAGAGAGCCGGAGCCAAGGCGAACGGACAAAAGAACGGTGAGGATCTGGCCGCCGCGAGCACGTATATACGCACGTCCAAATTGCGCCGAGGCTTTTGTTTGTGCTTTTTTTTCGTTCCTCCCCCGTGCCCAAAGCACTCGCTGGCCAATTTGGTCAGGGGCGATTGAGCTTATGCACCAGCCGCTGAAGTTGAAGGGGAGATATATCACGTATCGACGTACTTTGCCCTGCGAGCATGCGACTTTTTATGTCATCGGAATTCCTGGGCTCGCGCGAAAAAACAACGATTCGAGTCTGCTTCGAGTCTAATGGTAACGGGGCAGTTGTAACGAATTTCCCGCGAGATCGAGACATTTTGTACTTTGATGGATTCAATCATAGCTTGTGAAAACGCATCTTCAGAAAAAATTCGATTTGCCGGGGGCTCGTGCCTAAGAGTTAGGATAAGGAGTAATAATTTATGGAGTAATTATTTTTGGTGTTTTGTGATATTTTACTTTAGTTTTCATTTAATTTCGCCAATATAACATGCAGAACAGTCCTCAGTCAAACTTATATACCACACCAGTCTCATCTCATTGCTCTGTTTCATCCGTTCCTAGCTCAATTATATTTGTGAGATTATGATTGACAAACAAGAGTGTTCGAATATTGAATGTTTTCAGCGATCCAGCAGAATAATCAGGAGTGGAAGTCGTTGCTTCCACTTCCGAATATCATAATGTGAATAGTCGCATTATTTATTCGTTATCTTTTGTTCAAAATCAAAAGCAGCCTGATGGGGCCACCATGCTGGCAAAACATCGCAAAAACCAAGATATGTTTTCATTTTTCAGATTTTTTCTTCATACCCATCATTTGATTGACCCTAAAGATCGTACCTCGAGTGATCTTTGCATAATAGAGAATATAAAAACGAATCTATTATCCATATTATTTGGGCAACATCTTTTTTTTCATCATAACCCCTTAAGTATGGCAGAAAGATATGTTTCTACGCTCCGAATGCCTCGGCACGTCCAGGCCTCCAATATACCCGCGCGCGCGTCAACAAACGGAGGATGGTCGAGGTCGCGAGATGCGAGACGCGAGTGTGCTAATAAGTTCGCTTTGGAGCACTTTCCAACAAGATTAATCCATCGCCCCTCGACACCCGAAGATCTTCGCCTCAGCGAGGCTGCGTGCGGGGATTCGAGATGTTTCGACACGCGAGTACTGCGCAATAGGAGAAAACAGATGGAAAGTCCGATTGGGTGGTGGAGAAGGAGGAGGAGGAGGTATCGGTGTTAGAGCTGATAAGTAGGCGCTTATCCATCGACACGCTGTCGAATAAATCTGGCGATGCGTATCTGTGGTGGGCCGGGCGTGTGTGTACTGTGTCTGCGCGTGCACGTATCCCGGGCGGCGATAGCGACTGCCGCGGTCTAATCTAATTTGCCCGGCCGATCGGCCCCCGCCATAAACAAAAAGCCACGCGCGTCTGGCCGGTGGAGCGGGGCGCGACGCGCGCAGAAAAGAAAGAAAGAAAGAGAGGGAAAAAAAATTGGCGGCGCAAGCGAGTAGTGTTGGCCGCTTGCGCGCGCGCCCACGTCATGGCCGATAGACATCTGCACCCACGCAAAGCTAACGGGGCGCGTGCTGCCGGTGCGGCGACTGGCTGCAGCCGGGGAGAAACCGAGGGATTACTTTCTCATTTAGATTTTATCGGCTGCGCGCGCGCGCGCGCGCGGTGAGCTGCACCTCCTCCGTTTGCTCGAGTCGTTTTTCTCCTGCAGCAGCCAAGACAGAGGAGCAGCCAGAAGAAAGCTCTCCTTTGTTTTTACTAATTACCCCGGCCGTCGGAGAGCTCTTTCTCCTCGGGCGGCCGATCGACACCGCGCGCGCGCGCGAGCACAGCTCGGACCGGCTCGCCTGGCCGCGCGCCATCATTAGGCCACCAGCCAAGAGCTCTTCTTTTCCCTTCTTTCCCAGCTCCTTTGCCCTGCTTCTTTTCCCCTTTCAACCCTCTACTCCACCCCGCCGATCCAACTGTTTTCATCCGAGCCCATTTGCCAATCGCCCATTTACCCTCGCTCAATTCGCGCGCCTGCCTCGATTGTTTCAAACACTTCGCCGCTCGCGCGCATTATTATTTCTACTGGCCCGTATTCCAACCTCGCGTCCACGATATTCTTCCTTTGTCATCGAGAAACATCGCTTCTCCGGCAGATCCGACAGTTTCGCGCGTTTTTCCTCGGCAATCTTTTGCAAAATCAAAGCTTCATCACTACTGTATTCGGGGTACGTCTCGAATCCACCGACAAAAAGTCAACAGATGCCATCAAATAAGTGAATTGCAACCGAATCAATGTACACAGAGAACAGTAATATATTGTCTAGACTGAGTCGTGGAAAAGAGGATTGGCTATTTGAAAAGGCGAGTAGGGATTGTGTGTTGGTAGCCGTTTGGGCGCAGCTGATGGGCAGCAGAGGGGCAGCAGACGGACGGCTATCTGTCGCGCGGCGGGCCTTGGTCTATCGTCGTTTTTGTGCCGGTCCCTCGGGTGTACATACACGCGAGCCGGCATACCTGCGTTGCGCTCGCAATTTGCATGAATAAAGGCGCGCAGCTGGCCTAGGCAAAAAATCAGGGACGATTGACCAGTGGGTCCATTGTTGCTATTATAGAACGCGCGCGCAACTACACGCGCCGTGCCGCCGCTGCCGCCGCCGTCGACCTATGCCTCATTCTAAAGTCCCCCTTTGACGCCTTCGATGTCACGCGAGCCGCTGGCCTGCTTTGATTCTCATTCGCAGCTCAATCCAATCCCTCCCTCTCTCGCTTGTACCGCGTGTGTGCCTCCCATCACACTGCCGCGCACAACACCAATTGCCCCATCACACTTTATTATCAACGCGATCCGGCCCGTAGTCCGCGCGATATTGTCCCAAATACTCGCGTAGAAAATTCGCCTTGCCAAATTACCGGGGCCGGATCAAGACAAAGAAATCATCCAGTCGCAGATGAGTCGCGCGCGCGCACGAGTTGGCAGCAGCCTCCGACGGGAGAAAAAGAAATGAAAGGAGGGAGACAGAGAGAGAGAGAGAGAGAGAGAGAGAGAGAGAGAGAGAGAGGAGAAGAAAAGGCGAGAATGGAAGGGTATTATCTCGTGCGGATAATAGCGACGATCCATAGAGTCTAACTAGCGAATGTTGGAAGCGGAGAGGAGAAACCTCGGCCGACGCCCGAAAATAGATATATGCATATTTTTCTACACGTGCCTCGTGTCCCGTTTAACGAGAGCTTTTTGTACGAAAACGTACGAGCCGGCCTGTGTGTTGGTTAGTTTTCGCTTTCGACCGAATAATTGAGAGCCGGCCCCGTTGTCTAGCGAACACTAGGATCCCCATTCTCCTCGTTTTTTTCTCTCGCTCCATTCTTGTCGCTCAGCGACACACGATCGGTGCGGCAATGTCTCTGTTATTCCTAGGCTCGACCGACGCGCTCGAGTCTGCCCGCGGCTTCCTTCGTCGGCGCTGCGATACGCGCGACAGTTGACATGTGTGCATTTTCGATTATTTCTCGGATTTTTCTCGCGAATCTCGTAAATCGAACGGCGTCGGGGAAGTTGGGGAGAGCGAATTAAATTCTCAATTTGGCGATGAATATTTTTGGGAAAGGAGGGAAACGCGCGTAATCCGAGCGCGCGCGTCGGGCGCCATTGACGCGATGAATAAATCGGCGATAAATTGATCGTCGCCGCGATACGACATAAATTTGCATCCTCTCTCCCCCCCCCCCGCTTCCTGCAGATTTTAAACATTTTTCTGATTAACCCGCTCTCGTGAATAATTAATGAACTCGAGGCTGAACCGATAAATCGAGCATTGAAAAATGCGCTGCGGCCGAGCGGAGAAGATTCGGCTTGGCGGCTGGAATATCGAGGGACCACTGCAGCCAGGTCGACGCATCGTACATACAGGCTCGCTCGCTCGCTCGCCGGCGCAGCGGCACGCATCATTCGGACTTGACCTGAATTTTTTGCTCGACGGCTCGCGCGCTGCAGAACAAGAGAGCGAGCTTTTGAGCGAGCCGGGTAGGGTAAAAAATGACAAGGGCCGCTGGGAGGGTTGGGCCGGAGGGGCCGCTCAGCCGCGCGGCCGGGCTGAATGGCTGCTAACTAGGGGGAGCTGATTATTCCGGGTTATCTCGGCCCGGCCGCTCACGCACGCACTGCATAATTCGCGCGGCTACCGTGCACTGATATCTTTGAAACTTTCAGCGCGCGCGAGCGCCTGATGGAATTCGGCACGATGCTGCAGTTGCTGCTGCTGCTGCTGCTGCTGCTGCTGCTGCTCTTTCCAGCTCGAGCAATGTTTCGTGCTTGAATTGTGATGGGACGGCTCTTCAATTATTTCCCGTACTCGCGCGCGCGCGCACGCACCGCTCTCTGTATACCAAGGATATTCTACACGCATTTCGAAGCATCGTTTCGACAGCCTGTATATAAGTAAAACTTTATTAAATCGCGCTCGGCAGACGTAGCCTTCTCTCCTGCGCCTTGTGCATTATTATAGAACGCATTTTAGATATTTACACTGCGACATTTAACGCTGATCGTTTCGACCAAAATTCATATGTCCCCGAGTTTTCATATAATATTCATCAATTTTCCTGCAGAGTATGTATAAGGCCCCGTGACATACTGCAAATTTAGATGTTCATGTGTGTTCTGCAGTTCGTTGAACCATTCACGGTGTGACGAATATATACATACATATTCGATCACTGATCAAACAACAACTAGCTTGAATAAATGTACGACTTTTCATACTTGATTTACGTGAATAAATAATTTTATCATACGCTATATTTTCATCTAGTCGATGATTTTTCGTTATAGTCAAGTTTTTAACGAGATCATATTGTACTTAATTGAATGTCTAATTAGTACTAGCTACATCGAGGTGATTTGTGTTCTTATTTTTCCAAATGTACTATACTTCACAATAGCGTGATTGAAGCTGTTAATTGATTCTCGGCAAAACTCCAACTACCCCAACTGCTATAGTTTTATCGTACACGCTGGCGATGGTTATACACCATTGCTTCTCGTTCCACGATAGTCAATCGAAATTTCTCGAAGGAACTTTTAGAGGAACAATCACGTGCAAAACATAGAGTTTTCGGTAAAATCGTGGAATCGTGACTTTTCTACGGCGTTCGATTGAAAAATGAAAAGCCGAATGTTTATTCGTCGACGAGAACGCGCGCGCTGCGAAAAAAACAATGGGCCAATGTAAAACAATGGGATCGAGGGGGTAATGATCGCGATAATCGCAATCAGCCTCGATGGGTATACGCGAGCTGCGGAGATCGGGGGAGAGCTCGGGAGGGATTTTTTCCACCTAATTAGCTCTGGCGTGGCTCGAATTTGGTACAGGTGAGGGGGGGGGGGGAGGATATCGCAGTGATCGATCGCGTGCCGCCAGCCGCCGCGGCTCTAAAAATCCCGCGTCTGCCGCGCTGCTTTTGCCGAGAGAGCGTGAAGTGCAGCAGCAGCAGCGGCAGCAGCAGCAGCAGCGGAGAGCGGGCAACAGCGCAGGTCGCGCGTTATATACTTGCACGGCTAGAGCGCACACACCCACACACGCACACACACACAAGCCCGCCTAATGGATATGTTTTTGCCCGTTAATGACGCGCGCGCGCGCGCGAGCGGCTCGTATTAAGATTTACTGCGACAGACGCGTTCTGTAATTTTCAGCGCTGTTGACCAGCCCCGGGAAAATCGGGTACAGTCACGAGTGTTGCCGGCCGTCGCGTCCCCCTACCCCCGCGAATTCACTAATGTTTTCGGAAAGTAGCAATAGCGGGCCGGGCCAGCACCATCGCGACGCTTACATCATTTACCCGTATATATACGTACAGCCGCGATTCGTTTCGACGCGGCAATTTTCTCCCTCTCGTCGCTTTTCGCCCCGACGCTTGATCGCTCGAGCTTGAAAATCTCGAGTCGGAAGGACGCGGGATCGGGGCAGAATCGGGGAAGCCAGCACGCGAAGGGCGGCCGAGGTGCGGAGGCTGATCGCGGGCGGGGAGGCGATCTTGAAAAAGCCGGGAGCACGCGACGCGCGGCGGTGCGGCTCCGGGGGAGTCGGGGAGGCGAAGATGCCGATCGGATCGGCTCGCGCGCAGGAATGCCCCGGTCTCGGGTGGGCGCGCGCGCGTTGCGGTCGGGCGTCGAATGCAGCCGGCCGCCCACCCCCTGGCTTTGGGCGAGCGCATACGTACCGGCGCACCAGGGCCGGGCGTCGCGCGCTTTTGCAAATCACTCGGGGCCGGCCGCGACGGGGCGAGGGGCCGCAGAGCTGGTTCACGCCTTTTTGCTCCGCGCGCTGCACCAAAGCGCCCTGGCTGCGCCACTGCAGCGAGTGGAGAATATTGCGCGGCCGCGGCCGGGGGGCAAACCCTCGACGCGCAACGCCCGCACCGCTCAGTATACATACTATATACGGGTCGTGGGCATTTTCATTTCAGCCGAGCGATTCCCTCGGCTGATTGCGGTATACGCCTCGCGTGCGAGCTGCTCGACTTCGAACCACGTGAAGCTTCTTTCTTGTTCCGCGTCGGGTTGGGCGAAATTTACGCTCGCGCGCACGCACTACGCGACTAAGCTTGTCCAAATGAATGTTCCGTATATAGGGATGGATGATTTCCACGGCCGGGTGTAACAATTGCAAGGACCAGATCCTGGGGTTAGCCAGACTGGGTTTAGGCATGCAAGTGAGTCGGGAGCGGAAAGTATCGGCGCGGGGGCGCAAGCACGAATGAACCCAAGGATCGTCGCCCGGAGCTGCAGTCAGGAAAAATCATCAGCGGAGTAGCGGCCGGGGGGCAGGCCGATATGTTGGCGCGTGTCCGGTCGCGCATCCGCTCGCAGTTTAATTTGAGTATTGATTCGCGGCGGCGGCGGCGGCGGCGGCGTCGGTGGCGTCAGCGTCGGCGTCGGCCGGCTCTCTTTCGCCCCACCCTCGCGCGCAATCATCATCATCACCATCATCGGCCTCGAGCGCGTTTTTCCCTGGGCTGGCCTGCCCCCACGGACCGATCCCACCTGCGCGAGGCGAGAGCGCGCGCGCGGGGGGAGGAGGAGGTGGAGGCGCGCACCCGGCCCCCCGGCGCGGCGGGAAAAAGCGGCGCGGCCGGGAAAGTGGCCCGGGCAGTTGGGCGCATTTTTGCAGCTGCCAGCTGGGGATTGTTTTGCGTCGCGCTGGCTGCAGGTTCGCGGGTAAAAATGCACAGAGGGAGAGAGCGGCAGAACTCGAGGGAGAGAGAGCGAGAGAGAGCGAGAGAGAGAGAGCCCGCCTTTCGGGCCGCGAGGCGGGGCAGCCAACGAACGCTCGGCTCGGCGCTGCGCTTGCGCCACAGCTCGAGTCATCGTCAGCGGGATGCACTCACACTCGCACGCACTGGCCGTCATCGGGCTGGCTTTCGTGTATGGGCGCGTGTGTGCCAGCGTGTGTGTGTGTGCGAGCTATGCGCTTTGGGAGGGCTGCAGCGGGCTGCATCGGGTGTGCGTGCGCGTGCACGCGGGCCGAGGGAGGGAGCAGATGCCGGAGCGAGGCGCGCACCGAGCCGAGGTGGGGGTGGCCGCCACCGGGCCGAGGCGCAGTTGCTACTCAGACACGGGGATGCTCGCAATGCCTCTATCAAAGGTTGTGCCCCGAGCCAAGTTACAAACGATTAACAATAAACAAAAATCCGTATTGAAGTCGCCGCAGTTGTCCGAAGCCGCGCGCAGTTCGATCTATATAAATTCAGTTTCAACGCCTCGATAAACAAGTGCCTCACCGAACACAGGGGAATGCAGGGACGCAAGTCGATCAGTGCGGGCCGCAGCCGAGCTGAGGGCTCAGGAGATACGAGAGTGGTGCGGCTGGAGGATTGTGCGCGTCCGCGACCGAGTGCGAGCGCACGTGGCGGCGGCAGCCGACGAAAAGTGCTCCGCGCGAGACTCGACGGGGGGTAGTAGGGGAAAAGAGAGCCGGCGAACGCGCGCGTCTTACAAGGAGGGAGTGTGGGTGGGGGCGACTCGCGGAGCCTCTGACCGTCACACAACACCCGAGTGCTACCCCCACCCGCCTCGAGTCCCAAGACGCGCGCGCGAGTCCGCGCTTCTTATGCCCACGACGTACGTCACGTGACCGCAACGACGCCACCGCCACCACGGATGTATATGCGTATGTATACGTGTGTATGCATATATATATATATTGGTCTTGACTGGACTGACCAAGGACTCTTATACGGCTGCATTCTTCCTGTACCATGACTTCTCACGGGACTCGCACGCCGAGGCAGTGCAGTCATCGCGTGAGCGCGCGCGCGCGCGCACCCTACACGCATCATGGCTGACTCGAATCATCTGGCGCTGGCCTCGCCGCGCAGCCTCCATTTTGTTGCGACGCCCGGAATCCATTTGCAATTTTTGCACCTCTCAAAAACTCGAAGCATTTTTACATGACTTTTATCGATTTTTTTACATGGTTTTTCGTTTATATCACCGGTTTATTCGATTCCCCGTTGATACGTTTTCGCTCTCTAATGATTTTTTTTATATTTTTCATTTCCAATCATTCTTCGTCACAATATCTTGTTTTTAATTCGATTCGGATATTAGTTTTTGATTGTAAATCTTTTGTTCCTTTTCGAGGTATCGTATTCGAGGTATTTCAACCTATGGATTCTTATACTCCGGCATTATAAGTATATATCATCCAAATCATTATCAGTAACCGTGATCTCTACTTTCAGCCGATATTGACTTTACATTTTTCCAAATTATTCAATCCTTCGTGCCTGCGGGGGCACTTGCAAATTTTATTTTGATAAAACTCCTACTGGTACCCCATTATTCTGTTATTAATATATTATTATAGTTCAAATGACTCGCCGACTACTATAAAAACATACAACAGTAGACCGATCGAAATGGTAAGATCGGTAGGCAACTCCAACATCTCCTGAGCCTTCGCACAAGCAATTCGCTCAAGTTTTCATATGTACTGATCGACTACCGGGAGGTTGTGAGGCACTTTCGATTGAAGTTAAACATAAAATTAATATAATATTTAATTGGCTTCGACTTGATTAAATTAAAAATAATACAAATTGAGCTTTCCAACTGAATTTAGACAAGATTAAACAATGTATTTGCATAATATGTTTGATTAATCGTGGCTGGACGACAACTGTTGGTGAAAGCGTGTGAAGTTGACCGAGAGTGATACTTTAACATACTTTTCTCTTATTCTCTGTTTCAGACGCGTCGCACTGTGTTGTTATGTGTTGTCATAGTTATTTCATTGAAAAATTAATTTTACCGTTTGTAAAACACGCACCGATTTCTGTCTGTAACAAAGTCTGAACAACTCAACTTATTGATTTTGCCGGAATAATACAACCACCACTACAATAATAACAATAATAATAACTGATTCTTACATACAAGCGACTCGACTTTTTGGAAACAGTAAACGTGTCTCATTTCGAAATTTTACGAGCTCAAGAAAAAGGAAACAACAAGAAAAAACTTAAGAACAAAAGTAAAAAAATACATTCAAGAGGAACGAAAAAAAGAAGAAAAAAAAATAATAAAAAAGCACAAAAAAAGAGAGAAACCAAAATTATGAAAAAAGCATTGCCTTAAAAAAATATACCTACGTTGTCAAGAAACAAAGGAAGAAACGGAGGGGGAGAAAACACTTTAGACGTTTACGAAGTAAATTGTAAAGAAATGACTAAAGTATATTTTTAACAAGTTTTGAAAACTTTAGATTTTAAACGTAAATTTAAAACGAGCGAGGAAAAGGAAGCGCTGAAATTCTCAATAACTAAAAATGTGATCTAAAAGTCGTTGCTACCAAGAAAGCCTTATGTCCTTGTTTCAGTTGACTCGGTTCCAAGTGTAAGTACAACTATCAACTGGATTTGCATGATGTACGCCATTATATTTCCTTCTAGTCCGCGACCGACTACGTTGGTCATTCCATTCATTTCCCCATCATCCTCTTCACACTCTCCAGCATCATCACCCGCACAGATCCTCGTCATCCTACTCTTACCATCATCACAAATCAATTGGATGTTTCTTCCTCTCGTAGTATATGTGTCGTACGAATTGTAGTTAGAATATAACCCAAAAATTTTGCCCCAATATCAGTGCACCAATGGTTACCATTCTCACACGGTCGAAAGATCATTCCTACCATACACCCGGGGGGCGATTAGTTCGAAGCATTCGGTGTCGTCCCATCGGATCATCGTACTTTCAAGAGTCTGCGAGTCCCGGACCAGCTCGCTCGGGGGGAAAAAATGCCCCAGCCCCCTCCGGTTTTGTCCGGGCTCCGGAGGATCGGCTGGAAAACGAGCGCCACCGCGGCGGCGGCGGCGCGCGCGCAACGTTCGAACGATCGGATGGGTCGCGCGCGCGCGCGCGCGAGGGGGTCGAGGACTTTGGCGGATTCGGCCGCGCCCCGAGATTTTTTCCTTGGGCTGCGCGAGCTCGTGCCTGCAGCGGAGGGTCGATGCTCGGAGCGCAGCGTTTGGGCGTTGCGCTGCAGCAAGAGAGACGCGCGTGTGTGTGTGTGTCGGGGGGAAATGGGGAACGAGGGAGCGCGGGGGTGCAGTGGGACGAGGAGGCGGGGGGGGGGGGAATTTTTTGCACACCCGCGCGCGGCCGGCGGTATTGATCCCGGGAATCATTCAAAATGGCGGGCGGCTTTGGGCAGAGAAGCGGCAACGCAGCTTGGCGGCGCAGTCAGCCAATGACTGGGCGAATCGATGACTGCAGCTCGGCGTTGCGCCGCCACCCCCGGCGGCCGGCCGGCCAATGGGGAGCCGCTTTGGCCAAGCTGCAGCCGGGCCGGCGGCGGCGGCGGCGTCGATGACCTGGGCGCAGCGCAGCCCCGATGACTGCCCCGAGCGGCCGAGCGCGAAAATTGCCCCGTGAAAAATGCCCTCCTCTCTCTCGCTCTCTCTCCCGGGCCACGGCCGAGCTGCATTTCCTGCTGCTGCTGCTGCTGCTGCTGCTGCCGCACACCATAGCCACCACTGCCCTGTCGCGTTCGATTAACGACGACTATGCGTCGGCCCGTATTTATGGCACGCTTTATCCACCCCCACCCCCCAACCCACCACTCGACCCATCCAATACGTACGTTAGCGAACGAGAGACTTTATATACGCATACATACGCGCGCGTATATCCGAGGGCCCCGAGAATCGTTTCGAGGGGCGCGCCTCCCTCTCTCCGCTTTCCACTTTCCACCCTGTTTGTTTTGCGAGCTCGCGAAAAATTTTAATTATTTATTCCAGCCGGGGGCCGGCGAACCCGACCGGTTCACCTCCGGCGCGCATCCGTTTCCCAAATAAATTCAATGACAAGTACTGTGCACCACTGCGGGGACGCTCGCGTTTTATATCCAACGCAAAATCATTCGATGACATGACGCGCCGCCCGTCCCCCCGTTCCCCAGTCGCCCGACCCATCAGCCAATGACTTTTACTCGTTTTTGCAGCATATTTTTCAAAGTGGATTCTCCACGAATACTGCAGAAATCATTGCGCTTCCGCCCCCCCTTTGAAAATTCATTCAAAAAGCTTCTGGCGCGCATTGTACCGTTATCAAAGGCCGCCCGAACAACGTGGCCCCTCTCACAAAGGGTATTTTTTTTTTCATCTCGCGCCTCGGCTTGTATTGTCATTATATACGGGTGAGTCATTGATATCTCCTCTCATCATCTTGATATTTGCGGGAGAAAATGTTACCGCCGGACACAGACACACGCATAGCTGTTTCGAGCTACACGTGTATACGAGTGTCGAAAGTGGATGTTCGAAACGTGGTATAAGGTTGACACACGCCAAGGATACTATGGAAAAGTCTGTCCCGCGTCGACACGGTATATTGCGAGTGATCCTCCGGCGCGAAAAAGCGTAAACACGCTCGAGCTGTGTTGAGATAACAGATGATCGAAGGCCGCAAGTTTAAGGCGCGAGCGAGCGCGTTATCTCAGTCACCTTGATCCGGGATACATCGAAACGTATTCTTATCTTATCGCGCCGACTGTCGAGCTTCATGTATATAAGCGACAGTCGCGGCGGCGAGTTGGGACGGGGGAGAAAAATGGCGTTCGATAGCTGCGCTCTCCTAAATGATTTCCACTCGGCGCGGCGATGGCTCTCCTAGCCTCGTGCGCGACTGATAAAAAGCCGCGTGTTTTTCTCGAGGCGTCGGTGCGTTCCGTCGCGCAGTGAAAAATCCGCGCAAACAACTTTTATAATCGTAAATTTTCCGGCACTTATCGCGGCTGCAAAAAACATTGCATCATTAATATATCTGCTCAAATGTAGTTCGGCTCAATGTCTCTTCCCCGCTTAACTGCCGCGTGCATTTTATCAAACGCAGCTCTCGCACTTTTCCCGCCGCGTATATATTATACCGGCCGCGAGTCGTGTGATTTTCAACATATTTTGTCGAAAATCTCGGTTATCGGGGGAAGTGCATTGACGCAAGTGATACCCAGCTCTGTTGTTGATACGTCTCACGTGACAAAACAGTAATCGAATGTCGCTGAGGAGTGGATTGATTTCGGTCCGATTGTTGATTGTCGCGGTGTTTCGAACTAACTACCAGGATGAAGATTCGCGGGGAAAAAAAGTATCGAGATTCGGCGAGCAGTGGACGCGCATCAGCAGTGCAGGGCCGCAAAGATAATACCCGAGGCACACATGCGCGCGCGCGCGCGCGCGAGCCTGATTGCATCACGTCGGCAGGCGCACAACTTACATGCAGGCGCGAGCAATGTGTGTGTAAGCGAGCGAGGCCGCGTGTACTCTCAGATTGGCTCCTATTGACACGGAGCTTCCGCTGCCCCCCACCTCCTCCTCCTCGGCGAGCGCACTCGACAAAAATCAAAGCGTCTCGGGCACTCGGACGCGTCGGGGCTTTTTTGCGCGAGCGGTGATGCGGCCCGACTGATGCGCCCTGGCTAATTGCGGGCGGATTGACGGGCGTCGAGCGAGAGGTATGCCGGCGACGCGGGCACCCATCACCGGCCGTCCGCATTCGGATGCTCCGAATCATCCGCGCTTCATTTGCATACGCTCGGCCCATTCCCGATCACGCGCGGTATCCGCACCTCTTCGATTCTCGCGGAAATCGGACCGAATTCACGGGGCCGGGCTAAAAATGCACGAGTCGTTTGGTGATACTCGAATGGTGAATTCCGAGGACAAGAGACATAGCGGGAAACAACGCGTTCGAACTTCAGCGGTGCGAAATTCGTCGGACGAAACTTTGCGAAAACAAAATTGCCCACCCACAGGTGCATTCGAGATTTGTCATTTAATCCGCGAACGGCGCAGCCGTGGATGCCATATATCGGGGGGAAGGGAGAAGGGGGCAATAGCTAAACGATCAACCGGGGATAAATCGAGATAATACCCATAATTTCGCGTCGCGATAATAAACCTATCGATCGTCGCGTGCGCCCGCACGAAAATCGCTCAATAAAAAATTGATACTCGGTACAGAGAGAGAGAGAGAGAGAGAGAGTCGGCGTTGAAACATCTCTCGAGCGCGCACTTCAAAGTGACAATTACCCGCCGCTATCGGCTGATATTCGCAGCTGATAATTAAAAGAGCGCGCACGAATGATTAATGGCAGCCGGCGGTGCGCGCGTGAAAATGATGCTGCAAAGAGACTCGCTCCTCGCCAATCCAATGCTTCATACGCGCGAATCGCCCAGAAAGAGAGAGAGAGAGAGAGAGAGGACGACTCGAAATAGCAAAGGGCGAGTGCGTTTCACTTTGTGTGCGCGCTTGCAACGCGCACACAGTTTTTTCGACGCGCTTCACGTGTTCCCGCGCTGTGTGTCGACGTCGAATTGACTTTATTAATTGCTCTGTTTCAATACAATGGCGCAAAAATTCGTCATTTATAAAAATTCAAAATGAGCATGTTACACCCGCGAATTCCCGATTCTGATACTGACACTCGACTCGAGCTATGTAGCTAGCTGCATGTATGCAACTCGACGAAGCGATTGTACAGATGCCAGCAAAGACTTTCCTTCGATTTCGCGTTCTTTCCTTTCGTGTCGTATATGAGCAAGTGGCGTAGTGTGGAACGAGGCTCTTCCCACCCGATGATCAACCTATAATGTCTCTATTCGCAAAACACCATTTAGTCAATGTAAGAAAAAGGCGTTGATCGTCACCGGGTCACAACGAGGCACGTGACGAAGGAGCGAGGCCGTGCGTGCGCGCACGATCCAAGCGTACATTGTTTTAAATCGCACGGGCGTAAATTTGGCGTTGGCAACGCGGGCTATGAGGCGAGCGTACGTGTAGCCCGCCGCGGTGCCGGTGTATTTTCGGTATACGCGTTTGAGTTTTCTCGGCCGGCGGATCGTTGGGCGAATCAAACGGGAAACGCAGCTGGGCTGCAGCCCGGCAGACACACACAGAGAGAGGAGCGTGGGCGTCGTGCTTTGCTCGCGAGTCGCTTGACTCTTCGAGCTGTGGCTCGCTCGCGCGCGCGTCGAGGCTTTTTCTAGCGCGGCAGTTTTTCCATTAAGCTTCATTTGTTTCTTTCATTGCGTAATGCACCGGACGCAGCGCTCATCTCATCTGCGCGACTCTCGCGCGCGCGCGCGCCTCTCTGTGCTCGCCAAGCCGCTCCGAGCCGCTACTCCCGTTAAAATTCTTAATCCGGACGTGTCTGCTGTCAACGAGGGCCCAAGGCCTCTCTCCCGAGAGCCGCATCAGCGCCAACTCCCGGCGGCCACTCGCGTCAAGTCTCGCCGCATAAGGAAAACACTCGGCAGGGCCACCAAGGCCACTATACTCCTATCCACACTGCGGCAGCTTCTTTCTTTTCGCGCGCTCGTTCGCGAGCTCCGATTCATCGCCGAGGCGGCGGCGGCGCGCGCGCGCGCACGGAGCAAAGGGGCTTAGCACGGACAACAACCCGCTCTCGAGCGGCTCGTTTCGCCGTCCGCCGCCAGGCGTCACCTCGGCACAGGCTGCCCTTTGCCGAGCCACGAGGGCCGGTACTACACCCGTGCGCGCACCCATCGATCCGCACAACCGACTTGCCAGCCCCACACGCGCGCGCGCGACCTTTCTCCTCGTACGTGTATCACCCAACACACGAAGGGTATATTTTTGATTTTACCCTCTGCAACCGCGGACCCCCTTTCGTCCCCCTCTTGCGTGCCAGCGTCATTTCGAGTCAGTAAAAGCAGCAACGAATCCCCGACGAGACTTGGGAAATTCAGTTTCCAACGACGCAGTTGCGTTGAATCGTTTTACGGGGCAGCGATGTAAGAAGAAAAATGGTAATTTTCAGATGTATCGTCCGCTTATGCGTGAATATTCGAGCATGAATTATAGCCGATCATATAAAGATTTATACTCCGAACGAGAATTATCCACAGCAACGGGAAAAACAGTTGAGATTGTAGAGCAGACCGGAAACGGAAATTTCACGAATAACAAATCGTCGCGAGGCTCGAGGGAAAAGGCACAAAAATAAGGGCCCTACTGGTGCCCCCCTCCTGCCCACCTTCATCCTCCCTCTAATTTATTCGGCCGATTAAAATTCGCCGATCGTCGTCGTCGTCGTCGTTGTCGTAGTCGTCGGTATCATTACAAATTACAGGTTGCGTACACCGCACGTACGTCGGCGGAATAAATTCACGTGCGCGCGGGGTACACGTGAGGAAGTAAACGGGGGAAGGGAGAAAAATGCAAGAGCGCAAGGTGCGAGTTTTGGGCGCGCGCGCGCGTATCCACCCGCGCAGCCCCCAAGACAAATGTGCAGCGCGGGCTGGTACGAGCGAGGAAGCGGGCGAGCGGGCGAGCGTGTATATCTGTCCGGCGAATCTGCAGCCGATGCAACTGCGGCGCCGCAGTCCAGCTGCCGAGATGCATCGGGCCGAGAGGGGCGGCCCGAAGCATTGTGCGCGTAATACACCTTTCTTACCCGGATTAATGCGCCCGGTACGCTTCTCCACCTCTCGTGTATCAATTACTAAATGGTCGATGCCGAGAGCCGAACCCGCGAATAAAAGAAAGAAAAGGTGACGGCTAGGTGGGATCGGGGCCGCGCGTCGCGTCCTAGACAAACAAGTAGTAAATCCAGTGTAAGATCGGCCGCGCTCCCTCTCGTCTCTCTCTCGCGCGCGCGCGACCGACAAACCGGCGGGCTGCTATCCAGCACACATCGAACGCGCGCTATACGATCGCTTCCACCGCCTGCTCCTTCGCCGGGCGCTCCCTCGCAATCGTTAATTCCCGAGTACTTGCGCGATCGGGGCGCACATGTGGATTGCGCGGCTTGCAGTCCGCCCGCGCACGTGCCCCACTTCTCACCTGTTTCCACTCGCGGGCGGCGGTGGCGGCGGTTACTCTTCGTTTCATTTGTAATTTAAAGCAGGCCCAATGTGCTCGCGATCCATCTCCCGATGCACTTGCGCCCGTTGCCCCGACCTCCCCCTCGCGCGCGAGCGGAAGTGCGCGCACCGCGCGTGCGGTCAGTCATCTTGCTGCCGCCGCCGCCGCTCGTTACCCCTTTGATTGACGGCCCGATGCTCGCGGCCGTTCGGCTCGCACCCGCTCGATGCTCTCACCCGCGCAGCTCCTCCCACGCTCCCCGAACCAACCCGTTTTTACTCTGTCAACCACTACTTCGTGAAAAGATTTCGCGGCGAAAGAGTTGTTACATTGAAAGCATTCGAGACCAATGTCTAGTTGCTAAAACGTTCAACGAGTAACTTGGCTACGCAAACGGCTATACGCATCGCCACCCTTTCCGAGTGCGCAATTATCATTCGATTCACGAGCGTGCGAGTATTAATTGCGGATATCGCACAATAGCGGAGCTCGAGACAGCTGGACGAGCGGCCGGCGCGGAAAAGAACGCGCGGAGATCGTGATGCAGGGCAGGGCAGAGAACGGGGCGGTGGGGGGAGGAGGAGGAGGAGGGCGTCCCCCGCTTGGCGCACTCATTGGCGGATTTTTTTCGCCGCGGTTGCAGCCCCGACCGGACACGCACGCACGCGCACTTTTTTCCGTTTGTGCAGTGCAGCGCGCGGGGGTGGAGTCGGCCGGGGGGGGGGAAGAAAAAAAGCAAGCGCCGGGCACACCCCCCCACGGACGGGCGAACGACACACGTGGCGCGCACGTGGAAAAAAAAGGGGGCGCGGGCTAGTTTTTTCCTCGACGTCGGCTGCGGCGGCGGCGGCGGCGGCGACGGAGGAGACCTCCCCACCCCGGGACGCGCGCTCGACCGACGGGGCGGAAGACGCTCGTCGGGGGTGGCGGCGGGTGGGGAGAGCTGCCGCGGGTGGGGAGGCGACCTTAGGAGCACGCGGTGGCGGCGGCGGGGCCGAAGGGGTCGCCGAGCCGAGAGTCGCGAGCTGCGCAAGTGCGTAAGATGACCAGAGAGCGAGCCTTTGTCGGCTCGTCTTTCGGCCGCGGCTCTCCTCTGGCCCGCGATATCCCTGTACGCGTCGCACCCTACCACCGCTCGACGATCCCTTCGCGCCTCGAGTCGAACAGCCGCCGATTCCTCGGCCTGCCAGCATCCACCGAAATCGTCCGATCCTTTTGGATTGGCAAGTTGGACACGCTCGCGACTCGAGTAGAAAAAAATACGCGTTGTCACGACCAGCCAATCGATGCGCATCAATTAAAAATAGACACACACATACGTGTATCGATCGGCGCGCGTTACACGAAGAATAATATATAAAATTGCGCCGAGGCGGGCGAAGAGCCTCCTTACATATCGCCGGCTCGTCGGGCACGCGTTCAATGGGCCGGGCCGAGCGGCGAATCATAGAGGGTAGTTTTTTCTCTCCAAGCCGACTAGACTCGCGCGGGCGCGCGCACTGCGGGGGGCAACTAAATTACACATGGGGGGCGAGAAAATAAAACACCACTCGCTGCTGTAGAGATCGCCCGGCCCGTATGGATCGGTGGCGGCGGCGGCGGCGGCGGCGGCGGCGGCGGCGACTCGAGTTAGTCACGCATGTGGCACTAGTAGCCGCGCGTGCATACGGACCGAGGAGGCCATTTTTAAAAGAACGGCCCCCTCTTCCTTTTTAATAAAATACGGTGAACACCCCCTTACATGGCACGCCAAGCCGCCGCCCAAGCCGCCGACGCCGCACCGCCCAAGCCGCCGCTCTCAAGCCGCTTCCCTTCGCTGCACTTTTTTCCCCGGGGCTGGCTCGGTAGTCGTACTTACCGATTCGTGTCGAGCACACGGCGCGCGCGCTCGAGCCCCGCGGAGCCGCTCTTATATCCGTTTCACCCCCGTCCTCGCGCGACGAGCAGCCCCAGCGACCGAGCAACGACCGAGCAGCCTCTTCTCTGCGCTAGATTTGCCGGTACGTAGAGAGCAGCAGGAGGAAAGTTTGAGCGAATCCGGGGGTGGTGATTGATACACAGGGGAGAGGCGGTAAATAACAGGTGCGAAGAGCGCGCGAGAGCATCTTGGGCCGGAGCTCGGTCGGGAAATGGGGATGACGGTGGTGGTGAAGCAAGGTGGCTGGCGGCGTGGGCGCAGCGAGGTGGGGGCGCAGCGAGGAGAAGTCGCAGGGGTGGATCGGGGAGGCGCGGGCGTTCTTAGGTGGAGGAGCGCGCCGACGCGGGCGGGCCGCCCCCACCTCGGTCCCGTCCCTTCCCCGAGACGAGGAGACGCGCGCAACCCCTCGCGCGCGCGCGTGCGAGCGCTCCTTACCCCCTTGGCCGGCTTCCCCTTGGAGCCAAGGCGGAGGGGGAGCCGGTGGCGGTGGCGGTGGCGGCCGAGCGCCGCTAGAGAGTGTGTCGCGGCCTTCTGGTGGGGCGAGGTGGGCTCTCTCGCGGAAAATGCCTCGGCGCTCGGGGCTGCGGGCGCCTTCAGTTTTTAGGCGCCGCTTCTCGCGGAGGAGACTCTCTCCGTCTTGTGGGGGAGCGGGTAAGAGCCGCCGGGGGGGCGGCGGGGAGTGCGATATCGCGCACACCTAAGACGCAACGCCCCTACCCTTGGGCGGCCTCGCCGCTCCGGCAGGCGCGCGCGGCTGGCTTCTTTAAGGCAGGCCTGCCCGCCACCACCTTCGAGACGCGCACTAGCTCTCTCTCCCCCGCGAGCGCCGCGCAGCCTCTGCTCCTCCGCGCCGCCGCCGTGCACCGACTTGAGCCTGCCCCGAGAGTCGCGGCCGAGAGTCAGTTCCTTCGGCTCCGCGCGCTAAGGACCAGGGAGAGCCAGGGCCGCGACAAACCGAGAAAGCCCTGATAGTCTGCACTAGTCCGCCGACTAGTACCAAACCGACTCTGTGCGCGCACGAGTCGTCCGGTGCACCGCCTCCTCCAAGACGCGCGCCCGCCCCGAGCCGCACTTCCGTCTTGGCCGTCGCCCTCGACTTACCTCCCTCGCCAGCACCAGCCTGCACCACCCCGACCAACACACGACTAGCTGTCCCCAAAGAGCTGTAAGGCCGCTACTACCCTCTCGCAGCCGCCACCGCACACGACGCACGCAACGTCTCTGCGACCTCGCACGTCTCCGCCACGACACTTTATTGTTGCACGCGACACTTTGCCGCCACTGGAGAAGCCTCTCCGAGTGTCATCACGCGACATAGTGCCGTTTTCTCAACAAGTTCGCGACTTTTCACACATACTCCGAGAGGATCGCCGGGCGATTTTTTTCTTCTTTTTTCCCTAATTCTTCGTCGAATCTTCGAAAGGTCCGTTTTTTCATTTTTTTCTTTTTTCATTCAAAGTGACTTGTGATGGTTTTGGACGATACTAGGCGAATGCGGAAATCGTTCCGAGTGCACAGTTCCGTAGTTTCGTTGCGAGTTTCGTGAAACGGGGTCAAGGCGACTCGAGGATTCAGCTGTCGTAACGACTAACCGAGTGAACAAGTGTCTTCCCAGTTTCTTTCTCTTTCTCCCATTTTTCCGTTTTACATAGTGTTTCAATAGTGTTACCGGTTCGTGTAGAATAATTATCCATTTCTCAATATCTACCACAATGAGACTTTTTCTCTCGCCATAATATAACTTGTGCGGAACTCTTTTTATCAAATTTTCTTTTTTTATCGGTCGTGTCTAGTTAATAGAGAACGGATCAGCAATATTATTTACGTGTAACCTCAGCCGATGAATACTTCGAGTGAATGAGTCAATTTTTTGACTATCAGTATTTTCAGAAACTTATACTTATTCTATCTGATTCAAAACTTCACGACATCATGTTATTAAGGAATCAAAATTATTTTGATTCATACTCGAAGCTGAATTATTTTGATTTTCTAGACGATGAAAAATTACTGTTAACAGTTTGGTTTCACTCGAGGTTGTAGTATGTTTGTAAAAATATTAACAGTCGGGTCGTTTGAGAGTGAAAGAAAAGGTGTCCGCGGTGTTTTTAGCCAAAGTCATTCATTCTGATTATTCGATTTTCGTAGCTCTTCATGTGACAGTCTTGCTTGATCTCATCTCAGTTCAGTTTTTAACAATGTTTCTCCCTCTTCCGGAACATCAACATAGTGCTTTTTCTGGCGCGTTGCGACGGTAGAAAATGTGGAGCCAATATTCAGTGTCGGACTCGGGAATTATACAAGAACAAAATTACTCCTCAGGAATCTTTATTTTTTGTGTCATTTTCTTGAAAGTGGAAACATAATGAAACAGTGACAAAGTGAAAATATCGCGCGATCGTGATAACCGCTATGGAAGAACTTGTTAGATTCGGATCGTATTCTTGAGAACGTACATTTCTCACCACCCTCAAACCTTTTTTACAAGATTAGGAATTTTAATTTCTCGATCACAGATGCCCAATACGATACGGTTCACAATACTCAAATATTTCCTCACGCTTCCGAATAGTATGCACAGAGCAATCCAGTGAAATTGTTCCTCCCTTATTAGTAGCGTAGATAATTTAAAAAGTGTATTATCTGATTGGGAGTAAATTTTGTTTTGTCTGTGTGCTTCCAGCTTTGAGCGGGAGACGCGTTACAGCGAGTTATTCCCGCGCAGGAGAGGAAGACTGGACGAAGCGGAAAAAGCAGAATAAGACAAGAAAGCAGAAGAAGACGAGCACAAGAGCGGAAGAGAATAGGAAGAATAACGGTTGGAAGCGGGGTAGCAGACCGAGTAGATTGGAGGAGAAGAAGAAGAAGAAGCAATAGTGAGGAAGAGATACATCGAGGTTACGAGAAGAAGAGATCGGAAAAAGACGGGAGATTGAGAAAAGCGTGAAACCTCGTGAGCGAGAGAGAGAGAGAGAGAGAGAGAGATACAAGGAGAAGTTAAGGAATAAGGTCAGATGAGGAAAAAGTGGAAGAACAAGAGTGAAATAGGAATCGAGTGAAGAATAATCGAGACCCCGCGCCGCATACATATATATTTCAGTGTGTTCAACAAACGAGTGTACCTAAGTGCAATATTATTTAAACGATAGTAAACAAAAAGCTACTACCATTGACGATCGGTACGACGCGGTTAATCGATAATTGATTAAAAGTAAAAAAATAAACTTCTTCAAGATTAATACTAGAGTCGCATTTTTCACGAGACGGAGAAATCGACGGACTTTAACGACTCATCCCAAGCAAGGAGTGACCAAGAAGAATCCAGCTGAATCCAAGGAGGGTATCATAACTTGTTCCGCCAAGTAATCACCAAATCGACTCTACTCACGGTAAAGTCGAAAATCAAATACATTACATTTACACACGAACCATAACACATACACAACAGGGCTTAAAAAAATAATAAAACTCAGGGCATCACGGAACGAGTTTTTTATCCAAGCTTAGGATTGAAACCACCTCGAATTCTTCGCCAAACAAAAAAATCACCAAATACCAAGAAGAAAAGAGCACGAAACTCCTTGAACAGTCGACCAAATAATACGTTAAAGTGTCCGTAAATTTCCACCTCGTTCACACCGTCCGGGCTGGGCAATCCTGAATTTAACCTGAACTTAAGTGTACGTATAGAATTTAAGTAGATAGAGAAGAGAGAACGAGTGAACGGTTGTCCTCCATCGAGTGCGAGGATATCCAATAGTGAACGCGTGCGCATGATAATACTCAAACAAATTGAACATATAACGGACAATCTTTTCCATAAACACACAAACACATTCACACACACACACACACACACACACACACACACACAAAGGACAGAACGACCTGTATATAAATATAATAAAGACGGACGTAGAGGAAGAGGAGAAAAGTTTTTAGTATATCCAACAGTGGGAACCATAGTCAGATTCGAGATTAATCAGCAGCATCATTGAAGAGCCCAACTATTCGGCCCAACATCCGAATAGAACTTTGATGAGCCAAACGACATCTACGAGCCGAACAAGCTTGACAGCAACAGCAGAAGCAGAAGCAGCAGCAGCAGTAGCAGCGGCGCAGCCAGAAAACTGACGTCGTTGGAAAGCAGGTGGTCGTGAGTCGCAGCCGAGCCCGTGATCCTTTACGGTCGACCACGACGCCGACACAGGTAGGAAGTGAGCCGAGTGAGGCCGAGTCCTCGCTTGACGATTGACGGCGGCGACAGGAGCGGAGGTACGCTTCGGTCGTCGAGCTGCTTTCCGAACGGAGTGCCAAAAAGCGAGCAAGCTGCGCCGGAAGGGGGTAGCCCGGGCTTCTCGCGAAGGCCTCAAGATTTCGGACGCGACGGCGGCCCTGGACCTGCGCGCCCAGTCGCAAGCCCAATCGGAATTTGGCCTGGAGCAGCCGGTGGCTCAGGCACCAGTCTTACAACACCACCATCAGACGGCCCAGCAGCAACAGCAGCACCACCACCACCAACAGCAGCAGCAACAACAGCAGCAGCAGCAGCAGCAGCAGCAGCAGGAACAACAGCTGCAAAATCAAGGAGACCTCATACGCAGCCCCTTTCAGCTCCAGCAGCATCAGCACCTTCAGCAGCAGCAACACCACCCCCAGCACCATCCTGGGAATCACCACCACAGTGGCGATTCGGGGGGTGGGATAGATAGCGGAGGAGGAGGAGGAGGAGGAGGCGGGGGTGGGGGAACAGCTGCCGGTGATAGCGGTGCTCTTGCTGCTGCTGGAGGCGGTGGAGGCAACGGGGGCGGGGGCATCGCGTCAAGGCCCACGCCCAACAAAACACAAAATAACGAGGAGGACGAGGACATCACCGAGCGCGACGAGGACGACGACGACGAGGACCCCAGCTCGCCGGATCCGGATCTCGAGCCGGAGCCCGAGCCGATGGAGGTGCAATCCTCGGCGGTGTCCGCCGCGGCGGCCAATCTCCACGCGCTCCGACAGCATGTATTCAAAATGTCGGACTACTGGCAGCAGCCCCAACGAGGCCCACCACAGCACTCGCCGGGGATGCAGCAGCACAGTCCCCTGCACAACTCGCAGAATCAGCAGCCGAACGCCATGCACAGTCCGCTCGGCCAGCAGCAACAGCAACAGGCCAACGCCGTGCAGCAGGCCCAGCACAACAGTAACGGCCAACTCGGACAAAGTGCGGCATCGCAGATGCAGCAACAGCAGCAGCAGCAGCAGCAGCAGCAGCAGCAACAGCAGCAGCAACAACAACAGCAACAACAGCAGCAGCAGCAACAACAGCAACAGCAGCAACAGCAGCGAGCGATGTCGATCGGTTCCCAGGGCCATCAGTCTTCCCCGGCGCCTACGACGCCCTCGCCACACGCGGATCACCAGAACGCCATCGCGTCGAGCATGGCTCAGAGTCTGCACAACCTGGCTCAGCAGGCCCAGGCTCAGGCTCAGCAATCGATGTCGCAGGCCTCGAGTCCGTCGCTCGCGGTGCAAGCCGTGCAGGCGGCTCAGGCGCTGAACCAGAACTTGGGCCAGGCGCTGACGCAGGCGCTGCAGCAGAACATGCAGCAGAACCTGGGCCAGACGCTCCAGCACAACTTGGCCCAGAGCCTGACGCCGAGCCTGTCGCCCCAGCAGCAACAGCAGCTGCTGAACCAGCCGCAGAACCTGAGCCAGGCGGGCCAGACTCTGCAGCAGAACATGCAGCAGCAGGCGCAGAACCTCAGCCAGACGCTGCAGCAGCACGCGCAGAACCTCAGCCAGAGCCTCGGCCAGCAGACGATGCAGCAGCAGGCGCAGAACCTCAGCCAGAACCTGGCGCAGCAGGCGCAGAACCTCAGCCAGAGCCTCGAGCAGCAGGCCCTCAACATGGCCAACTCGATAAGCCAGAACGGCGGTCTCGCCGGCATGAACGTCCAGGGGAACCAGCAGCAGAACTCGCAAAACGCAATGCTCAGTCCTGGCGCTGGCAGCCAAGATTCCCACGACGCCACATTGACCGAGAAACTTGTCAACGAGCTTCAGGTGAGTTGTCCATGTCGATCGATACTTTTCCGCATCCATATAAGTATATACGAGCCGTACTTTATCCGATCGAAAAAAAAAACAATACCAATATATATATAGATCGACAACCATATAATTTTCGATCGGTTATAGTATTCTCGATGCGCAAGCGTTATTTCTCAATCTTCTCTCGTCATTTGGTGAATGCGAACGAGCTCATTATCATGCCATTCACGTGTCGGCCCATCTTGAGCATATAGCCGGTTCGGCGTAATTAGCCGGTTGCATTACGCTAATGGCATAATTCACGGAAGTCAACCGAACAAAGTACCACCCGGCCGGCACATGCAGCTACTGTCGTCTTGTACACGGAAAATTCAGAGAGGATCGGGCGTGACGGTGTCGGATAGGCTCGTCTCGGTCCCTCGCTATCGGGCGACG
The DNA here is from genome assembly GCA_020882685.1 of Aphelinus atriplicis. Lineage (NCBI taxonomy): Eukaryota > Metazoa > Arthropoda > Insecta > Hymenoptera > Aphelinidae > Aphelinus > Aphelinus atriplicis. Next base: position 43,648,524 of record CM037076.1, on the reverse strand, counting down.
GTATATGCTTCGAAAGAGACGGGGGGAGCTGAGTAATAATAAAATCCGGGAAAGCCGTCTCGCGGCTGCATCGAGAGACACGCGAAGTATAAGGAGCGATAGAGCACGTGAATCGTCGCGGAACGTCGACCTTCATACGTATGTATAGTTGGGTCGGTGCGCGCACCACCACCTTGTGAGAGAGCGCGCACGCACACGCTAATGCAGATACGTCTCCCGCGCGCGGGGTTCTTGACCCGCCTTGACTAACACGGATTGCAGGCGGAGCGCGCGCGCGCGCTCGTACAAGCGTCCGCGTACATAAATATGTACGTATGCCGAGAGAGAGCGGGAACAAACTCACGCTGTAATATACGTCATCGCACTCCGCGAGATGCGCTTCGCCGGGGGAAAAATATTAATCGAGCCACGTTGGCCGAGGGGAAGACACGCGTTTCGCTCGAGCCTAGAGATCGGTGTGTATACATACAAATATAGTCTCGATGCAGCTGTTGGACGAGTTTGGGAAGATCGCAAAAGTAGGTCGGCACTCGCGTATTTCATCCGCATTCCGTGACGGGCGAGGGAGAAAAAGTGAAAAAGAAACGAGTAGAAGCACACTTGGTCCGCTCAAGTTTATCGATTCGCGCGAGCACCGTCATCTGCATTGCCACAGTCATTCTCGGGCGTCGTAGGAGCGAAGGGTACATAAAGGGATGTTGGGCCGGAGCGAGGCTGGGGGTGGGTTGGACAGCGGTATGCACTCGAAGTTGGTGTGATGTGATTAGTTTAGAGCCGCGCGAATCGCGAAAGTTGCCTCTCTCGCTTGGACAGTCGGAGCTGAGAAGTAGAGAGTTGGTAAGATAATAGCGGGTGGGAAGGATAAGACGTGGTCGAATCAATGGGTGCTCGGGTGTATACATGTGTGCGTGTGTTGTGGTCGCAGTCTCGAGCGGCCAGCCTCGGCAGCGGAGGTGGCGGCGGAGGTGGCGGCGGTGGTGGAGCGTCAGCGGGCGGAGGCGGCGCTGGCGGTGGCGCAGGAGCCGCTGCCGGCGGCTCGCCCAACTCTGGCATGGCCAACATCAGCGATCGCACCCTCGAGGAATGCTGGTCCACTCTGCAGCGAGTGAGTTGAACAGTCAGCCCTTTACACACGCAGCATTTCAGACCCTCGATACATCGTCGTGCTCTCGATAGCTGCTTGCCTGCCTGCCTGCCTGCCTACCTGCCTGCCCGACTGTGTCCGTCTCCGGCCTCTCGCCCCGCGCGCCAGTTATGCCGCCTATGCTCCTTTGCTAAATGCACTCGCAGCTCTTATTTTGCCTCCTCAACCGATGCCTCATCGATCAGATACGCCTCCTCGTCATTCGCCTATCCTTCCTCCCAACGCCCGTCAATTGTGAACGTTATCATTTTGCACGAGTTTTGCGCAATAGTTCGTTTGCCACCCCCCCCCCCCTACCCATCCACGTTCGGCATTATCATTCTCTCGCTTCGTTTTACTTGGTTCGTTCGCTCGGCGTTTTTTGTTTGCTTCGTCTCCGAGATTTCATCCGATATCAAACTCGATTTCGCAGCTCGTCATTTTCTTTTCACCCCCCCCCCTCCCCATGGACCAAGATTTTTTTGTTCTCCATTTTTGTCTTCTCAATTTTTTTCGTTCGCCCACAATTCATCAGCCTCGCTATGCATGAGATTTCAAGTGCACTCTGTTAATGTTCAAATTGTCTGTGTATGTGTTGATGTTGTTCATATTCAGATAGTAAACGTATTGTTGATATATATTCATCTATATATATATATATATATGCTATGTACCATGAAACTGAAGTTACAAACTGTAACTCGAAGCTGTAAGCGACATGTCTAATGCACTGTTGCGACTTTTACGATTCCCATATATAATATACGCACATGCAGTAAAAGCGTCTCGTCGACTGTATTCTACAAAGAGAATGCGCATACCTCCTGCTCGCTTGTAGTTTTTAACGAGGCAAAAAGTTGGGAGGGAAGTATGGGGATAATCGATAAGTAGTTCAGTGGAACAGCCCGTCACGATTATAATCAGTCAAATGATCGAGTCGCGGAGCAAAATTCGAAGAGCTGGCAAACTGGCCCAGTTTCTTTTTCGACGCGCGCCCCCGATCGAAAGACTACTTGCCCTGGTGTAAATGTGCAAAACACAGCCGGGCGCGACTCGAACGCGAGAATAAGCGACAGGCAATTTGCGGGCCATTAAAAAAGAAGTTTATCAATTTGTCGGGGGAAAAAGTTGGGCACCTCTGGAGCGCCGGCCGAAAGAAAGCAGTGCTAACGAACATTGAATTTGGTTTTACGAGTCTCGGACGAGTCTTTCTTAGTCGCGCCCTGGGAAAAAGAGGCAGCGAGAGAAAATAAAAGTACGGAGGAAACGAGTGGAGGAGCCAGCGAGCGAGCGAGCGCTGCAGTAAGAAACGGGCACGGCGCCCGCGGAAAACTTTTAAATTCCCTCCAGCAGCAGCTTCCGGCTCGGGGAGCAACACGAAGCAACAATTTGTTTCCCTAAGTAGCGGCGCGCTCTTTTGTTTTTGCGGTTCCTTTTATTTTTCAAAGGGGCATCTTGCGCGGGCCACTCGCGCCCCCGCCCCCGCCAGACAACCACGAGGACCGAGAGACTCGCCAGCAACGAAAGAAGCTAAAGCAATGAGCTTAATACACGAGTTATGCTCGTTGCAATATCGCCTCCTCCAACTCGCACTTCCTTCTTTTACCCCTTCTTACTTAGTTTCCCTCCGCGTAATTCTATGCTGCCTCGCCTCCCGACCGACCGGCCAACTTTTCCATCTATCAACAAATGTTTTTCATTATCAAGACTACTTTCGAATCAATTACACTCGGGGACCGGCTTGACAAAATCTTCTTTCGCTTTTTCACCCTGCTCTAGCTCGGAAACTTCAATCGAAATTGCGAACTTTTCTCTTGGGAACGCGATTATCCGTATCCTCAATGCGAGATATACATTATCAAATTAAAAGTAGTCGCGCGCAGGTCGTTGGGTTATTAATATTGAATATCAAAGTATCCGAGCGCCGCCGTAATGGAAGTATATGGAACACGTACGAGAGTCGCCCTATCGATCAGTTCGAGAGAACTGAGCGAAGCTATTGGATAAACGTCGAGGGGGTTGTCTTGAAAACGGAGGTTATCTTGAAAGGCCGCTCGACCGTAAGAAGGGTTCGAGAGCGATTTTACGTGTGTCCCACACGCTCCGTCATTTTTTCTTCGCCTCCCTCTCTCCCCGGCTCGCCATGAAAAACTCGTACACCCGTAAATTAGACCCTCGAGGCTGCGTAACAGTATAATAATGCGGGATGGGATTAATGGGTGTCGGAAAAAGGAATGATAAAAATATATCGAGGCGTATGTTTTAATTAAATTTCCTCGCGGACTCAGTGCAGAACTTTGTCGCAACTGTCTGTCGCGTCATGATTTTTTTTTTTCAATTTCTCCATCAACTTTTCATGACGAGGGTGATTTGGGATAAGGAACGAAGGCACTGCCAAAGCCGCGGTCAGCGCACAATATCTCGTTTCAGAAATACACGTTTCGAAATTCATGAATTTCGTTGTATGGAAATCGCAAAAAGGAGAGAAAAACGCGCATTTTAATTAAGTCAGAGTGAGAAAAACGAGGAGGAAGTGGCGTGGCATTGAATGCGCGAGCAGCAACGTTAGAAGTGAAACTTATCCGAGCGAAATTACACGCAACTTTTCCGTAAGCAAACTTTGACACGTTAAAAAAGCGCAGCCACCGCAGAGAAAGAGAGAGAGAGAGAGAGAGAGAGAGAGAGAGAGAGACTCGGGAGAGCGAGAAAGAGAGTAGCAGAACAGAAATCGCGCTTTGAACTGAAAGGATAGAGATAAAAATTTTGACTTGTCTGCGAGAGCTCACGTCCGATATTCTCACCCCCAAGAACTTTTCAGACTGTTCTCCCGGCTCGGCTCGGCTCGGCTCGCGAGCGCATTCATATCTTTCCAAAAAGACTCATTCCGCAAGAGTTTGAATTAATTTTTGAAAGGACTGCTTGCCTCCGCAGTTGGTAGATTGTATTTTCATCAGCGATGAGCTGTAGTACTTTTTGGACGAGTCGAGAAAGAGAGAAAAAAAAAACTGTATCAATTCACTCCCTCTCGAGAATTCATTCAAACTCACCGGGCAAAAAGTCATTCGACGCCATATTCTAAATCGAAATTCGAATGAATAAACTTGTTTGAATCAGTTGGGTGTATGCGAGTTAACACTGTAGGTGTGCGTGTGCGCGAGCGGGCAGAAGAAGAATAATACAAAGTTATTTACGCAGTCATTCATTCAAACAATATGTAACACTGATTAAAAACTTGTCCGCGAGTGGAGCGATGGAAGGTAAACACACGCACAGGATAGATGGGGCGGCTGGAAAAAGTCCGATACACAATTAACGGGGACAATGCGCGCGAGTCGTTCGCAACGCTCTCCCGCTTTGGCGCGTCCTTTTAATCCCGATTTTTCGCGCGCGCCCGGCATTCACAGCCCCGGCCGACGATGGCAGCGGGACAATCGACAGCGCGTTACACGCGCGGGAGAAAGCGATACGCGAGCGAGTCGCGAGCAAAAAAAAGCCGGGGGGGAAAAATAAAAAAAAGTACGAAGCGAGCCAGAAGGGGCCAACGTGAGAATCGGTGAGAGAGGTGTTACCCAACACACACGCACTCACACACACATACACGGGCACGGCTCATCCCTAATTTGCAAAACCAACGAGGGGGAGTTTTTGCCATCGCGCCCAAATTGAAATCCAATTATTTCGGCGCCTCGTCGCCCGCGGCAGCTTCCTTCGCTCGGCTCTTTTTTTTCGCCCCGCCGAGCCCGACGCCATTCAAATGAATTTTTTCGAGACGACAGCTCCCGTTGTACGTGTCGCGCGTCCGCATCTCTGCGCGTCCTCCCCTCCCCCTTTCTCTTCCGCCCGACAGATATTCCAGCTCGTTTTTCCGTCCAGAGGAATTCCAAGCGCCCGTGTGATCCGATCACCAACTACACCACTCTGCGCTCCAGATTAACTCGCCCGCGTCAACTTACTTTTTCTCCCCCACGTGAATCCTTTTCCGCGCACACACGCGTATATACTAACGCACGCACACGCGATTTGTTTTCGTTCGATTCGATCAACCGATTCAATTATTTCAATAATTAATCGAAATGCCTTCTCACTCTCACTCGCAAAATCAACTTTCTAATCTTATTCACTTTTACTTGGACGAACTTGAATCCCGATGCTTGTTATCGTTCGAAGATTGATCGAACACGGAAGTATGAAATTAGCGTATGAATAATTTATCCACCGATAGAGATTTTTAATGCTCGCGCTCGAGATTTCCAAGGTATTATTCGAGGAGTCAACAAATTTGACGAATCACTCGAGTAGCTCTTTTCCCATCTTACAAGCTCATTAAAACTCGCGGATAACTCAGTGGATAGAATGAATATACAATTAAAGTTGTGTGCAATAAAATTCGGATGCGTCGAGCGAGTAGGAATGATGAATGGAAGCGCGCAGGCATTCATGCGAGAGCAGTAGTAGGACACACACACACACACACACACACAGAGCGAGTTGTATGAACAAGGCAATTTTTTGCTGGCTCGAGTTGGTCGCGCGCGTCGACCAGCTGCCGAATGTCCCACAGGTCCCGGGAAGAAGGAACCGGCTCTGGCTCTGTCTCTACCCGGCAGCGATAGGGGGCGCGAAGGAAAAAAATTTTCCTGCCGAAAACTGACGCCCGAGAAAGGGAGGCTGGAGAGCCGAGGCGAATTACGTATGCGCCGTGTGTGCGCGGGCACGTTGTCGCGCGCGCGCGCGCGCGCGGGCATATTGTCTCACGCGGGCTCCTTCACGAAACCTCGCTCCCTTGGCCCGGCGGGACCAACCTGCCAACCAACCCCTTTCACCCGGCATTTTTTTCTTACTTTCCGCGTTTTTTTCTCCTTCACCCTCTTCCTCTCGACTCGCGCGCGTAACGGTTCTTCCACCCTTGCATTTTCTCAACCCCCACCCGGCCATTGTTCGCACGACACACACCGGCGGCCCGAGTTATCCAAATCGAGCGAGCGGGAAAACACACGTATGGTATAGGGAGCTCGCGAGCGCAGCCCAGTGAACTACATATCTCGGGGCAATCAATCGAAGAGGCTCGCGCCGCACACTTTCTCGCTCGTGTGTTTGCGCGTTCTTCCTCCAAATCGAACAAAAACCGCGTGTACGCGTACTCCCCGGGGGCAAATTACACAGCGCGAGCGAGTCATGGGATCGATTCCAACTGTATCGTCGATTGCTTTCAATTATCGGAGCAAATTGAAGAAGAAACAGCCGCGGGTCACGTGGCCGCTTCTTTCTTTCTTTCCGCGCTCGCGCGCCGCCGCGCCGTGAATAATGCATGAGAGCCGGCCGGCCAAAGTGTGCGCTCGCTCGCTCGCTCGCGTGTGTACATGAATAACCATACTTTTTGTCCGAGCTTCTCGCTTCTTCTTTTCAATCAAGCGTCGTTTCATTTGCGAACCGATGATTCACGGGTCACGATATCGCATGCATATACACAAGCATGTCCCTAATCCCATGCGTGTTCGGGCGTTATTGAAATTTCAAATAATCATCGGTTTTCTCTCTCTCTCTCTTTATCGAGTGCCCGTCTACTGCATCCGACACTCGAGAGCAAAGGGAAGATTTTCGCGAGGAGAGGAGAGTACGTATACACAACAGCTCGCGGGGATACTTTTTTTGCCCCGATCGCCGGGTGAATACATTAGAATACGCTCGCTTTGTCTGTCGCTTTTGTATCGCGAGCCGTCTCGGGGAGTTTCGTGCCAGCCGCCCGTTATACCCGCTACATCGCCGCCGAGACGGGCGAATTACGTGGACGTGTATGTGTGTACACGTAGCGCGTATACGGGGGCTTTTCCAATAATTTCGAGTGGCCGGTGTGGGGATCGCATGACCGCGGGCACTGGTCGTTTGGAGAAAAGCGCGACTTTTCGCCCGGCCAGCCGAGCACAAGGCTGCAGATATAAAGAGCGGATAAGCCGGCTGCCTCGCGTCTCCTACATATACGTGTACATATATATATATATATATATATATATATATATATATATATATATATACGTGAACGTATATGTATATAAAGTAATCACTCGAGTTACAGACGCTCTCAGTCGTGTACTGCACGCGGAGTCCGCGCCTCGCATCAACTCGCTCGCGAGCCGCGGGCTTTTTCCTTTTGCCCGAGCCAGCCGGCTAGCTTCTTTCGCTCTCCTCCTCCCCCCCACGCGCGCCATCCGACTTTATTTAAGGCTCTCTCTCTCTCTCTCTCTCTCTCTCGCGGCGCATATTCCATTACGGCTCTCTTTTCCCACATTGCTCCGAGCTGCGATTTCGATTTTGCCCGGCTCGATTTAGCCGGCTAATCGCGCTATGTACAATAACCCCGAGCGAAGAAAATCCTTGCAGTCGCTCCTCGATTCCACTTATTTCGGGTCGGGGGATAGAGAAAACACGACGAGCAACTCGCGGACAGGCGCACAATGGTCCACAAACGCTCGGCTCCGCGCGGCGTGTGTTCTGCTCTCCTCGTCTCTGTCTCGAGTCGTCTGCTGGAGCGCGGCGTGCGCGACCTACCCCAAGCCCCGCTGGCGCGCCCACGCGCGAGCCGCGGGGAGAGGGGAGCGAGGCCCCCGGAGGAAAGAGTGACGACGCCGCGCTGCAGCTCGAGCCAGCCAGCCAGCCAAGGTTTATTCTTTGCATGCGTGCATAAGGCCGCGCGGCGACGTTTTTTTTATCGTACGTTGCCCCGGCGGATCGACGGCCCCGCTCGCTCGCGTTAACTCATCCCGTAACTCCGATAAGATATTGCCCGGCGTCGCCGGCAGCAGAAGCAGCAGCGGAAGGACGACAGAGACGCGCGGAGAAAGAGAGCGTGCAACGAGCTCGGGATATGGTACTATGTTCCCCGACGACGGACCCCAAGTATTTTTACCTTCGCAAGCCACCTGTGCTCGGGCTAGTCGAGTTATATGGGTAAACGCGGCGAGCGACACGAGCGCTGGATCAGCGAGCGAGGGCGATTTACTTTGGAAATTGGACGGTTTCGAGAGTGAAGAAAAGAAGAATGGGCAAAGAAAAAAAAGAGAGAGCCTCGCTCTCGAGTTCAACGCTCGACCTCGAAACGCCGATGCGCTTGCGCGCGACAAAAGTGTGGGGGTCGCGTATGTGTGTGTGTGTGTGTGTGTGTATGTGCTTTGCGCTCGCGATAACAGCTGGCCGCGAGGAGCGGAGAGAGAGAGAGAGCGCCGCGGCACTGCAGTCGGATCGAAACCGAGCCCGCGAGATTTTAATCCGGTCCGCGCGTATAATAATTCTCGCGGCGGGCGCGCACTAGCCGTGTGGCATCCGGTGCGTCCTCCCGCTGCGGGGCCGCTCGCTCGCTCGCTCGCGCATATATGCATAGCCGCGCTCGCGCACCCAACAGACTCACGCAAAAGATCGTTGCCCTTCTAAATATAAGTTTGCAAAATCGAAAGGCAAGACTGGCGAGCCGCGCACCGAGAGAGAGAGAGAGAGCGAGATGGAGAGAAAAAGAGTGGAGGGGAGCCCCGCGCGCGCTGCAGCTTGCAGCCGCTCGGGGGGAATCGCGAAAAATCCGAGGCTCTCTCTCTCTCCTGCTCCTCCGCCGCCGCCGCCGCCGCCGCCTCCTCCTCCTCCTCTGACGCTTCCCCGGCTTTTTCTTTGTCTCGAGAGGCCAGTGACGATTTCGGCCGGCTCGCCTGATAAAAATGCCCTTCGACCGAGCGACTCGAGGCATCACTCGCGCAGCCTCGCGGATAAATCACGAGGATATTGGCCGATGCGCGTTTTGCGCACACCGCGGTGCCATATGCTCCGCGTACACAGATAGCGCTTGCACCGCAAGCCAAGCGTTATCGCTGCCGCTCGCGTGTCTTTATTATTCGCTTGAATTTCGATGACGCGGGTAGGAGGAGGCCGTCGCGGTCGGGAGCGACAGAGAAAGTCTCTGTCCGAGTCTCAGCAGCGGCTCTGTTCTCGCGAAGTTCGCCAGTTTCAGCGGGTCGTGAAAAAATAGCCGCGGTATGTGGGTCAGCAGACGGCCAGTGTCGCGGGGAGGGAAAAAATTAATCGCGACTCGCTCCACCGCGACCGGCCGATAGCTCGCCGAGCGGGAAAAAAGTCAGTGTGTCAGTCGAGCAATTTTTTCTGTTGCGCGGAGATACGCGGAAGGGGAGCGTCGCCGTATCTGCTCGCGCGCGCGCGCGATAATTCGCGAGTGTGATGCAACGGGCGAGAGGGTCGTCGACACAATTCGTAACGTACGTTGGACGGGGCCAGAAATTTGAATACAATGACGGGGCGGCCGCGCGCGCGAGAACAAAGGGCGGAAAAATCCGCGCGACAAAGCTCGAGCGGATAATTTTGACGCCGCGGTCCGGTTAGCTCGCGAGTTCGATGCGTTATACAGCTTGCGCGCCCACACGTCGCACCGGCTCCCAAACTGCATTGCTCAATGTGGGCTAATTCGAACTTGACCTCCCCCGCTCGAGCTGCCGGCCATTATTAATTTCGAACGAGACTCGCGCGAGCTCTTGGCCTGTCGGTCGGATCCGCGTAAAGAATGCGCGACCTGCGTCGGGGTTGGAGGGGAGTAGGACAGGCGGAATAACGCGAGTGAGCTGCGGGCGAGATAGAGAAACGAGAGAGAGGGAAATTCAAATGCTTCTAATTAGCTGGCGTGTCGGGCGTAAAAAGCCGGGCTGGAGAGCCGCGCAAGAGCCAGCAGATTCAAAGAGGGCAATAACCAACAGCTGGGCCGGAGGAGAAGTGACCGCTAATACGCCCGGCATCATCATCATCATTTTCTCTCTCTCTCTCTCTCTCTCTCTCTCTCTCTCTCTTTGGCCCCGCAGAGAGCAGCGCGGCGGACTCTCGCGAGAGTGCATGTACGCGTGGGTGAATATCCTCGAGGAGGAACTCGAGCGCAGCCTCTCTCTCTCTCTCTCTCGCCATAAGAAACATGACTACAAGCCGCTATAGACATGCACACACTCGCGCGCGCACTCGCATACACATAGTTCAGCTCTCGCGTCTCTCGCTCGCTCCTATGGGCCCTGCAGCTTCTCCCGTTTCACTCGCTCTTTCTCATTTTCTCTTATCTCATCTTCTCCCTCCCCCACCTCCGCCTCCTCCTTCTCCTCCTCATCTTCTTCTTCTTCTTGCAGACTTTTGCTGCTCCTCGGACTTCTTTCGCTCGTTCCCTCTCTCTCTCGCGCGCAGCGAGCTCGAGCTAGCCGGAAAAATTCGCGTATGCTTAATCTGGAGAAATCTCACTAGGGGAGAGCGAGAGAGTTGGGGAAAAAACGCGCCCGTCAGGATATGCGCCTGTGTGTAATTACTTTTATAATCTCGCTAATTCAGAACCGGTTTTTACTCCGGAGCTCGCCCGCCGCCGCCGCCGCCACCGCGCGTATACCGACCGTGTGTTCCGCGCTCGCTCTCCACCGACACACACTTGCCCGGCCGCCTCGGCTAAAAACTTATATGTACCTTATATACATTCGTGCCGTGCCGGGGCAACAATCAACACAATGTGTATGCAACTCGCGCGGCTCCGAGCGTATTGACCCTGTCAACCTTCGCTCCGGAGCTCGAGACCTGCTCGAGCCATCGGGAGAGAAAAAAACGCAAACGTCAATTTTTCTCGCGATTCAATCGTGTTGGATTGTCGCGGTATCGATGCAAATGATCGAGCGGCTGATGACTCTGGACTGAAGCTGCTGTGACGCGAGTCGCGCGTCGACAGATAGAAAGAAAGAAAGGAAGAAAGGCAGAAAGAAAGAGCGAAAGAAAGAAATAAGGAAGCGGAGGAAGGAAGGAGGAAGGAGGATTCGGGCAGTGGGTCAGAGAGAGAGAAAGAGCCGAAAGTGCTTCTCGGGGCGGGCCTCCTCGCTTTCGGTCGTGCGTCAGCGGTTACGCGTGTGTGTGTATGACGCAACCACTGCAGCTCTCGTGAGTTTGGGCTGGTGTCGGCTCGCTCGGGTTCGTTACTCTCTCGCACTCTTTCGCCGGCTCCTCTTTGTGCGGCAGCTTCTCTCTGTCTCGCGCGCGGGCTGGTTTTTTCGGGCCCAGCTGCTCGCTCTGCCACTTTCCCTTTCCTCCTCTCTGTCTTTCTCGCTGTGTCGAGCGGTGCGGCTGTGGTGCGGCGGCCGTGGGGCCATTGGCCCCGTTGCCCAAATCCCGCTGACCGAGTGCGAGTGCAGCGGTGTGGCTGGTGCAGCAGCCCCGGCCCGGCAGCCTCGACCTTCGACTGCGCAGCTTCTCGCGACTGGCTTTGACTGCGGCGCCGCGAGCCCCCACTCTTGTGTGTGTGTGTGTGTGTGTGTGTGTGTCTGCGCGCACCGGGTCGCGCTCGCACCACGTGCTCGGCCGCGCGCTCCGTCACGTGCTACCTGCCGCCGGTCCATCGCTGGACCTGTACAACCAACCCCACAGTATATATATAGCTGGATCGTATGCACGTACACGCGCACTCGAGCCGGCGGATAAAAAGTTAGCCAGTGCGCACTGGCACTTGTATGTGTATACATACATATGGGTTCGCGAACATGCACATGTGTGTTGCTCGCGGCATCTGCAACTCGCAGTGCAGCCTCCCCCGTTCCGTTTCGTATGTGTACGTATACTTACTTACAACGGTGCCGCGCGCACGCGATCATTCGAATTCGTATCTACGCGTGCACGTACATACGCGTACGAACTCTCGGTGCACTTTTCCAGCTGCAACTTGTCTCACGCTGCAGAATAAAACACGTCCGGCGCAAAATAAACGCGGGCGAGCGAGCGAGCGAGATTTATTCGGAAAAAACGAAGCTCTCGAGAGGTGGATCGCGCGGTTCGATGTATATGTGTATACATATAAAGAGAGAGAGAGAGAGAGAGAGACGAATGCAAATGATACGTGTATGTACAGGCTAGTCGCGCACACATGCACACGGAGACGCGGGCGTCGGAGAGAAAGAGAGATGGAAAAAGCGCATGTGTACCTTCGGACCTTGGCGGCGCTCCCCCCTGAGGCTGCACCGCTTGGCTGCAGCCAATTGGCGTCGAGGACGCGCCGCCGCCGCAGCGTCGCTCCTTCATATACATATATACTCTTTTTATTTTTTATTTTCCTCGCGCGCACGAGTGCATCGCATGGGCGAGCGCAATTATTCGCGCGCGCACGCACATATACCCAAAACTCGCTCGACTCCCCGACGCGGAAGAGGATCGCATTTGAACTTGAGCCCAAGGATCGCCTCCCACTGCAGCTCTCTCTCCCTCTCGCCTCCGCGGCTCTCTCTCGCAGCCGCCGCACTGCTCACCGTACTTTCGAATGATCCATATATTTCGCTCTCTCGCCGAAAGTCGCCCGATGCGTTGGTTCGGACAATATTTCGTTGTCGGAGCCAGGAGGACTATCGAAGAGTCGAGGGGATTAGGTCGTTGGGAGGGCTGGATTATTCGGGTGCGAAAAGTAAATGGGCCGCGCGAGGGAGTAGGACGCGAGGAGGGGGGGTCGAGCGTAAGTGCAATTGCAGTGGAGGCGGCGAGGGAGGAGGGCGAGGAGGGCGAGGAGGGGGGGGGGAGGAGGGGGAGGGGAGGGAAAAACGCGCTTGGCTCGCGGAGAAAAGAGCTGGAAAAAGGTGGGGAGGGTGCGAGCGTGTGCGGAGGTGGGAGCGGGCTCGAGCGCCGTGGTGGGGCTGGGGCCTCCTCCTCGCGCTTCTTTCAGCCCTGCGCCGCGGCGTCTAGGAGCTGGTCTGTTGGGAGGCTCGGTAGGCCCGGCGACCACCAGCTCTCTCTCTCTCTCTCTCTCTCGCGGTCGCTGTCTCTCCGACAGAGAAAAGAGGGAGGGAAGAAAGCGATCCGCTCGCGTACGTACGTGTGTGTGTGTGTGTGTCTCTCTCTCCCGGGCCGCTCGGTCTCGCGCGCGGCTGCACCACTCTCCCGGCACCGCGCCGATCATTGTGCCCGCCGTGCGCTCGTCCAACTTTGCGAGCGCGCGCGCGCGCGCAAACAGCAAAACAGAGACGTACACACGCACGCGAGTCGACGGAGGGAGCGAGAGCGAGCGAGAGAAAAATCGCCGCCGCCGCCGCCGCCGAGTGCGTATGTGTCGCGGAGCGCCGGCGCGGGCTCCAGCGCACTGAGTTTTTTCCGACCCACCGGGGCAGACGCGCCGCGCACACCAGCAGCAGCAGCAGCAGCCGGCTCGGATTTTTTACGCCGCTGCCGCCGCCGCCGCCGCTCCTGCCGGAGCAGGGCCGCGACACAGCGCCGAGCACAACCCTTCAGTTGAGTCGAGTGTCGCTGCCGCGTCGCCGCCGCCGCCGCTGCCGCCGCCTTAGCGGCCTCCCGCTCCCCGGGATGAGCAGCTTCAACAGTGTGCCATATTTTGTGATCGATTCGAGGCTTTTGCGCGAGACGCCCCCGCACGAGCCAGCCAGCCGAGTGTGATCCAGCAGGCCGCGGCTCGCGAAGAGCAGCCTCGGTGCCACTCATCGCCCACCACTCACATCCAGGTTAGAGCTTTTGCCTCGCGCGAACAGTGTTATGCGAGACACGCGAGACACGCGAGATCGCCGATATCGAGCGGGCTCTCGGGTTCGCGGCAGCCGGATCGAGTCGCGGGAAATCGGCGTCGCGGAGCCAACGAAAACTCGACGCGCTCCACCTGTTGCTCCGCGGCGCGCCCGACCGCCCACGCCTCCCTCCTCCCCGCCCGGCTCAAGCGCTCCTTTTTTTCCTCCGGGGATACGGGGTGGCTGTGTAGGGTGGCTGTGTAGGGTGGCTGTGTAGGGTGGCCCGCCACGCCGTTTTTCCTATCCCCAGTGAGCAGTTATTGCGGCTCGTTTGTTATTAGGTTCTTTCCGTCGGATCCGCGAAATTTCAACCGCGCCCTTCGATCGATCGTTGCGTCGGGGATTGATTGATTGAGAGGACGAGTTGGTGCGTAATCTGACGTTCCCCGGAATCGACCGGCAACAATAACAAACATCGCAAGTGAGTGAGCGAAACAGAGAGAAAGCGAATCGGCTCGGCTGATCGATTGAATCACTCGCGGGTTACGAGCGTCGGCGGCGGCTGCTGCTGCGGGCCGTAAGAGTTGCGCAAATTTGCCGGGCGCGTTAGCCGCCTTTAAAAATAGCCGGTCCGCCTCGAGTCGGGGGGGTCGGCCGGCCGGCCGGCCGCTCGAGTGCAACAAAGAAAGCGCGGGCAAACGAGCTCCTCCTCGAGGGCGACCGCTCGCCGATTTCACGGCCGCGAGCTCTCTCGGTCAAAAGGGGGGACACGGCGACTCGCAAATGTCCAATATTCAAGGATCAATGGACCCTCGGCGTGGCCCGTCACTTTTTCCTTCCTCCTCGCGCGCGCACGTCCCTCATTCCAATTCGGTCCGCGGCTGCTGCTGCTGCGCGCGATTGCACTTTGTCTCCTTTTTTTCTTTCCTCCACGCCCCTCCTCCTTTTTTCGAGTTCAACGCTCGCGAGACGCGGCTAGAGAAGCGCCACGGCGATCGGACGCTGTTGTGTGTTTGACACGTCGAGATAACGCAGGCTGGATGTTGGTATATCGGACGGCCGGTCGGCGACTCTCGATCGAAAGCTCCGCGGCCGCGGCTGTCCTCCCCGAGCACCGCCGCGCGGAGGAATGCCTCGCCTCGTTACGAAACATTATGCCGATCGAATAATTATCCGCGCGCGCGCGATTACGGCCGATCAAAGTCGGTTCTCGGCTGGTGAAAACCTATCGACGCACGCCAATTTATACACACGCGGGTATGCGCATCAGGGCGATCGGCTTTTGCCAATACGAAGCGGGAGGTATAGGGCCTTGAAATCCGCGGCGAAAATAACAAACAGCTGTTGAAGAAGTGTATAAATAACGAGCGAGCGAGCGAATAAACAAATGCGCCTCGAGAATTGCGCCCCGTTTTATCATGGATATTTATGCTAGGGTCTGCGCGCACCGCGAGTTATTGGAGTGTCGCGAAACCGCGCCGACTCGGGCAAGATGGAAAAAGAGCGGGCGAGCTCTCTGGCAAGAGAAAAAGGAGGAAAGGGAGAAAAAGGCGAGAGAGGAGCAGAGGAGAAAAAGAGAGAAAGAGAGAGAGAGAGAGAGAGAGAGAGAGAGAGAGAGGAGTTGGCAACTGCGCGAGCAACGAGTATACGTACTCGGTCGCGGCATGCAGTGGGCGACTCGACATAAAGCATACTTATATATGAGCTAGCTCTCGAGCCGGGCGAGCGAGCGGCCGGGATGCAGCGCTGCAGCTGTGATTTTTGCCGCGCGGCCGGCGGAAAAATGATCCACGGCTCGAGCGAGCGAGGGAGGCTTCTCGCGCAATCCGCGACTGATGAAAAGCGCCTCGGAACAATGGCCCGAGGGGCTGGTGCTCTCGGCCGATAGGGGGCTAACGAACGCGACACTTTGGCGAGGACGCACGCGTGAGAGAGAGAGAGAGAGAGAGAGAGAGAGAGAGAGAGAGAGAGAGAGAGAGAGAGAGAGATATCGGCGGCGCTCGAGTTATCTGGCCTTGCCTGTGTATATACGCGCTCGCCAGCCCGCGCGCGCGAGAGCGGCTGCTGAACCTGACCTCCGACAACGCTCAGCGTCGGCGGCGGCGGCGGCGGCATTCTTCGCTCGCCTTCCCAGCTCGACTCGACTTGCGCGCGCGCGCGGGCACCGAGTCACGCTGCTACGTCATTAAAATAAATTAAAGATTATCAGGTCGGCCACTCGCGAGCAGTGCGCCGACCGCGAGCGGCCTTCTTTTTATATCATATGCTCTCTCTCGCTCTTTCTTTCTCTCTCTCCTCCTCCTCCGGCAGCGGCTCTTTTATATTTTCCTTTTCCTCTCGTCTCCCCTCCTCGCGCCAGCTGCGCGCGCGACACTCTTTCTCGCCAAACTGACCTCGCCACCACTCGCTCGCCTCCTCACTTTCTTCCTCGTTCGCGGCGGCTCCCTTTCCGCCCGCAGCTTTGGGTCCGGCGCGCCGGGCCGTTACTACTGATTTCCAAGAGCCATTGGCTGCAGTCGGAGCGAGCGAGAGAGAGAGAGGCTCGCGACATTGGTCGGGATTGCCCTTGGGTCGTGGGGAGCTGTGTCGATGGGCAAGGTCACGCGGCCGAGCCCGTGCATTGCAGCACGTGGCTGCAGCCGCCGCGCGCGACGTCTCGCTTCCTATATATATATATATATATATCATTTTATCCGGTCCATTGGGCCGTTCTCCCTGCTGTTAATTCATCTTTGGGTTGATTCGGATCAATCAACAATAGATTCGTGAAATTTTCATATTTGGCTAAGAACGACACGATATAGATCGCAACAGCTCGTGATTTCATTCGAACTGCTGAAATTGTGAGCGAGCGATGAGATGGATGAAAATACGATATCTCGCCAGAAAACCACTTGAGATGTAGATCCCTGATCGTGCTGAAAATCTCGGGAATGATTAATTACCCAACTATTGATAGCAATCATTCAGCATGACGTTTCAATTTTCTGGAGATACTGTCGTGTTTTCAAACAAACAATGTATACACGTACGATAATTTACATTAACATGGATTCACATTACGTGCAGTAAATCAGCAATGGTCGATTGATACCCATACGAAGAATCGAATTAAGCTCAGTTTGAAACTTTGCTAATATCATACGTTAGGGTTTCAAAAAAAAACTCAACCTCGAAAAGTTTGAATCATATTAAAAACGCAAATCGCAATTGCTCGCCTGGTTAATTGTTATTCACGCGCTTCTCGAGGGCAACGTAGCACTGGAGATTTGGGTATAGGTATAGTCGTGGGATTGTTAAATTGGCAGAGCCTCGTGTCGTGTGCGACACGTAAGCTCTCCCGACTCGGTCGGTCCATTCACGAGTCGCGCCGGGGCTCGCGCGCGCGCGCACGTGCCGATCGATCAAGAATCGCCGGGCAGCGTGCGCGCGCGCGCGCTTTGTTTTCATCGGGCCGAGATGCCTGCGCCTGTGGCTCGGGCTACACGTGTGTGTGTGTGTGTGTGTGTGTGTGTGTGTGTGTGTGAGTACGCGCGTGTGTCGGGCGACGCGACGCGATGAATGAAACATTAGTGCTGGCCGACGGCGGCGGCAGCGGCTCTCGAGAGTCATTGTCGAGTCGCCGAGATCCATAGTACGCGCCAACTAATAATACATTCTCATTCTGGCCGAGCCGCGCGACCAACATAGCCGGCCGCCCTATTAATAACGCCCGGCCACAATCATTCGCCCTCGACTGTCGCGATCCCGCGGCTAACACATACCTACATGTACTCTATATACCAAAAACGAACGACGCTTCGTCGACTTCACCCGTACGGCTGTAATCGTCGAATTAATTGCTCGTCCTGTACGGAATCACCGCAAACTCGGATCGGGTTGATTAATCGACGGACGGAGCTCGCGCGCAAAAGTATAGGATTTAGCGTCGGGGGAGAAGGGATGGAGGAGCTAGCTCGGTGATAAGCGCTCGATTAGACGCTCGCTCGCTTGCATATGGTAATAACACGCTCGCGAAGTGATAATTTTTATCTTGTTTATCGAGCGCCTGCGCCGGGCAATCGGCGGCTCTTATAACACAATTATACTTTTATCGCACGCGGCGTCGCTGAAATCCGTGCAAACCAGCCTTGGGTGCGTTTGCCGGGCCGCTGGAGGACCGCCGAAGGGCTCGAGGCGCGCGTACGACTCGTGAATAATGCAGCGCGGCCTACATTGCCCGCGCGAGCGACCCCCAAAAAACTCGGATAACCAGTTTGGAGCGGGCCGATCGAGGCAAGAAACGCGCGGCGCTTCCGCAAGGGCAACACACTGCACGCGGTGACGCACTTTCTCCCCCTGCGACGCACACACACACACACACACACACACTGTGGCCGATCCGGCCTGCTCTCCTCGCGTTTCCTTCATAATTTCGCGCCGCCGCGAGACTAGTCGCGGATTTTATGGGACGTGCGTCCGGCTGATCGATCGATCCATCAGCCCGCAGACCGACCACTTTTACACGTCCGCGCTTCTTCTTTTTCACCGAGTGTCTTCATCGTACAACTACACCTGTCTCGCGCCCTCCACGCTATATTTATCATTTGTCGAGTCGTGCGGATTGATGAATTTCGATGAACAGCTACACGCTCGAATTATTCTGAGGGGGATTGAATATCTATCAGACATAGAGCGTCTTAGAGGAGAAAAAATCGTGCAAGTGTGTACGGGTAGAACAATCGACACATCGTCTATACTTTAGCGTCGCTCGCGAAAATCTAGCGCGTCAACGGGGGACGGATTCTGTAAACACGGCCACGTGCGGCTGTTTATTCGACGCATCGCTCTCGCGCGCGCGACTCGGGCCGGCGGCTCATCTTCGCTCGCGCGGCTGAAATGTATCGCGCGAGCGAGGCTGCTGGGCACATAATTGAAATCTAGCTTAGTGATATCCGATCGATCGGTCTCCGCGGATACGCACGCACGCGCGCAAGAATCAACTGATACGTTTGTCCTCGGGCCCGTGCGCACTGCAGCTCGAGCCACGTCTTTTTCTATATGTATACACAGACTGGTCGCCAGCGTATTTTATCATCGCCGCTCGAGTCGTTCTTTCCGCCTTTTTTTATTTTTCCCAGCTCGTCTTTATCGTGGCGCTGGTGGGAAATTTTTCACCCCCCGTCGCGCCAGCCAGCCAGCTCTATGCATCCACAGCTGAATTCGGATCGCGCAGGTCGATCGTTGACGAATCCGCGAATCGGAGCTATATAGCCGCTCGCCAAGGGCAATTGTTATGTAAATATACCCGCTCGCTGCCGACCGGGGCTCGCGCAATAATTGAGTACGCAGCAGCTACCTTCCTTCCTGTTACGGGCCGGGAGTGGACGTTCCCGTGTACCCGCGACTCTCCTCACAACGAGCGTCTTTCTCGTCTCGGGCCGAAAAGCCGCGTAACGCCGGGACGCTGCAGTTTGGCGCATCAAGACGCAATGGACGCATGCAGCCGGTGGCCCGGCGGACAGACACACACTGCGCGCACACACACACACACACACACGGGACACAAGCGCGAGGATAAACAAATGCGCTCGTGCGGGCGCGCGAGACTTGGCAACGCGGCGATGGCCGGCCAAGGCCTGCCCGGCCGGCGCACTTTTATTTCCTCTCGTTTTCGCGGTGCAGCGCGCGCGCGCGCACTTGGGAAAAAAAGACGAGAGAGAAAAACGCAGGCCGAGCGCTGCAGTGCCGCCGCGGGGATGAGCATACCCCTCCCCCCCCTTGCCCCAACGCAGCACAAGCGCGGCCAGCTCTGCACTTTGTTTGCCTTGTCGCGCATAGCTCTGCACCTCGTATCATTGGCCATCCAAATCCCGAGTTTTGGATTAGCCGCGTTGAGCCTCGATTGGCTTGGTATAGGTTCGATCGGCGATTCTATACATCGCGGCATAAGCGACATAAGCGCAATGCGTGTAATTGAAATTTTAAAAAGTAGAGAAGCGATCTCGAGTGGCCCAGGGAAGTATCATGGAATCGTGAAGCGCGGAGGAAGGGTCGCCCGTCTCCGCCTCGGCTGGTATATAGAAAAAGAGAGAGAGAGAGAGACTTGTGCACATTCGTGCTGGGCTCTTTCATCCCGTACGTACATACGCTGTGCTTACTTATTTTCGCTCGCTCGCTCGCGCGCGGCTCGTTCTTTCGCGCGGGTTTATTTTTACCGCAGCGGCGGCGGCGGTGGCGGCGGCGGAGAAGCTGGGGAAAAAAGAGGAAAGAAAGGCCTCGCTCGTTCATTGCCCATGGTCAGTAATTTCGCTCGCTTGCTCGGAAGAGAGTGAGAGAGAGAGAGAGAGAGAGAGAGAGTCGGGGCGAGAATGCAGCAGTGGTGGCCTTCGCACTCGAGCCTCCTCCTCCTCCTCCACCTCCTCCTTCCCCTTTTCTCCGCGAGCACAGACTCCAAAGCTTTATTTATATCCGCGCGCGCGCGACCCACCGACACAGCTCACTCGCGAGTGAGCGCACTTTTCAAACTCGCTGGCGATTTATTCGAGGAAAAGCCATCCTCGCGCGTTTCGCCAGTGCAGCTCACTTCTTTCGAATACCCCCCACCCCAGCCCCCGGGCCCCGCACCTCCATTAATCCTCTCGGTCTCGCGCGCGCTCCTTCTTTTATGCCAGTGGCATGCGCGCCCAAGGTGAGGCACTTTTATTCCACGCATTTTCTCGCTCGCTCGCCCTTTTTCCCCCCGTCGCTCCCCGACTTTTTCCCCTTTTTTTCCTTCTTTCCTTCTTCTTCCAGCCAGTTCCGTGATTTTTGCCGTGAGGCGCGCACAGCTCGTTTCTTTCTCCTCCGCGGAACCCTGCAACAAAGTAACTCTAAATTCTGCTCTAGAGTCTCTCGTGCATACGCGTATATATAGAAGGAAACTTGAGCGTCCGGGGAAAAAGTGAATTTTCCACGCGGTCGCAATCTGCACGCGACGATCGAGTGTCGAAAATTAAACGGGCACCGATCGGATGAGGGGATAAGCGAATGGCAGGCGGAAAAACGAGTAGGAGAGAGATTGATTGATTGATATCAGATTTATTATGCCAAAACCCATAGGGTCGGATGGCAAAAGGAGCATACATTTGTAATACTTATACTAATAATACTAATAAATATAATACGAATAATACTAATAACAATAACAATAATGATAACCAAGGCATGACAGTAAATTTTCTCATCGCAGAAATAACAGCTATACACATGAAAATCTGGTTTGATACTAATAACAATAATAATGACAGCAGTAATCTTCAAGAATAACATTTCCAAGCGAGTGTTCTCATCTATGTACTAGGAGTTGATTTTGATTTAAAAAGTATTGAAATAATGAGTGTTTGAAAAGGTCAACGGAATTTTTCAGTTTTATATTGGTGGGCAACGAATCCCAGAGTTTCATTGCCAAATTAGAGAAGGACTCCTCGAAACATTTCAAATTAGTTTTAGGCAATAGAAAATTTGACTGCTTGATCCTCTGGGATCGTCGAAGGCTACCGTCGAATAGAACAAATAATTCATGAAGGTATTCGGGTTCTGAAGTGGTAAAAATCTTATATGTTTGAACAGCTAGTAAATACCTTCTGCGGTTTTCCAACGATAACCATTGCAAGGTAGAGTAATACGGTGCCAACGGAGCATCGCTTTTTAGATGAAAGATGAATCTGACAATCACGTTACACAGTCTCTGGAGTTTGATAGCTAGATATCCAGAGAGACCACTGTTGTACACGAGGCATGCATAGTCAAAATGGGGTAAGATAAGGGCTTGAGCAAGACGGATTTTCAATTTGGTTGACAGACAGCTACCTCGATATCTCAGTCTGTATAATACGCCATGAACTTTTGAGCACACTCTTGATATGTGGGCATTCCATGATAAATCATTGGACAGCATAACGCCGAGGTTTTTGACTGTATGGGAAAGGGGAATGATTGAATTACCGACTATGATTGGAAGCAGTGCAGGTCCATCTTCCCTCAGCGTCTTGAGGTTTTGAGCTGTGCCACATAACATAGCTTGAGTTTTGCTGACATTCAATTTAAGCCCGTTCTCGTTTGCCCATCTGACCACCGCTGCTGCGTCCTCGAGTAATTTGGTTATTGCTGTATTTAAGTCTTCACGAAAGCATTCTAAATATATGTGGAAAGTCATCGGCAAAAAGGAGACCTTTGCAGTGTTTTAAAACCAATATAATCAAATTTATGAACATCAGAAAGATAATGGGAGCCGGCTTAGAACCCTGTGGAACACCTGAAGTGTTTGGCAAGAAATCGGTCGCCGACCCGTCATTCTTCAGAATAGCTTGTGAACGATCCGATATAAATGAATGAAGGAACTTTATGGCTTCATCTGAGAAGTTGAACTTTCTAGCTTTTTCGAGTAGAGTTTTATGGTCGATAGTATCGAATGCTTTTGAAAAGTCAAAGAATAATACGAGTGTGAATTTGCCTTGGTCCATGTTTTTCCGAATGTCTTCTGTTAATTTTAATAAGGCTGTTTGTGTGCTAAAGTTACTCCTGAATCCCGATTGAAACATTGATAACAGTTTATTATCCTCAAGGAATTGGGTCATTTGTCGGGTAATTATGGAGTCAAACACTTTTGCAAAGTGACATAGATTTGCGACCGGCCTCGTGTCGGATGGAGATGATGGGGACGAAACCTTACTCAAAGGTATTACATATGATCTTTTCCATACTTCAGGGTAAACGCATTGAGAGAAAGATAAGTTGAACAGATTTGTAAAGAACGGAACTATGTCGGAAAGGTTATTTTTGAAGTAAGATAATGAAAGGCCATCATAACTGCGACCTTTCGCTTTGGGTAGGCAGTATTGCATGGCCTTAAACACGAGATCATGATTGAGCTGAGAAAAATTGAAAATTGGCTTAGTGGGATCGAGATCGATGTTCAGCACCAACTTGAGATCGTCCTCCGAACAGGCTGGATGAGTGCAAGTAACGTTTGAAAAATGCTCAATTAGGACATCCGCTGAGAAGTTTTCCAACGGCGAGGGAAATTTATTCTTTGCCAGGCCAAATTTTGTTAAGGTTTTCCAAAACTTCGAGGCATTGGACGAATTATTTAGTAGCTGAATAAGGTAGTTATCTTTCAAGTCTTTCATTTCCTTTTTAATTTCTTTCTTGAAGATTTTATATTCTAAAAGCAATTTTGAATCCTTAGTGCGTCGAGCATGCTGGTACATACGATCGCGAATTTTGCATTTTGACTTTAATTCAGGAGTGATCCAAGGTGCAGACTTTCTATAGAACTCTCTTGTAACGATAGGAGCGTGTGTGTCCAATAGTGACAATGCTTTTTCCTGAAAGTTACTAAAAAGAGTGTTGACATGTGCATTTCGTAGATCCATGATTTCGAGCAATTCTTCAGAGAAAGTAGCAGGTGAAAATCTATTGAAGTTTCTATATGTTATTACTCTGTTATTGCTTATAGGGATATCAAGTTTGTAATTAATAATCAAGTAATCGTGGCAGTTTATAAATGGAGATATTGATTTACTATGGGATAGAATTTTGTCCTGGGAGTCAACTATGATAACATCGAGCCAAGTGTCTGTATCATCTTTGTGGTGAGTTGCGGTGAATGGTGTTAAAAATAGGGAATTTTCATATATTAGATTTTTTAGATGATTACCGTAATAATTATTCTCTCGAGACAAGTCAGAGTTCATATCTCCCGCAATAATAACACCTGAATATAAATGAATATATCTCGATAATGCATAGAAAAAATCAACTAAAACTCTACCACCTGGTCGACGATAAACAGAAGCGAATAGTATACGTTCGCCACTGCTTGGACAAATTTCGAGAATGAGATATTCCGGTTCATTTATGTCTTCAATCTGTGGTGATTCAAGGACCGTATATCCGATATTTTGGCGAATGTAGCAAGCTATACCACCGCCCTGTACATATTCGCGGCTGCCTTGTCCATGCGTAAGACCACGTTCGTTGCTCACTAAATTATAGTCGGATATGTTGAAGGTGCAAATATCATGTTTTGGGGTGAACCATGTTTCGGCAACTGATAATATATCTATGTCTTCCTCGATCAACAATTTCTCAATTTCAGTTCGATGGGCCTTTACAGAATTCGCATTTACTTGGGCAATTCGAAGATAGTATTTTGAATTTGAAGTATTACTATTGCTGGGAATATTATTGTTATTTGTGGAAAGTCATATCATTTTGCTCAAATCGTTCTCTGTGGCTATGGTAATTTTGTCGGTCCCATCATCTTTACGAACAAAAATACAGCCATCACGAGCCCATACGTATTTATAATTAGTTTCCCTAGCACGGTCTTTTGCTAGGAGTAACAAATTATGAGTGGCAGGGGGTAGCATCTCGTATATTTTTAACACATTGTCTGGGGCGCCCGGAATTATATCCGAAAACTTTACATCTTTGAATTTTCGTTGGACCTGCATAAAGTGTTCTCGGACATCCGGAGACTTGAATTTGATTACGAATGAAGAGGTGTCATGTTCGCTCCTTTTCCTATTAGAGGCTTCATTAGGTCGCGCATCTACCTTTGGTTCGAATTTGCGGACCGTAAGTATGTCAGCGTGTAATGATGTAAGGTTCATGAAGGTCAGAAGTTTGCATGCGATGTCTATAAGGGCAATAGTTGAAGCACGAGGGATGCCGACAACTTTAACTTCGGCAGTCGAGGATTTACCGCTTTTTACTTTTAGGTATTCAATCTCATTACGCAACTCTTTGTTTTCGGATTCCAGCTCAGTGATCCGTGTATCATGATTATCGAGACGAGTAGAGTAAATTTCCAGCTGCGATGAAATTTTATTGTTACCGGTAGCGATCGTTCTCAAAATATATGCCATTTGCTGGGATGACGGCAGAGAGTCCCAATTTGCAGGAAGATTCGCATCGGATTCACCGTAGTTATTCATATTGGGAGAGAATGAGGGCGATGGTTGGGAAATTGAGATACTCGAGCTGATTGAATTTTGGGGTGATTGGGCTAACAAAGGTGTTTCACTACAAATTGAACTATTAAGGCTATTATTGTCGGTAGCTCTCAGACGGTCAAAAGCAGCTGCGCGATTATTTGCAGAGTTTGATTCAAAGATCGCTGGGGCTGAAAAATTATTCAGATGACGTTTATATTCGTCAAAGAACGTTCTGTAGCAGCAGGCATCGTGAGTCGGTCTATTTAAGTACTTGACAATACAATTCGGGTGCAGAGCTTTCTTGCATGCGTTACAGATTCGTTTCGAGCTGATAATTTTTGTTTGCACTGCTTGCAGCTAGTCATGAGCGAGTAAAATAAAAGTAAAATAGGAATAAAACAGAATAAATAATTTAAAATATATAGGACGAAAAAGACAGGACGGTCTATTCCACGAAGAATTCCACATCAGCTGGGCGCTCAGTGGGCCGAACAGGGCATGTGCCGGGTAGCAGAAATTATGCCAATACAAGTGTACGAAAAGAAAGTGGGGACCCCTGTTGTGCTCGCATAGAGATGAGAACGGCTCTTAATAAGAGTATCGATAATGTGGTTTCCTAATGAAATATAGACTTTCGCGGACGCCGTATGTAAACAGAACACACACACTCACACACATACACACCGCTGTTCAAAATCAAACAGAGTCAATTGAGACACATCGAATAAATATCATACGAATAAAATTCAATTTTTCCTTTACCTTGTCTAAGGTCGCTTAGGTTCTCTTAAAACTAAAACTAAACTATAAACTGCACTACACTTAGCACTAACAAGTAGACACTCTCAGATTAATATTGGCAGAACCAATGCGTGCGATGACGGGGCAAGTTGAATATGTCTTCTCGTTGATTATATGACTCCCGGCACTGCACAGCCGTAGGTGATGACAGTTTTTACCAGCAGTGACGTGGAAGCTGGAGCGGTGATCCGGGAACAGAGATGGGCAGTGTTGCTTGTGTTCACGCGATCCAGAAGTACATGGGTAGAATTCACCATTCAGAAGAATCCAGGCAGATTCGCTTTTCTCACCTCGGCTTTCCAATATGGCGATCGCATGAATCAGCACGCTTCAAGAGCTGTAGCAGACAAATCGGTTTGCCCTGGCTCAAAATTAGCGAGCCGTGCCGTTTTTGCTCGCGTATACAAGAGCCAGCGGGTCCGACTTGCCTGCAAAAAGACTTCTCCTTTCGGGGAAGTGAGAAACGGTCAGAAATGATCAATATTAGCAGGAGCGATATGATGTGCGACCGATCCGTTTGCTTACCAGAGAGAGAGAGAGAGAGAGAGAGAGCGTTGGCAGCGTGCAATTCATAACCATTACTCATTCGGAATTTTTCGCTCGCGGCCGGCCGCGGAGAAAGAGAGAGAAAGAGAGAGAGAGAGAGAAAGAGAGGGGCAGCCCGAGTAAAATATAGACCGATGCTTGCTTATCGTGACGTCAGTGATAAAAAGCAGCCATGATGGATAGGCAACAGTCTTCTTCCACTTGAGACTCCGCCCCATTTTTCGAGGCGAGAGCAGCCGCAGCCGCAGCTAGACGATTTTACGTCTCACGCCATTTTTGAATCGGCCCCGTGTCTGTGCTCGCGCGCGGGTGTCCGTGCTCGTGTGCTCGTATATCCCCGCCTCGCGCGGCGGCACGCGCTCACTTGGCCTGCCGTTGTTTGCGCCCACGGCTCTTCGATTATAATTGCAGCGATCTTTTACATATAATTGCTCTCGAAATTTGCCGAATCAACGGATTGATCGCTTGGCACCCGGTATATTTATAGCTATCTTTTAACTAATTCACTCGCGGTTTGACAGATTAAATCTTTTGATTATCGTCGATGCGTTAGACGGCAATCGTCGTTTTCTAGACTAAACTGCACCTCGAGTCTCGAGCTTTTTATTGTTATTGAAATAACATGTACGCTCGTACGTGCTATACGCGAGTTTTTATCTGATTACACCGATCGAACGAATAGTTGGACATTGGCGTAGGGGAAATAAAGAAGCCTGATAATAGATCGGTGCAAGGAAAACAAACGTTGAATTTCTGAGATGATATCGATCGATCGAGCTAGGCTCTCGACTCGATAGAAAAATAGCCGCAGAAGAGGGGGGGGGGTTGTGATAAGAGACGTTAGTGAAAAAAACCAAAAGAGTTGCTCGCGAGCAAATGTTGCTGCATATCCTGGCGTGGGTCATGTCGGATAGGCTGCAGGGTCGTTAAAGCGAACTGTATAGCGGCGAATCGAGACGCGCGATGCCGTGTGGGAACCGATCAAAGTTGACAATAGCAGCTAATCAGCCAAATTGGCATAGGTAGATTTTGGAAAGGCGAGAGGCTTTGCGTCCCGAGAATGAGCTGAGGGGAGTAGGGATAGGAGCTGCCGCAGATAGGCCTGCGGGGCAGTGCACACGCGCTTCCGGATTTGCCGCGCGCTCCAAATATGTTATTCCAATCGATAGATGGCTGGTGCGTGGTGGCGCTGCTCGGCTGCGGCGCGGCTGCGGCGGCGTCGGCTGTTAACTTTTTCGCCGCAACGGGGCTGCAGTCTCCTTATCAGCTGGCGCGTCCGCTTTTCGCACTTTTTCACTGGTGGCGTGCGCGGCTGCGCTCGGCTCGATCGGCTCGATCGGCTTAGTCCGCCGAGCCGCTCCCGACTTGCCGCATATCCCCGGGCTTTTTTCCAACCCCCCTCGTCGTCCGCGGTGTGTGTGTGGCCCGGAGCTTGGGTCGTGCGGACAGTGGGCGCGCGGCAGCGCAGTGAGGCGCGAAAAAGTGAGGCGGGGCCGCGATGACTGTCTGACGACGACGACGACGGGCCAGCCGGTCAAATGCGCGAGGATGTACGGGCCGCCGGACAACAGCGTGCACGTGGGCTGGACGCCGGGCCCCGGGCAGTCGCACCAGGAGCGAAGCCATTACGCGCCGGGGCCGGGGCCGCCTCCGCCAGCTCCGCCGCCACCGCCGCCGACGAGCTACCATCAGCAGCTAGCCCACCCCCATCACCACCACTTGCCGCCCCATCAGGTACCAGCAGTTCTCCCGGCCCCCGCCTATCGATACCGCCCGTCGTTCCGTCCTATTCGTCCTATTCGTCGAGCCCGGCCAGCTTTCTCTCTGATTCGATCCAATTCCGCTTCCGAATCCTCCATCTCGCTCGGCCCTATATATTCCGGTCTTATATGTATATTACGCGATGTTATATCGCGCGTGTGGGACGTGCTCGGGTGAGCGGACGAACGCGCGGGCAATTGGTACACGTGCGATCGGCAAATGCGCCGTGTAACGGGGGGTGCGGCTAAATGAGATGGGCGACTTTTTGCGTATGCGCGCGTATGTGTGTCGCGCCGGCGCGGATGAATGCCGATCGAGGCGGCTATTCACGCGGCCGGCCGTAATGAAAGCCGCTCTGCCTCCCTCTCTTTCTCTCGGGGAAAAACCCGCTTTGTGTGATGGCGCTTGGCGCTTGGCGCGCGAGACAGTTGGTGAAAAGAGAAGAATCGTGAAAGGATGCTCGTTGTGTTTTGCCTCGTGTGTGCGTGAGAGAGAGAGAGAGAGAGAGAGAGAGAGAGAGAGAGACAGAGCCATGTACGAGGCGTGTACGTAGCCGATAATAGGCAATAGCTGCGCAGCCGCCAGATGGTCTCGCGGCCCGAGCGATCGGTATAATTAACGATAGATCGTCCGCGATCCCCGCGGCTTCTCGTTTTTTTCCCACGACCCGCGAATTGACCACCGCCGCGGCCATTTTTTGTTTCCTATTGATAACGCGCGGACAAAAGACGCGTTGGCTGTGGATGTGGGATCGATGGAACGGCTAATCGTCGACGGGACACGGCTCGAGCCCGAGAGACGCGCGCGCGCGCGTGCGGTGGGACATTCCGGCCGGGCGAACGAAGGCCGCGCGAGCGACTCGCCGACAGAGGAGCCTCCACGGGGTTTTACGTAATCCGCGGGGAAAAATGACACCGGCCCAGAAACCGATAGCCAGCACGCGGTCAGTCACACACACACACCCGAGCTACAGCTGTCAGCTGCGCGCGGAGAGTCGGTGCGGCGGCGGCGGCCGGCTCGTTGCTCGCTGACAAGCGGAGAATGAAAAAAAAGAGCTGCAGCGCAGGGGAAAGCGCGTCGCGGGCCCGATGGCGACTCGCGCGTCTGTGTGTGTGTGTAGTGTCGCGGGTGTGCGCGAGACGGCCAGCCAAAGCTCTCGGGTTACGCGCGCGCGAACGCTGCATAGGCCCGTTATGATCTTACGGTACTCGAGAGCGAGTGCAGCCGCCACCGCGCCGCGAATGATTCACTATGTGTGTGTGTGTGTCTGTAGCCGACGGCCGTCGAGCGTCCCTCCTGCCACCCCGTCCTAAATCTCTCCCATACCACGTGGCCACGTCGATGAGCGGTTGTTAAAAATCAATTAGCTCTCGCGCGCGCGCGGCCGTGTTTGTGTGTTCACGAAGCGAAGCGCGGTCGTCAAGGCGAAACAGCTGCATAGTTGTCGTCCGCTTCTCCAGGGTACAACTGGCTGCGCATAGTTTGGTAATTGCCGGGCTCGAACCGTATCCACGCCGCGCACTAACGCCATCGATCCGCTCGCGATAATTACCTTTTCCCTCTTTCCCTTTTTCCCTTTTTCCCTACTCCGCCGTCTCGTGCACACTAATCATACAATGACAGCCGCGTCTCTCGAGAACCGTGGCCAACGGCCAGCTCCGATACACACGCTTTCCACTTAGCCGCGGCGGCAATCGCGCATGTATATTTACTCATGGCTCGCGTATCGAGTGCGAGCTACGTGTTCGAATCGAAAGAGTTGCTGGAGGGAGGGAGAAAAGTGAATGCTGCGTCCGTGGTGTTAGCGACGGGGAGGCTGGAGCGCGGGTGCGATGCACCTAAGGCCCTCGGGTGAGCTACGGTGCATTAGCCTCTCGATTCGCGTGCGCGCACATAGGCAGCGCGTGGGTGGCGCGCCGCCGTATATGCTCTCTCTCTCTCTCTCTCTCTCGCGCGCGCGCGGCCCACGCAGTAAGTACGACGCGTCTCCTCTACTCTCCGTGTGCCGCGCTGCAGTATACACACACATCCCTGCTCGCTCGCGATGTGCGCCGGATATTACATATACTCGCGGGGCAAACGCGATACGATTTATCGGGGATTTCTTTTTTCCCTCTCGTGCGCGACGTGCACGCGTTGACGGCCGGCTCGACGCGGTGTCCGATGTATAAAACGGATCGAGTTCGACGAGCATTTTTCGCTTGACTCGCGGGCCAAGTGTCATCCGCGACCAGTTGAAGACGAAAGGGATGCGATACAACGGGGCGGAACAAAGAATCGGTTGAATAAATAGTAAGAAACACGAGACTCGGGTCGGAGTTGGGAGCGCGCGCGGCCGAGAGAGAAAAAGCTACAAGCGTACTCGTGTGCATTTGAAAGATCGCGAGACAGCAAAGGATGTATGTATAGGAGAGCGGGGCATATGGTCGAGGGCCAGGTGAGACGCGCTGCCGATCTCGCGCGGCTAGGCTTTGTTATACGCACTGGCGCCGCGAAAATTTCCGCTCACTCGTGAATGTTAAACCGGTCGGGCATGGGAAATGTGCAGGGAAATGTCTCTGGTGGAGCCGCGGCGGGTGGATAATTAAGCTGTTTTTCGCCGCGAGTCCGGAGGAGGAAATACACTGGCGGCCGCGCGCGGAGGGGCGCACAGCTTGGCTGTGTCACTTGATATATTTTTCCATTATTAAGGACATTAAGCCGCAATGGCCTGCGGCGAGGCTATGATTCTTCGCCGCGTCGCGCGCTCGTCGTCCTTCTTACGTCGGCCACTTCCGCCACGCGTTTCTCTCTCGGCTCTCATTTTTTCGCCGTCTCCGCCGTCGCGATAAATCTAACGACCGAGCCGGCAAGGGTTGGGTGGGGTCGAACAGAAAAACCCTCGAAATAAGCCTTTCTCCTAATTTTCGTAGCGCCTGGTCGCCCCGTGGTGGTGGATAAAAATTTTGATTAATGGACACGCGAGCGGAGGATCGACCGAACTCGAATAAAGAAGCGCGAGAGCCTTGGGCGCACGGAATCCGCACCGGGGGTATAGGGTTGATCGCGCGAGCGTGTTTCCGCGTCTAATCGCGTGAGCCTCGCCACTGATTCACCCACACTCTCAGCCGCTCGCGTTTACTTCATCCCGCGCGCGCGCGCACGCGTTTCTTTATTTTTCCCCCGTCGCAATTGCTCATGCCGCGAGCCCAAGTGTACACACACATACACACACACACACACACACACACACACCGCGATTCTTATCCGCTGTATTCCACCTCCTGCCCCTGATGCATATTCAGCCATCTCTTTTCGTCACGGCACACAGCGTCGCCGATCTATTCGTCAATCGACGCACACTCGAACTTTGCACATTCGATCCGGCTTTTGTGTGAACGTATTGTAACGTCGCCGGAAAGCCGCGCAAGTCGAGCGTGTCGCGGAGCCGAGACTTCCGCGTCTCGCCAAGGTCGATCGCGGCCAAGTCGCCGAGGCTGCGAGCGAGCACTTTCGAACGACGTTGGGGAGAAAAATAAGACGGGGCGAAAGAGCGGGGCCACTCGACACGCTGCAGGGGCGGGGGGGTCGTCGCAGGGTCATCAAAAATTCGACTGGCGGCTTAATCGGTGGGCGGAGAGGAGGGGTGGGGTGGGGTGGGGGGGGCGAGGCAAGGTGAAGGCAGCTCCACTCGACCGCGAGGCTTTCTCCGGTGCGCGCATGTACATACAGCACGTACAATTATGTGTGTGTGAGTGTGTGCGACGGCCGTCACAGTTGCGCGCGCGCGCGCGAGAGAGCGACACAGCCTTAATGATGAATCGCGCGAGTGTTTATCGTAAGCGTCGAACTTTGCACCCCGAGTCTATCTCTATCGCTCGAGTCTGCCCGTCCGTCCGTCTCCGCTCGAGTTGCACAACGCGACGTACATTATTGGCCGACGATATTATTCCGACTCGCTCGAGCCACGCGATTCCGGGGACGATGGAAGAAATCTTGAAATAAATTTTGATTCCGGGATGAAGTAGTTGGAGGACGAGGACGAGGAGGAGATGGAGGAGGTGGAGGCGGAGGCAAGAGAGGAAAGTTAGCGAGAGATATTCGACAGAGTCGAGTGGGGGGGGAGGGGAGGGGGCGGCGAGACTCGATCGTTGCCGAGGCAAAAAAAACGTCCAAATCCGTTAATCCCGTGAAAAGTTTTAATCAGAGCGAGCGCGAGCGCGCGACTCCCGCTCCTCGCTCGCGGACGAAATGCTCGCATGGCTCGGGCTATACGTATACGTATATACGGGGCGGAAGGGGGTAAGCGAGGCTCCTGAGGGGGGGGGGGGGGGGGAAGAATCTGTTTATAGAGCGAACAGGCTTTCTCTCTCACGGGAATTAAGCTCGGCTCGCGAGTGAGGGATGGCCGGTTGGCCGGCGATCTTACAAGCCCTTCACCCCTTTGTCTCTCACTCGCGCGCGCGCGTATACTTTCTCCCGTGGGAGCGGCGCCGAGAAGGGGCCAAAAAAGAAAGAAGGGAAATGAGAGGAAAAAAAACGAGGGCAAAAAGCCAAGGAGGAAGGAGGAAGGAAAAAAAAGCAGCCGCCAGTGAGAGATGAAACGGGCCAAACTTGAGAGCCCTTTGCTCTCTCGCGACAATTTCAATTCTTTGCAAAGCCAGCCCCGTCGCGCCGCGCCTCGGCGTGACGACTCGGCTAAGATTCTTAAAAGTTGCCCTCGAGAGCCAACCCGAGAGCGGCCGAGAGAGCGACAGAGAGAGAGAGAGAGAGAGATTTTTCGATTTTAATTACAGTTTTAACATATTTTAATAAAATCCCCGGCCATTTCTCTCACTCTCCGGGCTCTCGGCCGCTCTCGGGCTCTCGGGCTCTCGGGCTCTCGGGCTCCCAACTGTTACGCGGATTGCCACGTCGAGCGGACTTTTTAAATCCGGATCGGCCGGCTGACTCGAAGCGCGCCGCGATAATTTGCTCTTTTGCTTTTCACCACTTGCTCGCGAATCACGACTCGCCTGCGACTCGATCCTGGCTCCAGTGTGCCCGAGCGTAATATGTGTAGGAGCGCGAGTATAGCGCGCGCGCGCCCCCACAATACCCAACACCTGTTCGGCTCGTGGGCCGTACGTTGCCCGCATATTATCGCTGCGCGCGGTTTGTCTGCAGTCTCGCGAGATGCTCCTGCACGGCCGGTCTCTCCCGAGAGACGGAGCTTTTACTTGATGTTGTTGTTGTTGTTGCGTTTGTTGTTGTTGTTGTTGTTGTTGTCGTTGTTGTTGCTATATGCGAGGGTGGGAATCGAGTGGTTGCGTGAATGTCACTGACCAGGAAACCATTTAGGTTTTGGTTGCTCGATCTCGTCGAAACTTTTGCACGTGGCTCGTGCGATTATTACTAGATGGAACAGATCGAGTCGTTCGAATCAGTCAACGTGATTCTTTTTTCTAGTTGAAAAATTTCTTTCATATGAAACGCGACTCTGTTGAGAGGTTAAGAGGAAAAATCAGTGTTTGAAATATGGATGAATTATTGGGTTGACGTTGTTTGACGAGCGGTGTATGTACGCGAGAGTCGAGCCACGTGGAAGAGTGTTGGGCGGGGGATCGGGGGGCCAGCGGGTGTCCTGGTGAGTCTCGTCGGGGCAAGAGCGCAGCATACCAACTAACCCCGGCAGTTCTTCTCGCAGATCTTCATGCACAAGAACGCGATGCAGATGCACGCGCGAGAGCTGAACGCGGCGGCGGCCGGGGCGCTGGGTGCCGGCGGCAGGGCCGGGGGCGCCGGGGGCGTCGGCGGGGGCGGCGGCTCCGGGGTGGGCCCGGCCGGCCTCGCGGGCCTCGGCTCCTCGCTCGGCTCCTCCCTCGGCTCGTCCCTCGGCTCGTCCCTCGTCGGCGTCGGCCCCGGCGGCATGATCACCGGCAACGAGGTCAAGCCCCACCAGTGCCAGCAGTGCCTCAAGTCCTTCTCCAGCAACCACCAGCTCGTCCAGCACATCAGGGTGCACACCGGCGAGAAGCCGTACAAGTGCTCCTACTGCGACCGCAGGTTCAAGCAGCTCAGCCACGTGCAGCAGCACACCAGGCTACACACCGGTGAGTCCCACCTATCTCAATCTTATCCGCGCAAATACGATTCAACTACTCTCGACTCGAGCGACACGAGTACGTGTGCAGTATGGGTGTGTGGCTGGGTATACACCCGCCCGTCAGCTTAGCCTCGGGCCACGCTTTCTTCAAAAAGTCAGCTCGCGTGCGCGCGCGCCAGCCACGCGCCACGCCACGTCGGATTAAAACGAGAAAGAATTTCATTAAAGGATGAGAGAAAGAGTCGGGCGTAGTCACTCGGAAGGTATTAACAACTCGCCGCCGCCGCCGCCGCCGCCGCCGCCGCCGCCGCCGCCGCCGCCGCTGCTGCTGCTGCTCGCTCTTTCTGCCTTCTCTCCTGCCTTATTTTTTTTTCTTTTCATCCTTTTTTTCTTCCCCCTTCGAGGGCCAACCCTCGAGGCGACGTTGCGAGATGTAGATAAAGAAATTTAGATGAGCTCGAGCTTGGCGAATTAGTCGGCCGGCCACTACGCTACTCCCCATGCGAAACTAATCTAGTGCTAAAATACACTGCGGGCATTCAGACTGCAGCAGTCGTATTTTTGTTTTTTCATCTTTCAATCGATTATCGAACGTTTTATCCGATTGCCCGAGAATGCAAAGTGAAAACGCTGGTGGGCGCGAGCGTAAAATCATCTCGCAACCGCTGCGGGCGGCTGCCCGTGTATAAGGCGCACAATCCACTTTGGCCAGGATAAATAAAAAGGGAGCGAGCGCGGGAATTTGGAGTATTTAATCTGGAGGCTCGGGCGCGCGCCTGGCGAATCTTTTCGAATTGAGAGCACGCGCGAATTATCCCCTTTCTCCTTTTTTTTTATTCACCCTAGACCCCCGCAGTGTATACTTTTGTAATTGCTTCGAGAAAACAATAACCCTTTGGCCGTCTTCTCCGATTCCTAATCCGTAAGTCGTTTGAATTAATACCGGCGGAGAAGCGCTAATCAAGCGCGGCTCGATATGTAATCCGTGCGCGGCTTTGCCCATGCGTGTAATCGAGCTTCGTATCATCAAACGCGATTTTAATATGCTTCCTTTTTTTCTCTCGGTTAGCAATCCGGCCGCTAGACGCGGTACCCGAGTGAAAGCCGAATCGGAGGAAGGAAGGAAGGGAAGGGTTACAGCCGCGCTCGCATTGATTTCGGCGCGCCGCGTACCCTTATAACGCCTATACGCGCTAATAACTCGACGGCTCGAGGCCAATTTCTTCTGGTGCGCAATTTTTCGCTGCTCGCTCGACAATTACCCGACGCGCTCCTGTCCGAGAGCTCCGGCGCACGTCTGTCGAGAAAAGTTTCGACACCCCTTTTCCTGCACTTGTCCGTACACACGCGGAAGGGGCCGTTGGGAGAAAGGAACGAAAAAAAAAAAAAGAACCAACGTGTTTCCTTTGCCGATCCCCATCGGAACCATATGGCGTTGCACGCGCGCGAGCCGCACTCGATCGAGCGTGAGCATTTGAAAAATCCACTCGCCCGATATGCTGATTCGATCGCGACTCCCGTGAAAAACCAACCCATATGCGGCAGCCGCGTAACGGACGCAGGACCAACGAACGACGTCGAACCACCAAAGAAGGGCCGGAACAAGCGCGTCTCATCTCCGGTGAGCTGCGGCGTGACGCGGACCGCGAAATCAATTTCGAAGCTCTCCGGCCCTTCGGATTAGGAGGGCGACGCAATCACAAAGAGCGGCCGGTCAGCCCCCCCGATGCAGCAGCGGCAGCGATAGCTCGTGGTAGTCGAGAGCCCGCCGAGAATTGCCGGGCCGTCGATTATTGCTATTGGCCCGGCGCGCGGCCCCCAAGCCCAGCAATCCACGTGCGTCTAGTTTTGGCAGATTGTTTTGCAGATTGGATGTGTTCCGCCGCAATTCGCAGCTGCGGCCCAATCGCCCGGC
Organism: Aphelinus atriplicis; assembly: GCA_020882685.1. Classification (NCBI taxonomy): domain Eukaryota; kingdom Metazoa; phylum Arthropoda; class Insecta; order Hymenoptera; family Aphelinidae; genus Aphelinus; species Aphelinus atriplicis. Next base: position 43,612,856 of record CM037076.1, on the reverse strand, counting down.
CGACCCGCCGATCGCAAAAATATTAACCAACGTTAATTCGCGCGCCCACACACACGCGCATATCCGAATCCATCGCCGCGACCGATGAATCAATATTCATTGGATTGCATCGAATCGCTCGCGCAGTTGTATCCACCTCGAAGCACTCGTCATTTTTGACGAATTAATGACGCGCGCGCACATCTGCACGATCGATCCCGCGGCCACGTATCTCCGACTGCAAAGCTATGAATATTATTCTCGCAAAAAATTATTATTTTCCACTCTCGCCTCTCCCGAATAACTGCGTTTCAATTATCCCGAATAATTAAAATACATTGTATTACCCGCGGCCGCGGCTCTCCGATTCGAATTGAATAATCCAATCGTCCGGGCCGCTCGCCTCGTTCTAACCAAACACACGCGTGTACGCACACACAATCTGCGATGGTTATTGTGAAAAGCTCCATGATAATTTCACAATATTTAAACATTATCCGGCCAGCCAATCCAGAAGCGGATACACACACACACACACACACACACACACTCACACACACACACACATTCAATTGGTTTTCTCACTCGGATAATTACCTTATCGCAGCTTCAGCCTGCCGTCCCGACGCGATCCATCCTCGGCTATATTCGTAAAACCATAATTAAATTCGTAGCTAACCGCAACTACATGATAAAGAGAGAAAGAGAGACACTGTAATTTTGAGATAAAGCGCGCGAGGTGCGTATATAGATGCGCGCCGGGTATAATCATTGCTCAAGTGCATCGTTCGCGCATTGATAATCAAGGATAAACGCAAAGTAGCTTCGTGTTGTTTGGGCGTATCTGCAGCCGCGACGAAAGTAGTATATCGCTCGCGACAATTCGGCTGGACAAAACGCGCGTATTATTTAATCGCAAAGAGCCTACGCACGGCGTTGACGCAATTAATAACGTTTTACAACGGCCCGAATTTCACGTAAAATAATTCATTCCCTTATACGTGTATATATAACCTTCCGCACGAGCCTGCGTTGCGCCCGTTTTATTATGCATTTTCACGCGCTCGATCGAATTCTCAAACCATATTCCCCAGCCCAATCAGCTAACGTGTTTACGTCCTCCCCTCCCCTCTTTTTTTTAAACGGAACCGACGTACTCGTTGGATAATTGCGCCGGATGGACGCCACAACACCATGGATATATTCGTAGCGACTCGATGCAGAGGCGAGGAGAAAAAGCAATAGGCTTTTGCTCCTCGCCTAACAACGACGAGCGACTGGATGATAGAGAATTGATAGAGAAGACGGAGCAGGCCGCAAAAATCCTCGTCGCACCGCCAATCTTCGGTTAACCCGTGGCTCAATCAGGTCTCCATTTGCCCAGGCGAATTTTGTCACATCTTGACAATATTGCGTTCCGTAATTGAATCCTACGTAAATTTTGACTTTGTGTTGTATAATGGCCGCGCCGCGAGTAGTTTGCCTGTAAAAACGCACCGATTCGTCGCTTTTACGCTTAATTTGCACGCACACGAGTGTATATGTATAGTTATCGAGTTCAAAGCGAATCAATATCGAGCCAATCGGGCATGAATTTTGAATTTCAACTCAAGCCCCATATATGCAGATTGAGAAGCCGTATCAAATATGTTGGGTATAAATTATGAATCCGGTGATTTTAACTGATTTCAATCAAAACTTGATGTTGGTATGATCGGTATACGTGTATCCATCCGACCGACAACACGAAACATATCGCGAATCTATTTGGGCAATGTAAATGTCAAATTTCGTATGAAAGCCAGTGGCATAATTGGAGAGGCGTGGTTCAAGAGTGTATTGTCGAGATGACGATGAAAAGAAAAGCTCGACAAAATTTGCATGTGCAAATGGTTAATCGAAAAGCGCGGCTCGTGCATTGCAGTGTCGGACGGGGGGTAGGCGTCGATAGTCGCTCAATATAAATGTATACAAGCGTTAGCCCGCACTAAACTCGCGCGCTCGGTGGTACGTGCGGAACCGCGGGGACCGGAATCGACTGCAGCTGTCGCCCGATCCCAATTCAGCCACTCGAAAAATGCGCCAAACGATCGGATCGTCGTCGACACGGGGGCGAATTCGTCCGGGCTCGCGTGGGCGGGCCGCGGCTAATTAATAGAGCTGCGGCCGGGACGAGCCGCGAATAGCCAAGAGACACGCGTGTCGGAGGGAGCGGAGGAAAAATCGCGGGGCTCCCCGGCCGCGTTACCCCTTTTCGACGCTACTGCTTGATAAAAAGCCTCACGTACTCCCGGGCGGGGGGGCATAATTGACCGGACAATTTTAAAGCCCACTTAATGCGCGCGCCGCCGCGAAAAATTGCCGTTTCGTTGTCGCATGAATAAAAATCACGGGGCTCGCGCGTGGAAAAGTTAACGATAAAGGAGCTGCCGCCGCCGTCCCCAAGACGGAGAGCGAAACGCGACTTTGGACGCGAGCAGCCGAATACATTACGCGTCTAACGACCAGTCCCTTTTTTCCCCGTCTCGCCGCTCGTGACCTCGCCCGAATAGTGTCGTAGCGTCGCTTCGATTATTCACGTGCATTCGTAAAATTAAATTCGACTCGGACGAATGTCAAAAGCGTGTATATTTATATACGGTGTCGCATCACGAGAAACAGAGCGTTTGCTGATGCAAAAGTCAGAGCTTCAAAGAGCGGGAAATATATGAAATGTTTGTTCGTCTTTGGCGAGAGTAAAAACGAGCGGGGCGACCGGTAAACTGGCTGGTAACTCGACTGGCTCGCTGTTTTAATTCGGTAATTTGCCGGGCTTAAGAATATTCATGGGCCGCGGGACGCGCTTGGCTGCTTTGAGAAAAATCAAAGCGAAACGTCATATTGCGGAGGAGGAGGCGGGGGAGGGGCTGGCAGGTAAAAAGGCGAGTGGCTGGCGTGGAGCTTGCAGCGACGGGCTCGTTTGGCCTTTTTATCGGGCAAATGGCGCGGAATTAAAGATTAAACAAAGTGGAAGGCTGTTCAGCGCATTCGTGACATTTCCATCCGCCACTTGCGCGCCCGTCCCGTTGCCCTTTGCCAGCCCGCCAGCTCGATTCGGCCCCCAATCTTCTTCGCTCTTTCTCACCTCGGCTCGCGGCAATTCGCGCGAGATGTACACTGCAAGGTGGCCGAACCCAATAGGGTCAACCAAAGCAAACTCGGATTGGGCCTTTCTTCGCTGAGTCGTAAACATTATTGTATCATTCGATCATTATAGGCTCCTGGGAATCCAGAGAAAAAACAGTGACTCAGTGAGCGTGTTCAGTTTTATTGAATTCAATCACCACAAAAAAGGCTCAAGGGCCAATTAAAACGATTGATAAAAAGGACGTACGGGGTTAAAACGTGACATGGGGGAATCGAATGGTGCGTCGCTCGGTTTTCATCGGACTAGTCTGAGTGTATTAAAATAAACTAGGCTCAACCGAGGGGGGAAAACGGACGAAGCGGCGCGCGCGCGCGAGTCGGGATTATCGGGAAAAGGAAAACGCGACCGGATAAAACGACAGCCGGCGTAAACATTGGCATACGGTCGGACGGCTTTGTTTCGACGTTGCGCCGACAAACATCGCGTACGTACCGCTCTAAACGCACTGCCGTGAAAGCTCGCGTACATATGAAATCCAAGGGTGACCCATGAATTTCGTGTGTATACACCTGCTACAGCTCTCCCGACTGAGATTCACGCGAGCGCATCCAACGAGAGAGCCGCGCGAGTATAATCGCGGTTTGGAACGGACCGTTGTTCAACGATACTTTTATAATTTTGGAACATTGCAGGACAGACGTAGCTGGGTTGCGCGGGCGGACGGCCTCTCTCTCTCTCTCTCTCTCGAGAGAGAGAGAGAGAGAGAGAGAGAGAGCCGGGGTAATGAGACGTTGTCACATATCGCAGTTTGTAGGGGGGCGGCGCGGTGAAAAATGCGCGCCGGCCTGTATGTATATGCGCTTGGCTGTGTAATATCCCGAGCGCACGCATCGCGGCCGGCCGGCACGACACGCACTTCATTATGCGCAGCTATACACGGGCCAGCGGCTAATAAAGGGCCGGGCTGCACGCGTTGCGCGTTACGCCCGACTCGGGGAGGGGGAAGAGAGAGTAGAGGAAAAAAAAGGAAGGAGAGAGAAGCGAACAGAGCCCGATGCAAATTAGTCGGACGTACGTTTAACCTAGTCATGCGGGCCACGGGCGAGCAACCCTTTTTTTCCCCCCTCCGACCGGGGGCCGTTTCAATGCGCGCTCGCGTCCGATCATTGCTTTTTCGGCACTTTTTTTTTCTTTTTCACTTCTCTTCCTTCGGCCGGCCGACTGACTCACTGACTGACGGGCGGGAGCAGCTCTTTTTCACTCGCGCTTCCTTTGTACGCGCAATTATTTGCCGCTTGCCGAGTTTGTGCGCAGCCAGGGGCTCGCTTACAGCCGGCCCGGATTTGCCTGACTCTTCTCTTTCTCTCTCTCTCTCTCTGTCTCTCGCTCTAACTCTCTCCGGCTCTGCCCGCGCATGAGTCGTAGGTTCGATCGGCCAGGGGTTCATTTACTATTTATTAGCTCCGGCCTTTTTTTTCTCTCACTCTCTCTCTCTCTCTCTCGTTCCTTTCTTCCTAGTCGTCATCGTCGTCGTCGTCGTCGTCGTCGTCGTAATCGTGATTAGGATCATGTATATAGTTTTTACAGTGGCTTAGTGAATAGAGAAGAGGGGGGAGGAGCACGTTAAATATTGACTCGGCTCGGTTGGGAAGGGTTGATATACAGAGGGAGCGGATCGCCGACGGTTTTTCATTCTCTGTGTACACCCCGAATAACCACTGACGCGCTCTCGTGGAAATGCAGTGAGTCCGCGATTACTCGTGGACAGTATCGAATGAAATTACGTTGTTCGCGATCGTTGGGACTTCTGCGGGTCGAGAGACACGTCTCGCGCCTCGTCTTAGTCTCGTCTTGATTTTTTGAAACTCTTGGCTCGAGTTTTTGAAAAAAATTGTTTTCATTCAGTCGTCAAGCTTCGAGCAAATTTAAAAATACGGTTCTCACAAATGAAGACTTGATTGGATCCACGAAGGGATAGTATGTATATTAAAGGAAAACGAGTGCGTATCCACTAGTGCTGTACTTGTTTTACTATTATTTTAGACAGAATAGAGTCAATCATAAGTCATAAATAATAATTGATGAGAAATCATGGCTAAGAAACTTCTCAAGAGACAAATATTTTCACACCAAGACCAAGATTGACCTTAAGCAATCCAAATGTTTTCTCGAGACCTATATAAAATCCCTAACAGCCTCTGAAGCCGTGAGCTGAAAAGCGATCCGCCGGAATGAGAATCGACGGATGGAGTCGCGCGGCGGGGCCGTTACATACGTATCGTGCGCGATTTCTCCGTGGCGCGCTGCGTCGTATCGGCGATATCGTCGCTACGAGCTGACGGCATCGGGAGTTTTTATCCCGCGGCGGCCCGTTGTTATCTTATCTGTCGGCTGGCTCGCTGCGGCTCGCTCGCGTACACACTGCACCGCGAGAGCTGCAGCTCGCTTTGCGCGTATAGAAAGCCGACAGCCTCGCGCCTATGTATGTCTACCTCGCCGCCGACTCGATTATCATCCGAACGAAAAATCCGTCACGTGTCCCCCGAAATGAGCGGATTCGTACGATTACGAGCCGTTAAAAATCAAAGCGTCCTTGTGTTTTGCTATACGACAAAACGAGAAAATTCAAATGGGAAATCGCGATGGATACAGAGCTTGGGTATACTGCACACTCGAGAGCCGGGTATCAGAACAAACGCGCACGAGCAGCGGCGTCTTCATTGTCTCTGTGGCGTCCTCCAAGCTGCTCTCGCTCTCCACTTAATTTCCCGGCGTCTCGCACCGAACGTGTGTTCCCTCGCTAAATCAACCTGCTCTCTCTCTCTCTCTCTCTCTCTCTCTCGCTCACTCTGCCGGCAATTTTCAAGCTTCTTCCCTCCCCCTAATTATACAACTGCACGTGCTTACGCGCGTCGGCCGCCGACAGAGCAGATCGCGCTCTCGCGTGTACGTATATTACCGCGATCCCAAGTCTGTGCATTCCATCAGCTTTTCTGACCGGTCGCCAGGCAAATTGTGCAAGCCAAAGGTAACATCGCGTCAAGAATGAGTAAAGTTGTCCTTGGACAAACTCTGAGCTGTAGCGAATCATCGGGTTACACGGCGAAGACGCGTGTTTTCAAACAACTGCTTTGTAGGCTGAGCTAAAGTAAAGCGCGGCGGGAATTCGGGAGTGGTCCCTTTAACGCGGCAAGACTCAGGAGCCGCGTGCGATATCCCCCTACTGACTTACTCCAGTATAACACAAGCCTTTGAGCCGAAAGAGGCAAGACGCTGCGGCGCTTCGGATTTTCTCCCGCACGGATGTGCGCGGGGGTATATCCTCGCTCGCGCTCAACCATAGTCAAAGAGAGAGAGAGAGAGAGAGAGAGGAATGCTGGCGATGCCTATCACGGGCTGCACAGACACGGCCGAGCACAGCTCCATTCACACCCCCGTTTCACCGAGTTTGGCGGGCGCGCGCGTGCAGTACAATGCGTGCACTCGGTCCGCAATTCGTATGCGCGCGGTGGGCCAGCCGACTTTCTAATGCACCGCCACCGCCAACGCCGCACGGTCAGTAGGTTAGACGCGAGAGCAAAACGGCCCACGCCGAGATCGCGACCTTCGTAGCTGCTCGAGCACCAATCTAAGCCCACCGTCCACATCCAACTCATCATATTTTTCCGTTCGATCAAATTACCAACATTTCCCGTCGCTCGAGCGTATTCTGCACCCCCACAAGCTTCATCGTTTATCGACATCGCATATCCCACTTGCGAATCCGTATATCGAGCCGTCTCGCAGGTGGCATGGAGTGTCGAACTTTGCGGATATGGATATAGGTTGGGGTTTTTCCGGGTGGGTATGAAAACACTTAGGTGCAGACTTAGCGGGGCCGCGCGCGCGCGCGCGAGAGAGAGAGAGAGGCGCGGGCTAGTATAGATTTACAGGCGCGCGCTCGCGGCTTTTATCACCGGTGCCGTTCAAGGATATTGACCGTGCGCTGAACGAGCCGTAAAGTACCGCACTCGTATTTGCATGTGCCGCGTCGCCGCGAGTTTCTACAGCTGGAGCGGCGCGGAGCAGAGGCGCGCGCGCGCGCGGCGTGGGAGTCGCGGGAGAAAGGGCCCTACGCACTTTTTACACCGACAAACCCGTGCCTCCTCCCCCACCCTCTCCTTCCTCTCACTGCTCGAATAAACTTTTGTATATTTATATATACACGCTTTGGAACTACGCTCGTGCTTATTGTATTGCGCGAAAGCGCGTGCGATTTCTCCCGCGTCCACTCGCCGCGCCGCGACGCTCGGTTACGCTGAAATACGTATACTACGTACGGCGCCAGTTACTTAGCCAACGATACAGTGAGTGTCGACTCGCTACCCCGGCCGACAATACACGGTTGTATTTCAAAAGAATATTCGCAGTTCAACGCTGTACCGTGTTGCCCGACCTCCGGGATCAAATCGTTCGTGGATCGATCTACAACGCGACGCTATTCGCCCGTTGTCTCGTTGAATAATCACGAGGCGAGGAATCGGCGTACGATGTAAGAAGCTCGAGCGATGGAGTTTTGCACGGGCGAGAGGCAGAAAAGCTCGGTGGTCGGGTGAAGCGAGTGATGGATCTCTCCGCTATTAGCTCGTTCGCGCTGTAGCCTTCTCAATTAACCTTCCCGTGTACGCGAGCTCGAGCTTTTTTTCATTACGATCCCTATCCTATATGCATAACGCACGTGCATCAAGTACGCAGCGAACGTAATGATTTAGTCGGGCCCTGCCAGTACGCCGCACGCTACATTTAAACCCGTTTGTTTTTGACGATTTCGATTTCTAGGATATACATGTTTCCACAGCCGACAACTGCAGTCGCGCTCACGACGCTCCGACGCATCGCGGAGCTTAGTCCGAATTGATAAGCGGCCAGATATACGAGCAGATAGCGAGCGGGGCTGGGGGGAGAAAAAATTGCGCAAGCGCTGATATAATTGCTCGAGCGGCGAGCTCGAGGCCGCGCTTATGCCGCGTTGATAAAACTATACGCGTGATCGTTAATATGTGCACCGTTTGCCTCGCTTCTTTCCCTTCGTTTTTCATTAGAACACGCCAGAGAACGAGAGAGAGAATGTGCATGCAGCCATAGATTCGAACGCTGAAACAAAGTGGAGCTGCGGTTATATAAATGAGTAATTCGGGAGCCGGGGGGCCGAGAGCAAGGGTAGGAGATGTGCGCGCATTAATGGATATCGCGCGATATTAATCGTCCGATAAAGCGGCGAGCAGAGCGCGCGCGCGCGCGCGCGACAAATGGCTCGAAAGAGCGAGAGAGAACGAGGGAAAATCGTAAAAAGATCCCCGGGCCGCCCGGCCAACGTTCCTTCGTGAGACATTAATTTTTCGCTCTTTGCCAGGCGACCCTCGGTTTTTTAACCCGTTCGCTCTTACTCATCGGCCCCCCCCCCCACCTTCCCCCGACTGGCCGCGCCTAATGACCCGAGCACCGACTCAAAAGACTCGTCGTCGTCGTCGTCGTCGTCGTCGTCGTCGTCGTTTTTTTCTTCTTGCTATCCCCTTCTGCCGAAACCCACTTCATATTCAAGACGGCTCGCTTGCTCGCGAGCAATCATATCGCGAGAATGGGTTGGGGGGTTCGGGGGAGCTCGAATCGATATTCACCCGCGAATCGCCAAGACACATCGACCGACTGTGTCTCGCGCGCTGCGCCGGTGGAAAAGAACAAGAGGAACAAGAAGAACAAGAGGGAGGGGGAGGAGAGGAGGAAAAAAAGGAAGCTTCTCTCTCTCTCTCGTGGGCCGTCTGTTGTAGGGCGAGTTTGGCATTTAAGTAGCGTAACGACTGTCGTCGTCGGCGGCGGCGGTGGCGACTCGGGCTGCGCGCGAGCAGAAGGGTTGCGCGGCTCCCGAGCTGCAGAGGAGATTGTGTACTGTCGGGCGGGGCGGGAGAGATTGGCGGGCAGGACGACGTCATCAACGATCGTTATATTGCCAAGTAAGTCGCCCGGCCGGCGTGTAAAGTGCTCTGGCCCAGCTCGAGCTACATCATTTTCGCCTCCTCGTCCTTCTCTCTCCACTCCTCCCCCAAGCCCAATTTGCTGCTGCTGCTGCTGCTGCTGCTGAATCGCCGGGCCACTCGCGGCTCAACTCGACTCTCATCATTCCGCGCGCGCGATTCAATTTGTTTGCCGGGCAATTTTGCAAACTCCGACTCCGCGTCTGTCCTCTCTTTCTTTCTCTCTCTCTCTGTCCATCTTTCCGAGCTATCACGGGCAAAACGGTAATACACCTCGTCGGACGATTATTCGCGTTGTTTTTTGCCCACGTGCGCGCGTAAACATTCAACCGAGTTGGATCGTGGGTATCGGGAGAGAACCAGCTCGGCGAGGAAAACGAAAATTCCCAACGACCCCCTTGTGCACGCTCGGACGCAGATACACTCGCGCGAGCAAAGTCATTACGGGCACAAATGCATTCGTCGTATGTATATACGCGCGCGCGCGCGGCAACGCGACAATTTAACTATGAATAAGCTTGATTGGAATTTGACGCGGGCGCGTGCGGTGATTATTGAGGAGGCAACGGACTGGAAGGGGGATATAATAAATAAGCCGTTGGTCCGGCGCATAGCGCGAATAGCACATCTCCTCGATACTCGACACACGTGGTGCTCGCTCGCGGAGCTACAATAATTGCGGCCGGGAATAATTATGGTAAAATATTGAGCGGGTAATTTTGGAGTTGCGCACACGTGGCGCACATGTCGCGCGTCTTGGCTCCTGCAGAATCCGCCATTCGGGACGGGAACGAGCCGCTGCAGATTCGAGGGAAAAAGCGGATCGATACTGCCACCAGCGCGCGGGCGCGCGCCCGACCAAATTGCCGAATTAAAACGGGTTCATCGGCCGGCCGTTTGCACGCGCAAGCGTTGCACCGAGCGCTGCACCCCGGGTACGTGTAGGGCAGGAAGCGCCAGCAGCAGCAGCAGCAGCAGCAGCAGCCGAGAGGGAAGGGTTACCATAGCCCCCAACCCGGGGTCAGCGGCCTCCGTTTACGTATATTCCACTAGCCAATATCCACAACACGCGCCTTTTCTCACCTGCACCTCTCCCTCTAGCCTGATACCTCTGTAGTCGAAGCGTCCCGCCGACTGAACCGCGATCTCGCGTGTATCCTCGGCCACGAAAGTGAAAATTATACGTCCGCCCGTTGGAAGTCGATGGCTTTGAAACGTCGCGCGAGTGCGTACGTACAGTCGAGGAATAGTGTGGAGGAGCAGGTCGCGGTCGTTTGATCGATTCGTGGGAAACTCGGCCGATCGACATACGGCTCTGTAGAAATAGTAAATGTGCAGTACGCGTGTGTTCCCATGACAATAGTACGATGGGCGATGGGCGGGTTAACGCGGCGCGCCGAGACGACAGAAACAAACGGACGGAATGGAGGAAGGAAGGAGTTGAACGCTCGAGCGGATGAATGTTGCGCGCGCGCGCGGGAGGAAGAGCTGAGCGGGCGGCAGATAAAGAAGCGAGTAGGATCGCCGGAGATACGCGGCTGCGTGTGTGTACGTACTGCGAAAAGAAAAAGGGAGGCTCGAGGCTCGAGGCAGGTGCGCGGCCGGTCGGGCAGCATATGCTCAAGGGATCGAGCAGCGATCGAGCCACCCGCGCTATACACGTGCAGTACCGGAGAGCGCTAAAGAACTGTCGTCGCGGGCCGGAAGCGGCCGGCTGTTGCCTCCGCTCGCTCTCTCTCTCTCTCTCTCTCTCTCTCTCTCTCTCTCTCTTACTCCGCGCGAGCGTATCGCCCAAAAATCTCAAAGCCACGCTCGCTCTTGGGCTGAATTAAACCGGGCCATCTCTCGCTCCCCCTCTCTCTCTGCCGCTATTTATGGGGGCGCAGCGGCAATTTGTACGACTTTTTTTCTCCTCCTCCCCCATTCCCATCCTCGCTCTGTATCTGATCGCGTCGTCACGTTAGCGTAGACCAATTTGCTTTTTTTGCCCGCGGCCACTGTGCCCCGAAGAGACGGGGCGGGCGGGGGGAGATGCAATTTGATTTCGCAGCTACCACTCGAGCCGGTGCTCGTCCACCCGGAAACGCATGAATTTTCCCGTGATTCCCCCGACACCGCGTCGAGCGCGCCCTGATTAACGCTCGATTCGATTTGCCGGATAAACCCGTCGCGGTAGCCGAGCACAATGTGCCATTTTAATACGTCGACGGAGCCATTGTAAGCGAGATTCTTCGTCGTCGCGTAATTTCGAATTTTCGAAAAGTTCAACGTCACGGCTGTGTCGGATGTGTCCGCCTCGGCGGCACCTCGTCATGTTCAACGGCAGTTTTTAAAATCCATCGACCGCGAGCGAACGTCGATGTACCAGAGTCGATCGGCTGTCGCCTGGCTTTCCCGACCCGATTCAATTACACCAGCCTCGACGCGAACAACCAGCTGCGCGTATATACGTGCATTAATGATTTTCAAAGAACCAGCGGCTCGCTCCCGCGGCTGTCTGCTAATATATAAATCGCTCTATCAGGCATTCATTGACGCTCGGCTGCGCCTATACGCCAGTATATACTCGCACGTTCTTCCCCCGAGCGAACAATCGGTCGTGGGATGAAAAATCAGACTCGTTCGTTTTTCATCTCGACACCTCTCGAAATCGAATCCTCGCGTGGATCTTCGCGAGAGGTTCAATCCGACGGGATACGAGATTCGCGACTCTGTTACGCTCAACGCTAGCGTACGAGCGATTGATTTTGACGATTCTCACGCGGTTTTAAAATATTTTTCATTGTGGAGGTTCATCGGATGCTCGCCATAACCATATACGCTTTGACGCGGCCGCGTGTGCTCTGATTTACTGGTGCATATATATGTATCGACTAACGAGAATAATTCCGCTCGCGCGTCTACGAGCACATAGGCACACACACACACACAGCATAAAAGCTGATTTAGCGTACAGGAGCGCGGGCCGCTGCAATTGAGCGTTATTCAAAGTTAAAATCCAATTGAATATTAGCATTAGTATTAGCATTCGACTGATGAATCACAGGTACGGGGGGGTTCGGGTATAGACCGACTCGGCGTTGAGCCCGCCTGCGACATTTTGGTGGTTTCGAGTGGTCGCGTCTATATATATAATACTCGTATGTGCGCTTAACGCTCCCTCTCCGTCTGGATGACTCGGTGCTGCAGCCGTTGGCGTGCGCGTCTCTCTCGATATACGCAAATGACGGTTTCGGGGTTCGGGGGGAGGGGGGAATGAAATGCAACGAAAAGGAAAAAAAGGTCGAAGGGGGGGGGGCGAGGAGGCGGGGGGAGTTTTGAAAACGCAAAGCGGAGGCTGGAGAGGCGAAGCGGGCGTTGTTGCAGGCTGTGTCGGTCGGTCGGTCGGTCGCTCCGCGGGGGGGCTGATGACTGCGTGCGTGCTCGGGCTGCAGCAGCGCAGGGTGGAAATCATTAAATGGGCGTGGCGTGGGGGGGGACTAGGTGCAGTCGTTGGCCGGATGACGGTCACGTGGGGGCCAGCTCGCTCGCTTGCAACATGGCCGCTCTCGCTTCCTATGTGCAGCCTATGTGCAGCCGCGGCCGCTCCCTGCCCCTGCCCACACCCTCTTCCTCTTTTGCCCCCCCCCCCCAGCAGTCATTTGTTACCGGCCATTTTATTTTAATGATTTGCACGCGTGCGTGCGCGCGCTCGCTCGCGCAAGCCTGGCCGGGGCTGCCAGCTACTCGCTCGCTCTGTCCGCCCGGCAACGTACTCGAACTGGATCGGATCATCATCCACGGCCGCCGCTCCAAATTACTGGCTGCTGCTGCTGGCGATTCTTTTACCTCGCGCGACGGGGGAGGGACGGGGGGCGGCTTTAATGTATTCCCGCGCGTCGAATATTCGAGCCGCGTCTCC